>OZ007499.1:28609395-29211895 GCA_963931805.1 Microdon myrmicae
TTTTTCTCTCTTCTTATATAACTTAGTGTTCTAATCTACTGTAAATTATAACTTGAACAAAATCAATTTTATCAAGGTATTACTTCATGTACTGTGACTTTTAATTTTGAACAAACTTTGAACGAAAATCGAAGAGCTATGTTTCGAATGAAAAAAGGGGCATGTTATGAAAAAAAAGGGGCATGTATGAAGTGTACTGAAACTGACTTGATATAGAATATTGTGGATGTTTATTAAGGATATGTATTAAGTGAGAATGTTAGATATGTTAAGAGAGTGTTTTAAGAATGTGTTAGATAAATAATGAGATTCAGTGTTAAAGTTAATAATCATAAGGACAGTAGTATTCTGGAATACTACATCCCACCCTTCTTCGAGAAAGAAAATTATCCTTGAAGAGAATAATTTTCTTTGTAACTATAGTTTAATTAAGGACTTGGGTTTTCGTTCAATTACAATTGGTTTTCAAAATTAATTTTCCATCAAAGGTTACAATAATTAAATTTCAAAAAGTTTTTAACACTAGCAAAACTGTCTATTTACAATATATATATTAACTAAAATTAAATATTTCTCCTTGGAACCTTTTCTTTTCTCATCCAAAACATTTTAATATTTTAAAAAGTTATGTTTCAAAATAAAACATATATGTCTCTGTTAAAAATTCCAAACTTTCCAATATATATATTAACTCTAAAGATTTTCTTTCTTTCTTCCCCCTCTTTAATTTTTTTTTCTTCTTTTTTTTATTTCCTACAATTGTTTGATTTTTCCATATATATTGAATAAAAAAAACAAAGGCCATTTGTTAGGTGTGTACCTTTTCTTCAAATTTATGGAAAATTCTCCAAAACCGTTTTGGGCCTACTACTAAGATGATTGAATACAACTGAATATTACCAAAAATCTTCTTAAAGAATGATCTCAAATATCTTATATGACAGTGTAACTTTTTATTTTTTTGTATTTCGTGTTTGAATAAATGTTTATTGTTGTTAAAAAGAATTTGTAATGTATTTATATGTTTTTTCTTTTCAATACTTATTTTAGTTGAATTATTATTTTCATTTTTTATTATTTTGTGGTTGAGTAAGTGTTTGTGTTTATTATCGTTATTTAAAATATTTAATGTTTTTGGCTTAATGTCTTTATTTTCCATAGCCTTAACTGCTGTCAGAACGTTTACATTTCCAGTCTTATCCACTGCTGTTGGACCATTTAGTTTCTCAGTTTTATTTACTGTTTCACATAGTTCTTCAGACTTATTAGCTGTTAGAACATCTTGGTTCCCAGTCTTACTTGCTGTTTGAACTATTTCTTCAGTTTTATCTGCTGTAGAAACATTCAGTCCTTCAGTCTTTGCTGCCGAAAAGTTTTGTTCTTCAGTGTTAGCTGCTGAACTGACTTGGGTTTCAATTTTTATTGCTGAAACTTTGGGATTTTCAGTCTTTAATACTGCTGAATTTTCGTCTTCGTTGCTGAAGTGTCTGGGTTGTCAATTGGGATAGCCGAAATATTGGGGAGTTCAGTTTGTATTACTGCTGAAAATTTCGAATTTTCAGTCTTTGTTGCTGAATTATTTTCCAGAATTGTAGTCTGAATCGGAGTTGTTATTTTAGTGTTTGGTTTATCTTCTTTTATATCTATAACTTTATTAGAATTAGTCATATGGTTAGGATCATATGCTGGTTCAAGGTAAATTTGGCTAGGAGCTTCATTCCTAGAGTTATATGAATTAAAATTGTCGTTATCTCTTGCCAAAGATCTAATGCTATAAATTGAAAAATTCGGTTTGTCTTCTATAAAATTGGGTTGGCGTCAGGCCTCGTTTTCCGACTCTTGTACCCGAGAAAAGTGAACGCTTTGTCTATCATTTTGTCTATTTGTGGTCCTAGAAATTTCACCAAAACGATTTTCGGTATTTGCAGGATTATTTCGGAATGGGTTACGCGTTGTACCTTGACGGTAATTTGGCAATGACGACCCATTCCTAGATAACCTGTATCCACACTCGTTATCTGTGTGATTATTTTGTCCACAAAAATTGCATGTAGGGAATTCCCATTTTATGGGTTGTCTATTCGGAAAAGTGTTGGACTGCATGTTGCGATAACATGTGTCCTGTGAATGCCCTGGCTTACCACAGGTTTGGCAGACTATACGATTAAATCTGTGGGGATTTTCATTATAATGGTACGACCTGGGAGAGTTATCCATTCGAGCAGCATGCGCTACTACATGGGCAATCGACTGCTTTAAATTGTTTCCCCCATGGACTTTAGCTATTATCTTTAGTTGTTCGTTCTTTAGGCCATCCTCAAATATTTGTAAGGCCAATTTCGTGTTTTCTTCAATCAAGAAATACCTAACTACCTCGTCTGCTGTCATTTCGCAAGTGGCAGAGTTCAGAGTCCTCAGTGCATTTGCAACTCTATCGCCATATTCCCGAGCGGTTTCTCTGAAGTGTTGTTTCAGAGAAATCAACTCATTGTGTGCCGTCGACCGAGATTGCTCTTCTTTATATTCAGATTCCAGCTTTTCCTTTATATCTTCCCTCTTGGTGATTTTGCTATACCTAATTAGATCATACGCAGGACCCTCTAGTCTATTTTTGACTAGCTCTAAAAATGTGTTATAAATATCAGGGTCTGCCTTTTTAATGGATCTAAACAAAACTTCTCCCCCGGAAATAAATTTGTTTAGGGCGCAGGGTTTTCCGTCAAAGGTAGGGACGATTCTGAAAACATCAGAAATTCCGACAGAAAGAGCCGTTTCAGGGGGGTTATGGTGTATTTGTAGAGAGTGGATTTGTTCTTCCCCCTGCCTAGCCGCCTGTCTCGTGTAGTAAGGACTCGAAATTGTGAAAATTTGCTATCACTTCTTAATAATATTGGTTATGAAAGGCCTTTATTTTATTATTCAATATATATGGCGTGGAAAAGATAAATTGCTGTCCCAAAAGCTGCAAAGAAAGAAAATCTTCGAAGAGAAAGCTAAAAAAAAACGGAAATGTCGTCGAGAAACTGAAAAGAAAATTTTCCTATCAAGAAAAAAAAATTTTTTTTTGTGTAAAAGAAAAATTTCCAAGTCGAGATATTCCAAAAAAAAGGAAAATAGAAAAATCAATATTTTGAACAAAATTTCTTACTACTAGAAGTTGATGGAAGTCCTGGTTTTGCTTTCCTTTTCTTGTTGAGTTTTGCTTTTCACTATTTTATTTTATATATAAATGTTTTTTTGTTTGAGCCAGGCAGACTTCACGCCCTATAAGTTGGTTGTCCTGGTCTTGGCTGCTTTTTTTTTTTTTTTTGATGTGTTTTCGATTTTAAATTCTCTTTACTTAGTTTTTCTTTCTTCAATCTTAATAACATTATTTTATTTTATTCACTTGATCTGTCTTCGTAATTTTATGACATTCTTTACTTTAATTAATCACAAATTTTTTTTTTCCCCTTGTTTCAATTTCTTTTCTTGTTCCGGATTGTTTACAATTAAATTCTCGTTTTTTAAACTTTTTATTTTGAAAGGATTGTTCATTTATTTGTCTTTTCCTTTTGTTTTATTTTTTTTTTCATTTTATATTTATTTAAATATTCTATTTTTATTTTTGTTTAAATAAGGTCAATTTCCGTTGTTTTGTCCTTTCTTTGTTATTCTTTGTTACTTCTATCGTTTAAGTTCTCAAGTTAAGTTTTTTTCGCTCGGTTTTTCTTTTTGACTTCTTGTTTTTTGACTCTTCTTCCCTTTCTTTTATTTATTTATTTATGGGATCCCACCGCTGCCACCGGTGTTGCAATCCAGCGCCGTGCTTCCTCGGTTGAGGGAAGAGCGTGGACCTTTTATTTTTAATATATTAATATAATTAAAACTCAGGACTCTTCTTTTACTTTTCTTTGCGAATTTAATCATTTTAATTCTTTTCTTTATAACTTCTCTGAACTGTCTGAACTCCTGAACTTCTACTCAACTCTTAACTCTGAACTCAACTCAACTGAACTTCTTTGAACTCTTACTCAACTTTACTTAACTCAACTTTATCTTTTTCTCAACTTTATCTTTTTCTCAATTAAACTCAACTGTCTTTACAATGAATTTTTCTCTCTTCTCATATAACTTAGTGTTCTAATCTACTGTAAATTATAACTTGAACAAAATCAATTTTATCAAGGTATTACTTAATCAACTGTGACTTTTAATTTTGAACAAAATTTGAACGAAAATCAAAGAGCTATGTTTCGAATGAAAAAAGGGGCATGTTATGAAAAAAAGGGGTATGTATGAAGTGTACTGAAACTGACTTGATATAGAATATTGTGGATGTTTATTAAGGATATGTATTAAGTGAGAATGTTAGATATGTTAAGAGAGTGTTTTACGGATGTGTTAGATAAATAATGAGATTCAGTGTTAAAGTTAATAATCATAAGGACAGTAGTATTCTGGAATACTACACCATCATATAACCCAAACAAATAACCCATAGCCCCTGTAGCTGAGTTTTCTGTGGACTTAACGTCCATGAACAATTTTCCCTATTCTGCTATAGGGCCATTCGGCTAAAGCAAATAGATTCCCAATCTCTGATCGAACTATCGCCTACAATGGCATTTCCCCGGAATCTTAAGCAAATACAATGACGACCCTTTGCAACATAGGCACATCATGAACATTGTGCATCCAATCATTGGACCTGTGAAATAGCGTTTTGTTTGCTTTGAAGCAAAAACCTATTTTCGTTCCCAGGCGTGCATCATCAACGATCTATGGGCACATCGTCGCGGCCCCTGATGATCGTGCCTTGTTTGATCAGGTGTACGCTGATCATTGTCTGCATTGCAAAGCATCGAGCTGATCTATACGGTATGTGAAAATTCTCCCATGCTCGATCACGATTGGCCGCCGCCAAGTTGATCGTTTTGCTCCTCCTTCATCGAGGCAATTCACCACCATTGAATCTGATGGGTGTGAGTTGCATCAGGGAGTCAGATTTTATTCGCCCAAGCAGTCAGATGTCTACCACCACCTCGGTCGGTTTGAGTTTACGAGAGTTAAGTTCGCTTGCCTTTTTTGAGTTTACGAGAGTTACGTTCGTTTGTCGTTCGTGGTCTATTCTTTTAGAGTCAATACATTTTCCAATATAAAGTTGTGCGCGGAAATATTTCAGTTCCCGATGTAAAGTCAGTTTTGGTGACAGCAAAACCAAAAAAAAAAAGATAAATCTATCTAAAGCTCCCAATGTACAAAGACAATATATATACCTACACCCACGTCATTTAACGTAGGAAATATTTTATAAAATAGACCAAAAAAAAAAAAAAAAAAAAAACCAGTGCATTTATTTACTTAGTATAGAACAGTGTTATGAAAACTAATTAATAAAGGAAACCATCAACAACAAGGAAACTCCAGTGCATTTATTTACTTGGTATAGAACCGTGAAATTAGTGCCCGTGTCTAGGCACACCTACTAAAACCCTACAGATTCATGAGAGAGTGCGATGATGATTGGCTTATCTCCGTGCAAATAAGAAATCCCAATTTTCATCCCTAATTCGCATCAGTCGTTTCACATCCACCACCGGTGAGGGACACGCCGCACCGAGTCAGATCCCATACTTCATCAGAGACAGACACCACGTAGTGCATTTGCGCAAAAGAATTCGAGCCTCAACCGTCCCGCCGTCGAGTTAGTTGCTACCAAGCTAAGTTAGTAAAATTCCTAGTGAATCCTCGGTTCATCTCCACAAATAGTGATCATTAATTAACCAGTTAGTATCGTAGTGTATATATCAAAAATTGCAAATAATAATAAGTTTATTGGATTACAAAATCACCACATCCCAGGCCACTTGGAGAATTTACTGACTATTAATTAACCAGCTAGTATTGTAGTGTATATATCAAAAGTTGCAAATAATAAAAAGAACCTTAGATAACAAACAATCACCAGCGTTTATATTTTCCTGGAATTTTCTGATTTATTTTTGTGAACTATTCGTCGAAACATCGTTGGGGATTAAGTGAATCTGTGTCGTGCCAGACACACCACTTTTTACCCTCACAGGCTAATTGATGAAAATGTGTGGTAAAAGATACTCGAGTAAAGATCATCAAAACAAATTCGAATATGTGGTGCTATTGCGATTTCAATAAATTACGTGTACCCAACCGAGATGAAGAATTTTCCACCATAGTGGAACCACAAATGTAATCGCGGAATATCAGAGCATTAATGTAGCAATCAGAGCTTACGTATCGAGTTAAGACATTCTTGATTACAAGCGGCCATTGTCTGACCCGTGAGTCCTTTGGTTCTAATTTCTTCATAGCGTAGATCGAATCATTTTTTTTTTCACGTACCTTTTTATTATTTAGTTCCTTTTCTTATATTTATCTAACTTGCTAGACAAAAAATGCTTAAAGACTAGCTTATTTAAATGATATTCTAACTTACTGGTCCCCTACGGACATCTAAGCTAAACTTGGGTTGACAATTCTTTTACACTTAATTAAACTTTTGCACCTAATTAAACTTACTTCAGTAACTTAACATATTTTTTAAATATTGTTAGATCGTTTACCCGAATCCGTTAGTAACAGCCGTAGTGTTTTAAAAACACAAGAATAAAATGCTAACCACTTCCATGTGTTCGTTGATTCGAATCTCGAGTTTATGTCTTGTCTGACACAGGAAAAACATCTCTGTACACTGGTGTGGTTACATCAAGTTGCATGCACCAGAACATAGGTATCGGTATAGGATGAAATTAATTCACAACTGAGTAAAATGAAATTAGAGGTAAACAAGTGTGATAGTCCACTCAATACATTTGATGATCTTTATGCCCTTGTCAATCCAGTTATTTAAATTCTTATAAGATACCAGTAATCAGGTCACGAAGATTAATATGGGCCGGACATGTGGCGAGAATGGGCCACGATAGGACCGTACGTAGAATTCTTACGGAAGATCAACGAAAAGAGACCAGTAGGATGGTCACGACGGAGATGGGATGACAATGTTAGGTCTGATATTGAGGAAATCGAATCAGATGGTCAATAGTCAAGCGTGAAAGGAGAGTGCACAGGACAGGGAACAATGGAGCACCCCAGTCAGTAAGGTCATGAACTTCCGGATTCCTATAGACTAATAAATAGTACTTATAATAGTAGTTATAAGATACCAGTGATTTAACGGCATTTAGATGATTGAACATCAAAGTCTGAGAAATGAATTTACATGAACACTCTACTCACTAGCGATTTCCCGTCAGTGTGGATGGACTTCAGTTTATGGGAAGTGCACTGGGCTACTGAAAGGGACCCACGGACTCTGTTCAGTGGACGCTCCCAATGCATCCCTCCTAGTATATGTCCGCCAGCCAAGATAAGACGAATGGTCCGTAGAGGAAATCGGCAACGAGGACGAAGCAATAGCTGTATATGTGGATCTGTCCTGATTGGATCTATTTGTAACAACATCGAAAACACTGTCTCGTAGGCACTAAAGAGTCGTTCACGCTAAATGCGTCAAATGAACACTGACGACGGAATCAACTTGGGCTTCTTCTTCAATTCCGAAATGTCTGAGGTACATTTTTGGGAATGCAAAGTCGTGGCACAGGCATGGGTGCGAGTTCTATTTCGTCCCACTAACAATCCGCTGTTCGGACAAGGTTCCGCAAAACCGAATCGTCACTTCGCTAAAAGGTCCGCCGATGAACACCAAAGAAAAAAAGATAAACACACATGGTAGTCACCACAAATAAAACGCACTGTCCACCAAAGGTGAGAAGAAAAGTAAAACACTGAATGATTTT
This sequence comes from Microdon myrmicae, assembly GCA_963931805.1. Classification (NCBI taxonomy): domain Eukaryota; kingdom Metazoa; phylum Arthropoda; class Insecta; order Diptera; family Syrphidae; genus Microdon; species Microdon myrmicae. Next base: position 28,617,216 of record OZ007499.1, read on the forward strand.
TACTCGACAAAATGTTATCTTTATTTAATTAGTTGATAGATATCTGTTGTAACTAATCAAACGTACACGTGTATTAGATGTCACCTGGAACCTTACGAAAATATTAATTTAAGCATTCTCATGGCCATTGTTCAAACGTTAACAATACACATACTATCTTACACTTCGCACTATAATTCCGACTAATCAATTACCTGGGGAGGAAAAGCGAGTCGATACGCGTTCGCGTCTCCGCAGCGCTACGGAGAACGGGAGTAGCACGACGTGCGTGGTCGCCGGATGTAATTGGACTCAGCGATATTCGGCTCGTGCAGAGCCGACTCGCTAATGGGGCGAGTTTCCCCGAGAGAGAAAGTGTTTCTCTCGTGGTGAAAACGAGGAAAGAGGATCTCACTGTTGAGGTTCTGTAGTGGTGTGCGTGAAGTCGATCGTTGAGATCGGACTGTTCGCTAACGCTCGCAGGTCAAAGCGAACGAAACCTAGACAAGGGATGCCGAACAAAGGAAGTAGCGACCGAATGCATCGTCCGGATATGAGGGTCAACTAAGTAAATAGCAGCCACTCATTAGATGCTAAAAGGGATTGAGATAATGGAGATCGTATATCGTATCTCTGCCGACTGGGAGGATCAGATTCTTTTGTTTGCATATATTTATGCTATTGAATCCAATCCGACGGCTAAGCGCGACGTCGGTGATTGTTTGAAGATTCAAACAAGGAAATATTTCCGCGAGAAGTGCTTGCAGCTGAATCAATAGTAGATGGTTACACAATGACGTTGTGTATACCATCTGTGTTAATTGGGAACTCGGTTCTTGGTCGCTAATGCAGAGATGCATTGATACATGCATGAATGCCCTTGAAGGAAAAATTCTTTACAGGAATTTCCCGATAATGCATTGAACGCATTAATTATCCCTGGGAAGGAAATGTTTATGCTGCGGGGAGATTGCGGTGCAGGTGTGGAAGGTTGGAATTTGCCTGGCAACCGAAGGTACCGAATAAGTTTTGGGATTCATGATAAGTTAGGAAAGAGCCTGCTTTTTTTCTTGTACAGTATGTTGATCGTTTTTCTTTTTCTTTCGGTACGAAGGTGGAAATCTTTAAGAGACACCTCTGGGCCGATCCAGAGGCATACTGGTTTATAGTTGCGTTTCGGTACATGTTTACGTTGTCATTAGCTGATATTTTTGGTTTGTTTCTCCATCGTTCGTATTTTTGGTTTCATCCAGTTTTTATACTACCTGTCGGTTTCGTCATTGAACAAATTTATATTTCCTGGTGGATTAACAGAGTGCGTGCGCAGTTCTCTTCTTAGAGTCCTGGTGAAGCACGGCCATCGCATTCTTCCGTATGTGAACGGTTGGGGGACCACATATTCATCGAGTTCCAAGAGATCGCCCGGAGTCTTTATCACCACAGCGAATGCACAATGATCGCTATCGTGGTCAATCATAGATTGAATTATATACTGTACTTCTTTCCCAAACGCTATAGTGACATTGAGGGAAAGGAGGAGACCAAAGAGCCAATAAGACTGATTATTTTGATAACCAGACGAATATAAAAATGCAGGTAATTCAGGAGTAATATGGATGACTCCAATTCATATATACAACACTATCTGTACTTGTTGAATTCAGAGATGGTCACGGTGACGTACTGAATACGCGGAATTGGCTGGGCTCTGATGTGCTGAAATTTTATGTACGTTATGTATTATGGGCAAAACTTCTCAATACACCAACTTATCAATGTACTAACTTCTCATTGCACCAACTTCCACATCGTGCCGAGTTAATGTTGGCAGTTGTCGTCGGGTTTCAGGATACATTAACACAAATCGTTAAGAAATATAAAGTCGTCTCACCCATATTCGTGGTGATTTCCTTCACAATGAATTTATATAAGGCGCCTTCTATACCACTCCAATAGTGGCGGCGGGGTTCCTCAGATAGGTATTGAACCGGAATACTTTGAGCGGTTCTTCCGTAACTCGTAGCGGTCTCTTGAGCTTTATTAATTTCGCCAAAGCCAAAATTCCGATCTTTTGAAGCGTATGTCCAGCTCTTTCATTGCGCCCTTTAGGTCTTTAGCGATAAACAAGGGACTCCCACAGCTTCTCCTGCTCTTCACTAGAATTTTTTTTTGCCGCTGTTGCAAGTCTTGAACAACATATTCTCAAACGATCTCCTGAAAGCCATCCATTCTTGACTGGCTCGATCGAAGCATAGGTATTCGATGTCTGCTGAAGTTGCTTGAACTGAATCGTGGATATCGCTCTGTTTTATTTATTACTTTTTCTTATATTGCAACGTAAGTGTATTATAATAATACATTTTAATGAAACACGCACAAAATACCATAGTGTTGTGACTCGCCTAAAGAATGATTCTCGGTTTCCCCCAGTACGTCAAAAATGAATTTTTATACATTCTGTGATTGACCTATATCATGTGAAAGCGTTTGGAGAGATGGAATGTATTCAAATAGCTCAGATGGACACCGATAGTGATAGTACCAATAAAAATGAGAGAGACAGTAGATTGTGGCTAATGTTCCAAGGATGTCAGTGAGGTTGAGTGAAATGCTTGGTTTTGCGTCTCAGAAAGCAAGCGCAAGCAGACAACGATACAAAAAAAAAAAAATTGTTTATATCTTTTTGATAACGCTTCTAGGTAAACGCGTATTATATGAGTAGCACAGTTTGTCCCGTAAAAGAGTATTTACTTTTTTTTTTGCCATCATAGAGTTTTACCAGATATTGGTATCAGGTTTTTAGGATTATCCAATGAGTAAATATTTGGGAGTGACAGTTTTTGCGTGTAATACTCTAAGTCAATATTAGTAGAACGATATATAAGAGCATATTTATTTAAGCTTAACGTCTTAACATATTGCATATATCAAAATGACCGATGTTTTTGCCAATAAATTATTTTCGCTCCGCCTATCTTCTTGTCAGATGTAGCATTTTATTGATAATTTTATGCTGAGTGGTGTAATGGATTCTCTTTTCTTCTTCGTTTTTTAAAGAAGTGCTCCATTGAATTGTCTTAATTTGTATTTAATCGAATAGGTCATGAAAACGATTTCTTTAGGATCTCATTCTTCGGCAGCAATACGAAGTAGACCCACTAGGACAAAATTAATTGCAATGTGCTTGTGGGACATCTAACCACGAGGACCCGTTTAAAGCATCGGAAGTCGGTGGAAAAATCTAAAAAGCGTAAAGTATTCTAAGCAGTTAAAAGGAACCCTTAGGATTCACTGATCCACAAAATCATTTTGCATCCCGAGAACTATCAGTCGTATATTCAGGTCGTAAATTTTATTTAATTATCATGTTTAATTACCCTGCCGCACAAATACAAGCAGCACTCGGCAAACTGAATCCTTGGCAAACCCATCCTTTCCCTCACAGCCCCTTCACTCGGATCCTTAACGCAAATGTCATACAGCGGAAAAATTTATCACAAGAAAAAAACTGGAGCAGATAAAATTAAATAAAAGAGAACAAGAGCCAACGAAAAATAAGGAAAAAGAAATAAGGTACCAACCATATAAAAAATGAAAACATACGCCCCGCGTACTGAATGACATCGCGCTTCAACTGATGTCACTGGCGCTGCTGCAGGTGTATCTACCAGTTGTACCAGGACACCACTGCGCTGTAGCCATAATAAGTCGCCATTAGAGGCCCTAAGGGAATAAAATGTTTCATAAAATAAGCTAATTAACAAGAGCACCCGTTTTTTTTTTTCTTCCTTTTTCTCTTTTTATTTTGCTTTGACTTTAATGAATGCCAATTCACACACATACACCAACCCAACCAAACACTCAAAGACTGTCCAACCGCTTTCGAAGTGCAAAGGGCGCGGAGGGTCGCTCGAGGCTGCACAAAAAACCAAGTGTTATCTTTGATTGCCGTGCCTTTTATTTAAGCCGGTCGTCATTCAACGACCTCCTCAGCTCAGGAAGAATTTTTTATTATTTACTTTACTTTGTAGTTTTGATTACAATTTACTCGCCGTTCCTTCAATGCTTTCGCTTAACTAAGCCACTCATTCTACCCCATATTCACCTCGTTCTGTATTCACATATTTAATTAGTTGAGGTAAATATAAGATTAAGACCAACGATAAGGGGTTGAGCGTATACATACTACCAATGTGGTGTGTGTCTGAATAGCAGGTTAGAATAACAAGTTACACGGCGACAAGGTTTACCTGATCCCTCAGAGCTAAGGGGACGCGCATACCAGGGAGAGCACTGTGGGCTCCCCATAACTCCCAGGGCTTTCTTTTTTATGTTGTTTCCTGGCTCCATTGTTTTCCACTTTTATTTTCGCTTTGAATGCGATTCAACAATTTCGCTGAAAGACACTGCAAATGGACACTTCACTAAGTGGAGTTTCATGCCTTGATGGCCTCTATTACACATCACATCAGTACCTGGGAACTCCTGTTGCACAGTGTCCTGAGTTTGTACTGTGTATGTTCATCTGGATCTGGCTTAAGCGACGCATAATCTGATGCCCGCCATTAGACATTAATAACTAATTTGCATCGTGCCATCGGTAAATTTATGGCGTTCGTAAACACACAGCTTAGCGGGCAAATCTTTTCTGAATCGACAAAACGTTTTCCTAGTAGTCGGGATCAATCGCGGGGTATAAATAAAGAATGGCTGAAAGGCGATAAGGAAAATATTGTACATCCTGTGATTTCCTTTTACTTTTACTTACGCACCCACACATAGCCTGGTGCTCACGGCAGGTTGTTGGGGTATGTGTGGATGTGTGTATGAAGGATAAGGCAATGAATTTGTATAGAAACCGTAACGCACACCGGAAGTGCGTGTAATACAAAGAATGGGGTAAATTATAAAACATATTTGCGAAAAATTCCAACAGGAAGTATTCGTTTTCTTGAAGAAAACGGCACCCTAAATTTATATGCCCCTGTAATAGGCTACGTAAACGATTACGTACTCATTGTGAGGAACAGTTTTTAGAAGACAATGTCTGGCAAGAGGTTCTTTGTGGGACTCTAACTACGCCCAGTAGGGTCACATTTGATATCTTAATTCCTGACATCAGAAGTAGGAGACCGTTTGATGGTGTCCCACATAGTTGAGCATAAATTAGATTTACTGAGAATACATGACACCAAAGAATTCAGTTGGAAATGTTGGTTTAACTCATAAGATGAGAAGTGCTACTGAAACTGCCCAATTAGTTGATGTCTACCTAAATTCTCTATATCAGCTTAATCCCTTTATTGAAAAAGGAATTTTGTATATATCAGCTTTTAATATTCAATATTTGATGTGCATTCTGTTGTACTCAGATAGACTGCTGGTCTGCTTTCAAAATCAATACGCAGACAGTTGAGCAATACGGATTCAAAAATATGGATACAGTTTTATTATATGTTGTGTCACTAAGAGTATTTAACAATCAGGATGTGTACATTTGGATAGCTTAGAATTCGGATATTCAGAATATTCAGTTAATAACAGTGGCAGGGGCATTCGTGTGCCCTTTCTCCATTCAGCTTTTTATTTATGCCGGAATGCAAAATTCATGTCAAAGAATGTCCAGGTTTCCATTTTATAATATTGCCCTTGTTTAATGAACCTCCACTAAATTTTTTCCAACTGAGTCTCAAGTTACAAGAAATATATTCTTCCTAAACTATTGGGTTGTACCACATGAAACGTCCGATTTTATACGAGGGTTGCCTTTTATATTTCGGGATTAGAGAACAAAAACAAATATTGATCATCGAAAATCACTTTATTATTTTTCAAAATATTCCCCATGAAGATCTATACACTTCTGCATGCGTTTGAACCAATTGTCGAAGCACTTTTGCCACTCTGATTGAGGTATCTCCAACACATGCATTCTGAATGCAGCAACCGCTTCTTCAGGTGTCGACAAACGTTGACCTCTCAGTTTGTTTTTTACGTACGGGAATAAAAAGAAGTCATTCGGTGCCAAGTCAGGACTATACGGCGGATGACCCATCAAATCGATGTTTTGGGTGCCCAAAAATGCAGTTGTCGCAGCCGATGTGTGAGAGCTCGCATTGTCGTGGTGAAGAGTGATCCGTCTTCGGCGGTTGGTTTTCCTGATTTCTTGGAAGACAACTGGCAAACAAATGGTTGTGTACCACTCAGAATTGACTGTTCTGCGTTGTTCTAGTGGTACGGTTGCGACATGTCCAGTTTTTCCGAAAAAACAGGCGACCATTTGCTTGGAAGTGCTTCGTGCGCGAACAATTTTTGCTGGATTTGGCTCATCTTGAAACACCCAGACAGTCGGCTGCTGTTTACTTTCGGGCTCATACGCGTAAATCCACGATTCATCACCTGTCACGATGTCATAGACGTGTTTCGAAGCACCACGACCGTATTTTTTGAGCATTTCTTTCGACCAATTGACACGAGCCTTTTTTTGGGCGATTGACAAATTGTGTGGGATCCAACGCGAACACATTTTTTTGACAGTCAAATGTTTATGCAATATTGAATGTATACTGGTCCCACTAACGCCTGAGGTTGTCTCAATCTCACGATAGGTCACATGACGATCTTCCAATATCAGTTCGCGCACAGCATTAATGGTTTTCGGAACAACAACTGATTTTGGACGACCTTCACGAAATTCATCTTGTAGTGAACTACGACCACGATTGAATTCACCATACCATCGATAAACACTCGTCCTTGATGGAGCTTCATCGCCAAAAATTGAATTAAGTTCATCCATGCACTGTTGTTGAGTTAATCCACGCCGAAAGTTGTAAAAAAATAATCGCACGAAAATGTTGACGATTTAATTCCATTTTTGGGCCGAGATGAATCTTTTAAGTTACTGTAAACAACACAAATAGCGCTCGTATGTCAAAACGTTCTGAGTGCGTATTACCTCAAAAATGTCCAACTTTACGACAGAGCTGTCAATTGCCGGATTGCAAAACTGGGGATGCCAAATTCCGAAACATAAGAGGCAACCCTCGCAGTAAAAATTTAAAAGCTTATATTATTTTTCGTAAATGTTTATTCAATCAAAATAGTATCCGTTGGCATCTATGACATTCTTCCAACGTGATACAAGGTCAAATATTCCTTTTTTGTAGAACTGCTGACTTTTGGAGGCAATGAAATCTTCAAAGGCTTTTATGACCTCTGCTCGGTTCCGGAAGACTTTCTACCGGCAAAATGAATCCACATTGCGGAAAAGATAGTGTGGCGGTTTCCCCCAACGCCACTGCCCCACCTCACCTTTTGTTTAGAAACACCCCATAAGAAAAGCATTAACCCAGGTGACGGTGCATTGTCCGAATTTATCGGGCGTGCGGTTGATGCACCTTGGAGCGTGGTTTTCATGCCATCTCCATGGGGGCGGAAACAACCAGAAACCTGGTTGTCGCATGGTATCAAATTCCATTAGGGACAAGAGTAAAATTAACCTGTAACGACGAATCGTTTGTTTGTGCGTTGCACAACATGAATTCTCGAGAGTTTGCCCAACATGCAGCACGCACCAAGGAAATTCGACCGGCGCCGATGGCCAACGGAAATATTCCAACTTTGGTTCCCGCCAACATCCACCTCCTTCTCGAGTGGAGAAAACGGTCGCATCCTTAACCAACAGATCAAATCGAGATATATCGGACAAGAATATCTTCGATCCAGTACCGTCACACGGGCAAACTGCGTCCTTTTATCGTCTAATGACGGCAAGCATTTCCGTAGCAAAACCAACCTACAGGCAAGTAATAACATGCTTGCCTACAAGAGAAACCAAACAAGCGTAGCACCAGCGAATCTGTCCCACCAATTGATAACGAGGGACTTACGATCAGCACAGATGCTGTACCGCCGTATAAACATCCGACGTCCCTTTGTGCGACTGGCACAGCAGATACCCCTAGTGATCATTCGCTACTTTGTTTATATTCAGTTGTGCGCAAGTTGGCCGGCACAGAACCCCCAACGAGTATCGTGCTTGAAAACATGAACACCTGCGCGTGGTACGTTTCGTTCAGGCGACAAACTAGGGTGCAAAGAAAGAAAACACCAAGTATCGCATTCTTAGCTCCACCACCGAGAGATGTTGGTTTGGGTGACGGGATGCGCGCGAATGTATGTATGCCCCTGGTCATTTTTATCTTTTTATTTTTATTCTGATAGATGCGAGCTGGTTAATGAGGAGTGAGTTGGTTAGTCGTTTTTGAGTCGTACGGGTGAGAACAAGTCTCTAGCGTGCTAAGCACTTAAGTTGTAAATACTATTTTTATATTTGTGAAACAAAACATTTTTAGTTGTTATCAAGTGAATATTTGTAACTTGTTTGAAGTGTGGACAATTTTAAAAGTAAACTACACTGGACAGTGGAAACCACTTATAATTAATGTAACGAACGTGCTAAGCACTTAAGTTGTAAATACTATTTTTATATTTGAGAAACAGAACATTTTTAGTTGTTATCAAGTGAATATTTGTAACTTGTTTGGATTGTAAACAGTTTTATGTTTTATAATTTACCGCTATATGTTGTTACCAATAATAAAAAGAGAGAACCCAATATAAAAGGCGTTTGTCGTTTTTCTGCATTTTATCGAATAGGAGCGTTTCTTGTTTGGACTACTGTGTTGTGGTGATAGAAAGACCGGAATCTGGTACGGAGTCGACTCTAAGTGGAATCCTCGCGGCAACTAGTGCCCAGCCAGGCCCAGCGGCGATTAGAATACCTACAATGGTAGTTCATATCAGGAGAGTTGGGTGGATGCAGAAGAATTTCAAATCCCAACCGCAACAGGTTTTGCAGTTGTGAGGTATGTCGTCTAGCATTGTCGTGCAAAAGGATCGGGCCGTGTCTATTGACCAACACAGGTTGGTTTTCAATCAATTTGGCATGCAATATGTCAATTTTCGCACAATATTTGATAGCGGTTATCGTTTCTCCAGTCTAAAGAAATGAAAAGTGGATTGGTCCTTTCGATGTCTACCAAATTGTCACCATAACCTTTTTTGGTTGAAGATCGGGCTTGTGGGTGTGTTTTGATTTTTCACCTGCATGCAACCACTGCCCACGTCTTTTACGGTTATCATATAAAATCCACTTTTGTTCACAGGTGACCATCACCATCATCGGCTCTACAACCGGGATCCGGTCTTGGCCTTATTTAACAAGTATGAGGCTTGTTAAATTTTCCATAATAATTTGTTTTTCTGGGCAAGGTTATTAGCCTTGCGCCAGGTTCACAGGTGACTATCCGGTGAAAAAAGGGATCAGTTTGGTTTCTTTATATAAACGATTGGCAGATTTCCAGGCGCCGTCGTTTTTGGAACTCGTTCAGTACTTGGGTTACCCACTAATCAAGTTTCTTTACCTTTTCTATGAGTGTGTTGTATTTAATGCAACACTTAATTGAGGGGGCTTCCGAATCGTAGCGTCCGTGTCTGTTGTCTTCCGACTTGGTAGGGTCCCTCCTCGTCTCTGGAAGTTTGTCCAGCGGCTTCCCATCCGTGGAGTCCGTAAATTGTGTCTTCCCGCTTTTCTGCCCGTAGGTTATCCGCTCTGCGAAGTTTATCGGCCCAACAGAGTGCCCAGCTGGTCCAATTGGATGCAAAACCAATTAAAGAAACAACTTTTTTGGGTTGTTACTTTTCTTGATATTTGTTTTACTATTTATTTATTTATATTTTACTTCCAACTTGAAGTTTCTTCCAATATGACGCCAGCACTCTTTGGCTGTCTGATACTAATTGATTTAATCTAAACTGGAACTCCCTATTTATACCCAGAATCTACATCAAAATTCTCATAGCTGTCCTCCAGACAGCCACCTAACGCTAGTCTCAGCCGAAGGGCAAGCCAACGACGATGGGAACCACAACGTTGCAAAAGTTTTCACCCCAAGGCCATGATAAAACTTCGATTCACGGTGACGCGAATCTGATTTGCCCATACCGAATAGCATGTAGGTAAAATTACCTTGAAGGTGATGAGGTGTTGGGTGGTCAATATATCATCTAGGTGATGAGAATATTGTGTGTAGGAATTGCAGAATTGCAATTTTAGGTATGGCAATGGGAAATGCATGCATTTCAAGGTGATGGGGATTTAGTTTGTTTATAGGGCAGAGGTGGAATGTGGGAAAGGCAAGATTGCAATTTTGGGCATGAGAACTAGAAATGCGTTTAGCAACAGGTAGAGATGTGATAAGGTTTTTTGGCGGATTTGTATGTAATACGTAAGTGTTCCGCCGAACACTGTTCACACAAAGAAAACGCCGAGATTTATTTTTAATTTGATTTCTTTTCTTTTTTACTGTTTATTTATTGCTGTTTTCATTAACACATAAACAACTGTTAATGAATGTTTGCTTAATACTACAGTTAATTCACACAACACATATTAACCCCGTCCTTTATTACACACGTTAAACTAGACACACGACAAGGACTCCTTTTTCTGGACGGATGATCTGACCTCCATGACTGTTAATTGTCGAACGGATATCCAGCACGCATGTACTTCCGACGGCACGAGAATTATTGTAAATTTTCTTGTTGTTATATATGGTTTGTACTCGGGACAGTTTATCTTGATTTCTATTACTGACGCGGCGCGGATCACCTCCTCGTCGGGGTTCTCTATGTCGACCTGTCTGGTACTCGGAGTAGACTGTTCTCTAAGTGGACTGTCTTAAACAACTTCCTTCAAGGGATGCAAAAACGAAAAACTCGAAGGTTCTCGTTCATTTCTCTTTTCTTCCTCGAGATTCCCTCTTACCTGCGAATCTCTCCACTAGGGTAGATCGTACTCTTTTTTGATCCGCGGTTTCTTGTTTCATCGCAGGCCTGGTGTGCGGTTGCGCCTGTACACACAGACGCGGTTGATGCTGCCTGTGTGGCCGAAGATCTTCTTGGGATCCCGGAGTTCACACCTTCTGTCGAATCGATCTGTGTATCTTTGATGTGGTTTATTATTCGCGGCGATCACTTTTTGGTCAAAATAATTACCTTTGGTTGCGATAATTATATTTGCTTTGCCCTATGGAAACAGCGTTTTAGTTAATTGCTGTTTCTCCGCAATGGCTTTGTCTGGTGAAGTGCATTGGGGTAGAGACAAAGGCTTGTCGACGGATTTGCGGTGTTTGTGCAGCTGTGCCAACAGTTTGTGTATATTCAGTTAATGGATCGTTACAAAATTTCTGCTGGTGAGTCTGTCCTTCGATCGCCGTGCAGGCGTCGACAATTGGTCGGACTTGTGACCTATGTATCTGTGGATACGTGGGGTTGTTGCCTCCCAGATGCATGTTACCTTTGTTTCAGGTGGAAAGGAGAACTTTTGAGGACACGTGCCTGTGGGCACGTGTAATTTAGCTATAGGTGAGTGTACTCCTTGGTGGAACGACGATATCTCAACCTATAGTGGATTGCGTGGTTCGTAGAACCGCCACAGTTTGACAGCTACACCGAAAGGATTCCATCGGTTGTAGGGGGAAATAATATTAGATGCTACACTGAGAGAATTCTTTCGTTAATTAAGGATGTCCCATACGTTTTTTTTTTTTGTGCAGAATCTTGCGTGTAGCAAAATATTTATAATATTTATTAGCCTATTGGCTACATTCGTGTATTATATATATATATATATATATATATATATATATATATATATATATATATATACATATATATATATATACATATATATTACGTGGAATGTATTGATAATTTGCGTACAACAAATTGCAATATTCATGTTACGTGTAACAAGTGCAAGGTGTCGACTTATTGTCATTGGGGATACTCCCATGCTTTGTGCAATCTCCCGCACCGATTTCGTTGGATCCGCATCCACCGTTGCTCTTAAATCATCGTCGTCAACTAACGTTTCCGGCTTCCCACGTGGTCCATTTTCGAGGCTGAAATCTCCCGAACGGAACTTTCCAAACCAATGTCGTATAGTGAGTTTGTTTACCGCTACATCCTCAAATGTGTCCTTAATGTTTTTCATTGCCAATGACGTATTATGTCCCATTTTGAATTCATGGAGGAAGAGGGATCGAATTTGAACTGGTAAACAATTCCTAAAAAAAATACCCTGTACTTGTAAAGAACTCTATAATTCTCACACGTCAAGCACACGTACCACTTTACTTTATAGAAAAAGAAAATTTAACGTTCCGGCACAGATATTTACTCGAGAACTTGTTATTTCCGACTGAGCAAACATCGGACATTCCATGTGGTACAGGCCAATAGAAACCAATGGCTCGAAAGAATGGATTATATACTGAGTAACAAATATTTCGAGCTCATGACCACAATGCAGAGGAGTGCCCTTTGGATAAGGAAAGGATAGAAGACAAAACTATTTTAAAGTGCGCAGTATGCCCGAATAAGGGATAACCTGCTAACTATGGCAAAATATCCTAAATTCTGAGAATTAACGTCGAAGAGTCTGACTCAGCAAAGAAAAACTGGGACAAGTCGCACAATATCAATGACTCTTACCCCCCAGTGGTTTTACGCATAAATAGCGACAGGTAGTGGTAACCCAACACAGGCTCCAACACTTATAGCCACAAATACTTCACCAAAAACTGAACCCTCATCACTAGCAGACATGTTTGTGTGTCGGCAAGGGCACGGGTTCATCGGTATTCCCAACTACTTGTTCCACCGAGAGCGAAAGGCACCTAGTTCACCCACAGGCTTTAGAAAAGTAAAAAAAAGTCAAGCGCTGGTATGTTGTTTGAATTAACGTTCATTTATTTTTCATGTATTAGCTTTACAAAATCCGTTTGTGTAAATTCCTCGCACTCGAAACAAATTCTAATTCAATTAAGTTCGTGGATTTTAAGTAGTTGGTAGTCCAAAATTACAGTGTCACAATCTCACATAATGGTGGGTGTAGTTTATCAAACACCTAGACGTTTAAATATTGCGTACACACGTCGCGCGTAGGGATTCTGAACCAGGTGACATGGGAGCAGCACAACCGTTTGAATTAATAACGCCTGCACTCGTACACACTATCTTAAATACACGCCCTTTAATTTGCGATGACGATTCGTTGAGCTCAATGACCCGATGCGCGATGGAGGGTATGAAGGGACGTGTGTCCTCTGTGGTGGTTATTACTCGGCTGACCAATTATTGGAAGAAAAAAACTTATCGCGTCGTGGCAGTGGAGTCATAGCTAAAATAAACTCACTGCCACTTACGCTTCGCCGTATAAGCTGAGTTGGATTCGTTGGTTGTGTATACCGGGAAATTGGCGTAGACAAGTATGATCAAGGATCCTGATCGTTGTGATTGTTTCGTGGAAAATTAGCTGTCGCTTGGTCGCAGACGAAAAGGATGATTTAAGGAGGAAATGAACCGAAGTGGTTTTCGGGGAAAATTGGAATTGCTTGGGTGCAAGCAAGGAATATTGTTTAGATAAGATATTAACCGAAGTAGTTTCGGGGAAATCGATCCGGCTTGGTATAGTTGGTGGTGATGGTTGATGTTCCGTTGTAGGTTTGAATATGCGTTTTATTACAACGTACGAATTTCGTGGAAATTAAGATTGATTGGTCGCAAGGAGGGAATATGAATTAAGTAAAGAATTGACCGAAGCAATTTCGGGAAAAATTATATGTGGGGTGGTGTAATTGAGAGAGATGATTTAGAATGTATTCTATTGAATTGTATTCTGTTGGGTGTTTTGGGAAATGCCTTTCATTGCAGATTGGGAGATGGATTCTTACAAGTTCGGGATGGATGCGCTTGCAGATTGGGATTTGTTTTTGCATGTTTTGAAATGGGTTACAGGTTAGGGTAGGGAACAGGCTATTAGCGGTCAAGATTGGTTGGCATTGTGGGTTGGTTCTCCATGTGGTATAGAGAACCCCCACATGCTCACAATCTTACTTAATCTATAGTCGTAGATGACACCTGCAAAACCAAATAAACGAGATCTACTCACACTTGCCCAGTCTAAATAAAAAAATCAATATACACCCTCCAACCAAAATATCAATTAAAGCTCTTGACGTAAATGTAAATTCACTTATAAGGACCGAGAGAAGAACCACTCTTTTTAACCTGTTGCAACACGAAAACCCTGATGTACTTCTGGCTGGGGAAACTAAGTTAAACCAGACGCACAAACTTTGGCACAAAACCTATGATATTATACGAAGAGACTGTCCTAATTCTTCACAACGCGGAGGTGTCGCTATCTTTATTAGAAAATAACTCAATAACAAATTCAATAGCGAAAATTTGGTAAATATTACTTATGACAATAATAAGGCTAATAGCATTTAAATAACGAAGGAAGAGATCCAAGATATCTTCGATTCATTGAGAAACAAAAAGTCAGTGGGAATAGATGTAATACAAAATATCGTACTCGGGTTTCTACCACCATTAGCAATGGACATATACACAGTGCTCTTTAATAACGCGTTAAAAAATGCACACTATCCCATGCAAACATTCAGTTTATACCAAAAGGGGCAAAGACTGTACAAACCCAATGAACATGCGTTTCATAACCTTCAATCTTCAGTAAAGTATTCGAGAATGGCATAAACAAAGCTCTGCTCAAATGGGTTGATGACAGCAACATCATTCCAAATAACCAGTTTGCCTTTAAGACGGGTCATGAAAACACACATGCTACTGCTGAACTGGTCTCCGACATACAAAGGAATAAATGGGAGAACCAATACACAGGTGCCTGTCTGATCGACTTGGAAAAAGCCTTCGACACCGTTTGGCTTGAAGGATTATACTACAAGATTGTCAGACAAGACATGTATACCCATTACTGTTGTCATTAACTTTTATTAACACCCACTTGCACACTTAATGTTAATAGAAACACACTTTGTTTTATTTCAGTTCAATTTCAGTTATTCAATTTTATTTAGGACTAGTTAATGTTACATTGGTTTATACTTTACTAGATTATAAATTAGACACACGCACACAATAACTCCACGCCCACTGGTTATATTGCACACACCAGAAAATCACAGCACATCCATCTTTTTGACTCGTAATATTCTCGATATAAATTTACGCGCAACGGACTTCAAAAATCTAGCACCAATCCCACTCGCGGACGACGGTCTCGGTCAACAATTTAATATCAACTCCTTTTTTCTTCCATCCTGCAGATCGAAGGATATCCTTGGCCAGTCGCTATTTCCTTTTTTTATCTTTCCCGGCATGGAATCAAAAGAGGAAACACAAAGGAAATATCAACAGAGGATCGTGCTAATGCACATTTATGATCCTATATGTTGTTGGGCGCTAAGACGAACGTGCTAGTCGTTTTATTGCGAAGTTGTTTGTTCTAGGCGAATGGACAAGGATATTCCTTGTGGGAAATGATTTGGGTAAACAAACCTTTAAATGATCATAAAATTGCAGATGTGCAATTTATGATTCTCAACAGCTTTACTTGAAAGTTGGTCATCTGGTTCACAGATTTGGATCCAGGGGATTCTGCATGTTCTTTCACGGCTTGGACCCAAATTGAATTCAATATGGGCAAATTGAATGTGTAGTTCAATTTGTTTGATATTGAATTGACATCGCGATATTTACTGTATGCGCGATTAATGATGGACCTTAGCTACAAAGAGGTATGTATTCAAGGGTGGAGGGTTTTGTGCGTAACACTGTATATACCTGATGATATGTTAAGTAACAGGTGGTTCGTGGTCAAACGTGGTAAATTGACCTTCAGTATAACGTATAATATCGAGATTGTTTTGCAACAGGGAGCGGCATTTTCTCCGATTCTTTTTAACATTTAAATTACTCAGCAGGCAGATGGAACGGTATGATGATGATTTTTAGGGTGGTTTGTTAGTTTTTGGTATCAGAACTAGACTCTGTTCCTTCCATCATTTTCGGCTAATTCCTTCTCTAGGCACTTAGTGTATATGCTATTGAATATTTCTGGCTGGGCTAGTGTGATGCGGAGCCTTCGATATTTTGGTCCTTCGAATGGTTCTTTTTATTTCACCTGTGGTTACTAGCAACACTACCACTTGCTGATTCGCTATCATATTTGGAACACGGAGATTGCCGTCGCTCGGAAATAGACTGTTCAAAATGGTGTAACAGTTCTGGATGTGCCCTAAGGCGACGTATGGCCAATTTATAGGTACCGCCCCAAAAGTTACTTTGGACTTCCTTCGCTAGCTTCTTAAAAGCTAGGGTTTTACTCCTTTTTATGGCTTTCTTCAGCTGCCTTTTGGTTTTCCGAAAGTGCTTGTGGAGAGATTCGTAGTCAGATTAAGGCAATCGCCCTGCGGCTCAGACATTTCCTCGCTTCACCAACATTGTTCTGTGTATGTTCATTCGTATGCGTTTATCAACATAGCGGCAATACACATGTTACATCCGTGATGTTTTCCGTCAGTTCTGCTACTTACTCTTTGACTGAACCTCGTGGCACTTTTAAATTCTCCATCATGAGGTTAAGCACGATCTCATCAAATACAGTGGTTTCCATGCCCTACGCTGTCCATTTATGTTTTGGTGATTCGGGTTGTGTCCCCTTATTATTTGGACGGGCACTACAACCGGGATCCGGACTTTGCCTTATTTAGCAAGACTCTCTACCGGTATCCGGTCCTCATCCGAGACTTGTTAAATTGTGCATAATAATTTGTTTTTTCTGGGCAAGGTTATTAACCTTACGCAAGCCTTTCTCAGGATGTCGCTGCATGCATTGATTCGCTACTTGACGGGTGCCAAAGTAGCTATCCAGGGGTGTCACGTGGAGACTGCATGTCAACTTGGATTGAACAGGGACAAAGATCGTCCTGGCCTTCGCCGGGTTGAAAGCAGAGACTTTGCCCTATATGTTCGCTCCCAATCCCCGTTGTGATGAACGATCACTAAAAACAAACTATTTTTGATACTATGGGTGCGAACTCTTGGAATTTTTAAATACTTATTGAATGACTCCCGTATTTCGATATTTCCCGAAGACTAATCGTAACCAAGTTCCTATTTTAAATTCAAATAATTGTGTGAATATCGGGAATTAGTATGAGTGTGCTTAATATATTTTAATATATCCCAGGTTTCTGAAACAAATAAAGTCACAACCGCTAGTTCAGCCGTCTTGACATCGCGATAGTTGATGGGTACGATTTTTGTGGAGAAACGACAAGTGATTGGTGTTTTGGGGGGGGTGGGGGGGGGGGGGGGGTTGTGCTTGGCCACCGAGTGAATAGTCAAAACTGGAGTAACAACGTTGACGTAACAATATCTTTACTGGAGAGACTTCCCCCTTGGATCAATATTTGGGTTGTAATATTTAATGGTGTTCGGTTATATTTACGCCGAAAAGCGTTATATTTGGGAACCCTGGAGTCACTTTTATCGGTTGAGACCGGATGTTCTAATTCAATTGCAGCCATAGACCAGCAGAAGTCCCCAAGCTTGTATCGAAGAATTAAGGCTTTAATTTTTTTTATTTGACTTCACTCGGGAGAGGCGAACCTATAGCGCTGAATGGGCGCCCCGAGATGGCATCAAATAACTGTTGCAGTTCTTATTGAACACTTGCAGGTTGTAACGCTCCGGGAACACTCGCGTGGGAAGGGAGTTCCACAGCTTCCCCGCGCCGTCGGGAGATGAACCACAAACGGGTGCGATCCGTCGGATTGTCTTGTGGAGAGTATATAAGCCGAATTGCGTGGGACAATACCAAGAATCTCCGAAGAACAGTACCCGTAATAATATTTGTAAAACAGACGGAGGTCGGCTACGCGCCTTCGATGTGATAGCGACTGTAGTCCCAACGTCAACGCCGAGTCCCCAATCAGGCAGATCGCTCGTCTCTGTATGCTCTCAAGTAGGTCGAGGGTATGTTTAGGAGCCGAGGTCCAAACATGAGAGCAATATTCGAGCGCGGTGTAGTGCTCCAAGAAGCCCTACTATTTTCCTTCACATTACATTTCCTCCCACATTACATTTTTCTCCCATATTACATTTGCCTCCCACATTACATTTTCCTCCCACCTATAAGAAAATCCATTTGATATTCCAAACATAACAACGTAACCAAATCGAACTAAACGTTCAAATTCTCATTTATTGAATTCACATTTATTTATTCATTTTAATGCCTTTGTTCGATTCAATTTCCTAAAATCAAACAGCATAATGCATTATTTTCTCAGGAATGCTAAAAGCAATTAGCACCTAAAAAACCTACAAGATCCAAAACCTAAAAGTGCATGTGTCCAAACAATGGCATATCTATTCGATACGCCGACACACAATTCTTTCAATAATAAACATCCAAACGGATACCAGATGTTTTATGACTAGCTAATAGACACGGATTCCCAGATCCTAAACTAACAACCGATTTCCACGGATCTTGTGCTACCTATTTGAAATGCACGAAAATTCTTGTTTGCATTAGCCAGATGGCTAATACAAATAAAAACCCCAATAAAGGATCAAACGATAAGTGGCGATGCATCTTGACCTTCAAAGAAGATAAAGATATTTGAGGATTTGAATTTTCGAGAGTTGAAGAAGTCGCTTGACGGAGTCTGGGTGTAGCGCGCGTGAGGAGAAGACCTCCTCAAAAAATAATATAAGTTTAATGTAAATTAGTATTTTTAAACTAAAAATAAAATCAGTTGTAGAAAGAAACTGAAGTGTTTGTTTTTGCGAGTGTTTAGCGTGTTTAGTACGCGGAAAGTGAAAGAAGAGATCGACACATCCATGAAGGACAACTACGGTAGCCCACTCTTCCCGGGGAACCGGAAGCACGGTGGTGCACCCAAAATAGTACATAAATTTGGTGGCAGCGATGCGGAAAATCCCCTACCAACGAAAGACCAATGAGGACATATTTTAAGTGCGATACATCAAAAATCAGTTTTTCAACAATTAAAAAGTGAGAAGTGCACAAGTGATAGTGGAGTAATTTAAAATCCCTACCTAAATTGTGTGTGATTTGTGAACTTTTACAAAGAGAACCCTGGAGGGATGGATTTTCAAATATCCCCTATCAACACAAAAAAGGATCTCACAAGTAAACATTTACAAATTGTGCAAAATTTTATTGACAGTGGTTTTTCATACCCAAGTGAAGATTCGGTAATTTTTTCAAAAAACACTCCCGAAACAAATCAGAAAGTGACAAAAAGTAGTGTCGAACTCAAACAAACAAAAAATATATTTAAAACTGACAAATATGATTCGAGAAATGTGTGATGACGTCCGGCGACCAGCATCAAAGGAAAACGAGCAGCCGATCAATACATCACCGCGATGACGACCACAGAAGTAGCGCACACACAAAAAAGGAAATCAAGGTAATCAAAATTGTATGTCATTATTTTAATCCAAAGGGTACAAAGGAAAACCCCGAACATAAATTTAAATTTAAATTATAATTTGATACATATAAGGGGATAACAACAGCAAACCCCAATATAAAATAAATTTATGTGTTTAAAGGAAAATAAAGAAAACCCGGACATTTGTAAATTTAGAATTAGAATGTGATAGCATCAAACCAAAGGGGGATGCAAAACCAAATTGTGTATATTACTTGTTTAATGATAAATAATAAAAACCCCAAATCGAAATTCGACATTTGAATATAGGCATGCTAAATTTAAAATCTAGTGAACTCACATATTTCAAAATATACATATATATTTACAGATATTAAACTATTATAAATTTAATGGGAAACAAAGGATTTAAAATCGTTTACAGGTTTTGAATATAAAGTGTACATTTTAAAAGACTGTGATAATTCAAATGACTTGGGAAAATTTTTTTTTATACTGTCGACTTAATAAGTTTCTCTTTGGTTTTAATTTCTTCGATCAGCTTTTGTTCTGTAGGTTTTGAGTACTTTTTCCTTTTCCTCTTAAGTCTGCTTAATTTTGGACAACGGTAATCTCGTGGCTGACAAGGACAGGAATATAAAATTCGTTCTATTATTTTGGGAATTTCGTTTCTTGTCGCTTTCAGGATTCACAGCATCTTTTTCGTTTAGCCAAGATAGTTTCAAGTAATTTCAGGGAAAAATGAAGATCTCATCTCTTTGCACTCTGCCCTTTTTCACGATAATTTGGGAAGGTCTGTTTTTCAAATATGTCGTAAGTGGAAGTACAAAGCCGGGTACTCGTTCACAGACAACTGCGGCTGAGCTCTCGGAGAGCCTACCCACTGAAACGCGCGAACAAAGCTCGGGAATGAATTTAAACATCGGAATAAATACTAACCTCGGATTGAATGACATATTAGGATTCGTGCCGACGTTCAACGGAAATTCGGACGAATTAGATGGATTCGTCTCCTGTGGAGATATTCTTTTTTCGCAGACACGAGACGAAAACCAAAAGTCATTCTTTTTGAGAGTAATCAAAGCTAGATTACAGGGACCAGCACGAGAATGTATTCAATACAAGGTCATTCCAACCTGGGAGGATCTGGTGTCTGAATTAGAAGGAGAATTCAAAACTCTAACTTCTAGGCCAGCGGCGCAAAATAGCCTAGTAGCGGCAAAACAAGAATGTACGGAAAATGTAAAGGAGTTTGGGGACAGACTCAAACACCTTCTGCATCAATTAGACGGCGCTACATGTGCAAGTTCGGTTGAGCCTACAGTGCGGATGTATCTTTTGGCAGAAAACCAAAGACTCGCATTGAACGCATTTGAAGATGGGTTGAGGAATCCTAACCTCAGGATTTTAGTCATATCGCATAACGCTCCAAATTTTAAGACAGCCATTAATTTCGCTGTGGAACAATCTCGAAGATTGGGCTGCGATAACACAATACCAATTTCCACTAACTTCTCTAGGAATAACCAAATTGTTTGCCAGACATGTAAAAAACGGGGACATACTTCTGCGACTTGTTATCGCAACACAAAATTTCCGAATTTTGTTCCCCAGAACATCAAAACAGAGTCTGAACGCATCCGATGTACATACTGCAGAAAATTTAACCATTCTCAGGCAGAATGTAGAACCAGGTTATCCCATTTGCGAAGCCAAAATCAATCCCCTTTTGCGAACCAAAATACTTTTAGGAATCAACCTGGTCCATCACAAAATAGAGTAACAACAAATTCCACCCATATAGGAAACCGAAATTTCAGTCAAAATCAGAATCAAAACATTAATATGGTGTCTAACATACCTCAACAGGGAAACGAACTCACTCGGGCGGCAAGACACGGCATTTCTTCTCGAGTACAGACAATTGCCGACGTACACCCCATCCCGATGTAGATTTTAAAATGATCGTATTCTTCTGTTCCGAATTCAAAGAGCCAGTAATACGAATCAAATACAATCCATCGGATAAGAAATACTCTACCTTTCTTATCGACACAGGCGCAGACATCAGCCTGATAAAATCAAATAATTCGTACGTTGTACAACCCCTAGAGGATCCAAATCTAATAACAATATCCACCATTGCTGGAAACACAATCAGCACGCGTGGCAAAGTAATTGGAAAATTAGAATTCGAAACCAAAAAACATACCATACACCTTGAACAACATTTTTTCATAATAAATGACAATGAAAATTTTCAGTACGATGGTATATTGGGAAACGACTTCCTTACTAAATTCCAGTGTCACATTGACTATGAAAAAGGATATTTGCAATTCACTATTAAGAAGGGAACCACGAATATACTCGAACAGCCTTTACTAAACGAAACAGAGGTCAAGCAAAAAATTGATAATGCCACATCTTACGAGATGTGTTCTACGGAAAATCTCGGTATTATTGAAAAATTAGAAAACCCTGTTCAGAAGCAAACATCTGAATCCGTTTGTCTACGGGCCGGATCTGATGATTTGACTAACGCACCGGAACAAAATACCTTGACATCATACTCTTCAAATAAAATTCATAGTAAAGCACTTAAGGAATTCGAGAGAGGACAAACTTCAGAAAAAATTAAAGCTGAAACGCCAAAATCCTCTATAACAACTTCCAATAAGAAGCAAAACGTCACAGTTGACTTCATTAAGTTACAACCGCGATCCCAACAAATAGTGGAAATACCCCTTAAAGGAGAGCCTTGTGAACAAGTTATAATTAAAAAATCCGAAATCAAGTCAGGAATATACCTTGGAAATACATTAACGACACCAAGGGACAACAAAGTCAGAGTGCTTCTGATGAACACTTTGGACACTGATCAGGAAGTAAGTACGCACAACATAGAATTCAAATGGGAAAATTTGGACAACTACGATGTATGTCAGGCAGATGAATCAAACGATCTTCTAAAGAATAGACTTGAACGGTTGGAATCACTCCTTGAGTTACGCCATTGTAACCAGGAGGAAAGGAGATCAATCTTAGACATCTGCCGCAGATTTAACAATCTCTTTTACTTAGAGGGCGACCATCTCACACACACTGACGCCATAGAGCATCAAATTATCACTGAGGAAGGAAAGCCCCCACTTTACATAAGACCATATCGCCTTCCAGATAGCTCGAAGCTAGAAATCCACAAACAAGTCAATGAAATGCTTCAGGATGGCGTGGTACAACCAAGTTTCAGCCCTTGGAATTCCCCACTTCTATTAGTACCCAAAAAGGCAGGACCTGATGGAACTAAACGATGGAGAGTAGTTGTCGATTTTAGAGCTCTCAATAAAATAACAGTCGGAGATGCATATCCATTACCTAATATTACTGATATCTTAGACCAATTGGGCAAAGCTAAATATTTCTGTACTTTAGACCTAGCAAATGGTTTTCATCAAATATGCATGGACAACAGAGACATGGCAAAAACAGCGTTTAGCACCCCTTACGGACATTACGAATATAATCGAATGCCCTTCGGACTTAAAAACGCACCCGCCACATTCCAGAGGCTTATGAACAATGTACTCATGGGTCTCCAAGGAATCGAATGTTTTGTCTATGTAGATGACATAGTAATTTACGGTTACGATCTGAACGATCACAATTCTCGACTCAATAGAATTTTCGAGCGATTACAAAGACACAATCTGAAAATCCAACCAGAAAAGTGTCACTTCATAAGGAAGGAGCTCACCTACTTGGGACATGTTATTTCAAAGGAAGGTATAAAACCAGATCCAGAAAAAACTAAAGCGGTAAAAACGTTTCCAACGCCCAAGAAACAAAAAGACGTAAAATCTTTTCTCGGTTTTGTAGGCTACTATAGAAAATTTATCCCTAATTTCGCCGAACTGGCAAAACCCTTAAGCAAATTACTCAGGAAGAATGTTCCATTTCATTGGGATGCCTTCTGTGACGAGGCATTCACCACCCTCAAAAGAAAGGTTGTTACCCCACCAATACTGGCTTATCCAGACTTTAACCGAGAATTTATAATAACTACTGACGCTAGCAATGTTGCGTTAGGAGCAGTGCTATCTCAAGGCACAATAGGTCAAGATAAACCGATTGCTTTTGCTAGTCGAACTCTAAACGACGCAGAAACTCGGTATACAACATCTGAAAAGGAATTACTGGCAATCGTTTTTGCATTAGCTCAGTTCCGACCATACGTCTACGGACGAAAATTTACTATAGTCACGGATCACAGCTCCTTACAATGGCTTATAGGTCGAAAGGATCCTACATCCAGACTTATGCGATGGAGAATTCTACTCGAAGAATACGATTACACAATCGTCCATAGAAAAGGCAAGCACAATGCGAATGCCGATGCTCTAAGTCGCATAACATCAACTACTCCAGATGTCCCCACCAAAAGTAACATTCTCGTTACTACTAGAAGCAAAGAAAAAGCTAGAAAAAACACAGACATACAACCATATGAAACCCTCACCAACTTTACATGGGAGGAACGAACTGGATCTATTCATGCAGGAAAAAAACTTGGGTTGCGTGTAATAATTTTCCCTTTGATAGATTCACTGGAAGAAAAAACCCTGGCTGAAAGAATTGAAAACTTCACCAAACCAGGAATAGGAGAAATTATGCTTCATGAACAAGACAAGTTATGGACCATCACACTACCATTGCCTTTTAGAAACTCAAAGGACCAGGAAATCGCTAAAGATTTCCTAGGCGACCTGAAGGAAGTGTGCCTAGTCCAGAAACTCGACTCCATTGGAATCTCAATTCCTACAATAGACAATGAATCCCAAATAGTCTTTAAAAAACTTGTAGAAGAAATATTCGCTGACCTGAAAATAAAAATACAAGTATTCTCTGATAAAAGAAGACTCGTAACAGAAGCTTCTCGCAGAATATCATAACTCGCCTTTCGGTGGCCACCAAGGAGCCACCCGAACTATAAACCGAATGAGACCAAAGTACTATTGGCCCACAATGACTGCCGACGTCACGGCTTATATTCGAAAATGTGCTTCTTGCCAAGTAAACAAAAGTGGAAGAAACCTCAGAATCCCCATGAGAATAACCACAACAAGCACCAAGCCATTTGAAAGAGTTGCGTTAGATATAGTAGGACCATTACCAGTTAGTTACAACGGAAATAAATACCTGCTAACATTTCAGGACGATCTGACCAAGTTTTCAGGAGCATACGCTCTAGCCAGCGCCGAAACTAAGGAAGTAGCAAAGGTATTTGTGGAAAACATCGTTTGTCAGCACGGCATACCCTCTTCCTTACTGACTGACCGAGGTGCAAATTTTCTCAGCACGCTTTTTAAGGACATTTGTTCCTTACTTAAAATGAGAAAACTCAATACAGCACCCTATCATCCACAAACAAACGGAGCATTAGAACGAAATCATAGGACTTTGGCGGAATACCTCCGACACTACGTCAACCAAGATCCTCTTACTTGGGACACTTGGACACCATACGCAATGTTCGTATACAACACCACACCTCATAGCAGTACAGGCTACACGCCACACGAACTATTGTACGGTTTTCCTGCTGAAATACCAACTTCCCTTAGACAAAACCCCAGGAGCATTTACAATTACGACAACTATGCTAACGAACTAAAGGTGCGATTGCAACATGGATATTGCACTGCAAGAGAAATACTTTTGGAAAAAAAACAAAAATCTAAAGCGTACTATGACCAGACAGTGGGTCACAAAAAATTTAATGTCGGTGATAAAGTATTGCTAAAAAACCACACAAGACCCAATAAATTAACATCCTTGTGGAAAGGTCCATACGAAGTAATAAAGATTTTATCCAGGGAAAACTCAATTCTAAAGATAGGAACAGGTACTCGTGTAGTTCATAACAACAATTTAAAACTATTCGTAGATTAAACCCTTTGAATTCGAGATATAAAAGAAAATTTTCCAATCTTTATTTCAGTAGAAACTTTTGAAAAAAACAGAAGTATATGTAAATATGTATGATATATGATGAAAAGAAAAAGAAAATATATTTAAATACACATGTTAAAAATAATTTTATGAACAAATGAAACACAAAAGCAGAAAATGAAAAAATATGTATATATAAATTTGTCAATTGCATGGAAAAAAAAACAAATTAAAAGAAATATTACTAATTATACAATTTCTAAATAATTTATATAAAAAAAAATGTTTTTAATATATTAAGAATAAACAAAATATGAAACGAATAATCATAATACATAAGAAAATAAAACAAAAATGTACAAAACATACAATATTATACACTGATATAATAATCAAACACTTATAAAATTATGTATTAACTCTTAACTAACCTAAATCATAACAAAATTTACTAATGAATCTAACACTAAATGAAAAAATACTTTACCTACATATGTCTTGGCATTAAAATATAATTAATATATAACAAAATGTTTAAATATTGTACATTAATACTAAGAAAAAACGCTACAAAATTGAAAACGACACTTCTCCATAGCTCCTAAAACTACATATATACATTGTAATATAAAAAAAAAAAACGTCTTAACCTACCAATAAATGTAAATATAGTATAGATATTGTTTCTAGAATACTTTATATTAACAAAAAAAAAAAAAAAAACAACGACATGAAATATTGTAAATAGAATTACTAATACATAATACTCAAGCAAATATTTAATGAACAAACCTAAACTTTACATGTATACCTACATAGAGAAAAGGAAGAAAACAGAATGTTACCAAATCCGAAATCTAATTCAATATATCCAAAAACAATCATTACATGTACTTGTGTAAGAAAGAAAGTATAAAAAACAACATTTTGTAATGAAGTCAGAATGCCATCGCCTTCACTTTTATCGCGTCACTCCTGGAAAATTAATCTCTTACAGATTAATTTTTTCTTGAAGGAGGGGAGGATGTAGTGCTCCAAGAAGCCCTACTATTTTCCTTCACATTACATTTCCTCCCACATTACATTTTTCTCCCATATTACATTTGCCTCCCACATTACATTTTCCTCCCACCTATAAGAAAATCCATTTGATATTCCAAACATAACACCGTAGCCAAATCGAACTAAACGTTCAAATTCTCATTTATTGAATTCACATTTATTTATTCATTTTAATGCCTTTGTTCGATTCAATTTCCTAAAATCAAACAGCATAATGCATTATTTTCTCAGGAATGCTAAAAGCAATTAGCACCTAAAAAACCTACAAGATCCAAAACCTAAAAGTGCATGTGTCCAAACAATGGCATATCTATTCGATACGCCGACACACAATTCTTGCAATAATAAACATCCAAACGGATACCAGATGTTTTATGACTAGCTAATAGACACGGATTCCCAGATCCTAAACTAACAACCGATTTCCACGGATCTTGTGCTACCTATTTGAAATGCACGAAAATTCTTGTTTGCATTAGCCAGATGGCTAATACAAATAAAAACCCCAATAAAGGATCAAACGATAAGTGGCGATGCATCTTGACCTTCAAAGAAGATAAAGATATTTGAGGATTTGAATTTTCGAGAGTTGAAGAAGTCGCTTGACGGAGTCTGGGTGTAGCGCGCGTGAGGAGAAGACCTCCTCAAAAAATAATATAAGTTTAATGTAAATTAGTATTTTTAAACTAAAAATAAAATCAGTTGTAGAAAGAAACTGAAGTTATTGTTTTTGCGAGTGTTTAGCGTGTTTAGTACGCGGAAAGTGAAAGAAGAGATCGACACATCCATGAAGGACAACTACGGTAGCCCACTCTTCCCGGGGAACCGGAAGCACGGTGGTGCACCCAAAATAGTACAGCGGGTTTAATTTGAGATTTATATAGGAGAAGAAGTTGGGCCGGAGTAAAATATTTCTTGGCTCTAAAAACAGAGCTCAGTTTTCCTGAGGCTGTCCTGGTGATACTCGACACGTGTTTTTGCCATGATACATTCCCACAGACCGTGACGCCGAGCAATTTCAAACGTTCCCCAGCCTCGAGGGCCCGGCCATTAATCATCAGCTGCGGAACCGATGATCCACTTTTCTTTGTGAATGTTGTATATTGTGTCTTCCCTGCATTGAAGTCTACGAGATTGGCCCTTCCCCACTGCAGGACCCTATCTAGATCCTGATTCGGAGAGTCTGTCTGTCTACATCTCAGCTGATGCGACGCAGATTCACCAATCGGCCGAACACTCGAAAAGGAGGAAAAAAGCGTAACATCACCCGCAAAACTGAAGACTTTGTTATCCGTTGTCTCCCACAAATCATTTGTGTGAAGCAATAACAAGGTTGAAGCCAAAATAGAACCTTGGGCCACCCCCGAATTAACAGGATACAGATCCGAACACTCGCCGTCCACAACAACCCGGATCGATCGATTCTCGAGGAAGCTCCTCGTCCAGTCGCAAAGCTGTTGGGAAAGTCCATATGAACGAAGTATGCTCAGCAATGGCCCGTGCCAGATGCGGTCAAAAGCCTTGGAGATATCCAATGCGACCGCCCTTGACTCACCATGCCGTTCAATCGCAGATGTCCACATATCGGTTGTAAGTGTCAAAAGGTCTTCCGTGGACCGCCGGCGGTCCTACCGCCAATGATGCATTCTCTAGTTAAACGACGGTAATACCAAAGATCTCAAGTATAAAGAGAACAATTCAACAGGGAGAAACTAAGTATGTGAAAACATGCGTCTTTTTTAACGTTCGAAACACTTTTGGCACCACATTTAAGATGAATTTTAGCAGTACTTCTCGCAGTGCCTCTGGCAGAATTTATAACATAAATGTAATAGAGACAGTATTCCTTCTTCTGTCCCTAACACTGAATGTGGTCCTATGCATATTGATTTGCTATATTAGAAACATGCACAATATAATCGTTTCTAATCTCATATCTCGCTGCGTCACCCTGAAAATGTGTCGAATAAGAGGGCTACATATCAAGTTTCACGTTGCACAATTGCAGAATTGAAAGCAGTTGTCATAAGTAAAATATGTAATTAATTTGTTAAATAAATGTGGATATAAAACAAACAAACAAAAAAAGCACTTGTCACCGAAATGTCGATGTAATCATTTGTAATTATTTTGGTAATGATGACCCTATAGCGTTTGAAATAATAGTGAAGAAGATCGTGTGATTCGAACTGACGCTATGACAGCTCGAATCACGAAAAAAATGTTACCTAAGCGTTGCACACCAGGCTACTGACCGTGTTTAGAATTTGATTTCCAAACTCGACTATATTCCACTGGTGTGAATTATTTTTCTATTTTATCGCTTGATATACGGTTCTGATGTATTTTTCTTATTCGATTTTTTCGTTCCTGTTCTTCACTATTTTTGCTTGTGAATTTGTGTGTGTCTGTTAGAATCGCTACAACCCTACGACCCTATTCTGGCGTTATCGTAACAGACGCTATATCAAAATAATACATATCAGTCTTTTCACAAATCAGTACCCCTCAATTAACTTATCATAACTTTTCTAATATCATCTTCAATAGGTAATAGCCAAATCAACGAAAACGTTTATCGTAAAATTAATAATCTTAATAAGAAACAACTTAACATATATTTATATAATTATAATAGAATATAAATATTTCTATTAAGTTTACAAATCAAATGTTTCTTGGGAATGCTACACATAATATAATTGTTTCAGCCATTCATGATAGAATGGCACAATTAGATTTGCATTTGATGGGGATAAGATAAGTTTTTGACAGTTTTATAACTAAGAAATGGCATTATCCCGCTTTTCGAAACTAGTCACAGACCATTGATTTAGGTGAAACTCCTATCACATATACTCCTGAATTTTTGTTTACAGATTAAACACTTTACCTCTACTACTGGACAGAACTTAATCTACACTTCAAACTACAGTAAATTGTGTTTTTAAATACATCTAAAAGGCAATGATAGTGCGGAATTATTTTCCAAAACGCACATTTAATCTAACATGTTTTATGAATAATTCACTGTGCTATAGTCTTTATGAGCCAATTATCACCAATAGTTACATTGCAATAATCAAATACCTGTACGTATCGGGAGATTTACACTGAAAATTTATATTAGTTGGAATAGCCTCCAGAAAAACATGCAAACGTTGTATATTCCTAGTAAAATAGAAGTCTGCACAGTTTCACAAATTGCCCTTTGAATGTCCTTACACGCAACGCGTATGTGGCTCGATCCGGCAGCAGTCCCTGATTGTGCATGGGTAGAGAGTAGGTCCCCTCCGTCGAGATGGTGAGATTATGGAAAGATTATACATGAATTGCCACTAGTCGAGAAATTCCACTAAAAGAGCCATAACTCATGAGGCACATAGTCTAACTCTCTGGCGCCCCATACATTTCTTTCTCAATCCTTTATTCCACTTTGTAAAGTGTCCCCTTCTTCATTTTCCGCAAACTATTTACGATACTCGTTAATTATTTGGCATTGCTCTGCGCTGAACCCCCGATACTGCAGTGCCCTACATTAGTTGGAAGTCAGTGCCTCCTGTGGCTCACACATATTTTATACCTACGTGCACCCCTGGTCAGCTGAACCCATCCCATGCGAGAGATAAAGAGATAACCGACAGGATATAGAGCTAGAGAGAAAACAAGAGAAAGAGACAATACAATTTAGTCTATTGTGAGTATAAATATCCGTTGTCGTAAATCATGTGCAAAAACACTTACTGCCCAGGCACGAGGGGCCTTGGCCATAAAAAGGCTCAGAACGCATGGTACGCACATACTGTAATACGCAATGAAAATTTAGTTGTGTCTTATCCTTGTAGACCTTGTTTTAGTTCGAAGGACAACCAAACCTATACAAAGGAAATGTGTAATTTTCGAGGTTGTTAATAAAGACTCTTCAAAGTGACAGCCCAAGTAAACAATCGGAGGAGCGCCCTTCGGTTGGCCTTTTTATTCACCGCTGATGAACAAGAAAAGGTACGGGCGCGTCCAATATGAGCTCAGTGGAGCCGCACCATGCACAGCTATTATTGTTAACTCAATTCCGCCTCTGCATCATTCATGAGTAATGTGGATAAATACCACACACAAGAGCATTGTTCCTTGATTTCTTTTCCGCTATAGCTAAGATTGCTAGTACCTTGAATTGAATTCACCAAAGGCACCCGCACTCCACATGCCTGGCTCCATACTACCGTCGATATGCCTTTCGCAGCAACTCATCCTACTGCTCTTCTCCGCCTGAAATGCAGAAACATGTAAACTATATGTTGTGCATTGTTGTTCAGTACCGCACAGAGTATGCTGTCTTCATTGAGGGTCTCCCCTGCTGCTCCTAGTCCTGCTGCCGTTGCTCCGTTGCTACCACATAATCAGCTTTTACGAAACACTTAACTCGAAAAGGAGTCAACGAGCGTAAGGAAATAACTTGACGCTGCTTGTGATAAAAGTGGCTTTTCTGCCAACAATTGAAATATTCAAATTGGCCTTTGTGCCAGGGACGTTGAGCGTGTGGATCGCCTGCATCCCAGAGTACACTTGGATTTGGCTATTTGGATTTTAACTCCTATCTGCCACACAACAATAGATTTCCGGTAGCAAAAAGCGCCTAATGAAGCTGCCTTTTAATTAACTTCTCTATTTATAGTGGAGGTGTTGCCGTTAGCATGCCTTCTTTGTTGTAGGGATAAAATAATTCCTAACCATGCGACACTAGTTATACAGGGTGGCAGCGTTCATACTCAAACTAGTCATTACACTTTATTAGGCTGATGCATATTTAATATCCCAACTTGACGTAGATCGACCTATCCACTTGTTGAGATATGTATTCATGTATCATGCGAGGCTTAACATATACAACTAATAACATGATAGAAGGTTTTGCCGTTATAGATTTGTTCTTGCCTTTGATTAATTTACAGATACTAAAGTAGTCATTTACATTCTTGCGGCAAGAGTTACAACACGGATAGGTAAAGTAATAAGAAATAACGATTACAGAAATGCACGATAGTATAAATCCTGAAACATATTACGATACGTCTCAACAACAACAGGCTGCTATAGCACATTATGCATCAACTTAACAGCCAACGAAGCAGCATGTGCAATCCCAATTTTGAATGTTGGTAATACAGTTCATTCTAATATATAAATAAAATATACTACTTGGACTTAACACTTCGTGGAAACAGTTTGGTTGGGAATTTAAGTTTGGGAATCTATACCCACCCACGCCCGAATACATGTGCTAAGTTTAGTAACAAAAAAATTTATATGCGACGTTAGCGCTATGGTACCAAATCTACCATTCACACTTTAATAATTTTGCATGGCATGAAAACTTTACCATTCCTTATGGTGGGATGAAGTTTATAAAATGATTCAGTGGGGGGAACTGGTATAGATGTAGTATTAGTTGTTGTTAGTACTGGTCTCGCTCCCAAGTAGCATGTCTCCTTGTCCTGAAAAGGATGAGGGATCTCTTAAAACCGCTCCTGAGGGGACCTGATGTGGTCACCGCCGTGCTTCCTCAAACCTTGAGGGAAGAGTGACGACCTACTCGTTCGTGGGACGTCGTTTCAAGAATATCGTCCCTGCGTCGTGCAACCTGGCGCATTCAAATGATGCTCGTAATCGCGGAAAGCTGTAATGATCTATTTAGTGGGCATGCCACCACTCTACTCATCGGTTCCTGGTTGGAAGTCGTCGCCTGTTCTAAAGCAGCCAACGTTTCACAGCGAATGCACCAAACCAAATAAATGAAAATACTTTTTATTTGATTATAATAGATTCATTTTTATTTAGTTTAATCTGAAAAAGGACGATTATCCTGGGGACACCACCGCCAAGGACTTTGCTCTAAGATGCTCTGATCGTGGCCGTTCAGCACTTCCGCCGGGGACTATGTACGTTAATTGACTGCTTCCTTGAGATCGCGATACATCACCTTTTAAACGGCACCAAATCGAGATTTGTATCTTGAAACGAACGTTTCAGATGGAAAATCTCGATTTTCGATACATTGCGTGTGATGCTCAATGTTTGTTTTTGATAAGAATTCAGTTTTCTGAATTCTCATGAAACTATTTGCATATGAGAATTGGTAATGGAATTTAGGTTTTGTTTGTTTATGGCAAATTGAACAACTAGTTCGATTTGCCATGGGTTTGGTTTATTTAATTTACGAGGGATTTTACCAGATTGAGATAATATGTTTCTGAATTTTAGATTATGCCGTGGGAGAAATGCAAAGCGATAAACGAATATTTGATTCGTTTATTGCGAATTTTTGGATTTAGTTTAGGTTTTCGGATTTTGTTTAGATCTAGATTTTGGTGTAGGATTGTTGGGATTAGGATGTATGAATGGCGGAAAAATGTGGTAGGGCTTTTTAGAGCACTACATAGTTGCAAAACACTTGTAGCTTACGCTCACCTATTGCTGCACTTTTACAATCTATTGCGAGGATGTCTTTTGTGTTACGCCATTGCAATGACACAGGAGTTTCGCGACGACTAAGCGGAACTTCTTTATTGTGTCTATTCATATATATATATATATATATATATATATATATATATATATATATATATATATACATATATATCTAAAGACCAACAATTCCTGCAGTAAATGAAACCTAGGCAATAATTGGTGTTTTGAATTCCAGCCCCTCTAATAACAGTGTACGTGGTCCCAAAATATGGGTGGTGGCTAAGTATATACTAAGTGATCATACCTATCAGCCTTTGTCACAGTATGGTCATTATTCAAGCCCAAATTGTATTTCTCGCTATGAAGTTTAACAATTTAGTTAAGTTCATGAGTATATCTTCTGTATAAAAAGTACGCGGAATTGTTAAAAAAAAATCACAGAAATTATAATCTATTTATCAAAATTTATTCTATCACTGTTAAAATAATGCCCATTGTTTGGGATACAACTGTGATACCGCCGGACTTACAGTTCCACGCACCTGTCAGTAGCCGAAAGTGGTATAGCCATCCGTACCCGATCCAAATTTCGTTTGATACCTTTATTTCCGGCAAACGAGTTCCACGGAATTGTCAATGTTACATAATTAAAATGTCCCCGAATCATTCAACTAATTCGCATCCTTTTTGGCTTAAAAGACACCATTCCCTAAAAACCCCCATAGCATTATTCTATATGAATAATCATAAATCCGTCCTGCTGGTTAATAACAGCAAAATATGGGTAGACAATGCTGTTTCCACATAGCGAAGCAGTTTAGTCTCTCACCAAATCCCTTTTGCATATTCCTGCAAAAGAAGATCCCAAGCGATAGTCCCCTGTATAAAAAGTATAAGCTATTCGCTTGGGAACAATATCAATCTCAGGTGAAAAGTATGCATGAGGATATTTTTCAACCCTTTTTATTTCCCCTTCTCGGAATGCACGTGTGGTTTTGCATTCGGAGAATTGCCCAAGCATTAAACAAGGTCACATGGTCATCCTTATGGTTTCGTTTTTCGTTGCTAGCTAAACCAAATGAACCATTAAACTGCCATGCTCTCCTTTGCAATGTTCCCATTCCCTCTGGGTTCTTTGACTGTTGAGTAGATTCACGTTATTCACCTTTAGTGGGCGCGGCAATTAGAAAATAAGGATGAGTGTGTGATCGGAAATGGGTGATCAGAGAGAAGGATGGGAATGCAAAGAGTACCTGTTTTTTGGCAGCAGCAGTAGTCGTTATCAAGAGATCGATGAAAATTGTCGTGGTGGAAAAATATTAATGACAAAGTCGGCACAGTTAGTGAAACAAGTTTCCTTTTCAAAAAATTCAACTAAACTAAGAATTTAGAAGACGAAAAATGTGTGGTACAAAGACATAAGAAATTGTGTAACAACGAAATTAGAAATCTTTAATTAAAGATTATAAGAACAGTGAAGTGGTGTGTTTTGATTCAACCGTGTTGGAGTACAGGAGAGTTAACTAGGGTGTTACCTACAACACCGTTTCAGCGTTGGAGGTAAGTAAGCAGCACAAAACTCGAGTCAGAACCGGGTGGGAAAATGTAATTCATCACATTTTAATGTGCAAACAATTAGTAACAGTAATTTCACTTTTAGGCATAGGAAACAAACACAGTGGCAGTGTTTCAGTGGTAAGACATTGAGCTTCTTCGAAACCAGTAAGACGGTGACGCGTCTGAAACCTAAAAACCCTGAAACGACGATTTTGTAGCACTAATCGTTTGATTCTTTCAGTATTACCCTCAGTGGTAGGCATTAAAGGCTATCTGGGATAAGGAAAATCTACGACCACTTCGCGCCCTTCTTTTTGTACTTCTCGAATGCCTATGTTTTCTACATAGACGAGTCAGCATTAGCCTTTTCTTAACATTGTCAACGATTCGCCACTAGGATGTTTGTTTGACGAACAACATTTAAGGTGAACTCTTTGTTAAACTAATGTTTTTTTGTTTTTTTATTTTACTCCCACATTTATTTAACATTTAATTACAGATTTTACTTAAGACTAAATGTTAACTTCTATTTTACAAATATCATTCTTACATTAACTTACTGGCTCTTCGCAACCACTCTAAATTATACATTATCATTTTTCTTATGCGTTTCGGCGTACAATAACTAATGTTTTTATAACATGTCACAATAATTGATGTCTTTTTTTTTAATTTATTTTATTCTTTCTATATCATGTACTAATTTTTTTTTTATATAATTACATATATAAGAAGTTGTAAAAAGAAAAAACGAAACAAAACGTATAAACATAAACAAGTAATACAATTAAAATTAAAAAATTAAAATTAAAATAAAAATAAAAAATAATTGGGAATTGGAACGAAGAAAGGCGGTGCACTTAAGAGGCATACTATATTTGGGGACGTATAGTCCCTTCTTCATCACTGATCCACTATCAGTTGGGATGCGATCGACCGTTTATTGATTTATCTCTTTCACCGATCAGCCTAAAACGCAGGCGATCTGGAATATTAGAGATATCGTTATCATGGAGAATTTATTTATCCCTGGCATCACGGAAAGTATGGTAAATAATAGGGACTCCATGTTTGTCATGGATACGTCCCTTTTTATCCAAGAAAAGATTGTCTTGGATAAGTCCTTTTTTATCCAAGAAAAGCAGAGCTTCCGGGAGACTGATCCCATTCTGGAGAGTACTCTATAGCGTTTGGGATGGATAGTGAAGAACGTGTGATTCGAACTGACGCTATGACAGTTAGAATCACCAAAAATTAAACCAATGCGTAACACATCAGGCTACTGGCCTTGCTTAAAATTCGATTTTTAAACGCAAGTATATTCCACTGATGTGAATTGTTATTTTATCGCGATGGTATATGGCTCTGATGCATTATCTCATTCGATTTTCGTTCGGTGTTCTTCACTATTTGCTTGTGTATTGTATGTGTATCTGTTAGAGACGCCACACTACTCCCTCCTCAGTAACTTCGTTACGATCAATTTCGTGTGCGAACGACGGGGCGAGAGATCGTCGGAGCAGGCGAGTGTGCCGGTGCTCTATGCGGAAGTCATGATCGTGTGTGAAGTTCTGTTTACTACGGGAAAGTGTGTGCTGTGTGTACAGAACACGTGGTAGTCGCCAATTATAGCGTTTGGAACGGGTGGTGAAGAACGTGTGATTCGAACTGACGCTATGACAGTTAGAATCACAAAAAATTGAACCAATGCGTAACACATCAGGCTACTGGCCGTGCTTAGAATTCGATTTTTAAACGCAAGTATATTCCACTGATGTGAATTTTTATTTTATCGCTATGGTATATAGCTCTGATGCATTCTCTTATTCGATTTTCGTTCGGTGTTCTTCATTATTTGCTTGTATATTGTGTGTGTATCTGTTAGACACGCCACAACTCTCCATATACATATCATTGGGATAGAATGCTCCCGATATGACATCATTGTCACTGCACATTGCCCTAGTTGTATGACCAAGGATAATCTTGATAATGAAGTTATCTTTTCTGTTTATTCCTGATTTGTCATACAGGACTTTATTGGGATAGCATTTCTTGTATTGCCGCTCCATGTAAAATGGGGGTAACTTCTCCATGTAAAATAGGTAAACTTCTCCAGGTAAAATGGGGATATGTTATACCATAACGGGCAGCCACACATGAATACTGGTCGAATGAATGCCGAGTATCCAATTATTTTCACCCTGGGGTCCAGAAGACTACTACCGAAGAGACCCGGTATCATTGCATATGCGATTTTAGCGGCTGTAACGGCAGCTGCTGTATGGTTATCAAAGTAAAGATACTGATCAAGCCAGATTCCAAGGTATCTGACTACACTTTTTACTTGTAGTGGAAGATTATTACTACCTGCAATGGAAAATGTTTTCCAATTCCGTTTCGTATCCCTTAATGCACTGGACATGGGCGTTCTGAAAAGGATAGTCTCCGTTTTGTGAAAATTTATTTTTAATTTCCAGTCGTCGCAAAAATGTTTAATTTTGTTGACATCATTTTGCAGAAGTCTGTTGATGACGTCAATATTTTTTTTCCAGATCTATACACCACAATGTCTGCATACGCCATTGCATGGTTGAGAGAGCCTACTAGATCACTTGTGTAAATGTTAAATAAAATGGGAGAATTCAGTGCTCCCTGTTGTAGACCGTTTTTGATGTGGAGCGTCTTGTTAGAGATTATATCTCCACATTTCACTACAAATTGTTTACCCATTATCATATCGTAGATAATGTGTAATAAAGATTCAGACATACCTAGAGTTGATAATTTATATACAAGCCCTTCTAACTATATGGTGTCGACAGCCTTTTCAAAGTCAACCAAATAGGCGCCTGTGTATTATCGCTTCGCCTTGTTCCACTGCATGTCGGAAACAAGTTTAGTCGCAGTATGAACTGTGTCATGTTGCGATCGGAAACCAAACCGGTTGTTCGGAATAATACCATTATCCTCACACCAGTTACTCAATGCTTTATTTATAATTTTCTCGAATATCTTACTGATGATCGGAAGCAAACTAATCGAGCGAAGATTGGCTGGATTGCTCCTGTCTTTGGCCGTTTTGGGGATGGTATGGACTACTGCATATTTCCATTAGGTTAGATAATATGCGTTATTTAGACCGTTATTGAACAAAATAGTGTAAAGCTTGACTACTTCAAGAGGTAAATGCTTTAGAACAATGTTTGGAATCCTATCTATTTTTTTTTTCTTAATCGATCTAATATGCTAGTGTTTAGATTTCTAAGTGGGAATCCGATCTATTATTTTCACTAAAGATAGTGAAACTTCGACTTAAGAGACGCCAATTGTTATGTCATTACGTAGCGAAATATGTTTTTGGAAAGCCCTATTTTCCAGGTCAAGGTTAGAATGAGCCGATTCGTTCAATCTATACACTGCTTCGAAACAAGCGCCAATTGAGTTCGCCTTTTTTTGCGGATCCTCGCCTATTATGACTCTTCGTTAGAGTTGATGTGTTCTGGGGTAAGTCCTACGTTCAGCTGAGTTTGACAATTCTCGGGAGTCCGCGGAACTCGCAGACATGGGATGTCATTATAATCTTTCCTTCGAAAGACTTTATTTATGCGAGGGAACATATTCGGCCCACTAGCTTTAATGGCTTGAATTCTCTTGTTCCAGTCTTCATTAATTACTGATCTATATTTGTCACGGATCAGTTTTTGAAGATTTTTAATTAATGGCTGGCCGGGGAGGCGGGGGGGGGGGGTATCTGGTGATATCTAGGGGATATCTAGGGATGGGTATCTATGAAGGTGGCGTAAGTATAAATAACCTAAGAATAAGTAAATCATCACCGCAAAATTCACCTCGCTCGTGAAACACTGCTAACGATAAAGTTATAACACCTATTTATAATATTGCGAGACTTGGTTTTGTTGTATTCCAGAATAATACCCTTATTCGCTTTAACACTAATCTCATGTCCTTTCTAACACAACCTTTAAAACTACATCCTCACATATCTTACATTCTCATTTAATACAATTCATAAATAAACAGACACAATATTCTATATCCAGTCACTTACAGCACATTTAAAAACATGCCCCATTTTCATAACAAGCACATTTTTCATTTCAAAACATAGCCACTTTGATTTTCGTTCAAAGTTTATTCAAAATTTTAAGTCACAGAGACTTCTAGATTGTTTTGTTCATTTTATACGACACAGTTAGTTGGAACAAAATGTTCTATAAAAACAGGAAAATTTATATTGTAAAAGTAGTTCAAGTTAGAGCTCAGCTTGATATAGCTGAGTTCAATAAAATATAAAAATAAATAAAACCTATAATTAATTTAATAACTAAGAACTATAATTGTTTTAATAAAAAAGAAAAGATATTATAACCCCCACGCTCTTCCCTCGAAAGAGGAAGCACGGCGCTGGAGACGTAACAGTTTCATTGAGACGAAACAAAACATACGCACTATAATTTACAAATATTCAAGCTTTGAAGTGGTAATTTGACCCTAGTAGGAACGTAGATTGTCTCGTTAACCGACTTGACATATTTTCTCTAAC
The DNA here is from genome assembly GCA_963931805.1 of Microdon myrmicae. Taxonomy (NCBI): domain Eukaryota; kingdom Metazoa; phylum Arthropoda; class Insecta; order Diptera; family Syrphidae; genus Microdon; species Microdon myrmicae. The sequence continues at coordinate 28,656,189 of OZ007499.1, forward strand.
GAGAATGCGGCTAGCGGACAAAATTTTGTTTGGATCTGCGTCTTCACCCGGTCTGATTTGTTTTGCCAACGGAAAGAATTCTTCGAAAACAGTAACTAACATATCATTTGTATAAAAACGCTGTGGAGAGATTGTGCCAGATTTCTTTGTTGTTCCTACCACCCCTCAAATGATAATCGAGTAGGGAGACTTTTCAAACATCTTTCACCTACGACTTCCACGCGAGATTCAAATATATTTTAGATTTGATTTGTCATATCAAGGAGAAAAAACATTCGAAACCAATAACTTGGAAGTTTTTTATTTATAACCCGTTTTTGAGACTGTCCCATTTCTATGTTGTCTTTGCCACTTGTCAGAGGATGATCGGCTAACAACCTTCATCGAAGATCGTTCCTCATCGCCGTCTGGATATAAATCGATTTCCGTACGTCGGAAATGACTGTTCTTGTCGACATGTCTACAATTCCAAGTCTCTACAATTTGTTAATAGAACAGATGAGGCTACGCGGCTGGTCAAAAGATCCGCTGTTAGTTGTATTCTAATTCAGGTTGAGAATCGCATTGCCAGACTGATTTTATGAGCACCTTCGATATATTTCTGTCATCTGAGCCAATCATTCATTCCGTATAAATGCCCACACCGTATCGGAACATTGATTGGAAGTTGTCGCGCTAACATCTATATCTCAGAGTAAATAAGGTACCTGTCATTGCGGTGTTGCAGATATGGTATGGTTAGCGGATACCCGACCGCAAACGTGTTGTTGTTCTCTCGGTCTTGTGCCTCATGGGCACTGTTTCACCAAATATCTACAGGCGATATCCGCATTTACCGCGTTTTAGTATTTATTCGTAGATTACAGTTTTATTTACTAATAGTTCGAATTTAAGACTGTTCAATATTAAATGGAAACAAAATGAGTGGAGTAAACTCAATATACTCCTGGTAGATAAGTACCCACTACTTGATTATTCAATACGTACAACTAAACTTAACTTCAGAAAGATACCATAGGGTTAATATTATTGATTGTAACACTAGAGGTTGCTTATTTGTATTTATGAATTAACCTCTGCTAGGTAACATAGAGTTAATATTATTGTTTGTAACACTAGAGGTTGATTATTTGTATTTACAACTTAACTTCTGATAGGTAACATAGAGTTTATATAGCGTTGACCGATATTTAAAATGCACAATTTAGAAACTTCGATTTGTCACCGTTTTACACTCAGTGATTGAACCCGAAAGAAAAACACCACCACTAACTTTCAAAAATCTTTACACACCAGATTACTTGCAGTCCGATCACTAACTAACTAATTCCATGGATGTGCACGATCCATGGGTTGCTTTTCCGTACCCACACCACGACACGTTGTATCTCAAAACAATTCATTTGGCGTGAGGATCATTAGTATCCTCACGGCACGCCGCACACAGCCAAGGGTGTGAAATCACAACTGCCTTGGACTGTGTGCGAAACCCGAGGGGGGGGGGGGGGGTGAAAGCAACCACCACGGTAATGCTGTTTGCACGGCGATGGCTGTGCGTAACAGCTCTGGTGGCCACTCCACATCCCTGGGAGTGTGCTGTACTCTTGTTGGTTCTTCAACGACATCCGAGTTTCATGGATTGAAGTTGCTGTTGCTGTGTGGGTACAGCTGCGGATACGAATTCGTATCGCAAGCGGGGACTAGATGCACTTTGAACAAATTACTGGATCTCCATATATGGGCATTTGGGTTTCGACTGGCTTTGGCCATTTACTTCAACTTGAATGTGTCGCAAACTTGTGCAACGAAACAACATGTTCACAGGCAGTACAGTATGATCGATGGTGTGAATGCTATTTCGCTGGGCGAGCCGCAGGTGTCCCCTGGTTTGCATGAATTGGTTGTGGGTTTCATAAGTATGAAACTACTTTACCCATTTGGTCTTGTGCATTGGGTTTTTGTTGACCCTGAGCACTGTTTCCCGTCATGTCGCGTGCATGTGGTTGGTTCCTTTTTGCAGCTTGTATTTGTTTGTAATTAATTTTCAAGCGGAACTGGTAAGGACGACTGTCGCCTTTCATGGCGACATGATGAACCCGGTGAGATTCTTTCTTGGAGGTACACCTGGTAATGTGGCGTTAGGGTAGGCAGTATGTTAATTAGGGGTTCTGTGTGGGTGGATTACTCAGTGGGGTTTGTATTAACTGCCACAGCGGCAGTCAAAATATCCAATGTCGGCTGTCAACTGTTGCCCCAGGATGTGATTAAAACTAAAAATGAGTGCTTTGCTCAGGGGGGCATTACTTGGGGAATGATCTTGGATGAGTATTGCAAGTTTTTCTTTTTTGTTGGAGGCAATTTTTCGACCCAGCGCCTTTCCTGAGAAAAGTAATATGAAACACAAAATCGTCCACAATTTATTTTATGGGTACGACATTTTCCTTCTTGTTTGTGTGGTTGCATAAGTGGTCTGTATATCACTTACTATAATCGCAATGCAAAGCTGTTAAGTCAGTCAATCTCTTCTGAGTCGTCTTAAACGTAACGCCGTGATTCAGTGATAAGGAGGTTTTAAAACTAAACACGTACCCTCATCTGATGACTCTATTCTGTTGCGACTTACTACTTATTCCTATAAACTTACGTCCAGTTATAGGGGCTACAATGAATTCCATTGGGCTTGTCAATATAACACATAACAGAATATTCCAAAGGGGTTGTGAATATATTTACGGAAAATAAAAATTACATTCTTATAACACATACTATATATAGTAAATGATTGTTCCAAGCTAAAATCAAACTCTCATAAAATTAAACTGGTTACCAAAGGCATACGAGCTCATAGAAACTTTTCCAAGTTGTTACAACTACACCTTAATTCATCGATATAACTTTGAATGATCCCGAAATCCTTGAATTTACACGGAAACCCTGATGTACCTTAACTGCCATGTGTATCTAAATGTTCATTCCCTTCCGAGTCTAACTCGGATGCTAAAATTTTTATATTCCATAATGTGGGATTCCGATGTACGGTAGTAGAACAAGCAAAATACCGGTTAAGTGCATAAATATACAGGATTTTGAAATTGAGAACAACGATCCGAAGGATATGTTATAACAACGAACATCAATTCACCACAAATTGTGAGCTTTCTAGAGCGTATCTTATCATCGTTCTCATCATAGCTTCATATCCTTGTTTTCCTAGTCCTTGCCGTTGTCGTCATCGCCATTATTGCCACTGCCGTCACCATACACATATGAGTCCTATCTCTTGTGTCATCGTTTGGCAGTTCCTCTGAGTTTGTTGCAGGAGCACGCAGCGTGTACTTTTACCGCAAAATTCACCAATTTCCTTGTCGTACGAATTTTCGTATAAATTTTAATAAAGAAATTTCATTGGCCGTAGGCAGTACATGGCACACGGCCAAAAGGGGATGTGCTTCTTCAACAGCACGTTGCCGCTGCTAGCTGCTTGTATTTCATTCGACTTTTCCTGTGTTTTGTTGGCCTTGGAGGTCGACCTCGTAGTCGTAGTCGTAGCTTTACTTATCCTCGTTGTTGCCGCTATCGTCGTCGATGCCGCACAAGTTACCTCTTACAATCCGTATCCTCTGTACATGAAACTTACACGAAGCTTGTCCTGGAAAAATTTTCCGATGATGACAAAGTACAATAAAACGACAACATCTGAGCATAACAAATAAACGTGCAATTACACAAAACAACCCGACAACAGAACAACAACAAAAACACTAACGTCAACGACAAACAACAAGTACAGCAACTAAGGCAGGACAGTAGCACATATTAGGGGCGGGAGTTGGTGGGGCATGGATCATGGTATCCATAGTTCCCGATTCAAGGATGTGTAACTTTGGCTTAACGAACGAGACAACATTGTTGCTGATGTTCCAATTTGTGGTGAGCTAGTGTACTGCCCAGAAGACGTTTAATGTCATAGCCAGAATAAAACAATTTAAAGGCAGCACATGCCACAGACTACCATTGCTACTCAACGCATGAAGCTGAAGTTGATAAATATGCCCTTCATAAATTGAACCGATTACCTTGATTTTTGGTATCGAACAGCGGATTTAATAGTTTACTTAATGTGATCAATACGATTCTTTTAATCATCATCATCATCGGCACTACAACCGGGAACCGGTCTTGGCCTTATTTAGCAAGTCCTGAGGCTTGTTCAATTTTCCATAATGATTTGTTTTTTTCCGGGCAAGGTCACTAGTCTTTTTCTTTTCTTTTAATACCAGGGATTAAATTATTTCTTCTCAAATCTAGGACTGATTTAAGGTAGTTGTCCGTGAGTGTGCCAACAACCACAGACAGCAGTTTCCCATACTTTGGTATCACTGCTATTTAAATTTGTTAAAGGGGTAACACCACTGCAGGAGTCTTAAAGAAAACTAAATTTTATGATCTTTATGATGATAGCTTCTGGGTCAATACGTGAACATATTGGAGTGCTTACCTTGGCTGATTTCTGTTGTAGTTCTTTAATTTCAGTTGGAATTTTTTGCGTTGCTGATTTGAAGGTAGATCGCTAATGTCTTCCTTCATGCCGTCCGCCGAGTGTAAATTCTCAGCGATCTCGAGTTGACCACACCAAATTCAATTGAAAGTTGTAAGGAAATACGCGAGTTAACGATTCAAGCAATCACCAAACCGCAAGTCAAGGAAATATCTACACTTGCAGATAACAGCCAGGTTAACGATTCAAAACCGCAAGATAAGGAAATATCTGCACTTGCAGATGACAGCCATCGAATCTTTATGGAAACTAGAAACCGAGGGAATATTATGATAAGCTTCAGTTGGACTTAAATATGAAAATTCGTGTAAAAACTAAGCTAGGCATTTATAGAGTCAGTACCAACAAGGGTAGTTTAAGAATATATATTATCAAACAAAGGACCATAGGGCCCTGGAAAAAAATATTTTTTGCTATCCGTGAACAAGAAATATTAACTCGCGCGAACTTTCTAATCAGGAGACAGAAATATGACGACGAATTGAAAACGAATATCGACGAAACACAATTTATTTTCATACACGGCTTCTTTGGAACTCCTTAACATTTGATGTGTAGTCCTTTTTTAGTCCCAGCGCATTTTTAGTTCATTCACTTTCAGACTTAACTTAGAAGTAACAAACAATGGCTCATTTATAACCATCTTGTACTTGATAGACGAGGATTGACCGCTGACGAGACAGCACGTGCGCTTCTGCCTCGTGATTCGTACCTTCGGTTCAAATTACATAAAAACCGATGTCTGTTTTACAGATATTATCACGGTTCTTCGGAGATTCTGGTTTATATGCGCTCCACAAGACAATCCGACTGATCGCACCCGTTTGTGGTTCATCTCCCGACGGCGCAAACATCCCTACATCAGAACTCGTTCCGTTACAGAGCGGGGAAGCTATGGAACTCCCTTCCCACGGGAGTGTTCCCGGAGCGTTACAACCTGCAACTGTTCAAAAAGAACTGCGACCGTTATTTGATGGCATCTCGGGGCGCCCACTCGGCGCTATAGGTTCGCCTCTCCCGAGAGAAGTCTAATAAAAAAAAAAAGATGCGAATGAGTTTGATGATTCGGGGGGGGGGGGGGGGTCTATTATATTATGTAACAGCCTGAACTTGGATCTAAACGCCTCCTTTAACGATTTTGGTGCTCTGTATTATTCTTGCAATAAGATCTTGACCCTATATCCGCACAATGAAACCATGATTGTGGGTAGTTTCAATATGCATAACCGTGGAGGTTCCGTGAAACCCCACAGTTCGCTTTCCTAAAAATTCCCATAACCTGATCCCACCAGCATAAGTTTTCGCTAATGCAATCGCATTAAGTACTGAAAATGCTACACGCATTAATAAGTTCAAAGCTATATTCGTAAAGCTTCTGCAAAAGAATTTTTACCTTTTCAATCATTCCTTCGCTTACAAATCCGCTCTAACAGTTCTTACTTTCCTTTTCATAAATGTCCTGAAAAGATGATTCATCGGTTCGTATATCATACGACCGCATATCAGAGAATCTTACCATAGAATTGGCTAAGCCCAGCCTCAATATGTGTACAAAAAACTATTTACACACACATCGGCTGGCGACCCCTTCAGCCAGCGATAATAGTCCAACGCAGATGCATGTAATTAGCACCATCCACGTTGAGACTAATGCCTTAGCAAGGCACTAAGTGCAAACAAAGGAACGCTGTCCTTTGACAGGCATCGGGCGATACGACAGACTATATTGGTATCACCAGCATCTTCCTATAGATAAACAATCTACAATTTCTTTCGTGCCGCAAACGAATAATCCCGCATATTCAAATGCGAACAAGGGATTCGTTCCGGCAACCAACTCAAGATACGATATACAATTTTCATTGTATAAAGTATTATCACCTTATTACCAACGTCCATCATAGCGACGTTGCATAGGGTAACCACGGCCCTCATTACGGAGCGAACCATTTGATCGCCTCTTCCTTTGTACTCGCCGTCTGCTTGCTTCGTTGTTTCATTGCCTTCGAGCACGTGCAAATAGCATCGATCAGCACGGCCGCACACGCATACCATTGCATTGAATGAGTGCATTTCCTTGGCGGCAAACCCTTAAGAGAAAAGTTTTTCTCTTCCTTCTTTTTTTCCCACCACTAACCTAGGATGGAATTGATGTCAGAGTTCCATCATCTAGGAGTCGAATTTCACCCAGCAATCGAGACAGTCCCTCCGCCATCCACCGTACCGGCGCCGGTACGGTGGATACACACAAAGTCTCTGCGCGAGTTCCTACGCCAAGTCGGGCGTAATGGAGTAACCGAGTATCGAGTTGAGAAGGTTTTGTTAATTACTTAAAGTGTGCGCTAACCGTCCGTGATCACCGTCCGCGGAACAAATTGTATGAACCCGTCAATCACATATCTTCTGCAGCTGTGTAAATCCATTTTACCCTTATCGTGAGTTCGTCGATCCCAGTGCGGTAATCGGACGCGATTGCAGCTTTATTGATATTTTTGTTGAGTGTTGTGTTTGGGGCTTTTATTAAGATTGTAAAGCCCGAAAGTGAACCTTATTTAACAATAAGAATGAATTAAAACAAAATGTTAACAAGAAGTCATTAAAATACATTTAAAAAAAAGACACTCGAACATTAAAAAAACGTGTTTCATCTACTTTCTCTTCTTGCGTGGGTGGACGGTGTTTTGGATTCACTTCGGTGGAACAATTAGTGACGGTGGAGACGAGGTAGAACTCTCGCCCATGCTGGCGTCACAATACTTCCCCGCCACATAACTCTCAGTAAATTCACTATTCCAGACACAAAACATCTGAAGGTCAATACGTCCAGCTCTTTAATGACTTACATAGCTTAACTCAACTCGTCAATGAGCCAACACGGATACCAGACATAGACGGTCATTTTGCCAACACACTGGACTTGTTTCTTACCTCCCACCCGAACAAATGCCCAATTGAAGTTTTTCCGCCCTAAGGCACTTCAGACCACTCTGTCGTGTCAGCTAAATATACTACGTGGGACTTCTCTATACCACATGGAGAAAACCAACCCACAATTTCATACCTTATTTCGACCGCTTTCAGTGCGCCATTTCTTATTTTCCCTTATTCCCCTTATAAGCTATTCGACCTGTAAGTCGTGTTAAACGGACGCATAGCTAAACTCCTTATCCTATGCAGATAATGCATAATTGAGTTTAACTATCTTTTCGTCATACGGCAAACCCATTTCGCTAGCCCATGAGATTTCCACCGGAAATCGCATCATGCCGGTTAGCAACGGCATAGTCTGATCAAACGACGCGGTTGCATAACCATGTAACCGCTGGGGAAATTATCAAAGCATTCAGCTATTCAGCTTCTCCAGACACTCCATTCGCTGGGGATCAATGCTCTCTTTTCGCAGGTGAATAGCACCAACTAAATTTTTCTCTCCTTCACAGTTCTGTCTTCCTACAGTTCAATGCACTCTGAGATCACCATATTCACCGAATTAGGTCAATGGGTTATCGTCAGAGCTGTATTGATTCATGCACACACAACCGAACCCACCCCGAGATCATTGCACATTGTGTTTCTGTTCTCTCATTCTCCCATGTTCGTCGACCATCGAATTAACCGATGTATTCACCACACATCGACGGGCGTGGCAATGAGAGAGCAGAAGTATGATCTCTATTGGTTGTCCTGTGTGCAAAAATTAAATTACCCATCTTCATCCCTTTTTCAGTCAGTCGTTATTCAACTACCGCAGCGTGTGCGTGCTGGTGCACACGCGGACGCGTGAAGTAAAAGGAAGTGTGTCCGACGAATTTAGTATCCCGTTAGTCAATCGATAAAGAGAAACGCGTTGCCCTTTTAAAATAGACTGGTTACAGATACATATTTTCGCCATAAAGTCATTTATAGTTTAATAAAGTTATCAATTTATTTGTGCATGTGGAATCATTGAAGAATCAATAAAAGACCCAAAAGTCAAAGTGTACATTTGGCGTCGATTGTCGGTCGCTTGTGTTTGGGCGCCAAGTACCAAGTAAAAAATACCAGCTTACGTGTACCTTCACCAGTGAAATTAAAATAAAAAGAACTCCTAAACCAAAAAGAACCACCAGTGCATTTTAATTTTAATTTTCTCTTGGATTTACGGTGAATAATTGTCTGCGGATCATCGTTGGGGATTTCAGTGAATCCGTGCCCCTGTCCTAGCACACCAACTCGTACCCCACAACCATAACCAACAGCAACGATAACGAGACAGCTCCCAAAAGAACAGTATGGTTCTATGAGAAAGCCAACTTGAAAGGTCTGAAGGACTTTTTGGGAGGTTAAATTGGTCGTCATTTTTCCTCAATAACAATGTTGATACTGTAGCGGGCACATTGCCAGACACGACTCTACTTGCCATGCGAAGCTTTATTCCACACAGACTAAAGAGTATCAAACCCAAGAGAAATATGTGGTTCGATATCGGATGCAGAGAAGTCATCAAGGCTAAAGAGTTGACCTTCCGGCTGTATACATCAAACGCTACTGAGGAAAATCGACAAAGAGTTAAGAAAGCTAGAAATGACTGCAATGCAAATATTCAACGCGCAGAGTTCTTGCATGATTAGCTAGTGAGACAAAAGATACTACACTCTCCTGCAGGTAGTAGAAACTTCTGGGCATTCGTGAAGAACATCAAAAACTCGGTCTCCTCATCCATTCCCTCGCTTATAGTCGATGACAGACCAGTCACCAGTAAAACAAAAAAAGGGAATCTACTTGCCGCGCATTTTGCAGCGCCCTCCGTGCTGCTGATACGATATCAGTTCCACCTCAACTTGAGCATAAGCACAACACCATGAGTCAGAGTCATTTCCGAATGCATAATGTTGCCCGTGCACTTACGGAGCTAAACGCAAACAAGTCCGCTGGTCCGAGTGGCATGCCCCCAAATTTTCTTGAAGAGATGTTCCTCTTCACTAGATTCAAAATAATGTACAGCGGAAACTTCAGATACGCAGGAACCAAAGAAATAGAAACAAGAGATTCTAATGCACCATTTCCAGGTCTGAAGTACCGAATTTACGTGTTTAAAGTCATTCCAAGTATTTTCATAGTAGTGATTGTCATTAAGTAACCGGTAAGACAAGACACAGATATGCTGTAATGCAGAAATCTGATTTGGATCAAATATTTGAAAGGATGCGAAATTTTCAGACTTTAAATTCTTTTAACACTTTAAAATAATACGAATAACAAAACAGGACCAATGTTCAGGACACAGACCAGAGGAAAGCAAAGATGTCCCACAAATTTCTGCCATTTCTGTATTGTGCCAGGCATGGGCACTCCGTTCACTTCCATCCCCATCGTCTATTGTCACAAAAGTTCCCACACGTATCGCTCACAAGCCAACAAAACAAAACTTCGCAACACAGGAAACAAGTTAAATGAAACACAGAGATTTAGTTTATTGTTATTGGTTTTATTATGGGTAGACAGTAGTCGCGGTGAGTTTCTCGATAGCATAGTTTAAAATTTTAGATACTGGTAAGACACAAACACTATTCCCCTATCCTGTAGTGTATTCAACTGCTTACACCTAAGAGAGTTTACAAAACCGTATCGTCGCAGGCATAAAAGATTGCACTTATTAGAGTGGTCAAGAAAACTGTCACATTTAACAACATTCCAACTCCACGCACTGTTCCTAATTTTAATTTTATGGTAATTGCGGAAAGCTTAAAACTTGATTCGCGACTGGCACTCAGAGAATGGAAAACTCCCGACTATGAGGTGTGCTGAATGCGTGTCCGCAGCGGTACGGACAGTGGGAGCGGCACGACCGTGATAGTCGGCTGATTGGAAATGGACTCAACGGTATTCAATCGTTTGGGGTGAGTTTTCCCGAGAGAGAAAGTATTTCTCTCGTGGTGAAAACAAGGAAGAAAGACTTGGCAATGTATGTGTATGCGTGGGTTAAGATCACATTGGTTTTTTTCATACACAAGGCCATGGGAATGAACCTGAAACAAAGAAAGGAAAAAGGGATCGTGGAGCACTTTGTTTATGTGAGAGGGTTACTGGGAAACGAATCCAGAACTACGTAGGATAAAAGGAATTTATGACCTGAGAGTTCAACTGAGTAAACAAGTTGCAACTCATTAGATGGTAGGTGCATTTGGGATACTAGAATGATTGAATTGTTTGCGTATCGCCAGAATGCCTTTTGTTTACTCCTGGTGCGAGTTAGTGAAATAGTCTCAACGTGGATGGTGCTAATTACATGCAGCTGGTGTTGGACTATTTATCGCTGGCTAAAAGGGTCGACAGCCGATGTGTGCATAGATAGTTTTTATGTACATATATTGAGGCTGGGATTAGCCAACTCAAGGGTAAGATTCCCTGATATGCGGTCGTATGATATGCGAACTGATGAATTTTATTACAGGGAATTTGTGATAAGGTAAGAAAGAACTCTTATAGGAATTGGATGCGAAGAGATTCAAGAAAAGGTAAAAATTCTTTTACTGAAGCTTTTTAGATTATACCTTAGATAATCCTAGATGCGTAAGGCATTTAAGGTGCTAATGCGATTGCATTAGCGAAATTATGTGATTGGATGGAAGTTATTGTGGTTTTTTTAAGTAAGTGAACCGTGGGGTGTGTCGGAACCGCCACAGTATCATGATATTATTTATTGTTTACGGAACCATCCGGGGGCTAAAATCAAGGGAAAAGAGAAAGAAATGTCGATGTAGACTGGTCTTAGATGTCAAAACATTGAAATCACAGTGGGACCGAAGGCCAGGTAGAGTCTAGTTCAGCTGAAGAACTACTTTCTGTGTTTATTTATCTAGCAGTGTAAGTTCGAAAACGCATCGGGCCTGTTGTGATAGTAGGCCTCGCTCCCAGGTAGCGTGTCTCCTGGTCCTGAAAAGAATGAGGGATCTCCTAGACCGCTCCTGAGAGGACCTGTTGCGGTCGCCACCGTGCTTCCTCAAACCTTGATGGGTGATGTCGTCCGTGAGTTGACAGTCACCAGCCTCTGCAGGGGTTACTCGTCACCAGGGATCTGCAGCTTCAAATCTGGAAAGAAATCCTTTGTCTATAAGACTCAAAAAAACGCGCGGAGTATCTACTTTTGTATTTTGTATTTTAACACTAAACCTACCGACGTATTATATATACTTATTTCTACCGATGGCGGTCAAATGACCGCTTTTGAAACAAACATTATAGTCTTTTCCATTTGATTGTAATTAATACAGAATTTAGCATAAACAATAAACACAAACAAATTATCATATAATAATTATAAAACATTTATTTTTCGGGCTCTCAAAAGCGGTCATTTGACCGCTCTGGTAGGTTTAGTGTTAATACGGTTAAAAATTATAATTTGTTCCTTTCCTGGGGTACTTCGTCGAAGGACAATGGCTTGTTAGATACTGCGGCCCGGAGATAAAAAAAAAAGAGATGAAAATAAGTTGGCGAGGGGGCCAACTTTAGTGAGACAAGGACAGATGTGTCGTTCATCTTGTCTCTGGCTTCTGGTCATCTTGCGATAACCTGAATCACCCACATCCGTTCTCGGTCTCGCGATATCTGAAAACAAAAGAAAAAAGGGGGGTATCCAAGGATAGTGTGGACAGTGTTAGTCCAGTTGTTCTCGGCGGCCCGGAGATCGCGATGCATCTTCCTTTTAAATGGAAACAAATCGAGATTTTGTATCTTGAAACGAACGTTTCAGATGGCAAATCTCGATTTCAGGGTGTGGTGTTCGATGTGCTCACTAGTATAATCGTTTTTGAATTGGTGCATACTAGGATATGCATTGGAATTTGGGTTTTTTGCTTTTGTTATCCGTCTGGCTTATGCAGACAAGAGTTTGCGTGTCCTTCGGATGGGTAACACAAGATCCGTGGGAATTAGGTAATGGGTTTTGAATTGGTGCATTTACTAGTCATAAAACATCTACCATGTGAGGATATGCATTAGGATGTTTATGATTGCTTGAACAGTGTGTCGGCGGAAAATAGATATGCCTTTGTTTAGACACATGCACATTTTGGGCTTTGGATCTTGTAGGAATTTGAATTGAATTGAATTAAATGTTTGAGTTTGAACGTTTAGTTCGATTTGGTTGACATTGAATTCAATGTTGATTTGGGTGTAGGGATTTGTATGTGGGGGAAGGAGATTGTTTCTATGGGGTAAGAAAATCGTAGCGCTTTCCGGAGCACTACAGGCCCACAAAGTGCTGTTTTCATTGAAGTGGGGCTGATGTGTTGTCCGTTAGCTGCGAAAGTTCGTTTATTCTATTGCTTTGATAACTCGCCTGAGCATGATGATGATGATCCATACAAACTACCAAAGAAGTCTACTACTTGTGGGTATAGGGTACTACTCCATGCCTCACTTTCTTGTTCATGAAAAAACTTGTACTTTAAATGTGCGCATTGGTGCCAATCTGCTTGGTATCTGTCGCGCAAGCACTTGCATATCAAGCAAATAACCGGCCTAGGAAGCTTCGACATGTATGGAGGTATGGGGCCGCTAACTGGGACGATTTGCGAGATTTCTTCGCATCCTTTCCATGGTCCGAAGTGTGCTTCGGAAACTCCGATGTTAACGCTTGCGCGGAGTCGGTATCAGAGATTATTCTTCTCGGGATGGAGATGTATATTCCACATTCCATCAAACGAGATTCGTCTGATAAACCTTGGTTTGACAAAAAATGCGAGCCGATTACAGCGGCAAAAAATAGAGCTTTTAAGCAATGGCGCTCCAATCCCACCGATGCCAACAGAATGAATTTTGTTAGAACCAGAAACGCATGCAACCAGGCGATTGATACCGCGAAGAAGGCTCACAACGACAGGGTGATCAATAAGCTCCTTCGGTGTCCAACTTGTTCGCGCTCCTTCTGGTCAACGGCAAAAGCTGTCAGCGGTAACCTCGCATCCTCCTCCTTCCCTCCGTTGGTGACCGACAGCGGGACGATAGTCACGAATCCAAAGGATAAAGCCAATGTGTTTGCGAATTTATTTTCCGCGAATTCAAACCTCGATCCCGGCCTTTTGGGGCCACCTGTGATCTCGCCGGTACAGTCTTCCATGCGGGATGAGAGATTTCTTCAGCGCACTATTCAACGCATTCTACGTGAACTGGATTGTAGGAAGGCAACCGGCCCGGATGGAATACCAGCAATAGTCCTTAAGGACTGTGCTCCAGAACTATCGCCGGTTCTTGGCAGACTCTTCCGCTTATCTTATGCACGGAGGACCTTTCCTGCCTGCTGGAAAATCGCTCGAGTTCAGCCAATCCCAAAGACGGGAAAAAAATGTCTCCCACAAAATTACCGTCCGATAGCATTACTGTCTATTTTATCTAAGGTAATGGAAAAAGTCATCAATACAGAGTTGGTTAAATATTTGGAGTGCAACGGACTTCTGAATATTCGTCAATACGGATTCCGTGGCAGGCGGTCCACAGGAGACCTTTTGACACTTATAACCGATACATGGACATCTGCGATTGAACGGCATGGTGAGTCAAGGGCGGTCGTATTGGATATCTCGAAGGCTTTTGACCGCGTCTGGCACGGGGCATTGCTGAGCAAACTTCGTTCATATGGACTTTCCCAACAGCTTTGTGACTGGACGAGGAGCTTCCTCGAAAATCGATCGATCCGGGTTGTTGTGGACGGCGAGTGTTCGGATCTGTATCCTGTTGATTCGGGGGTGCCCCAAGGTTCTATTTTGGCTCCAACCTTGTTCTTGCTTCACATAAATGATTTGTTGGAGGCAACGGATAACAAAGTGTTCAGTTTTGCGGATGACAGTACGCTTGTTTCCTCCTTTTCGAGTGTTCGGCCGATTGGTGCATCTGCGTCGCATCAGCTGAGATGTAGACAGATTGACTCTCTGAATCAGGATCTAGATAGGGTCCTGCAGTGGGGAAGGGCCAATCTCGTCGTCTTTAATGCAGCGAAGACACAATATACAACATTCACAAAGAAAAGTGGATCATCGGTTCCACAGCTGATGATGAATGGCCGGGCCCTCGAGGCTGGGGAAAGTTTGAAGTTGCTCGGCGTCACGGTCTGTGGGAATGTGTCGTGGCATAAACACGTGTCGAATATCTCCAGGTCAGCCTCAGGAAAACTGAGCTATCTTTTTAGAGCCAACAAATATTTTACTCCGGCCCAACTTCTTCTCCTATATAAATCCCAGATTAGACCCGCGCTCGAATATTGCTCTCATGTTTGGAGCTCGGCTCCTAAACATACCCTCGACCTACTTGAGAGCATACAGAGACGAGCGATGCGACTGATCGGGGACTCGGCGCTGACGTAGGGACTACGGTCATTGTCACATCGAAGGCGCGTAGCCGACCTCCGTCTGTTTTACAGATATTACCACGGGTACTGTTCTTCGGAGATTCGTGGTATTGTCCCACGCAATTCGGCTTATATGCGCTCCACAAGTTAATCCGACGGATCGCACCCGTTTGTGGTTCATCTCCCGACGTTCCTCTACAGAGCGGGGAAGCTGTGGAACACCCTTCCCACGCGAGTGTTCCCGGAGCGTTACAACCTGCAACTGTTCAAAAAGAACTGCAACAGTTATTTAATGGCATCTCGGGGCGCCCAGTCGGTGCTATAGGTTCGCCTCTCCCGAGAGAAGTCTAATTAAAAAAAAAAAAAAAAAAAAAAAAAAAAAAATGCATACCCCTTGAATCTATTCCGATTTCCCCTCTCTAATGCTCGGACAAAATAGCCGGAAGTGTAACACTTTAGACCCAATAGGGAGATAATTGTTTGGCTACGACGTGCTGACTAAGGAATACCCACATATGAATGTTCATAAAATCGAATACTTATTTTGGATGACGTTTTCCGGTGTTGTGCTGTGCTGAAAACGAGCATTTAAATCATTTGAGGTCATTTATAAGTGAAATCTGGATATTATTCAGGATGTCAATGTGTTCGCACCTTTTTTGTAACATGGTGGAAATAATTTATTTCGATTTCGGTTTTAACATGTTGCGTCTTAAACTTGTTTTTAGGACATCATTTACTACTACAGTGATGCGGCGGTTAATTAATTCAGTGGGCATAGCCCCTTTCTGCATAGTAACCAATTTTTTACTGTGCCGCTGAATAATGGTAGTCACTCTTTTCTTTCCTTTCTATCATTATAACGTTTTCCGTTTCCAGCCTCTTTACGTTAATAATACATTAAATTCACAATACTTTTTTTTTAATTAGGCACCGATGTACCTTAAATTTAATGGAGCATAACATTTGAAAAACTCAGTGACATTAAACACCCTAGCTCGTGTAGTATACGACTTGATGGTATATAGAAGCAATTACTAAATATTTAACGCGATGACCATAAAAACCTGTTTTAGATGCACAACACATCAAAAACTTTACAGGTGTGAGTAAGCGAATTATTGTCTATCAGACATCCTATCCCAACTTTCTGTCTATTCATGGATTGTTCTACGACTTTTTAAAGACAGTCGGTATTATCAAAACAAAATTGTTGTATTTGGCTCTTCCCATCAGAGCATACATATGTAAAAGCTTCTATCATAACTTCCTCTCAGCTATTCAACCCGTTAAATTTAATAATGACGGTTGAGTTTTGGAATATTCAGTAGTTCGCATGTAGGTGATTGATTTACCAATCATCTCATACCATTGGTTATTATGGAGTATAAAACTAGAGGTAACCAAGGCAGGTTTATACAGCTACACATTATTCAGATCAATTATTTCAAAATAACTATGTAGCCAAAAATTAATCAAGATTCCCAAAATATCTTCAGGTTAAAGTAGAGCCCTCCAAAGGTGTTAAGCAATTAGATCCAACTTATTTTCAGCTGCCGAACCACACATCAACGGCGAATTGATAGAACTAGGGAAATCTCAGGCATGCAGATCCCTTGTTATGTGGTAACACCCATGACAACGCTTTCCGGACGCGAAATTCCATAAGTGAGAGAACATGAGATTATCCGAAAAAAATAAAAACCCCAGATACGTTAGGTTGAATAAAAAAAAAAGTAAAAAAAAAATTAAAAAGAACTGCAAAACACAATAGGAGGATAAAAAATGAAACGTCGTTAAAGCAGCCATTGTACAGAGTCCTCGTCCTTACTCATGCTTTATTATCACCCATTTTGTTCAGGGATTTGCAAGGCTCCAGTGTTGAGATTCAGCGAGCTACAGCCTCATAGCTGTGATGTTATGCTCTTCCAGATTCAGAATTCGCTAGTCCATTCTAGCATCTGTGTTACACGTCTTCTATCCTCGTTTGGCTTTGTTTTGAAACCCGGGTCGGCGTTTTCGGTTATAGGTATTATGACTTAATGCTAGCGCACCGACTGCTGTGTGTATCTAGTGTTGTGCACAAAAAACCGACACAGAAAGGCTCGCGTGTTGTACACTGAGTGCAATTTCAGTTTTTCTTAAAGCTGTCATCATTAGATCTCATTATGGTATCCTCGGTGTCGTAATTTCATTGTTTAACGCCAGGACTAATAGGAAATTATGTACTTGTATCTGGGGTTGCATTTGGCCTCCAGCACTCTGTGTCGTTTGGGATACACGACTCAGTCAGATTCAGATGTTTTGTATGCTAATTATGTGTGAATTGAAAGTCAACAGGAAGCAAAAATGGAAAAAGCATCGCTTCGTGGCAGCTGGCTTCACATAAGCCGTTGATCTGCAATGAGCCGTAGTTTTCCGAATAAGAGGAGAAGCTTGTCGTAGTCCAAAAACAATATTCTTTGCAGTGGAGCATGAAAACACCCTTTATAGTTGGTGGTATAATAATTATTGGACTGACTTGGCGCAGCGTTAAGGAAAAACTTCTTTGCGTCGAAGTCTTGCAGCGTCCTTTTCTCGCGGAAATTTATTTAGATTAAACTTTAGAATTTATCCTTGTTTCGCGTTAGTTTAGTGTTTTTATTTTTATTCAGTACATATCGCGGTGTGTTGCATTGTACGCTCTATACTTGTGCACGGCGTTAATAGAGCCAAGCGTAATGATTTACTGGTTTAATCTTTGCAGGCTTCCATGATGCATAAAGTTTTTAAACTTCGGCTCTCTTATCTGGGGTAAGAGATTAAGTTGTTGCACGAAGATTTTTGGCACGAGTGATTAATGTTGCTGCGGAAATTTACATCTGCACTGTGCAAGCTTTGAGTTTTATTATTTTAGTTGTTACTCGTTCTATTAGTTTAGGATAAACTTTCTTAAGGTATATTATGTGACACTACAACAGCTTTCGTCTTGATAATTATGGGGTTTGGGTTGTCGGAAAATGGTTTCGAGCACTTTAGGGATTTTGGTGCAATGCATACTTATGCGCATCACAGGAAAAAAAGAGCTATCATCAACATATAGCTAAAGCAAGTAGATTAAAATATTTTCTTTGGGAAAAGTTCCAGTGAAACATTAAAAAAGGCCGCGGGTTTGTTCCCTTGTGATAACTAAACATAAATTATGAGATTTATAACTCAGCATAAGATATCTTATGAGATGAAGGTATAGTAATGAGATGAAATATGAGATCCACATATCTAGAAACATCGTTTTAGGATCAGAACATAATTTCACACCCTAGAACATCGAAAACGCTTTCAATTTGGGCTACAGGGTGTAAAGTTTTCTTTGTTTGACAAATGTGTAAGTCTCTAAACACTAGTCCACCGTTAGCACATTTCAAAATAATACAAGCTTTGATTCTTGCATTTAAACTAATCTTTATTTTTATCAAACACACACTAACTTATTTTTGTCGTTGTTTCCAAATATTTTCATTAACAGAGTACACATCAGTCATTAAAATTAGTTGGTGGTTACACACATATACTTTTATCATTTAGAATTTAACACGCCGTTAATCCGTTTACCAATTTTTCTGAGTCTCTTGACCAACTTAATTTTTACTCTTCACCCTCACGCACGTTCCGCATCACCTTACGACCGACTCCGTCAAAACTTCAAAACTGTAGAACCAACCATTAAAACCCAACTTACATCCGTTCTGGACTTGACACAAAAAACAACCCCTTTGTCCTTTTTTGGACTCGATCCCAAAACCAGCCTCGTCTTCAACAATGGCCCGAACAACAACTCTCATCCCACTATCGTTGTTCGTTTTCCATTGTACTTTTTTCAAGGTATGAAACCTGGTTTCTTTCACGAGATCAAAGGATCTTTCCTTTTTGCCTGGTCGCCTTTTTTTTATGTTAAGCTCAATAGCGCATTTATTTCGCCTATTGTTTTCTTTTGCCTAATGGATTTTTCCGTGGGAAACTCATGAAGGAGGATCAATCGTGCCGAGGCGCATGTTTATTTTGCTTTATTGCCTTTTCGTTTGTTCTAACTTAATTTGGTTAGAACGAAAACTGGCACTGGTTGTCTTAATGGTTTTAGGTAACCATTTTTCTGAAGGGGTCATAAAATTGCTGTCGCGCATTTTCATGATTCCCATCGATTTTTGTTCGGACGACGGCATCTGGTCCGCACATTTGCCTTTTAGGAGTTTTTGTTGGGTGAATCGTTGGTTCAATTATTATCTTTCGGCTTTTATGTGAGTAAATTTAGCGTTCAGCTCAATTTACCTGGCATTTAATTGATTAGCGCAAATTGCACGTTTTAACCTGATTTGCTTCCGATCAATTTATGGGGGACGAGTGGGTGTATGGGGTAATGCTTTGTTTGTTTTAGGCGAACGTGCAGTTCAATATATGCTGCCTGTTTTTTTGGCTTAGTTAATGTCACATCCTTTAAGTGGATGAGCTTGGCGTGTTTCGCCGCTAGCGGTGGAGACTAGCTCCAAATAGGTAATTTTTATGGGCTGGGCGGTTGTGGCCGTAACAAGGGGACGTATTTTCAGAGTGTTGGACAATCTAAAAGTTTTCACTTATGAAATATTATATTATATATGAGAGTTTCTCAATGTCAATGTGCCAGAAGAAGGAAAATCATTATTTAATTTTTTAATTTAATTATTTATTTATTTATTAATTTTTTTTATGCTTTTCTCAAAAGAGCCCAACTTATAGCCCCGAGTCGGAGCCCCGAGACGCCACCAAATAACGGTCTCAGTTTTTCCTAAACGGTTGTGGGTTGTAATGCTCCGGAACCACTTGCGGGGCAAAGAAATTCCACAGTTTTTCTGCTCTATAACGTTACAAGCTCTGATGCAGAGATCTTCACGTCCTTCGGAGAGGTACCGTAAATTTGTGGGTCGGATTGCTTTGTGGGGCAAAAATAAACCGACCTGCGCAAAACCACGAATCTCCGTAGAACAGTACCCGTGATAATATTTGTATAACAAACAAAGGTCCGCAACACGCCTTCGATGTTATAGCGTCTGCAGTGCCGATGTCAATGCTGGGTTCTCAATCAGGCAGATCATCCCGCTCTGTATGCTTTCAAGTAGATCGAGGATATGCTTAGAAGCGGAACTCCAAATATGGGAAGAATATTCGAGCGCGGATCTAATTTGAGATTTATACAGGGCAAGAAGTTTGGCCGGAGTAAAATATTTCTTGGCTCTAAAAAGACAACTCTTTTTTGTTACACAGTAACTACCCCACCACCTCTATCCCACCTAGAAAAGATAAAATATAAATTTTAAAATTATATAACACATGAAACACTTCTTTTATATTTACCTTACTAAACATTAAGGAGGTTAAACCACCGGACAGCTGCCGCAAGACAATATACCACCTACACAGTGAGTACTGCTTGTATCATTTAATTCATATTGTGCAAATAATTTGTAACACTTTTACGGAAGTGGACGTGACGATACCCGACATGTGATTATGCCAAGATACATTCCTACGGACCGTGACGGTGAGCAATTTCGTGCTTTCCCCAGATTCGAGGGGTTGGCCATTCATCATCAGCTGTGGCACGGATGATCAATTTTTCCTTGTAAATGATGCATGTTGCTTCTTCGTTGCATTGAAGTCGACGAGAGTGACCTTTCCCCACCGCAGGACCCGATCCAGATCCCAATTCAGAGAGTCGATTTGGCTGTATTTCAGCTGGTGTGACGTTGAAGCACTAATCGAACGAGCAAACTATCATCCCCAAAACGGAATACCTTGTTACCCGTTGACCCCAACAAATAATTTGTGTTAAGCAAAGACAAAGTTCCAACCAAAATAGAACCTTGAGGCACCCCACAACTAACATGACACAGATTCAAACACTCGCCGTCCAAAACAACCCGGATCGAACCGCCCAGTCTCAAATCTGTTTGGAAAGTCCATATGGACAAAGCTTGCTCAGCAACGACCCGACCCAGATGCCGTCAAAAGCTTTGCAGATATCCAATACGACCGCTCTTGATTCACCGTGCCCTTCAAACGCAGACATCCATATATCAGTTACCAGTGATGAAAGGTGTCCAATGGAGCACCTACCATAGAATCCGTATTGGCGATCATTTAGAAGTATGTTACATTCCAAATATTTAATGAACTCGGCATTGAAGACCTTTTCCATCACCTTGGATAATAGAAGCATAACATTCTCCATCTTTGGGATTGACTGAACTCGAACGATTTTCCAGTAGATCCCCCATGCATAAAATAAGCGTTTTTAACAGATGCATACACAGTACACAAGCAAACAGTAAAGAACAGCGAAAGAAAATCAAATAATAAAAACCTTCAGCCGTAAACCCAAGTATAATGTAGCAATTCCACATCAGTTGAATGTACATGAGTTTAGAAATCGAATTCGTACACGCGGCAGTGGTCTGATGTGTTGAGCTTTGATTTAGTTTTTAATGATTGAGATAGGAGAACCATTAGTGTTAAAAGAAAGTTGTATTTTCCCACTAAACCTTGAATTCAATTAACTAATTGCAAAAGAAATTAGACTACATTCAAAACAATTCGTTTTTATAAGACCAGTCCCATGGGAATTACATCTTCGAATAAGGAACAACGGTGGTGCAGCAGCTCATCTTGTGGGGAAAAAGCGTTGTGCACCGGCGTACGGCGCTGTTTCTCTTCCTCCTCCACCATAAGTGTCACTATCGAAGTTCCGGCCAACACTTCACGAAAATGATGTACCGCCAACAGAAATATTTGAGTTCCTCATTTAAAATTACTCGGACACTCGTTCACCAACATGAAATAAAAGACACGGAAATGTTGTTTCGAAATTTGTTTTTTTATTGATTAATGGTTCCTTTAATATGAGGTAATTTAAGTACACTTGTTTTAAAATGACGTTACTACACAAACTTAAAACTCATGACCGCGGAGGGAAAACTGGGGAGGAAAGCGACTCGTAGATAACCCACCGTACCGGCGCCGGTATGGCGGATGGCGGGAATTAATTAACTACACGTTAATTTATTTTAAAACTATATTTAATTTAATTAAAAAATATATTTATTTTAATTAATAATAAAACATTACTATACTATTATACTGCTTAAAAGCGTGTTGACAACACGAGAGTCACAGATGAAAGATATCATCTGCCTTTTGGTTCGTTAAGATTATCTGACTTTCGATTCGTCAAGATTATCTGAGGCGACATCTAGCAGTTTGGATGGTGATGTATTTTCGTCATGTTGTATGTGACTTGAAGATTATACTGGTTTGAGATTAGACGATTCGTCTTCTGGTTGGTATATGATGATGGTATCTTATCTATGGTGATGGGACCTGGTGTCTTAACTCGGGCAACCCGACCGGCTTGGTTGAATTACCATTCAAAAATTCACTTCGCTGGCTAAGGAAATTCTGGGTGCAATCGCTTTCACTGTGGTGATAAGGGAAAATTACTCTTTCTGTCACCCGGCGACCCGTGAGAAACCGATCCGCGTCCTATTAGAAAGTTCTGCGAAGGTATCGTTGAGATTGCAATGAATGTCTTCCTCTTGGAAGGAAGGACAAACGAAACGCGCATTGAAGAAAGAATAGAAAGCAAACATGCAGCTGTTCAAACAATAAGCGTGCATAGACCGAAAATGTTTCTATCATAATCGATAGAGAGTATATTGTATATACCGTAATGGTATCTAAAAGGGCAAGCGCTAAGATGCGCATTTGTTTGGATTGGCTGGTTTATCGCCTATGCAACCGATCTGAGATAATTGGTTGCAGCTGTATTAGCTAGCGATTTGCATGTCTTGATCGTGGGATCAGTGGTTGCTTGAGAAAAGCAAACACAGTGAGATTGCTGTGCAATGGTAGGCATGGCTACCGGCGAGGGGACCGGGGAAGATTTCTTAATGGTTTGCAATAGTCATGGGTGCCGACCAGAGGAAACAAATAAGTTTTTGGGAATACAGCGATGTGGCTGTTGATGTGGCAAGGTGATGATCTTGCCATGGGATGCTTTATAGGTATTTAAGATTATTGAAGGGTACCTTAATGCTGCCTGATTGCAGGTAAGTACCATGGCCTTGAAAAGGTAAAGAAAGTTTAGGTGGGGTTCGAGCGATGCGTGGTTCTTCGGCGCCTTGAAGAAACCCCACAATCTCTAGAAGCGACAGAACAGGATCTTCGGCGTCTGGGATCTCTTCGGACCAGGAATTCGAGATGCTAAGCTTACTGTATCAACAGGTAAGCCGTTTCAATTAAAACTTGTGTAGAAGGTCAAACATTGTCGATTTTTTTATTAAGAAAAACTATTTAATATATATTTTTGAAAATTTAATGTAAGCATTTATTTTGCATGCGTAGAAGTGTTTAAAATAATTTTGTCATAAAATTTTATACATAAGCAAGTAAGTTATAAGTAAAAAACATCAGCGTCAAAAAAACGTTTTGCGGCGTGTAGTGTAGGACCTCGTTGGATGATCCGTAAAAAAAAACAGAAAAATGGTTTTGTTTAGTTTATGAGTGTAGTCAATTGATGAGTATTTAGGGTATTTAAAAAACAAATTATAAAAAAACCTGATTGAAAAAAATTTGACATTTTATTCGAAAATTTTCAACTTATTTTTGGTTTATAAATTTTTATAAATAACAATTTAACTTCGAAAAATACACTCATCAAGTGGCAAATTAACTTTTAACCTTTCATAAAAAAAATCATATGAATTCATCTGTAAAATTTTGAGTTATCTTACACATGCGTTTCAAAAACATGGTTTTGAGAAAAATACATTTATAGTCTCCAAGCACTATACACTGTGCTCGGGCATGCGTATTTTTCGAGCTTATTTTTACCCGCTAAAGTACAAATTCATACTTGTGTCTTTGAGAGCATATTCGGCAACTGGTACCCCTCGATTGAGAACAAAATAAAATTGATTTTTTGTATGCAACTACACCAAAATACCCCCTTAATTGCGAATGAATCGACTTGTATGACGTCCTCGGTATCTATTCTTATCTATCAACATTTTATTGTCGGTTTTTCGTTTGGCCTTCAATGTCAAACACGTATGCATTATCTTGTGAATTTGTGGGTAGAGCCCCACTGCCCGTCACCAACGGAGGAAAAGAGGTGGAAACAAAGTTACTGCTGATAGCCTTTGCCATTGACCATAAGGGGCGCGAACTAGTTGGATATTCGAGGAATTTATTGGTCTCTTTGTCTTTATAAATCTTCTTCGGGGTATCAATCCCTCGGTTGTGTGTTTCTGAACCTGACAAAATTCGTTCTGCTGTTGGGTTTGGAGCGCCATTGCTTAAAAGCTCTATAAGCCGCTGTAATCTGCTCGCATTTTTTATCAAATCGAGATTTATCAGGTGAATTTCGGTTGAGGGAATGTGAATTGTAAATCTTCATCCCAAGAAGAATAATCTCCGTGACCGAGCCCGCGCGCATGCGTTAACTTCGGAGTCTCCAAAGCACACTTTCGACGACGGCCTTCGAATATATCCCTTTTTTGGTGTCACCGACCACCGGTTATCAACTGGCCGCAGGTAGTTTGCAAATCGTGTTTGTTATAGAATTGACGGAGGCAATTCTCAATTAGTATATTTACAGATCCTCAACAATGGCGAAGCTGCTTAGGCCGCTTATTCATTTGAAATGTAAGCGATTGCACAACTGATATCAACCAATGATCTGAGTTTCCCAATGATACAGTCACTTCCATGGTATAAATGTCTAGCTCGGATGTTAAACACAGATCCAGCGTGTTCGGATAATTACGTCGGATATGCGGCATTAGCGTAGGTTCCTCCACGAGTTGAGTCAAATTACGGCGAACAGCAAACATCTTACCCAGCCTCCCAGCCTCGTCGGTTCTGTTAGAATGTACCAACTAGTTGTGTACATTAAAGTTGCCAAAAACGACAATCTCAGAAGAAAGATGTTCGAAAAGTGTCGCTGGTCGATCGTCAATCGGCGAGCGGTAAAGACAACAAAGAAACTTGACAGAACTCTTCAGCGCGACTTTCAACCACACAAAGTCTAATTTACGACACGTCTATCTTTTGGTAAGCCATATCGAATCGTGTGAAAACGCAGACTCCACCTTTAACTCGAAATTTAAAATGTAGGTCCTATCCTGAGCATCAAAGATATGTCGAGTCGACCCGGTGAAACCAATGCCCTTGATGTTCCAAAATGCTGTTACCGTCGATAGTGTTTCGAGAACGATCTCGATTACGCGATGACGAATTTCTTAAAGATCGGTTATTTCGCAAAATATTTGCATGATGTTCCCTCTGACATAGTCTCTCCGGGAGATACGGGTAGGACTTTACCTCCGGAATTATTTATCTCAGAAGCATCATGACTTATCTGCAATTCTGTCCAGGGCATTAGCCGTACGTGCGAACCATGCTCCAAAACTTCTCCCGTCGATATTTTAAATGTACAGCGGGACGAGGTCGTATCTCACCTTGGGACAGACATACCACCTTTCATCCAAGAAAGAAAAAGGCCCGGCGGGGGGGGGGGGGGGGGGGGTTGAAGTCAGTCTGAAATGTACTTTCCATATATACCACCTCGTTCAAAAAGTTCCCGGGATTTATTCAGAAAATGCAAAATACCATTTTATTAATTAAAAATGATATTGTTCCCTTCAAAATACTCCTCATCGACTGCAATCCACTTACACTCGTAGTTGGTCTAATCATCAACACATTTTTCCGATGTTCGGTAGGGCCGTCAGAGCAGTCTGTTCCATAATCTCCTCTCGGCTGCTAAATCGCGTTATCCGTAGTGATTTTTTGACCCAGCTGTACAGAAAAAAAGTGGCAGGAATACCAATTTAGTGGATGTTGGATGGTATATGTTCCATTCTTGATCAAAACGTCGCGGATAATGGTTGCGTTGTGGGTGGCACAAAGTCGACAAGTTGTTTGCCCATCAATTCTGGTTTTGTTTTTATGAAGTGTTTCCATAACGCCCATGTTTTGCTGTTGTGTGGGTTGTACGTCAGGAAGCGCGTTTTCTTGTCCTGAAAAGGACGTTTGACCTCTTTATCGATTGCTTCTGGAACAACACACTTCAGCAATGGGTCGTTGCCGGGCTACCTCTGACCCAGAGGGAAGAGCAACGTCCTGATTGTTCGTAGGACGTAACCAAGGGGATAGCGTCCTTATACTCTGCAACCTTAGTACCGGTTCCTGCACCAATTTCTTTGGAGTCGTCCTGGTATATAAAAAAGAATCATCCAACGTTGGGTGCCAGCACAAAATTTCCAAAGTATTAAAAGAAGTTTTTTATTTTGGAATAAGTTTTATTGTTGATTTAAGATGAAATACTTGAATTGGAAAATAACTGCTCTGTGGCAGGAGGATCTAGATACTGCGGCCTCGAGATCTTTTTTTTTTTTTTTTTTTTTTTATAAAACGCTGTCTTTATTGACCATTAAAAGTTTAGTTACATAAGTTTACAGCTAACTTAACTAAGTTGTGACAAATTTACTTACAATGTCTAGAACATTTTTCCAAGTAATATTTAATTTGAGGTCTTACGTCTAAGGAGATCTATACCAGATACAATTTATTAGTAGGACTCCTGGAAAGGTCATGAAAACCAGGATGGATTGTCAATGTTTACAATAAATATTCTTAAAACTACTTATCTCTACTTAAATCTAGCTTATATCTAAGGTAGTTAAATAAATTCACATATAGTCATTTAGAACAAATTTGCTTAGTCTTAAGCTTAAGTTGAGATTCCATACTTTACATACCCTAAGGAGGGAAGGGAGCGGCAGAGGGAGGTCTCTCCACCGACTGCTCGTTAAAGGAAAGAACCCGAGAAAAGGGTTGAATGTTTGAGTATTTGAAGTGGTTAAGATCGGTTACCCTGTTATGGTAGATGATTTCGTTCGCATCATTTACTAATCTTCCTGCGTAGAAGAGAGCCTTTAAATGGAGTGCATGAAGATGGGGATTTGATGCATTGTGGCTGGGGAGGCTAAGGGAATTGATGAGAGGGTTTGGATTGGCTGACAGGTTTTCAATGAATCTTATCGACAATTCCAGGAACCTTCTATCCAATCTCTCCAGACCGACGGAGTGGTATAGCGTAAGGCTTCCGATATATTTGTGGGAGTCGCGCTGTCGACGTAGCCCTGTGATTAGTCTGAAACACTTCCTTTCGAAGATACGAAGTTTTTCCATTTGAGAGGGAGAGATATGGAACCAGATGGGACAAGCGTAAGTAAGTGTGGGCCTGATGATTTGTTTATAAAGTAGAAGTTTGACTTGTTGAGAGAGACCATCTGCCTTCCACATTACTTTCCGACAAAGGTTCAGCTGTATCCCCGCTTTGCGGATGACATTGTTTATGTGAGTCGTGAAAGAGAGATTATTTTCGAAAGTAATGCCCAAGTATTTTAGTGATTTAGATGGTTTTATGAGGGTGTTGCAGAGGTTGAGTTGGATTTTTGAATGGTTACGTACCGTGTTATTGGTACAGTGAACGTTTCTACCTTTAAATACAACCAGTTGAGTTTTGTTGGGGTTTAGGCGGATCTTCCATTTAAGGAAGTAGGAGGAAAGAATTTGGAGGAATTCATTTAGGCGGTTTCTGGCAGATAATACGAGCCTGCTGCTGGAGTAGACAAGGGTATCGTCTGCGTAGTTGAGGATTCGAGTATTCGGTGAGAGGGGTTGAGGAATATCAGATGTGTATAGTAAGTATAAGAGGGGACCCAGAATGGATCCTTGGGGGACTCCTGCTGTTATTGAGTACGTCTGGGAAAGGGTGGAATTTATCTTGACCATGAATTTCCTATTTGATAGGTACGAGTAGAGAAACTTGGAAGTGTGATTGTTGAGACGATACGTGGAATGTAATTTGTACAGAAGACCCGCAGTCCACACGCAGTCGAAAGCCTTGGATATGTCAAGGGAGATACACACAGAGGGGCACTGGTCGTTAAGAGCCATAGTGATGTCGTGAGTAAACTTGAGGAGAGCGTGACATGTTGAGTGCTGTGCACGAAAACCGAATTGAAAATCAGGGAGTAATGAGTTAGTTTCCGCGAAGGAGAGTAGGTAATGGTGAATTTTTAATTCAAGTAATTTGCTTAAATTATTAAGTAGTGAGATGGGTCGAAAATTGGCCGCCATCAGGGATGCGCCTGATTTTTTAATGGGGATGACTATGGCAGTTTTCCAAGACTCCGGTATGTGACCAGCATTTATTATGTGGTTTAGCAGGGTCATGATGTATAGTCGATTTGAAGGGTTGAGGTTTTTGAAAAGCACATGCGGAATTTTGTCCAAGCCGGTTGAGTTTTTATTGCCACGAGAAGATATTATTTGGTTAAATTCCTGCGGTTGCAAAAAGAAGTTTGTATCGGTGGGTTGAGATGCTCTATTGTCATTATTAAATTCAGTTATGAATGGAGTGAATGAGGAGATTAGTTCATGGGATGTATAACGGTTGACCACTTCCTCAAACTCGGAGTTGCCTAGGCTATCATTTTGCCTATGCACTTGGGAGAAGTGTTCCGCTAAATAGTTTGCTATTTCAGAATCAGAGTACAGAATATTATTTCTGGGACCAATTAGTCTGTCTATTGAGGTGTGTATTTTTCGTCCTGTAAGGCGATTGATGTTTTTGTAAAGATTACGGTCGGGTCTGATACTATTTAAAGTGGAGATGTAGTTCTGCTCTACGAAAGCATTTAACTGCTGGTTAATGAGGGTAGACAATAATTGAACCTGTACTTTCAGGAGGGGACAAAATCTTCGAAATAGTTTTCGGCGGAGCTTTTTTTTTAATGAGATGAGTTTGAGGGTGAGATATGGAAGTGGTTTACCTACGAAGGAGTGTGGCATCCTTGAAGGGGTATTAGAATACAGGGCTTGCTGTAAGATCCCTTCCATCTTACAAGCTGCTTCTTCAATTTCGTTAGGATCCAAGTTATTCGTATCAGTGATGGGAAGCGTTTGAAACATATCGCCAACGGATTTGTTGACCTTTCTCCAGTTAGTTCTGGCGAAATTATGGACTGGGTTGAGAGTTTGAATCGGATTTAAGGGGCCAAGGTCAATTACCGAGTGGATGGAGGCATGGTCAGAGGGGAAGAAGTGCGACACAGTAGGGGGAGATACAGAGCGTAGGATCGCAGATTTTAAGAAGAAGTCTATAGTTGATTGAGTAGAGCTGGAGCAGTGAGTAGGTTCCGTAGGGGAGTCGATATAGACGTAGGGGTGGAGAGGTAGGAAAGCAAGCAATTGTTTGCCAAATTTATTGCAAGCGGTGTCGTTGAAGGCGGTATGACGGGCATTCCAGTCGCCTCCGATGATGAATGAGTGGGGGCCTCGAGATCGTTTTGCTATCCCTTTATAAAGGAAAACACTTCGAAAATTGTATCCCAAAGATACACATTTTCGTACAACAATCTCGATTTTTTGGGTACTACGAGCGAGATGTTGTATTTACACAAGATAAGAAATCAATTTCTTGAATTCTTACGAAACTATTGCGCAGATGTGGGAATGTATCTGCTTTTGGTTTTTTGTTTGCCTAACTCAATGGAATTTTTCAGACAGAGATAACGATCTCTGAATTATAAATGTTCATGATGCCGTGGAGCAAATGTAGAGCAATAAACGAATATTAGATTCGTTTATTGTGAATTTTAATTTTAATTTTAATTGGATTAAATTTTGCCGTGGGGGCAAATGTTATGCGATAAACGAATGTTTGATTCGTTTATTGCGAATTTTGGATCATGTTTGGGTTTTCGTGGGTTTTGATGGGTTTTTTGGTTTTAGCTTAAGATAGCTAGGCTTTGGATGTAGGAATGGGCGAAAAAGGTAGTGGGCTTTTTGGAGCACTACACCCACACAATATTGCTTTTTACTTTTTAACAGAATGTTCAGAGCAAACACTGCGATTGCATACTCACAACACTGCCTTGAAATTCTATATATTTTCAAAGGACAAATATGACAAGGCTTCTTTACTTTCGCAGCAGGTTCCGTACTACACCTTTTATGATTGCTAAGTGATAATACATCAACCCTTTCTTGATTTATGTCCCTATATAAGGTGTTGCCAACTAAGTTGCAATTTCCTGTAAACAAAATATTTTTCAATTGTCTCCAAGTAGGATATGCATTTTTCCATTTAGTTACCGAAGCGATGTCAAGTACACCAATAATGTTTTGAAAGAAAAACAAATCGTAACAGGCTCTCTGCTTTTCCCCGAACTCCATAGTCATAGACCAGCTGATCAACCTTATCAGATTTCAGATTTCAGATTTTTATAATGCTCACATCTATTTCTTTACCGTGATGCTTCGTATATACGAAATATTTGAAATTGATGCATGATGAATCAGATTCAGATTTCTGGTACACACATTTCCAGAATTTTCTAACAGACTCCAGTATGTCTGTTGCAAACAAATTTAAATGCACACATTATATATATATATATATATATATATATATATATATATATATATATATATATATATATATATATATACTTAAGTAATTAGAACCTACTCACTTTTGGTCTCCGTCCTGGCTGGATCCACGCGAAAGTAGTCGTTTAATAAGCGGTCCAAGATCCGGGGAAATTATTCAAATGATCCGGCATCTGGCTCCTTTGAGTGTGGTGCAGTTTCACTCGTTTGGATGGGTCAATCACGGGCGGTGATGGTGCGAGAGAGAGAGACCCCACAAATTCACAGTAAAACAACGGAAATCCCGTTAATGTCAATATTGGATATTTCTCCGAAAACTTCCTTCAAATTTTTTAATGAAAAACGTTGGCAAGATTTTTATATTGCACCACTTTATGTTAGTTATTTATTTTAAACTACCGGTACAATTAATTACATACGAAAAAAATAACAGAAATTACTATTTAAGGATAGATTTAACAACACCAGCGTCGCATTACGATTTTTACAACGAATTTTTTTTTTATAACAACTAGGTTGTCGGTAATTTCCAAAACAACGAGCCTACAAGGGTTTTAAGTACACGACGTCTTAACATCTGCTATTAAACAACGAGAGATAAAATTGCTCATTCGCGTTCTTTTATACGAGGTCACAAATTGGCCCCCTCGTTACCATTCATTGATTCACTAGAATTTGGTTTCGGGTCTCGGCGAGCTCAACCCCTTTCCAATGAATCGTCAGGTGTATAAATATATAATGCCAAGTGCTGGCAAATTTTCTGGAAAGGGTCAATGTACTAAAAATGTGTGTGAAAATATTCAAGGCTCTCGTTAAGAGAATTTTTTATTATTCCTTTTGGATCAAGAATTGTGGCAATTGTGAGATAGGGGATAGTCAGGGTGGAAAATGTTTGTATGCGCATTTTCTATTTGAGTTATGACTATACAAGGTTGAATAGACTATACATGATGCAAAGTTTGACCATGGAAATTGCTTTAAGGATAGGATTATGTTTCGGTAGCGAAAATGTGAAAATTAAAATCTGCTATTGATCTGTGGAGAAATGTTGTTTTTAGTCTGGAATGTGTGTAATTAGGTGATAAAAACGCGAATTTGCGAAATTATTTAGATCAAAGGGGGGCGGGGTTGGGGAAGGGGGCTAGAAATTATCATTGTTAAATGTATAACATATCTTTTGACTTTCTAAGTATCTTTATCAAATAAATCCCAACCATTGTAACGAAGAAAGAAATTTTTCCGATTGTAACGCAAAACATCGGATCTCAGTATTTTCTGAAATTCACATATATTGTTTATTAAACAGCTATAGTTGTAACCGTAGTTTTTTTCACAATATATGAAATATATACCTATATTGATGTTGTGGATGTACTCACGTTGCTGCATCTTGTTGTTGATGGTGCTGGTGAGCCGGGTGGCTGTTTGTAGAGGGGTGTTTTCCTTTTTGTTCAGCCTTTAGGAATAGCGGTGTGTTGTACCTCTCGTGATTCCAATTGCTCAATGAAAAGGCTTCAGAAATAGACTTGAAGCACTATTTTTATTTGAATTCATTTATTTATTTCAAAACTATCCAAACTTTCTATCAGAACTATCTATTTACACCGTTTTTGTATTGATTACATCTAATGTTATTTGACATGTTTTTTCATTCACTTTTGTTTTTCATACATTTAAACTTAAATGTTATTCTAGTTTTTTTTTTTTTCATTCACTTTATGTAAACGATCTTTACAAATGCACACACGACACGACAACCTGTGACGAACCAACCTATGTCCGTTCTCTTTAATTTCTCGCTTCACACTTCGCTTCTATTGCGATCATTCCATCGGATTTTTTTTTTTTTTTTTTTTTTTTACATTTCTGTATTTATTGACCATAAATGATTTGTTACAATAAGTAATACAGATAACTTATAATTAGCTTAGCTTTAATCGTTTACACATACTTGCTAGTACATTTTTCAAACATTATTATAAAGTTACATATTTCATGGGTGGACAAGATAGGAGTAGGTGGGGCTTCCTGGAAAAGGTCAGAAAACCAGGATATAATTATTTACTTAACCTATAACTAATTTGCTTAACTTAACTTAACTTAGCTTAGCCTAGCTTATCTAATTATTAAATCTATTATTATTACAATAAGTTAGAGTAGGGTGGGGCGGGAGGTATAGTGGTCGATGGGTATGATTTGGGTTGGGGTGGGTACTATCAGTCGGGGATATGGGTTGGGGGAACACTTTCCGATTGGTCGTTGAAACGCAAGATATTAGAGAAGGGTTGTATATTACAATATTTAAATTGGTGAGGTGAGAGTTCAGTATTGCGGTATACAATCTCATTGGAGCTGTTGACCAACCTGCCAAAGGCGAAGAGGGTTCTGGTGTGGAGACAGTTCGGGTAGGCAGTTCGGTTATCTGACGGAGTCGATGTGAGCGCATTTATTATCGGGTTGGGATTATTGGGAAGATTTTCGATAAATTTGATGGACAGCTCGAGGAAGCGTCGATCTATACTTTCAATATTAGCGGCATAGTAGAGCGAACTACT
This sequence comes from Microdon myrmicae, assembly GCA_963931805.1. NCBI lineage: Eukaryota > Metazoa > Arthropoda > Insecta > Diptera > Syrphidae > Microdon > Microdon myrmicae. The sequence continues at coordinate 28,689,160 of OZ007499.1, forward strand.
ATTGTAATATTTGTAGGAGTTAGGATGTCGGTTGAGGCCAGTGATAAGTCTGAAGCATTTCCTTTCGAAAATGCGTAGCTTCTCCATTTGGGTGGGTGAAATATGGTACCAAATCGGGCATGCATATGTGAGAGTGGGTCTGATTATTTGTTTGTAGATAAGTGATTTGACTTTGGGAGAGAGACCATTCGGTTTGTACATGACTTTTCTGCAGAGGTTCAGTTGGGTTGTGGCTTCACGAATCGTATTTTTAGTGTGGGCGGAGAATGACAGATTGTTGGTAAAGGTTATACATAGATACTTTAAGGTTTTGGAGGGTTTAATTATATTGTTATTTATTTTAATTCTGATTTTATTATGGCAGCGAATAGTGTTGTTTGTACAACTCGCGTTTCTGCCTTTAAAAACTATGAGCTGAGTTTTGGTTGGATTTAGTTGAATTCTCCACTTGGTAAAGTAGGCTGACAGGATTGGGAGATATATGTTAGTACAGTTTCTAGCCTCCTTGACAAGCTTGTTGCTTGAATAAATTAAGGTGTCGTCGGCATAGTTGAGCATTGTTGTATTGGGTAACAGTGGCTGCGGTGCGTCTGATGTATAAAGAAGGTATAGTAGTGGGCCGAGGATGGATCCTTGAGGAACTCCTGCGGTTATGCTATAAGGTGTCGAGAGAGTTGAGTTTATTTTCACCATGAACTTTCTATCAGAGAGGTAAGATTCCATCGGAGGAAAATCTTTTTCCACGTTAACCGAAAGCAACGTGTTATTTTCCTTTTGCGTTGATCTCACATAAAATTCTTTGTATTAGGATTTCTTTTGTGAGCCAGCGCATCCTTTTTCTGATCCTTAGGTAATTTACATTGGATCGGCAACCGTCTTGAAACCCTTAAAAATTACCTGGGATTTCCAGCAGTGTCCAGAATTGGTAATTATATATACTATATTAGATATTTTTGTAAAGCTTAGTGGTATTGTTGTGCAGCGAATGTATTTATGGGCGGCCTCCTTGTTCCGTTTAGGAAATGTTTCCTTTAAAGGATTAAAGGAAATGGTGCCGCCATAGAGCAGTCTGTACACTATAGTTTTACTCTTTAGCGATGTCGCTAACTAATTTTTGTGTCGCAGGTTGATTAATGATTTCGAAGGAGATTCACATTATGTGATCCCAAATTGAAAGGGGCTTGGCCCGGTATGCATGTTTAGATGGGGGTTTTGTATGTAACATAGTCAACAAAACACCTATAAATGCTTGTAATTCGATGTTGTCTGTTACTTTTCATCGATTTTGTAACTCACGCTACCTACTTGAAAATTGGCATTATATATTTGATTATAATTTATAGTATATGTTTGCTGAGAGATTGTTTAAAATTATTTATTAGATCACCTTATGAATGCCACCTCGATTTATGTTAAGTCGGAGAATTTGACGTTGCTTCTTAGGTCCCTTATTATTCCGTATTTTTTCTTTTCAGCCGTTTCTTTGAATAAAAACAAATCTGAACACGACTGCTGAACGACAAAAGTATCTAAATACTGCAACCAAAAAATCAAGATTACGCCAACAAAGACAGCCATTGAAACCTTAACAACGCTCTGTAAGTTGATATTACCAACAATCTACGATAGTACTATCGCGTTTGGGACGATAGTGAAGAACGTGTGATTCGAACTGACGATATGGCGGTTAGAATCACTAAAAATGGAACCAATGCTCATCACAACAGGCCACTGCCGCGTGTAAAAATTCGATTTATAAACTCAAGTAGACTCAACTGATGTGGAATTGCTATGTCATTGCGTTTTATATGGCTGGCGCATTTTCTTATTCGATTTTCTTTCGGTGTTCTTCACTATTTACTTGTATATTGTGTGTGGATCTATTAGAAACCCTACAGTACTGCATGTAAATAAATAACCTACGTTCACACTCAAGTCAAACAAACTGGTATTGCGTCCAACATATTTGACACTATTTTTTCTTATTGGCAACAAATATTGAATTATTCATTCCTGGGGTAAGATTAGATACAATGATTTTTCAGATAAATGAATGCTTTACTAGTTATATGTGAAAGAACATAGGAGTGTGTCCGCTTGCATGTTGTTAATGGTAAAAAGTGTGTAGTCTTAATGTGATCAGTTTTTTTTTCAGGAGCGCGCTGACATGCTTTTAGATCGTTGCATGTGGGGGTTCTTTAAAGAATTCCCAAAGAACCACACATTTCCTTTAAATCAACCTACCCTCGCCTCAGTCTACAAAGCCATTTTACTTACCTGCAATCGAGCAGCGTAAGCTACCCTGCATTATTTTTCACCTGAAAATAAATCACCAGCATGCATATCACCAATCATCCCGTTCATAATACATGAACTATACCAACCCAATCGGCAGCTCGTCAGCAATAATGGTTGGTAAATACACGCCAATCTGTCAGCGTGGCCTTGTTCCAACAATCCGTTCGTCCAAGAAGACACACCAGGCAATGTACGTGTTGACACAGCTGCAGCCGATTTTTCCATTGATCGCCGAAGCGACACCCGATCATCGAATAGGACATGACCGCGATCGTTGTTTAAATAATCACCCAAATGATCATGTCCTATGATACAGTTTTCTGAAAACTAACATCCATTGAATCGGACACGATCATGATTGCTATTTAAACAATCATACCAATGATCGTGTCCCACGGACAGTTTTCTTAACCAAACAATAGCCACCCTAGCCGTTGCCATAGGCGAACAAATCTTCGGTTTGCTTATCATCGCAGAAAAATCTATTGCCTGCAACGGCATAATTCTGGGCGATTAACTAAACAGCCGACGTTCTCATGTAACATTGGTTAAACCAAACAAATGCGCATCTCAGCGTACGACCCCCCGAAAAGCGTTTCTATTTACAAAACACACAGAAACAATTCAAATTCAATTTTTATTTGGTAGATAATTACATTTATGGTATATTTTACAACTAGTACTTAAGAGATTTAGGATAGCAATTCCTTTACAACTATAATCTTAAATCTATATAACGACAATAGCACAATTTTAATGAATAACAAATAATAAATTAAGGGAAAACTACAAGAAAAAATCCTTCGCACAGAAACATATTTCTTCCTCCGGCGATCTTCACTGTCGCTTATCTCAACGACGCCTGCAGCCCCTAATGCTGGTTCCTTTGTTTGTACAGTCGCAGGATCGATCGTTGCCGCACTTCCAGCGCAAGGGCATTGTACTTGACCTGTACGGTCGTATGGGAAATTCTCCTATTAAACTCCAATTCGATCGCTCATTGGTCATCCCCAAAGAAAAGATCGGATCGGCTCCTCCCATATCGATGGAATTCCATCACGATTGCCGGTAGAGGAAGTGAGTGCAACGGTCATTACGGGGAGTCAGATTTTAGCCCCCGTTGGGCACACATACGCTAGAGAGTCCAGTATTTATCTAAAGTCAATGTAAAACAGTTGTGCGTTTTAACGTAAGGGCCTTTTAATATTCATCTAAAGTCAATGTAAAACAATTGTGCATCTAACTCGAGAACCTTTTAATATCCATCTAAAGTCAATGTAAAACAGTTGTGCGTTTTAACGTAAGGACCTTTTAATATTCATCTAAAGTCAATGTAATACGAGTACAATTGTGCATTTTAACTCAGAACCATCTAACATTTATCAATAATCAATATAATACAATTGTGTGTTTTAGTAACAGTCATATCTGTGTGCAACATTAATAATAAAACACTAAACGGTTAAAGAGCGTTTAACCAACAAGACCCACCAACGTATTTTATTTCTTAGATAACCATTTGTAAGAAAACTGTGTTTTGAGTTTTGCTTATTCCTCGTTCGGCGATAGTTTATTCCGGCTTTTAATCTTCACTCGCCGACGATCAGTTTTTCACCAGCGAACTACATCGTGGGTTGGAGGTAGAACCGGTGTCCATGACGGCGCCCAGACCACAAACTCCACAGCCCCTTTTTAAATGTAAGGCAAAATTTCTCAGAACTCCCGTCATGCGCTATTGTTAGGAACTGGGGTATTCCTCGTTTCTTGACAACCTATTTCTCCACATGATTGGTTTGCCCCTTATAGAACAGTCTCCACAGACTTCTATGCCAATGTTTTGATAGGCTTAATACGACGTGCTTCTCGAATGTAACGAATTTGATACAAATTATAAAACGTTCACGGCGCAATAATAGAAGAATTATTGTTGTTGTAAAAGTCGCGCACGAGACCCTAATGCTTTGCTCCCGTAAAACACTCCATTTCAACTGAACTGGATATAATGCCTAAACCTCTCTCAGCAGTCGCATTTGTTCGGGATGCAAAACGAATTTAAGACGACTTTTGGGACAATCTGTACCTACTTGTTTCTTTTGATCGTATGATCCGGTTTCCCATGTGAGATTTTGCTTATTCCCCACACCTTCAACAACTTATTAGGGCAGCCTTCACTTTGTAGACCCATACGTCGTTCTTGGGTGAGTTATTCACTTTCGCTTATCAAATTTCATTTCGGAAATGCCACAGACACATTTTCTTTGGTACAATATTAAGAAACTCGGTGAAATATTTTCATTATATAGTAACTCAAATAACAATCTACCATAATATTTCATTCTCTAGTTAATAAAGTTGTGACATACGTCATTTTACCATTAACAATTAATCGACGTATATTGGCAGCGATAAGTACGCCACCGTCGGTAGATTTCACAAAGTACGCTTATCTATTTATATGTACATACAACAAACAAACGTTTTATAAATACAAGGAGGAGTTTTAAAAAAAAAATCCTTGAAATGAAACACTCCGTAAGGCATTAGGTTTTTTTAATTATTATTATGTGAAGAGTCACTTTATGAAAGGTAATTCTTTGCTACGTCTGTCGGCTCGTCAAGAAAGTCAACTAACAACAAATATAAAATATCTCATTAGACCCCGGGCACTTATACTCCCCCTGAGAGCAAAAAATATGATTACCCATCGACATAGTTCTTCTTTGATCCTTACCACTGGTTTCCTGGATTTAAACCTACACTCCCAAGGACAACAGACTACCATACACAACGGCTACTATCAAAAGCTTGTTGCGATGCTAAATTTGACCCTGAACTAATCCGAAAGTGGGTAACTGCCTACAGCTCACGAAGTGAATAAGCCCAAAGATGATATTATCTGCAAGGAAATTAATTATATCTAATGGCTACAAAGTTTATAGACTCTCTAAAGATCTCCAGCAAGACAGCCCGCCAAACAAAAACCCACTCCGACTCACTCAGTGGAACTTACAAACTTCTGATCTCGATAATTGACCCAAGAATAATCTTTTAATAAATTTTATTAAATTCTGTACTCGCCTGCCGGCCATGCTGGCGATTTGGAAGGAACGTAAAGCCAAAATAATTGGAAAATTCACTGCGCTCCAGACTACCGTTGTTCACTCCATGGTAATCACACAGCCAATTGCATCTTGACAGTCGGTCTTCATTCTTCTCCTTCCGTTTCTAGTTTCACCTTCAGCATCTCAGTCCATCAGGAGCACGTAATTGCAAAGAAAGTTTGGACTCCTTTGTTGGAATTGGCTAACGCCCAGGGGCGTTTAACTTTCAACATGTTCTCCGGCGCAGCTGAAGTCCAAACAGGAGGAGGGTTTGTACCTTTGATGGGTGTCCATAGAAAGGAAAACGGATGCCGGAACGAGATACGAATTCCTTTGGATAATACAATTCCCAGTTATATGAAGCTAATCATTACCGTTTCAGTGCAATGCCGACACTGCCCTCCTTGTAATCCATCTTAACCCTTCACAGCCAAGTGTATTGAATTCCAGCAGTCAAAAAATAGCGAAAAACAATAACGAAACATTCCCACGGCGCCACTAAAACGGGAACTCCTGAACCCTGAGTTGTCAAATTAAAACCTCGAACATTATCCTTGAGGAAAAATCAAATTCCGAATAGTTGTTCGGCTTTCCTTGCTTTCTACTACCATCCAAGTAGTGGCATGTTACACTGCTTCCATTTACAGTATGTTATCCTTGCACAGCTCGCACGCCCAGTGATGCACAAAATCACCAGCAAAACTGATGCATTGGATGTAACCAAAAATTGTACATATGCACGTTTCCTGATTCTCTCTGACTCTCAGGCAAGGATACTCCAAATATTGTGTACTCTCGCTCAGCCAAGGAACCAACGACAGCTGACTGATGCATTGCTTGAGATTTTAAAGTAATTTCACCAGATGATGTCTAAACGTACGTGTCAAGCAGTCAGCAGGATGAGAACTAAAAGAACGGTTTAACTCCGAGCCTTGTGGATGAAAGTAAGAACTGCACCTCCCTTTCGATACGAGCAAATGTATAGATGCAGCAAGACCAAGTATGGCGAAATTATACCTGCTGAAGCAATTCCCTGCAAGTTGACAGGACTAGAACGTCGATATGACAGTGAAATAGACACCATGAAAAAAAAACTAGTATATGGGCAAAGGGCATCCTAAAAAAGCGAGCATAGGGATATCAACCCACTGCCGCGATGTGACTATGTAATTTCACTATACTGCCAACAGATGGACTTTAAAAGGTTGGATACGAATACTTTCTTGTTTTGCTTTCGGTTTTTCACTGCCGTTTATTAGAATCCTTAAAAAAGAATATGAACGCTGAGGACGGATGATCTATCTAGGCATAGATATAGGAGGATTGTTCAATAAAGACTGCTACAATTAGCGCCATCTTGTGATATGCACCTGAGATATGTTTTGGTCGAACGTAGTTCCGCCGAAGACTGTCCACAAACCGAACACGGAGTGAATGCAGCTACAAATAAAACACTGAGCAATGGCTTGTAAATTTATTTATTGTTTTCCCTTCTCTGTTTTTAGTCAATACATTAATACGTATTTAAAGATAATTGATAATCCTTTTTTACACAACCTCATTCAAAGTGTCGTCTCACTTAGTGTTTTCAGCACAAAAAAAAATTGTGAATTAAATTGATAATATAAAAACGGCACACGTTTAGGATACCACGAAAGTGTCACGAAGAAGATAACCGTTTCAGTCTCCGCATTTACTGTCCGCACTTCCTCTAATTATTTTTGTGAACAATGTAATTAACCGATAAACACATTTCCGATGTCCCTAGTAAGGATCACAGGCCTGTGAGCGTTGAACGTCGAATATATACGTTTATGGTGTTTTCAGGTTAACTCGCGTATTTCACAGGTTTAAGCTTCGGGTCGAACAGTTTCTTTCTCGATTTATTGCGCGACGCGGATCAACCTCCTCGTGAGGGTTCTCTATGTCGACTCATTCATTTTTCTTCTGGGGATGATTCTACTCACCCCATCGTTCTCTTTCCTGGTGATTCTGTCCCAATCAAGAATTTCTCCACCAGGGATGATCGCACTCTTTTTTTGGTCTTGCGGTTTCCGCTTCATCGCAGGCCAGATGTGTGGATGCACTCATACACACAACGCGGAGGTTGCCCTTTGTTTACTGTAGATCATTCTGGAATCGTCAGAATTTTCATGCCTTCTATTGCGTTGCTTGTGCAAACATTCGGTTTTGTGGTTTATTCTTGGAGACCCTGGGATCGTGGTAATTATCGTATTTGCTTTGCCCTATGGGAACAGCATTTTCGTTTATTGCTGTTTCTCCGCAATGGCATTTATTTAGGCGAAGTGCATTACGACAGGGACAAAGGTTTTGCCGACGGATTGTTTTATGGCAATTGGCTTATCGCCGGGGATTTGATGTTTGTCGACTTGTGTTTATCCAGCTAATGGATCGATACACAATTTCTATACTGATTGGTGTCTTTCGATCGCCGTGTAGGCGTAGGGAAAATGTTCGGGACTTAGGGCCCACGTATCTGTGGATACGTGGGGTTATTGACACCAGTAAGGATGTCACATTTGGTCAGGTGAAAAGGCGGACTTTGGGGACACGTGTCTGTGGGGACGTGAAGTTTGGTTATAGGTGAGTATGTAGGGTACGAAGTCGTGGCACCGGCTGAAGACCGAACGGTTCGCTGATTAAACAACACCGAGAGAAGAAATACCGTTCGAAACACTTTCCAGCCAGGGAACAAAAATCCACAACAAATCGTCCACCAGAAGCAAATAAAATGGAAAACGCACTTTTTATTTATCATAACAGGTTCTTATATTTCACAATACTCTTTTTTTCGATTTTTGGTTAGATTATACCGTCAGGAAAAATTACTTCTTATTCGTAACGCGCTTACTCGACTCTACACTGCACAAGAAAACTTACTTCTTACTCGTAACGCACTTACTCGACTCTACTTTTCGGTTCACACCGTAGCGGCGCCGGTACGGTGGATGGCGCGCGACCCGTCCGCTTTGATGGTTGTGATCAGACTCAATGATTCAATTCTCCTGCTTTAAGGGTGTATTTTCTCTTCCCAGAGAAACGTAAAGTCTCTCTTTGGGGGAAAGTAACCTGATCTCCTAGCGAAGATCTATAATGGTACACATGTATGTATGTACACTGGTTCTTTTATGGATCGAAGCCATGGGGACTAATCTAAAACAAAGAAAGGAAAAGGGGATCGTGGAGATCTTTGTTTATGTGAGAAGGTTACTGGGAAACGAATCCAGAACTATGTAGGATAAAAGGAATTTATGACCTGAGAGTTCAACTGAGTAAACAAGTTGCAACTCATCAGATGGTAGGTGCATTTGGGATACTAGAATGATTGAATTGTTTGCATATCGCCAGAATGACTGATGAAGAACAGCGGTCTTTTGTTTACTCATGGTGCGAGTTAGTGAAATAGTCTCAACGCGGATGGTGCTAATTACATTCAGCTGGTATTGGACTATTTATCGCTGGCTAAAAGGGTCGACAGCCGATGTGTGCATAGATAGTTTTTATGTACACATATTGAGGCTGGGATTAGCCAACTCAAGGGTAAGATTCCCTGATATGTGGTCGTACGATATGCGAACTGATGAATTTTATTACAGGGAAAGTTTAGGGGAAACTTTAGGGGGGGGGGGGGTTGGCAAGTGAACCGTGGGGTTTGGCTGGACCGCCAAAATACCCCCCCCCCCACCCACAGTGATCTAGTCACGAAAAAAAAGGTAGGGTTAAAGGGATGCTCGAATGGGCAGTGCGGTGCTGAGAGGAAGGCCGCACACTTGGAAAACAAGGTGGCCCTGCTTGCATCGGGAGGCGCAGTGGTAATGTTGGGGGAACTCGCGTGACGAGTTCCTGGGCCTGGGTTGATACTAGGGTGGACGCGGGTGTTACCGCTTTATGCCGCCAAGGGCAAGGGTGTGCGCCGTAGTCCATTGGCCTGTTGTGGGTCGCTTGGACCAACAGGCTTATCGTCCGAGTAGGTCGGAACCTATCGGAAATCCGCTCGCATCTGCAGTGACGCGATGGCGTGTGCGAGATGGAGGGGCGTGATCCCAGTATTAATCGCATCCGCAGCGACGGGTTGCCGTGTGCGGATGGAAAGGAGACCCGAGTCCAGAGTCGGTGTCCTTCGTCCATACGTTTGTGTGGCGAATTGTTGGCCGCTGGGACTGGTGAAGTGGGCGGGCACTCAGTTGCGCGGCTACCGATCGAGGGAGGACCCAGTATATCGGCACCGGTGTCGACGACGGCGCGCGATATACGGCAGCTGCGACCTCGACCGAACGGCAACTTGTGGTGAGGTGCCGGCGAGTCGCGCTTGGTTTAAGATGGGCGACTTAACTTAAGGGGCTCCTGGTGTGTGGTTGGTTGTGTCCAACCGCAGGGCACCCCAGGGCTAATAGATGCGCGCTCCGAAGGTATTGATGCACTTGGTGTGTGGGGCGGCGTAAATGGGGCCTGTATTGCCTTTGGTTGCCGCTTAAGGTGGGCCATGGTGGCTAAAGATTGGGGTACCTGCATGAGGTGTTCAGGTTTATCGTCTCAGTCCGGTAGTATCGGTTTGATTTGCCACCGGTGTAGCTGGGACATTTGGGAGATGTCCAGGGACCTAAAGACGAACGCCATGGAGTTTCTGTAATGAGCGCCAACATCCAGAAAAGAGGCAGAAAAGATTGAGTTCGGACAAAACCGGGCGTCCTATTGAATGATGCTACACGTAGTAGCTGTTATTACATAAGGTTTGGAAGAAGTTACATTGAGCCGTGCGGGCGTAAATGGAGTTAAAGGCCGTCGAAAACAAGTCAAGAGGGTTGAATGAGGTTACGTGAAGGCTGTCGTTGGCGAGCGTGAGCGCCAACCTCCAGAAAAGAGACAGAAAATGTTGATTTAGAACAAAACTGGGCGTCCTATTGAGTGTTGCTACACGTAGTAGCTAATGTGTAATGCGGAGCCGGTTTGAAAGAGTTAAATTGAGAGGGTTACGAAGAGAGGGGGAAAGGCGAACTGGGTCGCGTGGAGTTAATTGGTCATGGGCATTGATGCGCCAACATGTTGAGAAGAGGCCGAAATAGAAGGGATTGAGTGTACTTGAGAAGTCGATGGAGTCGCGTGTGTGTGAACGGAGTCAAGAAAAAGGTTGATGGTGTGAATTCAAATGGAGCCGTAGGGGATTGAGAAGGAGTCGGTTGTGCAGTGAGCGGAATCGTGCGAAGTCGTGTGGAATATTACGAAACAAGGTTGTGCATTGCTTAATACCGTAAAGGTCTTTACAATATTTGTTATATTTATTTCAATAAACTGTACAATTTGGCAGCAACCTTTTATATATAATTGATTCTGTGTTCTCTGAGATTAATTTATGAACCTTTTTTTTGACCTGCGTTTAGGTATATATATTTCTCTGCGTTTTGTGTTTTTATTGATTAAGTAATACACACAATTAATTAGGAACATTGATAAGTTGATCGCCTGAGAATTGATGGCGATATATTCTTTTATGTATAGAGGTATATTCCGTTTAATGCAATGCAAGCAAACTAAGACGTGGTTAATTATATTTCTACTTTCTCCCTTATAAATTCTTTTTCACTATCTCCAACGAACTGCGGCCCAAACTCGCCGAACAATTGGAAACCGACAAGTTCGAAATGCCTCTCACAACTTCGGGTATTATCGCGTGTCCGCAGCGCTACGGACAGCGGGAGCGGCATGTGACCAGCGTGGTCAGCGGACGGAAAACGACTCAACGATATTTAATCGTTGTTGAAGGAAATTCAGCCAGTGAAACGGTGTTAATGGGTTTTAGCTAGATTACCGGGATCTGGTGTGTATGGCATCACTGGTATTGAATTCCTATTTGCATTTGCTTATGCTGTAGGATTTAATTGGTGCCAAGAGATGCGTGTATTTGTTTTGGTCCCTTGGGTGTAGGTCGCCAGCCAATGTGTTTGTCTGGTGATTTATGATACACATGATGAAGCTGGGATAAGCCAACTCAAGAATAAGATTTCCTGATTATGCGGTTGTATTATATATGAACCAATGAATTTTCTTTCAGGGAATTTATGATAAGCTTGGAGATAACTCTTATAGGGGATTTTAAATGCGAAGATATGCATGCAGGTAAGAGTTTTCTTTTCCAGGGGCTTTTTTGATTACAAATTTGTTCTTTTTAACGCGTGAAGCATTTAAGATGCTAATGCTATTGCATTAGCGAAAGTTTTTACAGACTGGGTGAGAGATATGGGTGTTTTTTAGGAAAGCGAATCATGGGGATTGGCGGAACCGCCACAACTATGTTCTTTGGTGGAACGAAGACATCTCAGCCGATGGTGATTTGAGCAGATGCGATAAAGTATTGTGTTTTACGTGGGTTAAGCTATACCAAGACATGTGAAGAGTTTTTTACGCCATTTAACAGTGTTAATAATGTCGATTGAACATCCCTCCTCTTAACATTGAGATTTATAACTTTATGGAAAAAATTTAAAACCTTTATCTGGTTGTTTTTCAGTTCCTTAACGTTATCAATGTTTACATTCTGGTCTTCTTAAACTTTATCCATATTTAATTGATTTTTTCAATTATATGTCAACCAGAGCGTATGGAATTCTTTACATCTAAATTACCAGAACGAAAGCAAGTAAACTATTTCTGGACAGTTGGTTGCGCTATGCACACTTTAAGCACGTAACACTTCTAATAAGGAAAAGAAGAATGATCGAACCCAAAGAAATATCGGAAATATTTTCAGGAATTATTAGCAGACCGAAAATTCGAATATTGTACCACACCCTCACATCAAAGAGAGTTGAATATACTAAAGAAAATGCTTCCTTGACAATGAAAAGGAATCTTAATTTTGTCAGACTTGTATTTCCGAAAATATGACAACGAGAATTGAAGATCGCTATTGTAAGGTAAATTTGCTGTCTATTATGGAAGGTCAATCGGAAACCGATGATAATAGTTCAATTGGCGTTACTTCACACTGCGAACAAAATAAGAGAGAAAGGTGAAGAAAGGGATGTATCAATGTACTTCAATCCTGGTTGCCTAGAGATGACAGGAAGGACATAACGAGGCAGGGCAATATACATATGTGTCCTTCGGCTGAAGAACGATGCTTTGTATGTTGCATACCTTGTTACCATCCACTTTAAAAATTGGTTGTTTTCATTTCGGAGGCACTGGGATTCACATATGGAACTTCGGATATTATAATAATATTACCGTCGGTGTTGTCGAATATGCACAATTAGCGCCATATTCTGATATGCGCTCTGAAAAAGTGGAACATTTTCTATGAACATAACAGGTTTGGCGACGATAGTACGAACAGTATTGTAAACCGCGATATAAAGTATGGGTATAAAATGTCAGGTCAACATTTTAGTGCTTTGCACGAACAACGGGATATGCCAAAATATTGTATTATGCTTGGGTTAACATCTACCAACATTTATGATGAGTCGCGTGTGGCATTGATGAATGAATGAATGACTAAAGGAACGGCAATTAAATCAAACAACTCCGGCATATTCCCGCAAGTAAATAAAATAGTTCGGACAAATATTTCCAACTCCTACCAACTGAAGACAACAGACAAATGCTAAGAAAAATAGGAATGGATCCGAAGTATCCCACCCTAAAATTCGAGCTCTTTGTGATTGAAGATCCCTTGAATTCAAGCGCGAAATAAAAGCAAATGCTGTTATCACCACCGACAGGACTAATAGCATAGTAATAACTACGGAAGAAACCCAGGTTATCTTCGAGTCATTGAGAAACAAAAAATCCGTAGGAATCAATGGAGTTCTCAAGATCGTACTATAACAGCTTCCCCCAATGGCAATGGATATATACACAATCCCGTTTAACAACGCCTTGAATAATGCCCACTGCCGATGCGCCGGAAAACCGCTATCGTACAACCTCTTACAAAAAAAGGGAAGGGTAGCTAAAACCCATTGAACCTGCGATCGATTGGCTTATTACCGATTATTAGTAAAGTATTCGAGAAGATTGTAAATAAAGCTCTACTAGAATGGGTTGATGACAATGGCATTATTCTAAATAATCAATTTGGTTTTAAGGTAGGACACGAAATCTCTCATGCCACAGCCAAGCTGATGTCGGATATGCAATGGAATAAATACAAGAACCAAGGCACTGGTGCCTGTCGGATTGACGTAGAGAAGGCCATCGACACTGTGTGGATCGAAGGACTGTTTTACAACTTAGCATTCATAAAATCCTAATATATATATATACTTTATAGCATGTAAAAGGATGAATAATTTATTGTTAAAAGCGGTAACGTGACATCCAACGGTATTTTTAAAATAAAGAATGGCCCGCAAAAGGGAGCGGGACTATCTCCGATTCTTTTCAGCATACACACTAGCGACTAAATAGGCACACTTCATCGAGTCATTGCATATGCGGATGTGAGTAGGGCGTTAGAATATACTCACAGCTAGGGCGTCTTCTCGTGATAGATGGGGTCCCAACGCCCTGTCGCCGGTGAAATACCACCCCAGCAAGCTATAGGGTCCGTGAAACGGTCGGGGAAATTCCCTGCCCATCTTTCGGATCTTGGCTGGACCGGTTCGAGGTTAAGTGGTAGCCGGTCCCATGGTGAGATACCACCCCTCACGCTGCACATCCCGCGATATCGTCGGGGGAATTCTTCGACTATATTTCGGATGTATGAATGTATGGCCCGGACTGGCATAGAGATAAGTTATGATGGTCACTTCTGAGATAAAGAATTCCGGAGGTAAACTAGTTCCCCATTTCGGGTGGACTATGTCAGGGGGAACATCATGCAAATATTTTGATTAATAACCGTTCGTTCACGAAACTCGTGTGACGTTCGACTGATAACGGCATTTTGTATCATCAGGGGCATCGGTTTCACTTATACGAATGTAAATGCTGTCCACCAATATTTACAAACAGCGAGACCTGATATTCTTGCTCTAACTGAGACCCAGGTCCATTCGACATATCTTCGTTGCTTAGAATACGATTTGCATTCGAGATTCAGTTTTAAGGGCAGAGTCTGCGTCTTCACGCGATCCGATCTGGTTTGCCAGAGGATGGAGGCGTTGGAACCCAATAACATGGACATCATATGGATGAGGGTCGTGCTGAGTAATTCAGTTAAATTTCTCTGTTGTCCTTACCTCTCCCCGAATCACGACCGTCCAGCGACATTTATCGAACATGTTTCATGTAACGTCGACTGGATACAGATCAACCTGTGGAGGCACCTACGCGAGTGTCGGATACCCGAGCTGATTATCCGAACACCCTGGATCTGTTTTTGACATCCAAGCCTAGTCTTTATATCGTGGAAGTTGCTGCGCCACTGGGAAACCCAGATTACTGCTTGGTATTGGTCGCGCAGCCACTTGCATTTCAAACAAATAACCGATATAAGAAGATTCGCCATGTGTGGAGGTATGGGGCTAGTAACTCTTATCCTTTCCGTCGTCGGGGGTGTGCTTTGGAAAACGCATACACGGAGTCAGTCACGTAGATTATTCTTCTCGGGTTGGAGATCTACATTCCATATTCCATCAATTTAAAATCATCTGATAAACTTCGGTTTGATATAGGGTGTGACCAGATTACAGCGGCAAAAATAGAGCTTTTAGGAAATCGCGCCCTAATCCCACCGATTTTAACAGAACGAATTTTTCAATCAGAAACGCTAGCTACCAGGCGACTGATACCGCGAAGAAGGTCTACAACGACAGAGTGACTAATAAACTCCTTCAGTGCCCGACTGCTTCGCGCTCCTTCTGGTCAACTGCAAGGGATGTCAGCAGTAACTTCGCTTCCTCCTCTTTTCCTCCGTTGCTGATGGGCAGCAGGACGTTAGTCACACATTGAAAGGGTAAAGCTAATGTGTTTGCGAATTTATTTTCCGCGTATTCAAACCCCGATGCCGGCCTTTTGGAACCACCTGTCATCGCGCTGGTACGGTCTTCGATACGGGATGTGAGGTTCCACCCGCGTACTATTCAACGCATTCTATGCGGACTGGACTGTAAGAAGGCAACCGACCCGGACAGAATACCAGCAATAATCCTTAAGAACCGTGTTTCAGAACTATCGCCGGATCTTTTATCGCAGATCCTTTTGCTTATATTATGCACGGATTCCTACCTGCTGGAGAATCGCTCGAGTTCAGCCAATCCCAAAGAGGGTAAAAAAGTGTCTCGCACAAAATGGCCGACTGATAGCATTACTGTCTATGTTATCTAAGGTAATGGAAAAGGTCATCAAGATCGAGTTCATTAAGTATTTGGAGTGCAACGAACTTGTGAATGATCGTCAATACGGATTCCGTAGCAGTCGGTTGATGGGAGACTTTTTTAACCTTGTAACCGATATATGGACATCTGCGATTTAGGGGTATTGTGAGTCAAGGGTAGTCACAATGGATATCTCCAAGGCTTTTGGCCGCGTCTGGCACGGGGCATTGCTGAGCAATCTTCGTTCATACGGACTTTCCCAGCAGCTTTGTTAATGCACGATTCGGATACAAGGAAAAACTGGGGAAAATTCGTTATCAACAGACAATAGGAACTAAAAATGTAGTCAAATAGAGTGGCATTTGACTGGACGAATATCCATACTTTAAAAAACACATGGAGGCTGCTTTGGCCAAAGCAAAGAGAACTTTTGCTATAACAAAAATGGCTATTTCACAATAGCCAACTTGGCAATCGAGTTAAAGTCATATGCTACATATCCATCATCAGGTCAATGATCACCTATGGACGCCCGGTGTGGTTCATTGTAGGTGTACATCTAATGGAGAATATTTGGGTTTTTGAAAAGTAATGCCTCAGAATTTGACTGGGTTTATACAGGACTCACTACAAAAAATACTATTTTAAAGAAGATCTGTACAATGGAGCCAACATTAACAGGATAGATAATTTTATGATCAAATTGATCCGAGGAAATGTTGCGAATTTTCGGGGCCTATTACCCAAATATGTCGTATAATGAGAGAGCTCGCCGCCTTGATATGATTGGCCTCATTCTGGACGAACCTGGAATACAGTTGGTTTTCCTGGTGCGTCAATCGACCGTAAATAAGCGGATAGATTATGTGCGGGAAGTCGCACACACAGAGGAAAAGTATCTGCGGTACAGTAGGGCTATATTGCACCCAGATCAAAGAGAACTTAAGAAGCAATGCCAGCAGTACTGGTGGTTGAATGGCGACTAAAGAGTTGTCAAACGAAATTAGCATAGCAAATAACATCTCAAAACAATGGCAACCTTACATGTATTTAGCTTTTGTTAGGCTCGGGCAGTGTCAGTGGCGCTTAGATTCTACGACAATAAATGAATTATAATGCATTCGAGGTGATCTGATATAGTGAAAGAGCTACCGGCTCTTGACTTTTTCTAACATTAGGGTAGAATAATATTTAAGTTAAGTTGAGTTAAGGTTTTTAAGCACTTTAAAAAAAATTAGATGTAACTTAAATTTAGGTTAAAGAAAAAACAAAATTAGTACCAAGTTTTTTTTTTTTTTGTTTTTGCTGTATTGAAATAATTAGATTAAACAGTTAAAAATACAAACAAACTTCTGTCGCCGAAAGGCAAAGTACACGACGATAGTCATGTTATGCTTAGTGTTAGATGTAAAATCACAAGTTGATAAAAGGAGTCTGATACATCAATTGTCATAAGTTACTTTACACAATTCTTCCCTACTCCTCGCAGTCTGACCTCAGTTCCTCAAAAGGTATATATATATACTCGAGCCGCACTCCAGCAGCAGGTAGGAAATGTCCTCCGTGCATAAGATAAGCGGAAGAGCCTGGTAAGTACCGGTGATGGTTCTTAAAAACTATTGCTGGTATTCTGTCCGGGTCGGTTGCCTTCTTACAGTCCAGTCTACGTAGAATGCGTAGAATAGTACGCGGGCGGAACCTCACATCCCGCACCGACGACCGTAGCAGCTCGATGACAAGTGGTTCCAAAAGACCGGCATCGAGGTGTGAATTCATGGAATATAAGTTCGCAAAATCATTAGCCTTATCTTTTGAATTTATGACTAGTGTCCCGCTGCCCGTCACTGGTGGGGGAAAAGGTAAGGAAGCGAAGTTATTGCTGATAGCCCTTGCCATTGACCAGAAGGGACGCGAACCAGTTGGAAACTCAAGGAGTTTATCGGATACTCTGTCGTTGTAAGCCTTCTTCGGGGTTGTCCGGTTGCATGCGTTTCTGATTCTAACAAAATTCGTTCTGTTAAGATTGGTGCGAAAGGAAAACTAGTTTACATCAGGAATTTAATGTACCATAATGACTTATCTCTGATTGTATTCGAGCGAAGAACCACACTCTGTGCATAATTTAAACGAAAGAGTTCGCTAAGACACAGCAACGACAGTTTTAGAGTGGGGGTTTTATAGACCATTGTTGGTATTCCATCCGAGCCGGACGTTTTCGTAGAGTTCAGTTCACGGGGAATGGGTTGAATAGCTCGTGTGCGTGTGAACTTCATATCTGGCATTGGAGATTGTACCTATGCGATCACAGGTAGTTCTAAGTGACAGGCATCCAGGCTTAAGTTCGAGGACAGTAAATTCGCGAACACATTAGCTCTATCTTTTGAATTTGTAACTAGTGTCCCGCGGAGGAATTGAAGACGAAGTGAAGTTAATGTGATCGAATTTTCCATTGACCAGAAGGGACGCGAACCCTTTGGGTACTTATGCAGTTTGTTTGTCGCTTTGTGGTTGCGGCATTTTAATGGATTTATTTTTGTCCTTTAGGTCGACTGTTGACGGCTGCTGTGTCCCGCCGAACAACGTCCGCAATAAAAAGCATTAAACCCACCCGAACACGGAGACGATCACACAAATGAAAGAGTGCGAAATGTTTTGTTTTATTTTTGAATTACTTGTTGTGAAGGTTTAAGGATTTAATACATACAATTTTAACGTTTTGTATTCACAACGACTTTACAGAATCGAAACGAATATATATTTTCTTTAAGAATACGAATCTCACACATCACGTTACTACTCGACACCGTTAAACTCGACTTTTTGTTTTTCGAATCGCGGATACCTCCTCGGTGGGGTTCTCTAACTGGACTTTCCTGGACGGATGCTCGAAGTAGACTAATTGTCTCTATCATTAAAATCCAATCCGAACTTCTCATCCACGCATCTGCAAAAGAAAATTTCCCATTCAATCTGCTAAACAGAATTTCCCATAGTATCTGTAAAAAGAGAGATCTTTTCTCGTGATCATCACTATCATTATCTGGTGGTTATCGGAATCTTGTTCCTTTGTCTTATGATCGGGGTACGCCGCTTATTCTCCGATCTTTTTCTTAGGACTGTTTGTCTTTCGCATCTGGCCTGAGCAACAAGGGTTCTCATGTTATTCAGATGGATACAAAGGACTATGGGATCGGCAATGCTTTGTTTGCATTTCCAACTCATAAACATCTATCGCGGGTAGTGTTAAGATGTTTATGGTTGCATCCCTATTGGTCGGCAGCGAAACGATATGCTTTGTTTGTACACGTGTGCCTTTTGCTTTAGTATCATGCAAGAGATTTAGGTGCTAATTGCTATTAGCTACCAGAGTAGGCATCCGTTGTTCGCTTTATTTACCGACAATGGTGTTTCATGGGAAACATCGAGTTGATGCTTAGAATGGGTGCTTGATTTACATGCGATGCCTTGCTGCATTTGGCGCATTGGTTTGGATACGATGTATGGGTCCGTTGAACTCGATATTGGAAGCCTTTGAACGTTTAGTTCCTTGATTTCTGATATCGACCTCAACGTCGTTGCATGTCATATTACCTTTTGTTTCAGGTGTGTTTAATGACTATGGGGACACGTGTCTGTGGGCACGTGTACTTGCAAAGGTGAGTATATTTCTTGGCGGAAGGATACCTCACCCTATAGTGGGTTGAGTGCTTCGTAGAACCGCTACAGCATCAATACCTTGGTTGCATGCGTTACTGCTTACGACAAAATTTGTTCTATTGCCCTCCATAGGATTACCGTACCATTGTTTCAAACCTCTATTTTCCTTACCGTAATCTATTAGTAATTTTTATCAGACCAAGGTTAATTGGATGAATTCGATTACTAAAATGGGACGGTCCATACCAAGAAGTTTAATTCCTGTAACATCGGATTTTACAAGGCACTTCTCCGATCACGGAAGGGATGCGAAGAAATCTCGCAAGTCGTCCCCATTAGCAGCCTCATACCTTCATACTTGGCAAAGCTGCTTAGATCGGTTATTTGTTTGAAATGTAAGTGACTGCGCAAGCGATATTAAGCAGTAATCTGAGTTTCCCAGTGGCGTAGTCGTTTTCGCGGTATAAAATCCCGGGTCGGGTGCTAGAAATCCAATATGCTCACAGAATCACACCGATCATTCGGCATTCGCGTAGGCTCCTCCACGAGTTGAGTTAGAATGTGACTACCTGCGAACCTCGTCAGTTCTGTTAGAATGTACAACTCAGCCCGAGTGATCTACGTTAAAGTCGCCAGGAACGACAATGTCGGAAGTTGGGTGGTTGATTTGTATCCAATTGACGGTATGTGAAAGATGGTCGAAAAATGTCGCTAGTAGATCGTCATTCGGAGAGCGGTAGAGACAACAATAAAATTTACAGAAATCTCCGCGGCGATTTTCATCCAAACGATATCCAAGTTATTGGATTCTAATCTTTCTTCCCTTTGGCAAGCTTAATCGGATAGGATAAAAACACAGACTCAACCCTTAAAACGAAATCTACGCCAAGGAAGACATGTCGAGTCAGTAGAAAAAAAAAACGCTCGGATTCATTGCCTTTCAGCTGCAAATATCGATTCCTTGTATTATTCCTCCCACAATGCCAACCAATCTTGACCACCAACAGAGTGTCACCCTAACCTAATCTGCAACCCATTTCAAAACATGCAAAACACATCCCAATCTGCAAGCGCATCCACCCCGACCTTGCAAGAATCCATCTCCCAATCTGCAATGAAATGCATTTCCCCAAACCCGCAACACCACACAATTCAACAGAATACATTCTAATCACCCCACATACATTTTTCCAAAATTGCTTCGGTCAATTCCTTACTTAAGTTATATTCCTTCCTTGCGACCAAGCAACCTTAATTTCCCCGAAACAATCACAACGATCAAGATCCTTGATCATACTTGCCTATGCCAATTTCCCGGTATACACAACCAACGAATCCAACTCGGGTTATACGGCGAGGATTCGCCGAGTTTAATTTAGCTATGACTCCACTGCCATGACGCGATGAATCTTTTCCTTCCAATAATTAGTCAGTCGAATTACAACCACCATAGAGCGCACATCGCTCCGAATCAGACAATCAGTCGAGTTTCATACACGTTAGAGTGCGCACGAAAAGCGAGTCGAGTTATTGCAAGCACCGAGCAAACATCACGCGCACCGTTCTCTTTGTCACAGTTTTTGAACCCAGATTTAAATTTAAAACATCGAAATTACGTGAGGATAACGCTACAGACAGTGTTTCAGACATTAAGATAATCGCCTTCCGCTTTGTCACAGTTTTGAACCCGGATTTAAGTTTAAAACAACGAAATTGCGTGAAGGCAACGCCACAGACAGTGTTTCAGATATTAAGACAATCGCCTTCCGCTTTGTCACGTAAACAATATTGTATTTGAATTGTTATCTATCTTATTAGCTACTGAATGAAATACAATTGTCACCAAAATCTAAGTTACAGTTGTTAATAAATCGGACCTATTTGACGAAGTGTAACCGAAGACAGCGTTTTATTGTTTTGACATTTTTCTACCTTCTCGTGTGTGCCTGGTGATTTGTCTCTTCCCCGGTGGAATATTGGTGAACCCGTGTCCGTGCAGGCACAATTCAATCCAAGACATTCTAACTGCTTTTCAAAGTAACCTCATTTTTCTTCAATTATAGGTTTGACTTGGACTTGGGCGTTAAGAACTTCAGTAGGCCAGCTAGAATTTGCTTCTTAAGTACCACGGATGTAACTGCTATCAAACGCCAAACAAGAATGACCACCACACAACACACAATGTTGTTCGAAACAATTACCAAAAGCTCTATGTATTACAACTAAAAAAACTTTCTTGGTACCTTAATCGTAACATTGATTACGTGTCAGAACCTAAGGCGTCCTAGTGCACGGTAAATTTATTAAAATGTTTTCTTACATCTTTTAAAATCGCTTTACATCTATTAAGACACTGTAAACGTATTGATGGTATTTCTTTTCAGATAAGAGAACACACCACAGTGGAAAAAGGAGTGTTTGTCGCCTATGAATCCCGTGGCCAAATATTGTCAATAGTCTACAGCGAATATCTGCAGTTAGTTTGTTAATTCAGGAGCAACTAGTTTTTAAATTATCATTTCGTGCCCAATGTTCGCCTGCTCAAATAAATGAGAGACTTTCTAAAGGCTATTTCGGAATCAACGGAAAGTTCAAATACAAACGCATACGATGTGAAAATTTCATTTGATAGTCAAGCAATGCATTCTTTCCAAAACCCAACCGACTTATCAAGAATTAATCTGCCGAAACAAAAGTCGTTGTCTATGTAGCGGAACGCTTGCTTGCAAAAATTGGCAACCGACAATATCTTCTCGGTAGTCATTTGCCAACGTATAGCCCCCGGCGCAGGCCAAACGACCCCCTCGTGTAATAGGTTTGTTTTGCTTTATGGCAGCAATCTAGAGAACTGTCTTTATTGCCTCATAAAACGATTCGTTATATTTACTTAATGAATTTATTGGACCGTAGCTGGTGACAGACGTCCAAAAATACCCGCCGATGTCGTTCTGTGTCACTCCGGGGGAGGAGATGGTAAATCCAACTCAGATCCTCGGATGCAATCAAAGCCAAAGATGATGTGCGTGTATGATGGGTGGCACATGGGCAATTATTGTGCCAGCGAAACGTCATCGCCGTTACGTTTACTTAAAAGAGACACTAATTAATTAATTGCAATAATTTTGGTGAGACATTCTTGGCTGGTGGGCTCAATGTGGAAAACGGCAATATACCCAGATTAAATGACATCAGCAGCATCATTATCACAACCCCCATGTCCTACATCTGCCCGTTTACTACTTGTTATATCATGGTGCTTCCAGAAGACTAATTGACGTTTCAAGGAGAGCTTCGCAATGAATGACCCGAGGCGTTAGCGGGACACACTTCTAGATGACGCAAGGCTGTCGCCAGTGATATGCCACAAATCAGACAGAGATTACTTAGATCCTCAGGCAATATTTCCATTACCCTGAATGCAAGACAACAAGACAAGATTCAATCAATACTGACGAAATAATTCAAATAAACGACAGCGATTCCGCGGGCAGATCACGGCCTATCGTCGTGAGTTTAGTGGACGAATTAATCACATTTGTCGGACGCTTCAATGTCCTAGTGGAATGCACAAACGGTGACAAATTAAATACGCAACACACGGGTGGTATTCATTCGAAATTAGATTTGGATTATTTTTAACGCAATTAATCTGGCTTATTGATTTTTATTGAATTCCCCCTTTATGATCTACACGTTTCAAAGACCAACCGAGCGATAGTACAGGGTTGGATGGGAATCGTTTTCAAATGAGACCACTTTTGTTTGGTCGGTTGTGCCCATTAGGCGGTTATTGTGATGAAGTGGTCAATTGATTGGATAATTTGATCAATTCTCACAAACTGAGTTCAGCGTAAGTATAACATAGGAAACCTCTAAAGGAAATGAAATTGCACATTGTATAACATGTCGCGGAGCAGAGGCTATGTAAAAGATATTTTGTTTTAAGACGTGGATATTATGCAGTCGTGATAGTGCGTCAGTAGATATTGGATTACTTTCAAGACTGATGAATGTTGTGACACCTTATAGAAATCGTTAACAATTTCAAACAATTTCTTGGGAGTGTACATTATACCAAAAGTGTGAATACCAAAATATTTCGACGTATGTAGCTAGTTAACCACTTTGAAAAAGACATCCACAAATCCTTAAAATCGTTCATTTGTGAATTAGAAAGTTCTTGGCGAAGGAAAAAATCGTGCCCGCAACTGATACATGATCATGAACCGGAAACCCGACCATTTATGGTGGATGAATGTCCAAACAATTCAATAATAATGGTATTTTCAATACAAATAACATAATACTAAAAATGATATACATATCTCATTTTCCTTAAAAAAAAATTTCTCCGGGCAACAATAAACAATGTAATCTATGACGGAATTGGAACAAAGCATCTTTGAAACATTTACGAAAACTTTTTATTTCAGTGAACTATGACACATCTTGCGTAACATATTGCAGGAAAATCTTGTTGGGGTTGTGGGGCTTTTCAGGGCCCGAAGAGCCATGCATTGCTCGATCCCCACTTTTCCAGGCGAACGACTTACCTCTCGGTCGAACTTCAGCAAGGTTGCGTAACCTTGCTACGGCATTTACCCCCAGCCAAATCGCTGGAATTAATACGGTTACCCAATCGGATAACTGTTTTGAATTTCTGTTAGGCAGCTTACCTATTCTGTGGGGGGTTTTTCCTTCTAAACCCCTTTTTCACCAACACCACCCCTGAAAGACATTAAGTCCACGGCAAAGCTTATCACCTTGCCGTGGCATCGAAAACTCACCCTCGGGCAGGCATTAATTCCTAAAAAAAGCATAAGTCCACGGCAAAATCATCACATTGCCGTGGCATTTGAAATCCTATCTTTAAGCATACATTCTGCCAGGGCAGCTTGTTTCCATAGCCTTATGCTATGGAAACAACATCAACAAAGAGTTCCTTGTTGACTCGTTTTATTTGTTTGCCCATGGCACTTCTGGCATGCGGCTATTTGGTCCCATCGGTTTGCTACCGCCGACAAGGTTTCGGCTGACGCAAACCAAACATGTCCCTAATTACCAGCAATCGCTGG
This sequence comes from Microdon myrmicae, assembly GCA_963931805.1. Classification (NCBI taxonomy): domain Eukaryota; kingdom Metazoa; phylum Arthropoda; class Insecta; order Diptera; family Syrphidae; genus Microdon; species Microdon myrmicae. Next base: position 28,713,571 of record OZ007499.1, read on the forward strand.
TTTCCAATTATTGGTCCCCACGTTCAGGGACCGCAATCAAGCAACGGACAAGATGCAGCCAGAAAATGTTTACTTTCAACATCTGGCAATGGCTGCACCCTATGTTCGTTGCAATGTTTAATCATCGGCAACCGAAATGATGATTTATGGCCTCCCATTAGGATGACCAAATCTTCGGTTTGGGTCTTTCGCACCCCAGATGCTAGTGTTTACATTCTTGGAAATGCACTAGCGATGTTGCCCTCCATCCACGGTCGCCGGACGATCGTATGCAAGGCATACGCACACATGCATAATGTATGCCTATTCCGTCCGGTCCAATCACGATTAACTCCCTCGAGTTAATCGTGTGGCCCCTCCTCCTTTTGCAGTTCTTTTGAGGTTTTCCGTTTCTTTGGTGAGCTCTAGTGACCAGTCAGAGTTTATCCCCCGTGGAGTGCGTACACACCACCAGAGTCGTCAGTTTTAAAACGAAGCGTAACAGTGTTCTTTTTCGTTGTCGAGTTAGAGTTGAGTTTTCCTAACGTAATCATTTTTGCAAAGAGCGGACAAAATAAAATTCGAGACATTATTGACAAAATAAAATTCGAAACATTTTCTGATACAATTCGTGTGTGTTCCATGTGCTGCCGACTAATTGTAACAATAGTTTGAGTTTTAAGTTATGATAGATCTGCCTAGAAAACAAACAAAAGAACAGTTCAGTGAATTTGCAATTATTGTTAAGTCTAAGAATACCGTCAAACGTAATAAAAAGTGTACTAATTCAGACAGCTCCCGGTGAAACCAAAATTAAAGTTAATCGAGTTTACGGTGTTAAATGGAACACGGAGTTAATGTGAAACAAAATTTATGTTTAATTAAGTTTATTGTTTGTTGGAAGGAACACTAAGTTTCTGCGAACCGAAATTAAAGTTAATCGAGTTTATGGTGTTAAATGGAACACGGAGTTAATGTGAAACGAAATTATATTTAGTCAAGTCTACGGTTCAATCAAATAAAATAAAAATTAAACGTTATAAGGAAAGGACAGTTCCAGTGTTTTATTTATTGTTTCTCTGTTTCCCGCGGTGGTTCTTTTTATTGACTAAGCGTCCATGTCGATGCACCTAGTAAAGACCAACCACATTGGTGAACCCGTAAAAAACGCGCAACCTTCGAACATTAGTGACCGGAGAACAAACCAATTCCGAGTGAAATCCGGCAAAGATTTTCTATTCGAAAGTGAAGTAACACAGCCAATACGGTTATTGGGCTTCGGTCGATTTTGTTTATCATCATCTCTCATTGGACAATAAAATTAAAAACATCAAAAACAGCACGTGCACATAATTGTTTCAATGCACATCAACCCAATGTAAGTGCAACAAATTCTATGTTAAAATAAATGAAATTATACACAGGAGAGACTACAAAACGCCACAACCTACGTTTTCCTTATGGCATATATCTATGAAATGGTTTCACTTGCCCAACAGTAATCAACACCGTTTAAACACTTATCGCCAATCAGAAAATTCAAGTCGAAATTTAAGTATTTTCAACACCAGGACATCGTAAATAAATCAAGTGGACAATACAATCATCGTCACACAAATTAAAGTCGAAGTACCTGAACCTGTAGAACCATCACTTTCTTAGTCTAGCACTGATCGACATAAATTTATGAAAGGAGTCCAGCGTAAAAAACCTCCAACGATTGAAACACTTTAGCCGAGCGTTTTGGATGAGGTTAAAAATTTACAACCAACCGATGCTAAACACCAGGCAACAAATAGAACACCTTCGTGACTCACAAAAGTGAAAGCAACTAACAACAAAATTAAATAAAATAAAAACAAAGTCTATTAAAGGGTACCCCGTACCCCAACACAGCTGTATCTAACAACACCTGGGCTAGGAGCAACAGCCCCAACACCACATCACCAGGCACCCCATACGAGGACAAGGTTTATTTTCTTCTTTCTTTACTTTATGTTCTTTTAATATTTTTCAAAATTTGTTAATTCCTTTTCGGCGAGCTCCTTCTGAGCCACCATATATAAATTTAAAAACAAACACTCGTTTTCCTTTATTATTCACGTTTACTATTTTTACAATTACATAAACAGTTTTAAGTACCGTAAGGCAAAATTAAATATTCAAAATAATTAACAAATAACACCTAAAACAACAAGACCCATAGTTAATAGACAACTGACAGAACAAGGTCAATTAATTATTAAGTAAAGCTAAAACAAAGTAGATATACTCCTTCACTTAGCACCTAATAGTAACACATCCAATTTGGCAGGCATAGAAAGTTAGGAACCCGAATCAGATCGCAATTCGCGGTTCAATGTAAAACAACACGGAACTACTATTAATTCTAAAGAACTACACTTACGATCATGTACAAGTTATGCATAAACACCAAATTACAAAATTTACATATTTAACCGAAAATTATCGTCCAACAAACATATGCAATTAACATTCCAAAAATAGTACATAACATTCCCTTTAAAACAAAGCAAACGTTTGCACCTCATACACTAAGTCATAATCACATTAGGATTGTTTCGAATGTACTCGACAAAATAAATTTTTAACTCCAAACCAACTTGAATAGAGACGAATGTTGCCAAATTCTATAAAGTATAAAAACAAAATCCAACTAAAACCTTTTGTAAGCCCCTTCTGGGCACCGACACGCAGCTCCATTTGACTTCTCACGAATCCTTTTCGACAACACTATTACACACACACATCAGCACGCCTTAAACCGTTGTTTACTTTTCGCTTTTGAACTTTAGTTATTCAAATTAAGATTTAATAATTTTTAAAGTCAAAACGGGCAATTCAACATCCCTACCCGTCCTCATATCACGACTTCGCTTACTACCTCTCTCGACTTCTCGACTACACTCGACAGGCCGCGTTACTCGACTCTCTTAAATTCGCACCATCCCTTGGCGACCTTTCCCCGACTCCTCGCGTTCCCTTGTGACCCATCGGCCTCCCTTCACCTTTCTGCGCGTCCTCTTACGCCTTTTAATTCAGTTTCGCGTCACGACCCATAATGGTCAACACGAGGAACACCACGGCCAGAAAGGCCCAGGAACAACCCGAGCCCCTTGAATTTCACGACGCCTCCAGCGTCGATTTCCCCGCTGAGCAAGTCAATGCTGACCAAGACTTGCCGGCGCAATCTACCCCTCTGGCACCACCGGTTGCCCCCAGTGTCGTTAACCGACCCCAACCTTCCAACGCTCCCCCAACCTCTTCTAACACCCCTAGTGCCGGCCAATTGGTGGATTCTGGCATTATCATGCCCACATCTCGCGCCGGCACCTCACAACAAATCCAAAGACCTTCAGAGTCCCAAGAATTCCACGATGCTTCCACCCTCGGGAATGGGACTCGTCCTGCTAATATAGGGCTTCCCCCCTTCGATGAGGAGGACCCAGACCTTTGGTATGCAGTGGCAGACCGCATCTTCCAGGCCTCAGCCTTGCACGACGAACAACTTCGTGCAGTCGAGCTGTTGAAAGTGCTTGACCGCACTCAGCGACCGCATGTTGCCCACATTATAAGGTCGGCCGGCCGCAACCCGTATAGCAACATGCGTGAAGCTCTGCTCGACGCTTTGGACGAGCCTGGAAGTGTGCGGCAACAACGTTTAGCCGCTGTAACCAACCTTTCTGGGATGAGACCATCTCTTTTCCTGACCCATTTACGCTCTATAGCGGGGACCAGGATTGGGGACGACCTAATAAAGCCTCACTTTTTGAGGTGTCTTCCCCAGCATGCCCGTTCGGCACTTATAGCCCAACCCAATCAGAATTTGGGCTATTTATCCAAAATTGCGGACGCAATTATGGAAAGCTCAGATCAGTATTCTGAGCCTCCTGCGTACCAGGTAGCGGCGGTTTCTCAACACGCCGCCCAGCCTACACGGCACCCTCGTCTGCCTTTCACAGCCCCTCAATTGGTCCCGACTCCCCATTCTCCTCAAGCTCAATTACCTCTTAGAAGGCCCGCCTCAACCAATCTCCCTCAGGGGAATCCAGAGGCAGGCCCCAACGTATTTAACCAGAGAGGTCCGCCACCACAATTAACCCCCGCTGACCTTCGGGCGCTCCAAACCTCACTCCTCCGCGAGATAACTCAATTGCGTGCGGAGGTGAGGAACAATCCTCGAAGCGCCCAGAATCGAGCCATGCCGAGCCGTCCTATTAATCGACAAAATTTCTCCCAAAATGCCCCACAAAGGGCCAATCCCACCCAAAATGGCCCTCACCGGGCCAATTCCCAGCGAGCTCCGGCTCGACCTCCCCGTAACGGCAATACTAATAGGCAGAATATACCTGATAATGCCGTTACTCTGCCTTGGTGCGCCAATCACCAACGATATGGTGATCGCGCATTCAATTGCAAAGCGCCTTGTGGTTGGACGCAACCTTCCACCAACCAGAGGCGCTTTTTAAACTAATTTTGCCGACCGACACCCTCGCGCAATCGGCCGGCACCCATACGATAAGTCGCCTAACCATCCGGGATTCAAAACTGAATATCGCTTTTACTGTCGATACCGGCGCCGATATTTCTGTCCTCCCGCGATCGTTTGCTCCGCGCAACCGCGTGCCAGCCGCAAATAATACGCCGATACTTACGTACGGACGTAAAAAGCTGACACTTCACTTGGGTCTTTGTCGTCCGATCACTTGGCGTTTCGTCATTGCGGACGTAAATGAACCCCTGATAGGTTCCGACCTATTAGGTGCACATAATCTGTTGGTCGATTCGACCCATAACAGACTTGTGGCTCCAACCGCACCCCCCTTGCCCATGACGGCATCACCAGCGGCAACTTCAGGGGCCACCAAGTGCATAGACCCATTCCAGGTTATGGTACAGGAATTTGTGAGTACAACAATTCCTCTACCTAACCAACGCCGACATAAGGCCACGGTGTTTCATCATATAGAAACACGTGGTCCCCCGGTGAGCCAGCGTCCACGTCGACTGGCTCCGGAAAAATTACGTGCGGCGCGCGCGGAGTTCGAGCATATGATCGAACTAGGTATCTGCCAACCGTCGGACAGTCCCTGGGCAAGCCCACTCCACTTAGTGAAGAAACGTTCTGGTGAGTGGCGCCCATGTGGCGATTACAGGCTGTTGAACGCAGCAACTGTCCCGGACAGATACCCAATTGCACACCTCTACGATTTTTCGTACAAGTTACGAGGGTGCAATGTCTTCACTACCCTGGATCTCACCAGGGCATACCACCAAATTCCGGTGGCACCTGAAGACATCCCCAAGACCGCAGTCATTACACCTTTCGGACTCTTCGAGTTCAAAGTGATGACTTTCGGCCTCAGGAATGCCGCACAGACATTCCAGCGTTATATCGACACGGCTTTACGTGGTCTTAATTGCTGCCATGCTTACCTTGATGACATTCTCATCGCCTCCAAAGACCACGCCGAGCATAAACGCCACTTACGTCAGGTCCTAGAGCGCCTCCGTGAATTCGGTCTTGTCATCAACCCAGAAAAGTGTCAATACGCCAAAGAGCAAATCACCTATCTGGGTTATGTCGTTGACAACCAGGGCATTCGCCCACTACCGGACCGTGTGGAGGCCCTCATGAAGTATCCCAGGCCTACTAACGTGAGTGAGCTGCGTCGATTTCTGGGCATGCTTAACTTTTACCGCCCAACCCTGAAGAATGCCGCCCAGATTCAAGCTCCCTTAAATGAATTTTTGAAAGGAGCTAAGCGCAATGATAAGCGCCCCATTAATTGGACAGAAGTCTCTGATAGAGCATTCCAACTGTCCAAAGAACAATTGGCAAATGCTACCTTACTCCGATACCCTCTCGAGGGAGCGGCACTTTCTATCCAATGCGACGCATCGGATACCGCAATCGGAGCCGTCCTTGAACAGGACATTGAAGGCCGCCCGGAACCACTTGGTTTCTTTTCAAGGAAGCTGAGTCCCACTGAGCGACGTTACAGCGCCTACGACCGTGAATTGCTCGCGATCTACAGCGCTGTTAAGTACTTCCGTCACATGATAGAAGGTCGCTCACTCTCCATCTTAACAGACCATAAGCCATTGGTCTATGCGTTCCGGAAGAAGTCGGGAAATGCCTCCCCCCGACAAGAGCGTCAATTAGACCTCATTGGGCAATATTCTACGGAGATCAGGCATATCTCCGGTAAACAGAATGTCACGGCGGACGCCCTTTCTCGAATCGATACGATTCATTTGCGTACCGCCTTGAATAACACTGACCTTGCCCTAGCTCAAGAGGAGGACGAACAGCTCAAGTCCCTCCTAACTGCCGATACGGCACTAGAGCTTAAGAAAATTACCCTTCGCGACCCTTTGGGCGAAATCTGGTGTGATGTCTCCACTGGAACCGCTAGACCTTACATTCCCGAGAAGCTTCGTAAGGGCGTGTTCCAGGTTTACCACAACCCAGCCCACCCCAGCGGCCGAGCAACAGCCGCTGCTGTCCGTCGCGAATTCATTTGGCCCCGGATGAATAAAGATCTCACCGGTTGGGCCCGTGCTTGTCTCCAGTGCCAGCGCTGCAAAGTAGCGCGGCATAATGTACTGGAGCCAGCGCAATTCAAGCTTCCCACGGCACGCTTCGCCCATGTCCACATAGACATAGTGGGACCGCTTACTCCATCAAGAGGATTTTCTTATATCCTCACTATGATGGATCGCTGCACGCGATGGCCAGAGGCGACACCTCTCCGGGCAGTTACTGCCGAATCAGTCGCCAAGGCCTTTTACTCAACTTGGGTCACACGCTTCGGTGTACCAACCACCATAACTTCGGACCGAGGTCCGCAATTTGAGGCGACAATTTTTAGGCAGCTAACAAATCTTCTCGGCTGCCAAAGAAGTCGTACCACCGCCTACCACCCGCAATCAAATGGGATGATAGAGCGCTGGCACAGATCTCTTAAAGCCTCACTCATGTGCCATAATGACACACAATGGTTTGACGCCCTTCCAACTGTCCTCCTCGGCCTGAGGACAAGTATTAAGGAGGACCTGGGTGCTTCGGCAGCAGAGCTTACCTACGGTACCAACCTCCTTCTTCCAGGAGAACTTCTCCTGAGTGGCGAAACACCGCGTGACCAACTTCGTGAATTGGGACATCTCCGTGACCTGCTACGTAAGGTTAGGGCAACCCCTGTAACCAGACACGGCTCCAAAAAACGTTTCGTCCACCCTGAACTGCACAGCTGCACGCATGTCTTTGTCAGGGTGGATAAGGTCAAAAAACCCCTCGACCCACCTTATGATGGCTCATTCAAAGTCTCCCGCCGCATCAGTGACCGCGTCTTCGAGATCGACATTAGAGGCAAGCGATCCACGGTCAGCGTCGAAAGGCTTAAGCCCTGTTTTCTGGAAGCTTCCGCTCCAGAACCACCCCCATCTGCTGATACCACTCCTACACCACCGGCACAACCTCCCCGTACTCGCGCTCAAACGCGCACCCATAACCAACTTACCACCCCCTAACCTGCCTTGCCTGTTTCGTGACTACGTCACTGGGGAGGGAGTGATGTGGGGCTTTTCAGGGCCCGAAGAGCCATGCATTGCTCGATCCCCACTTTTCCAGGCGAACGACTTACCTCTCGGTCGAACTTCAGCAAGGTTGCGTAACCTTGCTACGGCATTTACCCCCAGCCAAATCGCTGGAATTAATACGGTTACCCAATCGGATAACTGTTTTGAATTTCTGTTAGGCAGCTTACCTATTCTGTGGGGGGTTTTTCCTTCTAAACCCCTTTTTCACCAACACCACCCCTGAAAGACATTAAGTCCACGGCAAAGCTTATCACCTTGCCGTGGCATCGAAAACTCACCCTCGGGCAGGCATTAATTCCTAAAAAAAGCATAAGTCCACGGCAAAATCATCACATTGCCGTGGCATTTGAAATCCTATCTTTAAGCATACATTCTGCCAGGGCAGCTTGTTTCCATAGCCTTATGCTATGGAAACAACATCAACAAAGAGTTCCTTGTTGACTCGTTTTATTTGTTTGCCCATGGCACTTCTGGCATGCGGCTATTTGGTCCCATCGGTTTGCTACCGCCGACAAGGTTTCGGCTGACGCAAACCAAACATGTCCCTAATTACCAGCAATCGCTGGTTTCCAATTATTGGTCCCCACGTTCAGGGACCGCAATCAAGCAACGGACAAGATGCAGCCAGAAAATGTTTACTTTCAACATCTGGCAATGGCTGCACCCTATGTTCGTTGCAATGTTTAATCATCGGCAACCGAAATGATGATTTATGGCCTCCCATTAGGATGACCAAATCTTCGGTTTGGGTCTTTCGCACCCCAGATGCTAGTGTTTACATTCTTGGAAATGCACTAGCGACGTTGCCCTCCATCCACGGTCGCCGGACGATCGTATGCAAGGCATACGCACACATGCATAATGTATGCCTATTCCGTCCGGTCCAATCACGATTAACTCCCTCGAGTTAATCGTGTGGCCCCTCCTCCTTTTGCAGTTCTTTTGAGGTTTTCCGTTTCTTTGGTGAGCTCTAGTGACCAGTCAGAGTTTATCCCCCGTGGAGTGCGTACACACCACCAGAGTCGTCAGTTTTAAAACGAAGCGTAACAGTGTTCTTTTTCGTTGTCGAGTTAGAGTTGAGTTTTCCTAACGTAATCATTTTTGCAAAGAGCGGACAAAATAAAATTCGAGACATTTTTGACAAAATAAAATTCGAAACATTTTCTGATACAATTCGTGTGTGTTCCATGTGCTGCCGACTAATTGTAACAATAGTTTGAGTTTTAAGTTATGATAGATCTGCCTAGAAAACAAACAAAAGAACAGTTCAGTGAATTTGCAATTATTGTTAAGTCTAAGAATACCGTCAAACGTAATAAAAAGTGTACTAATTCAGACAGCTCCCGGTGAAACCAAAATTAAAGTTAATCGAGTTTACGGTGTTAAATGGAACACGGAGTTAATGTGAAACAAAATTTATGTTTAATTAAGTTTATTGTTTGTTGGAAGGAACACTAAGTTTCTGCGAACCGAAATTAAAGTTAATCGAGTTTATGGTGTTAAATGGAACACGGAGTTAATGTGAAACGAAATTATATTTAGTCAAGTCTACGGTTCAATCAAATAAAATAAAAATTAAACGTTATAAGGAAAGGACAGTTCCAGTGTTTTATTTATTGTTTCTCTGTTTCCCGCGGTGGTTCTTTTTATTGACTAAGCGTCCATGTCGATGCACCTAGTAAAGACCAACCACAGGGTCCTTCTCTCAGGGAGCCTGTCTTCTCCTGAGGGGACCCGTTGCGGTCGCCACCGAGCTTCCGGGGCCTCCGGGAAGAGTGACAACCGATTGTTTACTATGGCCCGGAAATCGGCCAGGTTTAATTAAAATGCTTTTTATTTTATTTACTATTACTCCATTTTATTTGACTTAATTTAATTTACTGGCGTCCTACCCCTTCGGACCCCAATCGAGACTGATCCTCGAATCTGAATTTCATCACCCTTATAAAGAGAAGCAAATCGAGATTTGTATCTCGAAAATACAAAATTTCATACAAAAATCCCGATTTTGGTATGCTGAGTGAGATGCTCAGTGTTTATTTAAGATAAGAATTCAATTTCTTGAATTCTTACAAAACTATTGCGCAGATGTGGATATGTAAAGGAATTCGGGTTTTTGTTTGTTCAATTTATTAGGAATTTTTCCAGATAGAGATAATGATCTCTGAATTTTGGATTTCGATGATAGCGTGGGGCAAATGAGAAACTGTGGCGGCTCACTAGAGCGCCACCAATTAAACTCCCAATTACCCCATTTTTCGAACTCCCACGTAGGGCATATTCTGACCTGAAAATAGGTACTTACCAGTACATTGTGCGAAAACCTCGCCTAAAGCATCTTAACGCCTAATTCTTGCCGATGTCAAATTCATCGGCACCCAACAGATGCTTCCCCTAAGGGCACGGTTTCATAAAACGCACCATTTCCACAAAGCTAAGTCAGTTGCAACACGAAGCAACTGACTTAACACGACCACCGCGGTGCACATATCACCCATTGAAAATGCAACACACAAGCAAGAGATACCCCCGCTTGGCTTTAATGCTGCAATCACATTGCTCGCTAAAAGGAGCTACAAGAAATGGTAACTCGCACCTGGCCGCAAAAGGGGATCGAGAACTCGTCAGTGTAAATACACACACGACGGTTCGACCTCTGTTGAGGCCAACAACAACATGCACACGATCAGCAATCATGCTACTCGTAGTCACTGATCGTGTAACCGCATTCAACCCTTTTCAGGATGATTTGCCCCAGCTGCGAATGTGTTTATCTTTATTTAATTTCATGTTCATGGTTCGCATGCTGGGCGACACACGCGATGAGCAGCAAAAGGGATCATCGTGTGTGTGCTAAGTTGCAACCCTTTACTTTCAGATCCAACTCAGAAGGAATTTATGACCAAATATGGTCATCGAAGCGATGATGGAATATGTGGTATTTTTTTTTTTTTTGTTTTATATTCACATTTATTCAACAATTCAATAACATATTTCCCTTAAGACTAAATGTTAACATCTATTTTACAAATAACATTCTTACTAACTTACTGGCTCTTCGCAAGCACTCTAAATTACACATTATCATATTTCATATGCCTTTCGGCGTACGCTAACTGTTTTTACAACATGTCACAATAATTGATATGTTTTCTCTTTTAAAATGTATTCTATTTTTTCTACATCCTGTATTATTTATAATTTTTTTTTTTAATTACAAATATAGAGGGTTGACAAGCAAAATGACAAAATGAAACAAAACGGACAAACATAAACAAGGAATAAAGGAATACAAATAAAAATTAAAATAAAAAAGTAAAAAATTAAAATTAAATTAAAAACAAAATTAAAAGATAAAATAAAAATAATTGGGAATTGGGGATAGGGGGGAGGAAAGCGGTGCGCCGGAGTGGCATGCTATGTTTGGGGACGTGTAGTCCTTTCTTCATCACTAATCCACCACTAGTTGGGATGGGATCGATCTTCTATTGATTTATCTCTTTCACCGATCACCATACTAAAACGCAGGCAATCTGGAGAATTAGAGATATCGTTATCGTGGAGAACCCGTTTATCCCTGGCACCACGGAGAGCGTGGTAAATAATAGGGACTCCGCGTTTGTCTTGGATAAGTCCTTTTTTGTCCAAGAAAGGGAACGCTTCTGGGGGAATGAACCCATTCTGGAGGGTACTCTCAATATACATATCATTGGGATAGAATGCTCCCGAAATGAGATCATTTTCACTGCACATTGCCCCTGTTGTGTGACCACGAATAATCTCGATAATGAAGTTATCTGTTCTGTTTAGTCCTGATTTGTCATACAGGACTTTATTCGGATAGTATTTCTTATCCTGCGACTCTGGGGTTCTATACATTCCTAGGCAGGAACGCAAACACTGCCTCTCGAACACCCGAAACTTCTCCATGTAAAATGGGGATATGTTGTACCATACCGGGCCGCCATACACCAATATTGGTTGGGTGAATGCTGAGTATGAAATTATTTTCACCTTGGAGTCCAGCAGACTACTACGGAAGAGTCTTCGTGTCATTGCATATGCGTTTTTAGCTGCTGTAAGAGCAGCTGCTGTATGCTTATCAAAGTAAAGATACTGATCAAGCCAGATTCCAAGGTATCTGACTACACTTTTTACTTGTAGTGGAAGATTATTACTTCCCGCAATAGAAAATGTTTTCCAATTCCGTTTTGTGTCCCTTGATGCACTGGACAGGGGCGTTCTGAAAAGGATAGTCTCTGTTTTTTGGAAATTTATTTTTAATTTCCAGTCGTCGCAAAAACGTTTGATTTTGTTGAAATCATTTTGCAGAAGTCTGTTGATGACATCAATCTTTTCTCCAGATCTATACACCACAATGTCGTCGGCATACGCAATTGCATGGTTGAGAGAACCCACTAGATCACTAGTGTAAATGTTAAATAAAATGGGAGAATTCACTGCTCCCTGTTGTAAGCCGTTTTTGATGTGGAAGGTCTTGTTAGATATTATATCTCCACATTTCACTACAAATTGTTTACCCATTATCATATCGTAGATAATGTATAATAAATATTCGGGCATACCTAGATTTGATAACTTATATACCAGCCCTTCTAGCCATACGGTGTCGAAAGTCAACCAAACAGGCCCCTGTGCATTGTCTCTTCGCCTTGTTCCACTGTATGTCGGAAACAAGTTTTGTCGCAGCATGAACTGTGTCATGTTGCGATCGAAAACCAAATTGGTTGTTCGGGATAATACCATTTTCCTCACACCAGTTACTCAATGCTTTATTTATAATTTTCTCGAATACCTTGCTGATGTTCGGAAGCAAACTAATCGAGCGAAGATTGGCTGGATTGCTCCTGTCTTTGGCCGTTTTGGGGATGGGATGAACTACTGCAGATTTCCATTGGATTGGATAATATGCATTATTTAGAGCGTTATTGAACAAAATAGTGTAAACCTTGACTACTTCAAGAGGTAAATGCTTTAGAACAATGTTTGGAATACTATCTATTCCAGAAGATTTTTTGTTCTTAATCGATCTAAGAATGTCCGTCAGTTCATCCTTGTGTACAAATATACTAGTGTATAGGTTTCTAGGCGGGGAATCCGCTCTATTATTTTCACTAAAGATAGTGAAACTTCGACTTAAGAGACGCCAATTGTTAAGTTCATTGCGTAACGAAATATGTTTTTGGAGAGCCCTATTTTCCAGGTCAAGGTTAGAATGAGCCGATTCGTTCAATATATACACTGCTTCGAAACAAGCGCCAATTGAGTTCGCCTTTTTTTGCGGATCCTCGACTATTATGAACTCTTCGTTAGAGTTGATGTGTTCGAGGGTAAGTTCTGAGTTCAGGAGAGTTTGACAATTCTCGGGAGTCCGCGGAACTCGCAGACATGAGATGTCATTATAATCTTTCCTTGGAAACACTTTATTTATTTGTGGGAACATATTCGGTCCACTGGCTTTAATGGCTTGAATTCTCTTGTTCCAGTCTTCATTAATTACTGATCTATAGTTGTCACGGATCAGTTTTTGAAGATTTTTAATTAATGACTTAATTGTTTTTATTTCCTGGCTATTTGGATCTCTGAATTGTCTGTAGAGCAGTTTTAACTTAGAGAGCAGAATACTCTTTTGCCTATACAGCTCGTCGATCGTTGCGTTTCTGTACCGGTTTGTATGGCTCTCCATGTGAGACACTTTTGGGATAGAACGATTCATTGTATTAGTAACAATGTTGTTCATCGTCGAAAGATAATGATCAATTTCGTCATTATGAAGATTTCTGTCAGTTGGTGGATCTATGCCATTGGAGCGTAATTCTTTTTTTACTATCCGATCAAAGCGCGACCACTGTGCTTTTCCGAAATTAAAAGAATGTATCTGTTTGTACTGCTCAAGTAATGAATGTTCGTTTGGCACACGTATTACAGCACCAAGTCCATAATGATCGCTATCGTACTCGATTGTACGAAGACAATTTCGAGTAGTTAGATCCGTATCTAATAGTTGTATTCGCTCGTCCAGCAACAGTAAATCCAAGAAGGAATTTCCTCTTGGATATGACGGGGTACTTGTAGCGTACAATTTTAGTTTATGTTCGATAGCGTTTGTTTGCCACCAGTCGAACAACGCATTGTCTCTTGTGTTTGTGATAAGATTACCCCAAGCACTGTGCTTGGAATTGAGATCTCCCGCCATAAAGAAATAATTATTTTCTGAGTCTAACTTGAGACTTCGGAAAAGGGTATCAAGTTCATTGATAAACTGTATACACTGTGGCGCTTCGGGAGCATAAGCAGAGATAACATATAGATGCTTTTGACTTTTCAAAGGAATATCTATAACGCAGGCTTCTAGTACCTGGAACTTGTATACATCTCTACTGTAAACGACTTTGTGTTGTAGACCATTTTTAACTAAGACAGCGACCACGCCCCCCTGAGTGTAATTTGGACGATCTCGTCTAATTATTTTATAATTTCATCATCATCATCATCATCATGGGCACTACAACCGAGAGCCGGTCTTGGCCTTATTTAGCAAGGCAAGATCATTAGACTTGCGCCAGAGGCTCCCCGCCGGGGAACCGAACCCCGGTCTCCCGCGTGACAGGCGGGTATTCTAACCACTATACTATCGAGGAGCCATTTTATAATTTGGGTAGCCCAAATTGTGCCTTTGATTTAGCTTAGTTTCGTTAGCCAAAAGCACATCTGGGCGTTCAGCTTCCAGCAGATTGCTGAGATTATCCCTTCTTTCCATGCGCGTTAGTGAATTAACATTCACAGCAATAACTTTTAGAGTTAATTCAGTCGCAGTGAACGTTGTGATTAGAGTGTGGGTTCGTCTGGAAACAGGGTCGAATAGATAATGTCCGTTCGATCCACTTGTTCCGTCAGTTTTTTTTTCGATCATTCCGAATTTTTTATCAAACGCAGCAAACTGTCCTTGTATGGACAGTAATATTGCTGTTATATCAGTTTGTGCCTCTGGAGCAGGCGTTTTAATGATATTGCATGATTGTTCTAAGATTGGTGGATTTGTATGACACACTTGGTGCCACGAAGTTGTTGTAAGGGCGAGTTTTCATCTTTTTCTCTTCTTCAACTTGGTTCTTTCTGGTTTCCAACTTTGATTTTAGTTGTTGGTACTTAGGTCAACCTCTAAAGTTAGCAGGATGACCTGATTTGTTACAGAGGACACAGGATAGTTTATTTCTATCCGGTAGCTGTTCTTTGCCCAATGGACATTCTCCACTGATATGCTTATTTAGGCATTTGACGCATCTGAAATTGCATATTGCAATTCGCTGCCACATGCCCGAAGCGTTGACAGCGCATACACTGCAATACGCGGTCGCACTTCTTTATTCTCTCCCAACTTATTGTTTGGTGACTAATGTATTTAATATATCTAAGTCCGTCAATTTTACTATTGGGGCTTAGCGAGACAATGAAGAAAGGCAACTTACGGTTGCGATTTCTAGAATTTGCTGTAGTAAATGGCTTTACACCTGTAAATTTCAAGGTATCGTTTTCGAAGCCTTTTAGTTCTTCGAGCACCACTTCGGGAATAAAGGAAGGATCAACTCCTTTGAGGAGCGTGGAGACAATTTTCTCCGATTTAGGGGTGTACGTGTAGTATTCGTTTTGGATTTCCCCAATGCCGATTTAATTTTGTTATACCCTTCTAAATCATTGCATGTTAAACTTATCTTAAAATTAGTTATCCGTTTTGTTTTAAAAGTTTTGCATGTCAACTCACCCAATTTTATGACATCCTTTGTCTCCATGTAGCTGATGTAAATATGAGGTACTTTCTCCTTTTTTTTGACTGGCACCTGCTGAGATGTTTCCTGCTGTTGGTGTGATTCGTGCTGTTGATTTGGTTCCTGCTGTTGTTGTTGATGTGATTCCTTCTGTTTAGTTTCCTTATCTTGCCGTGTTTTCTCTGCCTTCGTGGGTTGCTGTTGTCTTTGTTCTTGCTGTTGTTGTTCTAGCATTTTCGTTTTTCGCTCGTCGTGGCTCAGGTTGTTTTTTAGTTTAACAACTTCCTCCATTTGTCTATCCAGTTCTTCTTTTTTACGACTAATCTCATGGATGAGTCTGTTGAGGACCTCGATCTGATTACTAGCGTCTGCATTTGTTTCGCTGAAAGCTAGTTCTTTGAATTAGTTTCCAGCCCCTGAGTACTGGGCGCCATGGGTGTTATCTTCGTCATTGCTGGTGACAATCGACGTGTCTGTATTCTTATTTTCACTTGTTCTAAGGCGTTTAGTCTTTAGGGTTGGGTCTTGCCTTTTGCGATTTGCCATTTTGGCATCCATTTGTTTTACGTCCATATTATGGACCGCGTGTTCTCACTTTTTTTTTATTTTATTCTTTTTTTTTTGTATTATGGAAAGTATTCACTTTTTTTTTTGACAAACAGATTGTGGCCTCGCGCACACACTCACAATGTTCGCGCACTCACACGTAGATACCGTTAACATGTTACTCACACACTTTTTGTATTAAACTGTGTTCTTTGTTTTAACTGTCACAACACGTGGCTTCGTTCTCTTTTAATTGATTCTATTTATTTATATTTACTTTGTTTTGATTGTTTTTATCATTGTAATTTATTTGTTTATAAATAGTCTTTTTATAATACTTCAGCCACTCGCGACACATAAAAGCAACTTTTTTCATTTAATTCGACCGCCGAATTGAAAACACGTCCGCACTCGGTCACTGTGTATCGTTGTATGTGGAATATGTGGTATTCTATCGCTTCGATGAACATATTTAATCGCGATTTGGATTCCGTGAGGGCAGGTCGTGCCCTCACGTTAATTAATACATCTCTCGTGGGGCGTCCCAAGAGATTCGAGATAAACGCGTGCAGGAAAACGGTCGTTACGTTTAAAGCCGGAGTCTTATTCAAATAACTAAAAATTAAATTGTACCACGTGAACTAAGTGTGACTATTATTTAAGTATATATATTCAACGAATTGTTAATCATTCAACGTACCACGTGAACTAAGTGTGACTATTATTTATGTATATACATTCAACGAATTCTTAATCATTCAATTACCTAACAATTAAATTATACCACGTAAACGAAATAAAGTTAATCAGTAGGGCTTTGGACGTTTCATTCGTATCGACATAAGACCGTGACACGAAGTGTGGGACGTCAGTTAGATGGGGTTGGCGTTCCGCTAAGACAACGCTCGGATAGTTTAGTGAATCTGCGTCCTAGTGGCGCCTTACTAGAAGACCCGAACTACAACAATAAGTAAAAAACCCCCATAAAACGATAAGCGAGTATTAGATTCGTTTATTGTGAATTTTAATTTTACTTTAGATTTTGAATTGAATTATGCCGTGGGGGCAAATGTTATGCGATAAACGAATGTTTGATTCGTTTATTGCGAATTTTGGATCATGTTTGGGTGTTTTCGGGTTTTGATAGGATTTTGGGTTTTGGAGTATTATTGCTGGGATTTGGATGTAGGAATGGGGGAAAAAGGTGGTAGGGCTTTTTAGAGCACTACAATCTTACCAAAGTACGAAAGCAATCGAAGCCGATGCCGCTTGCAGGAGCCAAATAAAGCGGTGTGTAACGGTCCACTTCAGTCCTCATTAAGTGAAATTTATTTCAGAGGTTTTAAAGCTTGAGTCAAAGTTATTAAAAAATGTAGTAGGAATGAAATTTCTGAAAAAGGACTCTAAGCGAACACTTTGGCGAAGTGTATATACTAAAGGTCTCCGCGCCCTTTTTTATGGTTGCCACAGCTCGTATAATCATCTAACGCTATCGTGGACCCGAACCTTTAGCATGCATGTTGAACAGAGTTGAACAGTATCTCACTAAACCGCCCCTTGATACTAAAAAAACACCCATCCATCACTTACCACCCCGCCTGACTTTGTGTCTTCCTTCGTGAAGCTGGTTGACTCTTTAGGCTGGTTTTCTATTGCTTTCTGTGACTTCTTACTTTGCTCTTTCGAGTTCGTGCAGCTTATTCCATACTAGGGTTGTGGCGGTTCCGCCAGAAACCACGGCTCGCCTTCCTGAAAAAAAACCCCACAACCACAACACAGTCTGCATAAGCTTTCGCTAATGCAATTGGCATTAGCATCTTAAATGCTTCACACATCAAATAGATCCAATTATTATAACCCAAAAGTACCTGCAAAAGAATTCTAACCTTTTCAAGCATTCCTTCGCTTACAAATCCCCTGTAAGAGTTCTTACTTTCCTTATCATAAATTATCCAGAAAAGAAAAACCCCGGTTCACATGTCATGTAACCATTCCAGCCAGAGATAATTATCTTGACGTCGCCTATTCCCACCTTCATTCATGAATACGATAAATTTCTTTATGTATACATTGGCTGGCGACGTTTTTCTCCCAAGCAATAAAATTCCCTAACTCGCACAATGTGCAACCCAAAGCAAATACCCATTTCGCGTCCCTTGGCATCAATTGAAATCCAAACATATACAATGCAATTGAGCATTCAATACGCACCCTTACTAGCGATGCCATAAACACCATTTCCCAGTAACCTAGCTAAAACGAATTAGCACCTTTCCGCATCGCATCGTGGTCTCTTTGTATAGCTGCTACGCACATGCATCCGACGATTTCGGTTTTATTTGCTTTACCGAAATCGTATCCTAGGAATGCACTTTATGTCTTTCTTTGTTTTAGGCACACATACCACCATGATCACGATGAGCGAGTGAGCTCTGAACGAGCAAGATATCGTTGAGTCGTAATTCAATCTTCAGAGCGGTCGGGTCGCTCGTCACCCACCGTGCCGGCGCCGGTACGGTGGGTTAAAACGTTTGTGCCGCAGTTCGCGTGTGTAATAGCTAAGAATGTATTAAAATAATTCAACACTAATAATAAGTATATGTAAGGATTTTATTTTTGTTTACAATAAAAAATGTGTATGCATAAATAGCATCGCCTGAGTGTTTTTGTTTCTGTGTTGTGTCCGGTCGCAAAGGTCAACCATCGTTTTCTTCCCCCTTGCGTTGTGAGCAGTGTTCACCGAACTATTTATGATGGAGGAGGAAGTGAACCTAGTGTCCGTGTTAGGCACATTACTTCCTCCCCACAGGGTTACTAGAGTACAGATTCTGTCCACTCCTCTGAACTCATCATGTAGTCAACGAAGTGCCTGCGGGGGTACAAACTATGAGTGTGCCTGCACGGGAACTGGTTCTACTATGACCCCACGAATGCTTTCACTAGCGGGCACAGCAACGGGAATCACACAGAATTACTGCTGCAAAACGATCACCAGTCGAGAAAGGAAAAAAAAAATAAACGCACAATTTGTTGTGGTTGTATTAAGTCTTTTTAATTGGTTTCGTTAATTAACATTTATTAGAAGAACAGTTTGATAGCTTAACACTTATTAAAAGAAATGGTTGACAAGAACTCAACAAATCCGAACACGAGAACTGATATTTCAGCGGGACAATTACGATGGTAGAGATTTTGCTCTTATCCTGATCGCACGCACGTTTAATTAACACAGGTTTATTTAATTTAGAGTTCGCTAAATTACACTTCGTATATAATAATTAAAGAACGACCATTCACGGGGGCCTGTGCACCCCGTGCGCACGCTACGGTGGATGGAGAAAACACTCGACCGACTCGTGCGGTGCTTGGGATCAGAGTCCTCGAGGTACTCAGTGATTAACCTCGAGACACTCTGGTGAGTCCTCTCCCGAGCTAAGGGTGAGTTTTCTTTATAATAGATCGATTATTTGCTCATGCAACGAAGGTCAGTGGAAACGAAACAGAAAAGTAGAAGGAACAGAGGACATTATTAAAGGTAAAGATGCATGGTGCAGCTGCGTAAATAGACCGCATTGCGATTAGGCAAATGATGCTAAGAGCAATTTAGGTACACATTGGGTGATTGTGTACCGTATCTTGCTGAACGTAAAGGATGGAATTTTTGTATGCATGAATTCGGTTTATGGCCACTAGACGCTAGATGCGTGTATTTGCTTTTGTCGCTTGGACAAAAGGCTGCCGAGGCCATGGCATTGCCAGGAAAATGTGGTGTGCGCGTATGCAACAGAATTGCTTGACAAACAGGGGTGCCGAATAGTTTTCCTAATTATGGTTGTGTATGCAAAAGAATTCTTTGCAGGGAATTTTAGGTAATGCACTAGATGCATTAAATGTCCTTGAAAAAGGAAATGTTTGCAGATTTGCAAAGGGAGTTGGGGTGGAATTGCGGGTGGTTCTTGCATGAGTTTAGAGAACCCCCACATGCCTTTGTCTCGAGAGGTTGTTCATCCATTGAGAGAAGCGGCCGCATACATAAATCGTTTCTTCAATATCCGCATCTCCCGCTTCGCAATGTGGCCAGACAAGGAAAGTATCGTCTCCAAAACGGTGAAGGTATTTTCGATACCAACTGTGCCCCGACAAGAACTGCGTAAGGTTGTATCTGCATTTCCCTAGTAAGCGTTTTAGCCTAACTTCCATGGATGGGATGAGTTTAAAGGTCCCTCTGTCTTTTAATCTCGTGTTCCATAGGGCAATCGAAGGTCCTCTTCATTCTGGCTTTGATGCCGCCATTCAGCCAGATCCGAAGCATCACTTCAGCTAGAATGGCTGCTAGCGATATTAGATTACTTTCAAGACTGAAGAATATTGTGTAATATCAAACAATTCCTTGTGAGTGAACACTATACCAAAAGTTTAAGTTAAAGTTTAGTGAGGGCGGAACCCTCATATATTCAGCTTAGTACAAGCGATAAAACTTAACAGATATCTTAAAACTATTCTTATATATATAAATTATGATTAAAAAGAAAAAAAAAAGTATGGGGGGAGGGTATGTTTGGCGAGTTGGTTAATGGGTTTATCCATCGATTATCACTCATCCATTCACCTCGCTTAGTACAGGGAGTAAGAGTGTATACGGGGAGTGGGCGTGGTCAGGAGGGGAAAGAGAGGAGATGAAGTTTGAGAGCAGTAGAGGTAAAGTTGAAATCGAAGGATGTAGGGTAGGAGTTTGCCCGCCGCAGCATTCGCGAAATGGGTTCATTAGAGCCGTAAGAAGTGTGGTGGGTGGGCAGATAGAATAGATGAGGGTTTCGCAGGTTGCGGGGGTTAGTGTGAAGTGGAATGATGGAGAGCAAACTTGGGCAGTTGATTGTGCTTGAAAGGAGACGATGGACGAAAAGGATATCGGCATGAGTTCTGCGCTCATCAAGTGTGCTGAAGTTGATCAGGTGGAGCCGGCTTGTGTATGGGGGGAGAATCCGAGGATTCGCCCAGTTCAGTACGCGGAGGGCAAAACGCAGGAAACGACGTTGCACGCTTTAGATTCTGTGCACATGGGACGAGTAGTGTGGGGACCAGACCTGACTGGCGTATTCAAGAAGGGGGCGGACGAAGGCTATGTATAGAGAACGGGAAACGTAATGCTTAGAAAATTCTTTAGGCCAGCGTTTCACAAACCCAAGGACAGAGTAGGCCTTAAGAATAATATCATCAATATGTGGGATGAAGCTAAGCTCCCCGTCAAATAAGATCCCGAGGTCGCGTATCGAGGGTGCAGATGATATCTGCTGGTTTAGCAGGAAGTAGAGCTATGGGGTGCAGGGGGGCGTTTGCGGGAGAAGGTGATGGAGCGACATTTGACAACGTTGAGTTCAAGGCAGTTATTACGGCACCAAGTTGAGAAGCTGCCGAGGTCTGTTTGGAGAAGTGAGGAGTCGAGAGGAGAGATGATCGTTTTGTAGAGTTTGGCGTCGCCCGCATATAGGGAGATGGATGAGTATTTAATAACGGAGTCAACATCATTGATGGTAAGGATAAATAGGAGGGGACCTAGATGGCTGCCTTGCAGAGCCCCTGACGTGGGAAGAAAAGGATTGGACAGGGAGGATCTGAATTTGACACGGTAGGATCGATCTTTCAGATAAGAAGATAACCACTTTATCAGTAGGGGTTCGAAACCTAGGGAGGACAGCTTAAAAAGGATGAGATTATGGGAGATTTTGTCAAAGGCCTTGCTGAAATCGGGGGTGATTACATCGACTTCGTTGCCATTCTCTAAGGCATGGAGAGTATGGGATGAGAACTCGATCAGATTGGTTGTGGTCGACCTGCCCGAAAGGAAACCATGCTGGTTGGATGAGATGATGGATTTACAACGGAAAGATAACGCGTTGTAAAGAATTCCTTCGAACAGTTTGGAGATATGAGACAGTTTGGCGATGGGGCGGTAGTTGCTTATATCGTTTTTAGGTCCCTTTCTATGTATGGGGGTGACATAGGAGGATTTCCAAATACTAGGGAAGATCCCTTGCGAAAGGGATAGATTGAATATCTTTGATATCGGGAGAGAAAGAGAAGTGGAACATTTCTTTAAAAATACAGCCGGGAGTCCATCAGGCCCAGGGCTGAACTCGTCCTTGAGTAAGTTTAATTTCTCCTCAACTACGTGACGCTGAATAATTTGAGGGGTGAAGGGGCCGAGGGAGAATTCTGGGAAGTCTTTGAAGTGAGACGGATTGGGTTCGAAGGAGATGTCTGTGGAGGATTTATTGAAAAACGAAGCGAATAGATTGGCGGTAGTTAGGGGGTCGGTTGAAGTAGTCGCGCTATAAGAAAGGGAGTTAGGATAGGCGTCGGATTTACGTTTGTAGTTTATGAAGTGGAAAAAGGATTTGGGGTCATTGTTCAAATTAGATTGTGTTTTTTGAAGTAGTTGGTGTAGAGGGAGTTGTAGAGCTCGGAAAATTTATAAAAGGAACCGAGCTAGTTGGAGTAGTTTTGGAAGGAACGCGCTTTGAGGAAAATGTTCAACAATTTATTTCTCTTGTTCCTAAGAGCGCGGAGTGTGCGGTTGTACCATGGAGGCGATGAGACCGATGACCTATGGCGAGAATGGGGGACATATAAAGCGACGGCATAGTACATCTCCTTATAGAGAGTGGCAGTAGCTTCTTCTATCCCCAAATGATCAAATCGGAACGCTGTTTTGCTAAGATGCTCATTTAAAAGGCGGAAGTTAGCTTTGTGGAAGTTGTGGGAAAAGCTGTCGTGAGGTAGAGAAAGCTGGGTTTCATGATCAAGATATATGGATAAGAGCAGCGGGGGGTGGTAATTGTCAATGGTGGATAGGGCGTGTGGACTAGGAGCAACTGAGGACTTGTGCGGGTCCGTTGTGAACACGAGGTCCAGTTGTCTCCCCATATGATTTGGGACATTGCTTACTTGATGGAGGCATGAGTCGGTGCCACCGTTTATAAAAATACGTTCCTTGGAGCTAGTGGGGTTTGAAACGTAAAAGGCTTGTTCGTCAGCCAACGTCCATTGGAGATGGGGGAGGTTAAATCGCCAAAAGCGACGATATCGTCTAGGAACACAACCAGATCCGAAGCATCTCTACATCTAAAATGTCCGTTAGCGACGCGTCGCTATATACGCCGCAGAAACGTTGGGAGAAACGTCACATTGAGCAAAAGAAAAACAGCAAACAACTACCACATCATCATCATCATTGTCGGCGCTACAACCGGGATCCGATCTTTGCCTTATTTACCAAGTCTCTCCACCGGTATCCGAGACTTGTTAAATTGTCCATAATAATTTGCTTTTCTGGGCAATGTTATTAGCCTTGCGCCAAACAATTACCACAAGGCGCTGGATAATAAAAACAATATCGTGCGGATATCCAGATAGACGTGTATTGGTGGAACCCAGAAATCGGTCGTGTGTACGGAGTGCAACAGGTTACGACGCTTGCGACAAAGAGCAAGAAACCGTAACACCTACATGCGGAATTCGTCAACAAACATGTGATCCACCCGAGTAAATATGACGCATTCTACTCCCTAAGGGATGAATTAAATAACAACCGACACGGCCCACAGGATAGTCGTGAAAAGACTACACAACAATAGTAGTCAAATGCGAAAAAGTAAAAGTGACATGGCTAGAATCGTTGCTCTCCTCCCGTTGTTTGATGAGGTGTTGAGAGCGCAAGAGGAATAGAACATCATTGAAAGAGAAATACCGGCCGCGATCACCGAAGAGGTGCTCTTGGATGGAAAGGTTGTCAAAAAAACAAGACTCTGTGACTGGATGATATTTTAACACTGTAGTAAAGACTGCTTTAACAAAAAACCCGGAAGTCTTCAGCAGTCTCTTCACAATCTGCCTTCAAAAAGGACAATTTGCTAAACGATGGAAAACACAGCGGCTTGTGCTTATACCAAAAGGAATCAAGTATCGCGAAGCGCCGTCGTCCTACCGCCCGTCATGAATGCTGGACAAAACAAGGAAAGTGCTTGGGCGAGTAAATGTCACTCGCCAGGAAAAACTCACTGAGGGGACATCGGGGCTCTCGGAATGGCAGTATGGGTTCCGGAAAGATAGATCAACCGGCAGGGCACTATCTGTGGTGTGCGACATCGCCCACAATGTGGTAGCTGGAGCACGATGACTAGGAGGTACGAAAAACGATTGCACCGTGGTGATGCTAGACGTTAAAAATGCATTTAACTCGGTGAACTGGAATCAGATTCTAGAAGCGTTGGGCGATCTACAAGTCTCGCTGTACTTGGAGCGTATACTAGCAAACTATCTTTCCGATAGAAGACTTCTCTATGACACAGATGACGGACCACATGAATATAAAATAATAGCTGGTGTACCACAGGAGTCTGTCTTAGGTCCGCTGTTATAGAATATCATGTATGATGGTGTTCTCAGGGTCAATGTACCAGAAGGGGTTAGAATCATTAGGTACGCAGATGATGTGGCAATAGTGGCCGTAGCTAAACATCTAAATGACCTGGAGAATTTTTGCTCCCAAGGAATCTAGAGCATTAAATGCTGGCTAGACATGACCGGACTGAAACTAGCTGAACATAAGACGGGAGCAGTTTCAATAAGCAGCCACGCGAAACTTGAACACCTTGATTGGGAAATAGAAGGACAAATAATCAGATCAAGTCCCTATATTAAATATCTTGGTGTTATGCTCTACAACAGGTTGAGCTTCAAGGAACACCTGATGAAAACGAGTGAAAAAATGGCAAGAGTATGCAAAGTTTTGGCGAAACTGCTACCCAATGTTGGAGGACCCCGGCCACACATAAGGAATCTCATAACCAGTGTCAACACCTCCATTATTAAGTATGCAGCTCACATATGGGCAGGAGCCGCACCGTATAAGTCGTACATAAGGGGAGTGAATTCAGAACATAGGCTGGCATTACTAACAGTATGCTGCGCATTCGGAACGGTATCGGAAGATGCCATAAATGTTTTGGCCGGGAGGGCACCGCTTGACATTGCAACTAAAGAAAACCCGGCGTTGCATGAGCTCTCACTATAGAATCGCCGGAGAATGTGGTCACAATTATAGCTCTCAAGCCGGAGAGAATGGACCCGACGGTGGGATTCTTCTACCAAAGAAAGATGGACCCACACCATGATACCTGATGTACCAACCTGGGTGAAAAAACCACGGTGAGCTAAACTTCCACTTGACTCGGCAGATATCAGGACATGGATGCTTTCGGCAACACTTGCACAGGTATAAGCATGTGAATCACCCATACTGCTTGTATTGCGAAGGCAAAATAGAAAATGCGGTGCACGCACTCACAGAATGCGTGAGATTCGAGAAGGCACGAACGATTTTGGACAGACATATAAGACGGAAAGTTACTCCGTGAGGAGGACTAGAATACATATTCAGTTCCAAACAGACATGGTCCGTAGCAAATGGTATTATATGTGACATGATGCAGTAGTTGCAACGCCACGAGCGGAGTAAAAGGTAAACTCCGTCCCACCCTGCGATGGAATATCTAAAAGTGAGTTCCACGGGGATCAACAGGAATATGTGCCTGGCGGGAAGGTGGTTTTAGTCGGTTACAGCCCGGGATGTCTCTAGATCGGTCCAGAGGTATATTTTGAAGTTTTCAACCTTCCTACCAAAAAAAAAAAAAAAGCTTTCTTGGTGATAGCTCTACCTCCACTGATTTAGTTGAATTTACTTCCCACAACACTCCTAGAGAATGGGAACGAAGTCGACCATACTACTGATTTCAATAAAGCCTTCGATAAAATCTCTCACCACGTGAATTTCTTCACATATGAGTACCGAGTATTCTTCTACTACAGAGTACGTTTCAGATCTATTCTCCCAAATTCTTTTCTTGCCACCTCTGGACTCCCTCGAGGCCATTCTATTCATATTATCAATAAATGACATCGATATGATTATCAAGCATTTCTCTATCTCTCTTTACGCCGATGATACCAAATTCTTGAAAACAATTTATTCTCCTGATAATTCTTTCCTTCTCCAGATAGACCTCCACAACTTTTCGATATGGTGCCAGAAGAATTGTCGGGACCTTTATGTTGGCAAATTTGTAACAATTTTTGTAACATTTTTTTCTGCACTCAATATAATTATAAATATATGTATTAATGCTGAGGTTACTCACGTGGAAATCGTTTGTGGTCTCTACCTGCAGCGGAGTTCGTGGTGACGATGTAGAGCGGCTGTTTGTTGCGCTCTCTGTGCGGCCTTCATTTAGGGAAGGTATTCTGGAAAAGTTTGCTGCCTACCGGACACTACCTCGGCTTAGACTGAACACGGGCTTGCATTAAAGACACATCTGGTAATTTGTTCGTTCTTTATTTTTCATTTAACTCATGTATTTTTTAATAGTGCCATTCTTATAATTTAACACAAATGCTTTTGTTTTAGTAATTAATTTAGTTAATTTAACGTATGTAGTTTTTTTTCTTTTTACACGACAACTGTTGCACTCAGATGACAAGCACGGGCTCTGTCGGCGATATTATTCGACTGACTTACTTTTTTACTACTTGAAAAAGAGGACACACACGATTGACAACCACTTTTACCACCTGCTCTCGATGGCTTACTTACTGACACCCCCGACCCACCGCTACCCAAGCAACAGGTACTCCTCCATGGTCGCCCATTTTCGACCAGACACTCATCCTCATTTTCCCATACACTGCACATTAGGGTGAATAAATTCTTGCGAATTTACTCAACAGTCACTGAACTCAGGGAGAATGGGAAAATTGCAACGGAGAGCATGACGATTTCGGGGTTGAATTGGTTTCGCTGGCAACGAAAGCGAAACCAAGAGGGTGACCGCATGGCCGCGTCACATCTCTAAATTGCTCTGAGTTCAGAACCAAATATGCACTCCGAGAATATATTTCTCATATTTTTCACCTGACGCAGGGTTTTTATTTGCTAGCGAATAGCCGTGTCTAGTGACATCAAAGGACGCCGCTGGGGCTTGGGATTATATCGGCGTGGCAATTCGCAAAAGGAATTTGCGATAACCCAAGCCCTTTCTCTATGTAGCAACAGCGTCGCTTACCCACGCTTTGCTGTTGTTAAACAGGCATCAGATTTATGATTTCCGATATTGCCTTTTCAGGCTAACTTACAAATGCGAATCAATTTAATGATTCGGGGGGTGGTTTTGTGGCGGTTCTACGAACCACACAACCCACTATAGGTGAGATATCGTCGTTCCACCAAGGAACATACTCACCTATATCCATTACACGTGCCCACAGACACGTGTCCCAAAATTCCTTACTCCCACCTGTAACAAAAGGTGACATTTCAAGCACCAACGTTGAATTCAATAGCAAAAATCAATCGAACTAAACGTTCAAAAGTCTCTAATATTGAATTCAATGCATCCAATTCGACGCGCCAACTCAACCCATCCAGTCCAACCCATCCAATTCAGGGCATCAATGCAATACGTCCATTAAACACGTTCTTCGGTAAACAAACCGAGCAACGAATATCTCCGCTTGTAGCTAATAGCAATTAGCACCTAAATTCCTAGCATGATCCAAAACCTAAAAGGCACACTTGTGCAAATAAAGGATAGCGATTCGCCGCCGACCAACAGTCATGCAATCATAAACACCTTCACGTAGATCGCACGCTAGGTGTTAATGATTTGGAAATGCAAGTAGAAACCTATACCAATCCCATGATTCCTTTGTTACCCATCTGAAGCGCACAGGAATCGTGTTGTCTTAAGCCAGATATGTAACACAAACAAATCCCATGAAAAGATCGGAAAATGAGTAGCGGTACGCTCGATCTTTCAAACAAAGAAACAAGATTCCGATAAGAAGACAGAAATGAGTATGATAATTTTGATGGGAAATTTTCTTTACAGATATGGTGGGAGTAAGGACTTTCGGGACACGTGGCTGTGGGCACGTGTAATGGATATAGATGAGCATGTTCCTTGGTGTAACGACGAGATCTCACCTATACTGGGTTGTGTGGTTCGTAGAACCGCCACAGTTTAATTATGTAACAAATGTCAATCAATTGCATTTTCATGGAAGGGCACCCTCTCCCTCCCCGCCCCACAGTTCTTATTCAATCAACCTTTATCCCCTGTTGACTTGACCCGACGTTGGCATCATATGTAATGGTCAGCTAAACTTCCTCTCACACATTGATGACATGATTCTCAAGGCGAATTCAGCTCTCTGATTTGTGAAACGGTGGTCTAAGGAATTTTCTTACCCTGCGTGACCGGAACCCTCTACAGTATTTTTGTGCGCCCTCTTATTGAATATGTCGGCTAGGTCTAATCCCCATATCATGTATCCCATATTCGCAGAATTGAGAGCATTCAACATCGTTTCTTACGTTTCGCCCTACGAGGACTGTGTTGGGAAAACCTCTTTACAAAAGTTCTGTCAAACTAATTAACCTTACCAGTCTAGAAGAACGAAGAATTTACGCTGACATCCTCTTCATCCATCGTATTCTCTCAGGATCAATCGACAGTGCAAGTCCATTACCCTCTATCCCGTTGTATACCAATCCCAATCCCTACGAAACCCTCGTCTATTTTATCTACCAGCCCATTACACTTCGTATGGATCTTACGCATGCTACGCAACATCAACTCTGACCCCACTTGCTTTGAATTTAAGCTCACATCTCCTGTTCTCAAACCCCGTCTTCTCCCTAGCCTCTCCTACGCCTTCCCCTATGAGCTCGGTAGGATGCTGAAAAACAAGTATTGCGCGTAACTTTTACCAATTTTTGCGTGCTGTTCGATATGTATCGCTACATCGTTCATTTTGGTCAATGTTTCTACTCCAAACTGCAAACCTACAAAAAATTGAACAACGTCGTTTCTAATTTAGATTGTATCCCTCTGGTGGGAGCAGGCTTTAAAACCAATAGAAAACAACCGGATTACACAGTAAAGGAAGTGTGTCCCATCGTGAAGAAATGAGACCAACCGCAAGTAAGAAATTCAAATATTAACACAACTTAAGAAGCACATAATATTATCGCTTTGATTATGTGAACCTAACACAACAGGCTAATGAAAGCCAATCTAAGATTGTTAACAATAACGACAGAAGTTGCATAGCTAATGCTTATACTTGAAAAATGGATAGATAGATTTGAATTTCAATATTGTACAAGTATGTTACGCGAGTTTTTCAACAACCCTCTCAGCCATACAATATATGTTGTAAGGTGAATAAAACCCAGTTAGTTTAGATAAGGACGGTGACTCTGTGGGGGTTTTCAGGGCCCGAAGAGCCACGCATCGCTCGAACCCCACCATTATCAGCAAATACAGCTTATCTGAAATTTGAATTTTCGGCAAGATTACTCAATCTTGCCATGGCATTAACTGCCAACCAAATTGCTGAAATTAATTCGGTTATCCTATGAATACCCCATAGGCAGCTTACCTTTTCAAGGGCTGTTCCAAGCCCTCTTCGAGCGGTCATACCTGGAAATATAATTCACGACAAGATTATCATCTTCCCATGACATCAATCCAGCATCAACCGAGCTTCCTCGACCGAACAATGGATGGCACATGTCCACCAACACACGCTAACCTTTCCGTGTGTTATCTTTGTACCCATCTATTGTCCTAGAAGTCATATCGGGCTGCTTGCACATCTGCGAGCCAGATTTTCAACGGCATGTTCTATGATCTATCTTTCTAAAAGAAGAGAAGATCAAATTAAACATTGGCCTTTCAGGCGCGCATATTTGTTTGGTTAACAGCATGGCCGATTTTACGATCCGTTGCCGTATCTAGAAATGATCACAAGCATCGGTCATGACCAGGAATATTTATCTAAGCAACGAGTAGCCACGATTCTCACGCTGGCTATCGAACCTGCTTTCGTTTACACAAAGTAAACACCCAAGCAGAAACTTTCGCCTGACGGTACCACCAACGGGATTAGCATACACTAAAACAACATGCACCCATGCATCGAATTGAACATGACCGAAATATGTTTACTTTAAGCAAACTAGCAACGGTCATATCCAATGTTTAGTTCATTATCCCAAATAGATTCCTGCCTTCGGCAAGAGTTTTATTGACTCACATCAATCAAGGAATCTATCCCTTGCGGATGGCGGCAGTATATCTTGCCCATGCATGGAGCAACCGATTTGACCTGCGACATGCGTTTTTCCTGTTTTCCTTTCTCCTTACCTTTACCATTGGCTACCCTTCGACGGGGAATCCATTAGGTTCGGTTTTGTTGGATGTCGGTAAAGAGACATCCAATAGTCAGATTTTATATACCAATGTTTACGCACGCGCAGGAGTCGAAGTCAGTTTTTATCCAGTCGAGTGGTCGTGTCACCATTAGTAACTATTTTTGTGTAACTACTTCAAATTAAGTTAATTCGGTTCGGTGTGACAAATAAATTTAGCCCCCTCCCTATAAGTGAGTTGACATTCATAAGTGTTCATTAGATATGTTCCACAGTGAACCATAAATAAATGTAATCCATATACTGTTCATGAATCGACGATAAGTACGTGCATAAGTGTCCTATTGTGAAAGGTAGCAGCTAACAATAAATAAATTTTGAATCGCAACCATGGTGTTTTAATTCATTCTCTGTGTGTGGAAGATACATGGAACTATAGGTGTTCTTGTTCTAAACTGTGGTGTTGTGCTCTATTCGACCCTAGGATTAACATTTTCGTTCGTGGTGTATTGGGTGATTCCCTCTCTTCCGCAGTGGTATCTTTGCTCAATCCGCGCCCATGCTTGGTGCACCTAGCAATAATACCTACAACTCTACCCAGAAAACCTGTTAGTATGCAACAGATTGGAAGAGAGTAAACGATTTGATTCGATGTCGTACATCGCGAAATTAAGGGCTTATGATTTCCCAAGCACCAACTACGAGTACATAAGAGAAACACTAATTTGTAGTTCTAAATCCAATAATCAACTTAAATGGATTGTGTTGTTACAAACATACTCTAAATCGATAACGTTGGTGGCACAATGGCGTAACTGGAGATAAATCAGATTATTTCTATTTATAAATTTGGCCTTCTCATGAAGAGGCAACTTAAAACAATTTGTTTGAATCCTAACAAAACAATCGGTTCCCCTCCCTGACCGGAAAAACTTCCAGTCAGTCTAAACAAATAAATGCGTAAATTCCCTATCCGGTCGACAGTTTTGCACGTGGGGCTACAATTTAAAGCCGATTGGCATACAATTCCGAAGCTTTAAAATTAATTTACTTTTGCTTTGCTATCCTATAAATATCTTTCCTAATCCAAACCGCCGCAACCATTCTAAGCTCTTTTTTCATATTAAGTAAATTTTTACAAATATAATTGAAACTCGGTCCCAATGGGATTGGAGGGCTGTTGTAAAGGTATTTTAAAAGGGGAACCAAATGCCAGCTAATACCTCACCACCTTCGAGGTAGCTGCTGCACGAAATGAAACGGATTACACCTCGAACGTCGCCCCCTTGATCCTTAGGGATATTCAGAAGACTGTGTTGTTTTTTCATCCTTTTTTCATTTTCATTTTATATGAAAGCAAAAGGGGTAAACAACCGCCACTAGAGAAATCAGAAAAATTGATTTTTGAAATAAGAAAAAAAGACAACTTTCTTCCTGACCAGTCGGCTTCTTGTCTCACCCCTAGAGCGTGGTAATGCTCAAACAGAGCCGCAGTTTAATTGTTGTCTTGCAAAATAGAATACAAAGCCAAGTATCAGTGGATGGCGATTGTGTATTGGTTGTTGGGACTTCACGTGCAAATCTCGTCCATCGTAGCCACTTTGCTGACATATCCCCGGCCAAGAGAAGGATACGATGCGCTTCCTAGATCGCATTAAATTTGCATACATCCTAGGCTGGCATCCTTTGCTTGGCGAGTAAAGTGCCGTGCACTGCTATGCATGCACATTGCATTATATCAACCGCATACGTGTGTGCGTCGGTGGAATAGTTTGTGTAAGGAAAATGCGCCTAAAGGATTTTAAATTTGCATTGCATGATTGAATTTCATCTGAATATTTGATATAAGGGTTGATTTTATTTAACGAACCAACATCACGTTTCGTGCTGACTAGACAATGGAGCTTAGGGCGGGCTAATGTCGTATCCTGTGCCACTTAACTGGGATGTGGTGGCAGCGGAAATATCACTACAAGTGCACCGACAATAGTGAAAATCGTCGGCGGTGTGCTGTCTGAGTAATGGCGCTTCGCAATTGACCGATGGACAGCTTACAGACCAGCAAGATAAAATGTGCTCCCCAACATGTTGGTTAATAAATCAATCAATAACTAATTCACATGGTTAGGCTTCGGTTTTAGATTAATGATAAATGTGTGTGCGAATTCCCTGTAAGTGGGTAGCGTGTGTTGCCGTACACGCGCCTGAACTGTACGTGGCTTGTTGGGTGCTGCTGGTGGAATGATTGCGGCGGTGATAATTCAGCCTTCAAGAGGAGGATAGAGAATGCACTAGTGTTTTAATGGGACTCCTCGATATACGCAATTAGTGTTATGGATTTTATTGGATCGGAACCGGCCACCTTTGAAATAGCCGTGTTTGCAGGGCACATATTAAACGTTGCACTTTGTTGCAATCATTGCCTCGTTCGAGATAACTACTGAGTGAATGAAATTAGTTTTGAATATCATTAGCGTCGATTAGATTTATTTTACAGTGGTCACCTAATGACGTCCACGACCAATGAAGATATTATAAATCAATCACCGTAATTGGACCTAGACAACAGAAATTAATATGGTTGGAGGCTATGTAACCTGAGATCTAGTCTGTTACATCCGCGGCGAGATGACAAATCATTGTTCGGGGCGACTCAAAAATTATTTAATTTCAGCAACTTTATTTTGATGCCGAATATAAAGCTATATGAAACGAGTATTAAGTTGGGTCATTCGGTGATACAACATTCCGATAAGTTATAGGCTCCGTGTAATAGTAGAGAAAAAATATGTGCTTGGCTGATAGACCGGTCGAAATGGTTGAAAAAGATAGTAAGTCGGTTGCAATTCGGTGAGCTACCAGTCGGTCCTGCTATAAGCTTCGTGATATGGACGGATGAAATCTGCGACCACATTTCGAACCTTAATGGCTGACCCGGACTAAGGTTAGTAATACGACCTAGTACCCTCTACGATAAAAAAATTCTACGGTAAACTAGCCCCCGCTCAGATCTCCAAAGGGCACAATATGATGGGGAACGGCATGTAAGTAGTTTGATCCAAGTGCTAAACATTTCGTCTACGCCGAAGCGGGTCGGTTTGTGAAACTCTTCGGATGTTCAAGTTATCACAGAGTAATAGATTTCACTAATTTGAATATGAATGCCGTTTACCACTCAGCGCATTTCGGGACATAGTTATGTCTATATATGTCTCAGAAGATCGACATATTCGACTACGAACTCCAACCATATATCTCTCGTCAAGGACAA
The DNA here is from genome assembly GCA_963931805.1 of Microdon myrmicae. NCBI lineage: Eukaryota > Metazoa > Arthropoda > Insecta > Diptera > Syrphidae > Microdon > Microdon myrmicae. Next base: position 28,747,046 of record OZ007499.1, read on the forward strand.
TAAGGTAGAAGCGGGGAAAGGGCCCTTTCAACGAAAGAAATAGCTGCAGGACGTCTCGGAGTCATGGATGACAGCGCACTCCCATTTCCTTTCGGGGGCCCAGCAGGATATTGCAACGCGCAACATGATCCACCCAAAACATAAACGTATCACGTGAATTGCATTTCAAGTCCAATTAGGTGATCACGTAAAATCACGACCATGGATTCTCTTATGCGAAGACCATAGGACACGCCTTCGACCAACCCACTGCCGTCAGCATAATACTTGCAATGTCGACGAAGGCGAACCCCGAAGGAACGTGTGAAGCAAGTGGAGGAAATTGTGATCCAAACGTTCACATAGCTTCCACAAGCAACAGCCAATAGAAAGGGCGGCTTGAATTTAGGTCAGCGAGGGAGATAGGGGAAGGAGACTTATTGTAAAGGGATTGCGGGAAATCAAGGCCAATCTTAAACTGTTTAGTACGCGACAAAGAGTTGCAGTAAAAATTCGTCGTCTTGAATTCGGCAGTGTTTTCGCAAAGTCTGTCGTGTGAAATGTTTTAAATTTGTTGGTTTTTGATTTTGTGACGAACCTTGCGTTCCTGTAGAGCATCCGTTTTAAATACTGAATAAAATTAATCAAAAACTAGCTCCGTGTTTCTTTTCTTTTTTTTTCGTTTGAACAGGAATACGATTCCAGTTGCATCGATTTTTGGGCGATACCTTTTCAAGGTGTTGTAACTCAGCATACACATATAAAAGCATCCTTTCTTTTTCCTCTCATTCTTCTTCCACCGGGCGATACTTTGAAGTTAAAGGGAATTTCAAATTTAACTTTTATGTGGAGGCGTATGTGAAAAGAAATATACATTTCTTACACATTGTCTACGTACACAGAAAATACAATAAAAAAAACCAATAAAAATAATAACAAAATATATGAATTTAAAAAAGAAAAAGTGTTCTAAAATGTGTTTTAAAATATAAATTTCTGTTTTTTATATATATAAATTACAAAACAATAAAGAGGAAAAATAATTCCAAGAGAGAGACTTGAACTAATCAACTACATTAATTTTGACTGCTTGACGGGAAGAAACAAATTCTTGTATAAGACAAAACAAAAAACTTGAAAATATAAATTTAGCTTTTAATCTAAAGTTGTAAAATGTAATTGCATATTTAATTACTATTTATTGGCCTGTAGGAACCCGAAAGTTCATGACCGCACCGACTCGACCCCGTCAACCGTCCCTGTCCCGTGCGCTATCTTTCCACGTTCGATCATCCGATCCAATCTCCTCGAGGTCCAATCTAACACTGTTCTTCCATCTCCGTCGCGGCCGTCCTACCGGTCACTTTCCTGTTGGTCTTTTGTCGAGAATTCTACCCACGGGCCTATCGCTCCCCATTCGCGCCACATGTCCAGCCCACTTTGGTCTTCGCGATCTGATTACTCTCACTGTTATAGGTTTGCGGTATAGCTCTTCCAATTCGTGGTTGTGGAGTTTCCTCGATTGTCCTGCCACCTCGTCGTATTTACCTCCAAACATACCCATTAAAACTTTATTGTCGAATACGCGGAATTTGTTTTCTTCCCGTTTTGTGAGAGCCCATGTTTCGCATCCGTGTGGCAACTCTAACAGATACACACAATTCACAAGCAAAAATAGTGAAGAACGCGAACAAAAAAATCGAATAAGAAAAATACATCAGAACCGTATACCAAGCGATAAAATAAAAATAATTCATATCAGTGGAATATAGTCGAGTTTGGAAATCAAATTCTAAACACGGTCAGTAGCCTGGTGTGTAACGCTTAGGTAAAATTTTTTTCGAGATTCGAGCTGTCATAGCGTCAGTTCGAATCACACGATCTTCACTATTATTTCATTTCAAACGCTATATCCGTATAGACAATCGACATGATTATGGTTCTATAGACACGGAGCTTTATATTACGTGATAGCAGTTTAGATTAAATTAAATTTATATTTAATAAATAAAGTATTCAAACTAACTAACAAACAGAAGCATAGAACTTAAGAAAGACAAGAAAGGACTAACATGAGAAGGAAAACTATATAAAAATGGATATAAACAGCAAGACCAAAAGGAAAACAGGGGTACAGAGACAGACCGATTGAAACTTCCACCATTGCACGCCTGTTGCAGTACAGATGTTATATTTCCAATAATGTTCTTCACGGAGTCTGATCAAGAGCTCTGGGAAAACGACCCGCATAAATTTCTTCGAATAAAATTCGACATTTTTGAAGATTTTGCTTCTCTAGTTCCTGCAGCACAGATGTTTCTGCTCTCATCTTGTGAAACGCGGAAAGGAATTCTACCGAAAACTATGGGGATCATGATGTAGGTTATTACATCACCAAACGCTGATGATAAACAAAAAGATGGAGCACTTCATATGGTTGGAACTCTGACAGATGTGCTTCTAAAAAACGAATATACCGTGATCTATGGTTACCACATATATATTTCCTGAGTTTCAATCAGGCGGCACATATGCGAGACCGTGTTGGTTGGGGAGTTTATGACTCTTGTGAAATAAAACTAACTTCTGCTTTTTATTTGAATAATTGTTTTGTTTGTAATCGGCGGGAAACAAAATTGTTGCGGATTCGCCTTTAACCATCCGCAATTAAATTAAATGCTACATGTGGCACCACCTAAATGCTATATGTGGCATCACCATAAACAATGTCAGCAATCAGCTGACATTTTAGAATTAATTCCTGTGGCTGTCACTTGACAACCATTTTTATGTTTTGTTTACCTTTTTCTCGTTAACTGCTGGGCAATACACGTCGCAGAATTAGAATCCACATAAATTGTATTAATCTTAATCAATAAAATCAAAACTTAAACACAGTAAAGAGAAAACTGAATTGGTATTTCAATTGGAGGAATATTGCTGGAATTGAGGAGTCAGGCAATTATCATCGTGACACGTATCGAGCGCTGTGCATTGTTCCTGACGCGAGTCCACGCCAAATTACCAGCTTGCTGTGTGTGAAAGGCGTGTTCCACGCTTGTTGGGCACATATCTCAACATCATCCAACGTCAGGAGACACCATCGTGTTCCTGCCGCCATTATCCCCACACCCAATTAAGAACTTTCTGTGTGTGGAAGAGTGTGTTCCACGCTTGTTGGACACAAAAATAAAATAATGAATACTTTCTGTTTTTTTCTCACCTTAGAACCTTCAATATAAACAACAGCAACATTTCAATGTTAACATACAAGTCGAACAACAACCTAAATAATAATATTGATCTCATCCTTAATAAACGAAAAGCTAGCGATTCTACCAAATAATATTAAATTTAGCGAATTCAGTATGTCGGTTGAGGACATCATTTGGCTCCTCTTTTAACGGTATTGCAGTTACTTTTCACGACCTACGCTACAGAACTTAGATACAGCGTACACCTGAAAGAACATCAAGAAGAGGACGATGACCCGACGGGCAGTAGTCGAGAGGACAAATCAATTGAATCTAAACGTGTTGAAATCAGATTCAACGGCAGAGCTAGTAGCTCTCACGGTAAAGCAAGTGGTCAGTACTAAGAAAGGTTTTGTCAACAGAGGCACATCCGGTCCTATACCTGCAAATATCAACCCAAAAGTCAAATTGGAGATGAATAAATCCTAGGACCTCGGGAATTGCGATTTTCACCGCTTCATCTACATAGGATCCTGGGGGCACGGCCTCGGGGCCACCACTCCAACAGAGTCGGTGTCTAAGCTGGACTTTCGGTAACAAGATTAGGGGATATAGAAGATGAGGAACAAGGAAAAATGCCGGCACCCTTCGGGAAGTCATATCAGCGGAAAGCGAATTGTGAACACATGGTCCAGCCACCAGTCAAAGAAGAAAAGCACCTAGCTTTGGGACTATTTTTTTCCTGCGGCACAATTGAACGAAGGGTTCTATTGATCTTCAGATTATTCTTCCAGATAGGAACGTAGATACGCAACCTCCCTTGCTCACCCAGGTGCCAGTTTTTAATTCAACAAGATACGCCCCAAGGATTCAACCAGAACGCTACATATGTATATATATAAAAAACAGCATATCCAGCACAATCATTCAACCAGTCCATCAAATACGCCGTCAGGCAACGCTGTCGACAGAGAGTTCGGTTCCCATCGAGAAATTCGCCCAACGTCAAGCATTGGCATTGTCGGCGTAGGTGGGAGACATACCCAACTGCAACAGCATCAGCCACAACAATCACCTTGGATTCGAGACGCAAATGATCCTATGCAGTTGGCGGCAACTCTAACATTTCTGGTATCGGCACAGGCTGGCCATATTCAGAAGATGATGAAAACACAACATTACACGGCCGACTTTAACCCAACTAAGCGGTCTTTGGACTGAATCAACAGCTCCACCTAGTGCACCTAGATTTCAATTATTTCTAAATGACCGCATTCCCTACCAAGGTGTGGCTGCACAAACACTTCAAGACCACATCGCTCAATTAAAATGTCAAATGGTCAATGATCCAAACATTGCACAACTGCCGACGCAGTTTCAACGGAGCTTGACAGATTTAATCAAACCACAGAATAGTGACCCCAACCAATTGAATTACGCAAGTACTAATCACATCGTTGCCGCGACTGATGCGGCAAATATCGCCTTTCAGGCAACCCCTCCACAGCATGTTGGAGATTTTCAATTATCAACAAATATCAACAACAACAACGACGGCCTTACATGTTAGCACTCAATGGCCAACTGGTCCTTCGGCCTCACATACACACACACACACACACACACACACACACACACACACACACACACGCACACACACACACAACGGGAATATGAGCCTGGCGGGAGGTGGTTTTAGTCGGTAAAAACATAAAACAACCGACATGCCCCCGGATTGGTCTAGAAGTATCTTTTGGAGATTTCTACCTACCTACCGAAACCAAAAAAAAAAATAAAAAAAAAAAAAAAACACGCTGATAACATCAACTATGTCACTATAACATAACTAATTATATGTCATAACTGAACTCAATTAACAGTATTAGATCTAATCAATATAATTAATTATTGCTACCCTAACTCTGCACCGCATCGGTTCTTAAGCGGGACAATCATTGAAGCTTCTGGCTCTCAACCACAATCATCCGTATACAACCAGCGACCCTGTCTCAACGTGGACCAACTATTGGTGTTGGATTTGCTGTTCCCGGTGGGAGCTGACAGGCCTCACATTAACAGCACCAAAGGGACAGACAACTACTGGTGCATCGTCGTCGGCCCGGCAAGATGTTGCAGTACAGCAACAAGCATAGAACAGTAATCAGCTCAGATGTGGAGGTTTATATCCCAATCTACAACAAACTCGTTGCGGTCTTTAACGATCGAAGATTCAAAAATAAAAGGAAAACAGTTGTGCACCAAAGCCCCTCCGAGTATGCAACTATAAGTTTGCAACAGAAAACTCTGGGATGGCACTGAATGCTTCTAATTGCTCAACCCATGAAAAGATTCAGCTAACTGATAACGGGCCCCGTTGTTGGATATGCTGAATGAAGGAGAATGCGAAATTGCGACTGTTCAGTTTTTTTGTAACTGTTTTGTGCACAGTTTTTCTTTAACGTTAACCAGTAAACTGTTGGTGCGTTCGGTACCTTTTATGTGCTGTGACTTTTAAATTGTGACAATGGAAAGTTCTGTCGGCTGTAATAAAAAGTAAAAGGATCTCGTGACGACGATCCACGGTTTAATTCATTTGTTTTAATTTTTGATGCGTGTATGTTTATTGTTGCAGGTACAAGTTATTTGTGCCCAGTGCGGCTGCGGAACATATTTTGCTGTCTCGTCGAGGAATAGCTCGACGCAGAAACAACGCCCTTCAAGTAACATTACGCACTACTTCAACTCATGTATACTCCGAGACGCCCGAATGTGTGTTAAACCACCTAAAAAAACTCCTTTTCTCACTATAGAGCACTCTCCGTAGAAGTGAATACAAAGACAATAGTTCAACGTGGCGCACGATTCCTTCTTTTTCAGAAATGTTCGGTTTGAAATTATCTATAATATATTTAAAATGACTATAGCTTTATAGTTCAAGCATAACAATGAAATACTCTCCACAGGAATCTCTGTGACCTGCAATAAACAGAAAATCTTCAGCATGACTGTGTTTTACCGAAAGCAGCCAATTTACCACTCAGAAGTTTTTTGTACAATTCGGGCCTTCTACCAATAAGCCAGATGGAATTTTCTTGGCCTTCGCGTGGAGTTAATACAAATGGTGTACATTCTTGCCAAACGTGTTTGCTTCTCGCAATTCGATGGATATCAGATTCCAAGTTTAAGTAAACCGAAAACCATGCAATTCTGCTGCGCTAGTGAGAAATCCCATTTTGCATATCTGTTGTCTAAAAGACAAAGCCATTTCCACCCAATCAAGACGACACTGATGATGGCGACGATAACGTTAGGATGAAAAGGAATTCATATATTCCATTGAAAGAAACAGACGTATTTCTCAAGCCAATCGAAAGTCAGGACTGAAGTGAATTCAAATTGAATGTCAAGGCAGTTGACTTGATGCCAAGGGCTTCTCAAGTCATCGTTATCCTACAAAAGGAATTTAATTTCATAACATTACTCGGGTGGAAATGCTACCCAAAGCCTTACGCACACCCAATTTTGACTGCAAATGAGTTTTTGGTAGAATGCTACAAATTGTTGTCGGTGGCTTATTCTTCTTCTTTTTGTTTGTCTTCTTATTCGTCTTCTAGTACTGCCTTCTACAACACCTCTCACTTCTCTAGTTATTGTCATCTCGGGAGCATCCTGCAAGTGAGCCTCGAGCCTGCCATTCAAATATGTCAGATAAGTGAGAAATGAAGCGGCATATACGACGAAGAACAAGTAGAAAAAACAAGAAGAGGTATAGAATATGGGATTCCAATTTGAGTGGTGAGCCTGTGGTTTAGGAGGGAGACCTAAACAACAAAACTGCAATTAGACTTTCCTCATTGCCTCTCTAGTAATGGAATCCTTTTGTTATGTTGCACTTGTTGTTCATCCTTCAGAAACTTACCTACCACCGCCCGCACACGCATCCATTCTATGGGTAAATAAAATTCGATTCCCATACATTTTACAAGCCAAAGGGTGATACCCTACTCTCCTGCCCGAATTCTATGAGTAAAACACGAAGAAAACATTAGCTTAATAAGAAGGATTCCAGAGAGGGACCATCAGAAAGCCAAACTACAGTCAACTGTATTTATTGAGTGCAGAAATCAACTCAATGCGATGAGATGGCTCTGATAGCAATTTATGCCAACAGTCGGAAATGTAGCACAAGAGTGTATACTGAGTTTTCAATGTGGTTTCTTGGAAGTGCATCTAAATATCTCGATTGAAGGCATGAACGAGCTACTTCATTGCTAGAAGTAAACCACTATTGTTATCCTTGTGTGATGGGTTTTATTTACAAGTGAATTCGAGTCCTTCTTGGATTTTCGAATTACTAACACAATACACAAGAATGTGTTGAAATTGGAAGTAAACCGGTTGAGGTCGAATAAATACAATCCGGATCACAATATAATCCCTTTTCTCTGTGGTTTCTATGGCCGCAGTGAAACCTCATTAAACTGTTATAGACTCCAACTTCAATTTAGTTTATGAAACGAAAATCAATCATTTTCCAAAAAATTTATCAAACTAAAATTGAGAAATTGTTGAAATCGATTCCAATGTATTTGTGATTTATTGATTTAGTGTATAGGTACATATCCCGCTTGACGCTATACCACTTGAAGTGGTAGAAAAATGTATATTTCTTTAAAGTTACAGTTTTAATTAACTTTTGATTTAAATTCATATTAGGAAATCTGTATTGTTTATAATTTATATTTCTTCGTTGGCTTTTTTTTTCGATCAGTTATAAGGAAACCGCGGTAGGCAAAACGAACCCCAATGTAGTGCTGCAGAAAGCCCTACCATCAATATTCCGCCACATCATCATCATCATCGGCACTACAACCGGGAACCGGTCTTGGCCTTATTTAGCAAGTCCTGAGGCTTGTTAAATTTTCCATAATGATTTATTTTGTCTGGGCAAGGTCATTAGTCTTGCGCCAGGGGCTTCCCCCACATACACTCCCATTATAGTCTTATCCTAATCAAACCCATATTTTCATATTCAAATCAATCTAAACGATTTCCACGGGCTATGTCAAAAGCACCCGTGTCCATGGCAGCTGATAGGTATGAAACTAAAATACCATCAGCAAAACCGATATCAAAGTAGGGAACCATGAACCTAAACGATTCCCACCGTAGCAGCTGCTCACATATAACTAACTTACATGTGTTTCACAATTTTAGCATTTAAGTAAAGAACAAAGTTAAGACAAGTATTGCCAAGAACATCCCAGCGCGTGCCTCGTGTATAAAATAAAAATTTAAAAATGAAAATAACAAAACATGTTCTTTCTTATTAAAACTTTGCATTATACGCTCTTCCCTCAAATAGGTGAAGTACGGTAGGTACGAGGGTGGCCTGAAATGTTTCCGACCTAACAAAGATACAAGATATTTTTCTTAAAATTTATTTTTATTTTTCTACATAGTCTCCTTGTAACTCTACACACTACTCCCAGTGTTACGTGCGGCTTCCGCCATCCCCATCGTTTGTTTTGTTTTAAATATAATATAATAGTAGATGGTAAGGTGGTGAAAAAACACACGATCCACATGTTGAATGTACGAGCATACTTTTGTTCGATTGTGGATCGTGTGGAAGCTGGATTCCTTTTCGGAGTGGATGGAGATTGAGATTGAGAAAGGGTTTAGTGTGCTTAGCTGAGCAAAAGAACAGCAAGTTTTTGGTTCCGTTTTTGATTGGGAAGGGAAAGAGGAGATGATGAGTGTCGGTTCGTCTTAACAGTTGTAAGAGAAAAGGAAAAGGAGAGTAATGTGACGGTTTTTGTTTGTTCCGTTGTGGTTAACAAGTATAAAAGACAAGGAAGGCGCGTTTTTGGTTATGTTTGCTAAAAAATATTGTTAATTAAGAGTTAATAAAGTTAAGCGAATCGGATTGTTGTGTTCTTCTTTCGTGTGTAAGTTGTTCCAACCAAGACATTGGAGGGTGGCAGTTTTGTGGGTAGATGCCAAGGAACCCTTAAATTGAGTTGCACGGACGAGGACTTTTTGGTTCGCGGCGGAGGATCCAGTGGCGTCCGCTCGAGCGAGCTGAAGAACCCAGAGGTTTCGGGTAAGAGTGAGTTGCTAGAGCCGGCCATATGAAGAGTGGAATGGTCAGCCCATAGAAGAGTAGTTTCTTCAGTTCTTCCAGCACTATGGCACCTTTACTCATGCTCAGTAAGCAATTTCTGTGAGAACTGGTTCGGTAACCCCCATCGAGTATTGGTGACAGGCGAAATCCTCCAAGGACGACATTCAACAATGGAAGGAATTGTGCATAGAGGTACCATTTGATCTGACAAATACTGCTGGATCTGTGTACGATTTCGAAACGTTTGAAGAAGTGAAACCAGTGCTTATATCGTAGTGTCGAATGCTGCAGGAAACCTTAGAGATTCTATATCTACACCACTATTGCCACCGCTTACAGTGCGATACGAGCTCAATGCACAATAGAAAAAGGTAGCTGCTGATCCGTAAGTGTGAAGAATTACCATGAGTGCGTTGGAAATTGTCTCCAACTTAGTTCACGAGGAATTGGAAACCATAGCCAAAAGGAAAATTACCGCGCATATCTGAGCCGAGCTGGGAAAATTGCTGAACTAGTCACCTTTTAATATATATATCCAAATTTCTGTGGCGGAATACGTCACACCAGCGATGCTCCCATCCCTCTAACCCGTCCAAATAGTACTCGGCGTTTTTCTCTGCAAAATAACTGTTCACGAAAGTGATTGGCTCCTCATTCGACGAAAATCTCTGTCCTCAGAGCGCAATTTTTAGATTAGGGAACAAAAAAATGTCGCTTGGGGCTGTGGCGGTTCCACCTAACGTCGCCGCTCACATTTTCCCGCTTAACAGGGAAATCTTTTTATGGGGCAGGCAGAGCATCTAACAACTAGAGAAAACATTGGCCTACGGCGATTCCGGGTGAATGCCATCTCTAATTCTCTAGTATGTTTTCCTATCAATGACCTTAAGTAACCAATTTATAGTTTCGCCAATGCAATAGCATTAGCGCCCAACAACCAATTTCCTAAAAGGCAATTCGGTTGCACAAATAAGCAACCGACATAAGCGAACCACCGCGGGGCGCAGTCAAGTGTACATAAGGGTATGATTTTATATAGCGCATCATCTTCTTAAGAAAGCAATTCGGTTGCGTCACAACCAACCGATACAAGCTCAAATCATATCGGCGCCCATGTCTCTTGTCCAATCTTACTGTTACGGCCACAACCACCCATCCCATAGTACTTATTCCTTTGAAGCCAATCTCCATCACTAATTGCGATACACGCCAATAACATCCACTTAAAGGATGAGACACGCCCCAAATCAAAACATTACCCCATGCATCAAATGGTCCCACATTAATGCAATACCAAACAAATTGAACTAAACGTTCAATTTGCTCACATTGAAAACTTAGATAGGATAATCGAACCACAGGTTCGCCATAAAAATCCCCTAAGATCCAAATGTGCGGAGCAGATGTCTTTCTTCAAACAAAATCATCGAGAAGCATAAAATGTGCGCCAGCGATTTTATGAGCATCTAGAAATATGGTTACCCAAAACCATTAAGACAATCAGCGTCGTTTTCCGTTTTAACCCAACGAAGTTAAAAAAAACAACTCGCGCCATAAAACGAACTATATGTACGTTTATCGCCGACCGACACAAAGGATCGTAAATGCTCTTCGGCAAGATCCTTTGTTGATTGTTCTTTTGTGTTTCCCCTTTCCGATCCCAAATTTGGGAAAGACAAAGAAAGGAAAATCCTTTATCTGCAGGATAAGAAAAGTTTTCGTCCGATGAAAAAATGGACATCGAGAGTTGGTTTTTGAATCTCAACCGAGACGGTGAGATATAGAAAAGTGGGTTTTTAAGAGTTGAGCGGAACGGTTCCGGGTGTCAGTGTTAAAAAGGACAATTTATTCGCATACTGTAAAGAGCCGAGAAAATCCAAATGTAACTTTTAAATAAGATTTAGTTTCAATTAAATAATTATTAAAAATAAAACCAGGCGGGTTGTTGTTCAAATGTGTAATAAGTGCGTGGTGTTAAATAGCATAACATTAAAGATTCGTTTTAATTATAAAAAACAAAGATTGTTTTATTTTAAAGGTGTTTCAAGTGTAGGTGGTGTTCAAAGGATTACATTACACTACAACACACAGGCAATCTACAAAGCAAATGCATTAGCACCAATAAGCTAGCCCCTGAAATTAAATGCGGTTACGACATTACGTAACCACCAAATATCCTCAATCTTTCCCATGCACACTAATAGAAAGTATGTTTTCAGACACGTGCATGGCAAGCCATCTCAGTAGGCCCATCGGTCACCTATGTAAGCGTCAATACGCGGTAGCACAACGCGCTACTGTCTGACGAAAGAAAACGGATTCTCGCTAATGTAACTACACATGCGAGAGTTCGACCCTTTCAAGACGCCACGACTGGTGCATGATCAGCATAAATGCTGGGAGCGGTTGCTGATCATGTGAACACCAGTTCAAGTTTCTGCCCACCTGCAAATCATTGCTTATGGTGTTTCCCCCTATTGAATTTGTTGTTTCACGGTTCGCATACTCATGGACACACAGCAAAAACGACCGAAGTAGTCATCGTGTGTGTGTTTCGCGCCCTTGCTGGGACTAACGTGTAGAAGATCTTCTCCTTGTTGGCCGCTGAGCGGTGGATGTAGATGAATCTTTTATCTTAGTGAAAGGGGTAGTTAGTCGAAATTTAACCGCTGCCGCGTACGGTCAATTGCAAAGAATTGGGATTGTACCAAGTATTGGGTTTCGTGCCACAAGAAGTGCCTTGAGTGGTTGGATAGTAATTGGATTGCCTATTCAGATATCAAATGTGTTTTCGAGTAACTCTAATTTTTACCACTAGTGAAATAAGTCTACATTTTAATCGGTATTAAGTTGGATTTTGGTTTACTCGCCAATGAATAAAGCTAAGAATGGAAAAGAGTGTCGTTTTTTGTTCTATTGGTGACGTTCGAGGACCAACCACTGGTTTCATCGTCAGCGCCCGTTGATCATTGACTATTGAGCTTGGAAGTTAGTGAACCTGTATCCTAGTGGCACATAACTAGAAAACGATTGGTAGAGCACAAAATAGCTACAGGGCTAGATCTGGTGAGTAAGGCGGATGGTCAAGCAGTTCAAACCGTAATCGTGGATTTCCGCCATGGCAACCGCTGAGGTGTGATACGGCGCGTTGTCTTGGTGAAAGAGGATTTTCTTTTTCAAATTGCAAATGTGTCCGTTTTTCCGCAATTTCTACCTTCAGTTGGTCAAGTCATTCTGCGTAGTATGCTCCTGTAATGGTTTTTCCTTTTTGAAGATAATCTATTAAGTTAACTCCATGACTATCCCAAAAAAACAGTCGCCATCACTTTCCCAGCCAAAAAAAAAGTTTTTGCTTTTTGGAGGCAACTCCCCGTTTTCAGTCCACTGTTTTGACTGTATTTTTATTTCGGGCATATAATAGTGTATCCAAATTCCATCGACTGTAATTAATCGGCGCCAAAACTAGGATTTATCGCGCCTAAACTGTCCCAACAGAGCGTCGGAAAAGTTCATTCGAACACGTTTTTGGTCTAACATGATCAAATGCGACACCCAACGCGCGGACATCTTTCTCATGCCTAAATCTTGATTTAATATGTGACAGACACGTTCTTTGGACAATTTCATACCCTCTGCTATCTCTCCCACTTTAATTCGGCGGTCGTCTAGCACGATCTGGTGAACTTTAGCGACGTCATCGTCAGTTGTTGCAGTTTTTGGATGTCACGAACGTTTATCTTCTCCCAAGCTCTCACGGCCACATTTAAATTCATTATCATCATCATCGGCACTACAACCGGGATCCGGTCTTGGCCTTATTTAGCAAGTCTCGACGCTTGTTAAATTTTCCATAATAATTTATTTTTAAGGGAAGGTTGTGGCGGTTCTTTAAAGCATTCCCAAAGAACCACCCATCCTCTTTAGATTAACCACCTTCCTCTTCCCACACAAAGCCATTGTACTTACCTGCAATTTTGGGCAGCGTAAGCTCCCAGCAGCATATTCCATACCTAAAAGAAAACCGACTCGACGGCATGCATACATTCTGAACTTTTCTGGTTCATACTCCATGAACTAGTTCATCTCCTATCGGCTCAGCTTGTCTTCAATTACCGATAAATAAACGCTCACCAGCGTATTGCGGACACAGCTGCAATTGATATACCTACTTAATCGTATATCTTATCCTACCCTTAGGTCCGCGTTAGTGGGTCCAATTCTCTAACCATTTCCCAGCCATGCATTTGATTTGAGCTTGAACGTGATCGTTTATTTACTCACGTTTTTGTTCCATGAAGACCCATCATCCAACCCGGTTTTCATCAGTCAGTTCACCGAAGGCCTTCGGCAACATTCTCAACGCTGTCAAATGCAAATTGTTTGCTCAATAAATTGAGACATTATAAAAATCGTCGATCTCACTTTTGTTGCTTACAAAAGACAAGAATAACTACTAAACAAATCATGCTGACGACATGTCATTTCACACAGCTCTCACACCACAATGCTGTCAAGTTAACAAAATAAATTGAAATTATACTCGTATATACCCACGTAATTTAAATTTAAAATGCTGGGGCAAACTTGTACACAACAGTATACTTGCATAGAGGTACCTGGTATTTATATTGCATTTGTATCTGTCTAACTCGACGAACTGATTATATTGCACTAATCATTTGTTTGTTTATGCGTATAATAATATTAGTTCTCTATTGCAGATTTATTGTGTATGTTGAATGTATATTATGATTATCACCTTCAATCATCTGGTCGCATGGATTAATTAAGTAAGCGATGATTGCGTCTAAGTCTAGGCATTTCCGTAATGAAGTCGATTAAAACTCATAATATTTACTCGCTATTAAGTAGTGCACCTCTTCAAGCACCGCAATCCCTCACGCGTGGCGCGAAAAAAAGGTATATAAGTAGGAAAGACTTTTCTTACTTAACTTACCTTATTTCCATGTGAAATTATTCCAGAAATCGCACCCATCAATGTTACCAGAAGCACAATACGTCCATAATTTTTGAGCTTATTTAGGTCAGTATTCAGAGGTCCCCATAGCTTTAGGTGAACCGAGAAAATGTCAAATTGAATTTATTTTGTTTACCTGAAGTGACAAGTAAAGGGCGGTCATGTTTAACTTCGATTATAAAGCCTACTTTTATATCTCCCTCATCAACTCAGTTTTTATTTCGGTTGCCCTTTCTCTATGTGATGCGCCTGCCACACATTTCAGTAGATAAATTAAATTAAAATTCCGTTTTTCCTTCCCTGCCTCATCCGCCTCAATGAAACGCCATTAAAAAATGTACATGGACCCAAATGAAATATTGCTGTGTTTCCACATCCCTGCTTCCGCAATGTACTGTGCAGTACTTATATATGTATACGTATGTTTATCAACCCCTAAGGGAAAACGAGTATTCGTTTTGGGTGTAGTGTCAACGACAGAAATAAAGTCATTTCAAGACCCACAGAAAATATGCCAACAACAATGGCGTCAAAACTGAAAAGGGCCTGACAGGGCTTATGGGCATGTAACTTCGAACTTGTGCTCTTAATAGAAGGGCAGGTACACCAAAGGGCACGATCCTCAAAACAGAGGCCGAAATTATATATCTTGTGCATTGTTATTATTATTCAAAGTGAAAACCTTTCAACAAGTGCTTTTTGACTAATTTACCTAAAGCTATAAACCCTAAAGGTACAAAACACAAAATGACTTGGCAGTAGAAATCTGTAAAATACAAGACAGTCGGGATGGGCCTTCTTCTTATTTTTATTCTATTGTGGTTTAATCTACAATGTTATCTCATTTTGTTAAACGCCATCGCATGTTGTTTGTATTTCACATTGGAAGCAACGACTTCTTGGACTGAAACACGTTGTAATAGCAATTATAAATCCTTGGTGTATTTTGCTGTATAACTATAGACTAGAGACCGATTTGTCTTTTCGAAGATCAGCATAAGCTGTTATCATGCTGCGTAACTTTCTTTGGTCAAATCGTTGAAGGTCGACCTTGTTGTGGTATAAATATGTTTAGATATGTCGACTTTATCCCTTTTATCGAACCCAAGATTTAAATTCAGTTTTGCGAGTATTTACACCACAGTTTCCCATGTATATCACTATCTTCTCCACATTCCCTTCATATTAGCCAGTGCAACTGACTCACACAAATATATTTTTTTATTTTGTTTCGCAGCTGATGACAGGTGACTTGGTTGTAGTTCAAGAACTTATTTGAGCAAGCCCATTTGCTGTTCGGTGCTGGACTCTTAGAACTGCTACACAAAGAGATGAGTCCCACTTAAGTGGTATTTGTGACACCATAACTTCCGAAAGTAATCAAACAAAATAATTCTGTCATCCTCAATTCCAGTGTCACAACTAAAATCAGGTGTTTTAACCGTTTCGCTATAACACTTGCTGATTGTCCTTGTATCCCCTAATTTTGCACGATGAGAACGACGGAATCAACCCTTGCTGATTGAACCTACACCCAAGAGAACAGGACGTGACCAAAAAATCCAGTATTTCGTTGATTTGCCTTATAGGTCGGAGGGTCGTCAATAAATCTCACTAGCAGTTTTGGTGGTTGAAAGGTAAATGAAAGCCTGTTCATCAAAGCCCATATTTTATGTGGCAAAGTTCATTTATTGTTAGTGTTGCCAAAAGGCAGAAATAATATGAAAATAGATCCTCGTTTATACCAAGCAAGCAGTAAGTAATATCGTAAACAAAGTCTTCAATAGATATATACAAATGTGATCTTGACAGCGTGCCTTACCGCCTGTTTTAATTTCTTCTGAAATCCAAGTGAAAAACAAATAGAAAGAAGGCCACACACACTGTCGTTGCATTATTAGTGTGTCGACTGGGACCGTGCATCTATAACCTGGCCGTTAACAGTTCAGTCTCATTTTCATAATAAACCACTTATACACACTTCCGGCTGGTTGATACATTCTAACAGAACTAACGGGGCCCTGAGGCTGGCGGAGACATTCGCTGTTAGCTGCAATTTGACTCAACTCGTAGAGGAACCTACGCGTGTGCCGGATACCCGAGGTGATTATGCGAACATCCTTGATCTCCTTTTGACATCCGAGCCGACCGTTTATGCCATGAAAGTTGCTGCACGACAGTTACATAATTAACAGTGTTAATTATCACCCCTTTCCATTTAAATCAGTATCGCAAACTCGTGTCCACCAGACCTCTAATCGACCCACTCTTACCCTCAACTGTCAAACTCACACAGCAAACTCTTCTGATAATCGGTATGCCTTGCCTAAATTTAGGAAGAAACTGACCTACGAGAATGTCCGCCTCTATCTTTCATACCTCCTCGACAAATCTGACTCTGTATGTTATTGTTGTATTCCAGAATACTACCCTTATTAAATTTAACACTGAATCTCCTAACACATCCTTAAAAACTTCACTTAACATATATTACATTCTCACTTAATACATACCATTCATAAACATTCGCAATATTACCAGTTACAGCACACTTAATAACCTGCACCTTTTTATTTATTCAAAACATAGTAACTTGGATTTTCGTCCAAATTTGATTGAATGTGAAAAGTCACAGAGAGAAAATAGAAATAGAAAAAATTCAGTTCGGACAATTCAGTTCGGACAAAAAAAGAAGTTCAGAAAAGAATATACAGTTCAGAGAAAAAGATACAGAGAGAAAAAGAATAGATTAATATAGAAGAAGTTATTAGAATAGAAATGAAGAATTAAAATTATTAAATTCGTAATTTGGAGAAAATAAGAATCTGAACATTCTGGTAAGCAATCGAACTTTTGTATTCTTTGCCAATTGTGGAATTAAAAACCAAGATTAAATAAAAATAAGAAAAAACAACAAAGAAAACTCAAAGAAGAGTAAAAGAAGAATCCTGAGTTTTAATTAATATTAATAGATTAAACATAAAAGGTCCACGCTCTTCCCTCATCCGAGGAAGCACGGCGGCGGACATACAACATTATGAAGGTAAAACGAAAACCAGCGTGATGGATTTCATCCAGCAGGAACGTCTACCCACCGTCTTTCCTAGCCCTCACAACCCGTTTGTTAATTTCCGTAAAAATCTCAATATGCTCCCTAATAAAGTGTTAAAAGATCTCTCGGCATTTCTCCAATATATCGACAATAAAATGACCTAACCCAATAATGACAAGCTTTTTTGACCCCAATCAGTCGCCCTCCAGCCCTACTCGTCATCTTAATACCCTCAATACCCCCCCCCCCCCCCCCCCGCAACAATATACTATCGGGATGTGAGAGGTATCCGCTCCAAAACACAATCGACTCCGGAAAAGGCGCATTCCATCCCCTTCGACATATACGCTCTGATTGAGACCTTATCCCTAATATTAATAGTCTAGAACTATTCCCTCCGTCCTTCAATGTTTTTCGCGATGAGAACGTTCATCGAGAAGGCCCCAATTCCCCATGCAGTGGGGTGCTGCTTGTCACTCAAAACAGAGTCGCTTCGTCTCTAATTGCCATATCTTCTTCCCCCGATTTTGCCATACAAATCGACAAGCCCTAAGTCCTTATACATTATCTGCTTTTATATACCTCCTTCACGAACCATCGACGATATCGTTGTCCTTTGCGATTTTAACCTCCCCCTTCTCCAATGGACATCAGCTGACGATCAATCCTTCTACTTCTCAAACCCCACAAGTTCCAAGGAATGTATTTTTATAAACGGTCTCACCGACTCATGCAACGTCAAATAAGCAATGTCCCAAATCATAATGGGAGACAACTGGACCTCGCGTTCACAACCGACCCACACAATTCTTTAGTTGCCTTTAGTCCACACTATCTGCTTTTATATACCTCCTTCACGAACCATCGACGATATCTTTGTCCTTGGCGATTTTATCCTGCCCCTTCTCCAATGGACATTAGCTGACGATCAATCTTTCTACTTCTCAAACCCCACAAGTTCCTAGGAACGTATTTTTATAAACGGTCTCACCGACTCATGTAACGTCAAATAAGCAATGTCGCAAATCATATTGGGAGACAACTAGACCTCGCGTTCACAAACGACCCACACAATTCTTTAGTTACCCTTAGCCCACACGCCCTCTCTACCATTATCACTTATTAATTAATTAATTCTCTTATCCATATATCTTGATCACGTAACCGAGCCTTCTCTACCGCATGACAGGTTTTCCTACAACTTCAACAAAGATAACTTCTGCCTTCTAAATGAACATCTTAGCAAAACAGAGTTTCGCTTTGATCATCTGGGGGTAGAAGAAGCTACTGCCACTCTCTGTCAGGAGCTCTACTATGCCATCGCACTATATGTCCCCTATTCTCATCACAGGTCATCGGTCTCATCGCTCCCATGGTACAACCGCATACTCCGCATCCTTCGGAACAAGATAAATAACTTGTGTAACATTTTTCTAAAAACGCGTTCCTTCCAAAACTACTCCAACTATCTCGGTTTCTTTTGTAAATTTACCGAGTTCTACAAGTCTCTCTACTCAACATAATCATCATCATCATCGGCACTACAACCCGGTTCCTGTCTTGCCCTTATTTAGCAAGTCTCGAGGCTTGTTAAATTTTCCATAATAATTTGTTTTTACGGGCAAAGTTATTAGCGGACGTGGTACTTGTAATCGAAACTAGGTTGCATCCATGTCACCGTCCCGTATTCCCAAACTTCTCCATGATTCGAAGAGATCGAACCCTCACTGGCGGTCCCACCATCAACGGAGGTGGAACTTGTATACTGGTTAATAGCGGACTTCGCCATGAAGCTATTGACTTCCCACACTTAGAGTCCATAGAGGTGACTGGAGTTGAACTGCATCTGGCTAGTAATGGTAGAATGAATATATACTGCGTATACCACTCGCATAAAACCAATAATGGCCCCATTAATCCCGAAGATATCGGCAAACTAATAAGGACCTCGGGGCATACACCCTTCATCATAGGCGGCGATTTTAACTCCAGACATCCCCACTGGAACAACTCTGTCTCTTGCCCAAATGGCACAAAACTGTACCAATGGTACACCGCAAACATGTATGTCCTCAACCTCGAAATAGTCGCACCTACGGTTGGTACTCGAGGTAACTCAATTCTGGACATATTTATTGTGTCCAAAGACTTACTTCCACAAATCACTCCTCCTCAAGTTTCAGCGGATGTATCTGACCACAACGCTGTGACCACATTCATTCGCGGCTATCGAGCATCTCGGGCTCATATCAGATACATACCCGATTATGGACGGACAAATTGGGACAACTTCAATATTACATTCAACGATAAACTCCACCAATTCTCTCTTCCCACTGACAGGAACCTAACGACGGTTGAGATAAACAACGCTGCAAAACGACTTCACGAGATTCTAGTTGAAACTTCGGAGACTCATGTCCCGAAGTACAAACTTGAAAAGACCTATCAGATCCCCCACGACGACCTCACTCTTCGTCTCATCCGGGAGCGTAAAAACTCTGCAGAATGAGATATCGTCATCGCTTACGCAAAGGGAGCCATTATTGCGATCCATTATTCACAATATTGGAACACTGATAAAACAGAGAATCCAAAACAATCGTACCCGACAATTGGAAGACAAGCTGAAGGGTATTCAGATGGACCAGAACGTTTATAAAAATGTTAAAAAGATATGTGGCACTTCCCGCATCACTGGGCCAATTATGCACAATGGTGTTGTTGTCAATAACGACACCAATAAAGCAAATATCATCGGAGAGACCTTCGAAAACAATCACAAACTCACTCTCCAAGATGGCGACCCGGAAACTAATGCAATCGTTAGTTCAGAGGTCCACAGTAAGTTGGACGACGTCAACGAGCCAATTGTTGTCTTTAACCAAGCTATCAGTGCATACTTCGATGACACACGTGATATTGGTCACGGTTTCATCACACCAAATACCCTACAGAGTCTGGTTAAATCTCGACACCCTAAGAAGTCACCTGGTATCGACAACATGTCATACCACTCGTTGCGAAGGCTTTCTGCCTTATTCTTTATAAAGCTCTACATTCTGTCCAACCATGCTTACAACATGGGGTACTTTCCCCAAGCTAGGAGGCACGCTATTATTTGTCCAATAGCAAAAGTTGGGAAACCAACCTATCATCCCTCAAGCTTTCGCCCTATCTCGCTTCTCACTTGCATCAGCAAAATATATGAAAAATTCATATACGAGAAGCTAAATAACTTTTTCAGGGCCACGCACCTAATACCTGATATCCAATTCGGATTTCGAAGAGCGCACAGCACCACTATGGCTCTCAATTTATTTCAAAACCACGTCTGCGTGCGGCTCTTTAATAAGGAACCCACCGTTGCGGTAAGCCTAGACATTGGAAAAGCTTTTGATACGACTTGGATCGAAGGTCTCGCTTTTAAACGACTGAATACTGGCCTCAGTAGAACGCTATGTAGCATCATCTACCAGTTCGTTCGAAACAGAACCTTCCAAGTTAGAATGAATGGAAAGCTTTCCCGAACTTTTCACGCCGCTGCAAGCGTACCACAGGGCTCCATTCTAGGCCCCATCTTATTCAATATACCGATATTCCCCGCCCCGTGGACGGGAGAGTAAACCAAATATGCTATGCGGATGACGTCCTGGTGTACACGTCAACCAAAGGCCCTAACATCGCAACAAATCGACTCAACCGTCACTTGGACGAACTATATCAGTATTACAGTCGATGGAAAATCCGACTTAATCCATCCAAAGCAGTAGCCATAATTCTGAGTAGTAAACGCTCCCAACCTGCTTCTCGATATTCACAGAATATTCGAATAAAAATGGGAGATACTACGATTAGACCACAGGACAAGATGAAATATCTTGGGGTCACTTATACCCCAAAAATGAATTTCATCAAACATGTGACCCACATTCTCCAAAGGGGCCTCACTCGGTCTAAGCAACTGCACAACATCTTGAAGTAGAGGAACAAAGTTGACACCAAAGTTAAGCTTCTCTGCTATAAGCAGCTAATCCGATCTGGAATATCGTACGCCTTTCCCATATGGTCCTGCATATCTTCGGCTCAAATGGAAAGACTTCGGGTTTTCGAAAGGAAACTCCTAAGAAGATGCACCAATCATTCTAGACGGCCTGACGGTCGTCGTTACCCCAACTCTCACCTATACGAAGGCCCTTCCATTACCCCTATCGACGAGTACTTGCTTCAATTAGCATATAAGTACCTCGAAAACATTCAGAACAGCGAGAACCTACTTGTACGGGACTCTTGCGTTCTTGACCCTTCTCTCTCTCGATCTCTTCGGATCAAACCCCCACAATTTCTTCTTCAGTACAAAACTGAAGAAAGAACCCTTCCCAACAACATTCCCCTCTATAATAGAGGATTCCTGGACCCATCCCATAGGGTCTACTATTAACAAACCAAACACACGAACGCACAGTACAAGACGGCACAAACACAAACATACACACCGACCAAAGAGCAGATTATCAGACGCCAAAGACGTGATCTGCGTTTACTACCGCACCCAAGACCCACCGGTCTTGTATGATTTCTTTCCCACCATCCCTCTATAAAAGTAGTTAGAGAACACCTGGACTAACACTGTCCACACTATCCTTGGATACCCCCCCTTTTTTTCTTTTCTTTTCAGATGCCGCGAGACCGAGCCCAACATCCTCACGGATGTGGGTGATTCTGGTTATCGCAAGATGACCAGAAGTCAGAGACAAGATGAAGGACACATATGTCCTGTCTCGCTAAATTCGGCCTTCTCGCCACAATTTTTTTTTTTTTTTTTTTTTTTTTTGAATCAAGGATCAGTCTCAATTGGCGTCCGAAGCGGTAGGACGCCAGTAAATTAAATTAAAAATAAAATAATAAATTAACAAAATAAAAAGTAGTTTTTATTGGGCCTGGCCGATTCCCAGGACCGTATTCAGCAATCGTTCGCTTCTCTTCCTCGTTCATCGAGAAGCACGGAAGCGAACCGTACAACAAAGCTCTAAGTAAAGTTTTTATAAACGGACTGATAAATGGATTAATTGAATTTGATTTCCTTTCCAGCACCCGATTTACCATAAAAGTGAAATATTGTCTGTAGCGACAAATAAAAGATTTGTGTGCCACAACGCGTCCAAAAATTTGTTAGAGTGTTAAGAACCGAACAATTCTAGGTAATGTACTATGCGCGGTGGAGACCGTCAGGAGGCTAACGTAAAAGTATTATATATTTAGATTTATTAGAGTTGTTATTGTTGCTATTGTTGCAAAAGTATGTGGCGTGTCTAACAGAAACACACACACACAATATACAAGAAAATAGTGAAGAACACCGAAAGGAAATTTGAATAAGCAAGAGCATCAGAGCCGTATAGCATAGCGATAACATAACAATTCCTCATCAGTTGAGTGTGCTTGAGTTTAGCAATCGAATTCGTACACGCGGCAGTGGCCTGATGTGTTGAGCATTGGTTACATTTTTTGTAATTCTAACCGTCATAGCATCAGTTCGAATCACACGTTCTTGACTTTCGTCGCAAACGCTATAAGTAAATGATTCTATTTCGATTAACTTTAAATTTGGACTACTATTAGACATAGAATGTACACAATGTACGAATAAATTTACTTGCTACAAATAAAATTTACCAGAAGTAAATAATCTGAATAAAAAATGTAGAAACTAGGGATTGGAAAGTCAATACGCAAAAATCATTGTTATTTTATGTTCGTCAGTGAACGCGTGTTATGCTTAATTTTTCTCAGTATTTGAAACTTAAATAATGAATACGAACATTTTATCTGGCAAAATTGAATGGATCGTAGAGCCACCTGTTTTAATAGCTTTTGCGCTGATCTTATTTCTTGGGTTCAAATGGTTGCATTCAAAGGTTATTCCATCGCATGTAAGTAATAATTATCAAAGATCTCTTTTTAACAGCAAACACGTAGTTTCCCTTGGAATATATTCGCAGGTGAACAATCGGCATGTAAAAGATTTGTGTGTTTATCGTAAAGAGGTATTTTATACATTAAATGGCTGAAACCAAACCGACTGAAAACTATTTTATTAAAGCACTGAATGTGACATTCTAGGTAAACTCATAACGTCATAGCTTCTGGTCAGTAAAAGGTGACTATCAAGTCATTTCAAAGTCTTATTCAATTGCTGTTTCTGTTCGTATACTTTTGACATTGAGTAACAAAAATCCACTTCTGAAGCCGAAAGCCGAAAACTTCGCATCTCAATAGATAATAGACAACTAGAGTAACTGTCATCCTTTACGTAGTCATGTATATTTCATCCCGTCCCCGAGATGATTTGAGGCTACATTTGTATTCCAATATTCTGTGAATATCGAGAAGTAAGTTGGGAGAGTTTCTTACTCAAAATTACGACGACAATCGGTTGCAACGCTTGATAAGACTTGATGCAAGTTTAGATTTAGTATCAACTAGTCTAGTCTAGTGTTTGCTGTATTCACCCACTTTAAAGACGGGGTATATCTGAAGTGTAGATATGGAATAGGATGGAGTCTAGAATGAAGTATTCCGGTACGCCTGCGGCGAGAAGCAAGTTATGAAATAATTTTGCGCTCACCGGAACTTTAGGAATATCTGTTTCTAATAAAGAGGTAGATAATAGCTATTTCTGCTGAGAGCAAGAGTTAAAAACGAAAGTTGCGATCAATGCCGCTTCGAACGCCTTCTCAATATCTCAGCGCGAATGGGTAAGTTCTTTGCTAAAAAGTAAGGTGTATTTCCAAAGCTTTCTTTGAAAACCTAAACGAAAACGTGGAATGGATGATACTTGATGGAGTGAAGAAGTTTCCAAACGCTGGTATAAATACTGCATGGCGTTCTGTACTATCTTCATGCCATTGGATGAACTTTTAACAGGATGCAAATAAAACTGTATTAACAAATGCAATTTCAAGACATTCACAGATGACTGCCAAAACAGAACCCAACTCGTCATCCTACTCTATTTCTGTGAAAACCTCTATTAGTCAAACCGCCGTATTCTGGCAGCTACCATTTGTTGCTAGCTTTAACAGCTCTCTGGTATAATACTTTATAATAATTTGCACCAATGCTCCATGAATAGGTCGATATTCAGCCATCCGTCTACATGTGTATCTCATTACCTCCACGATAGTACAGGCGCCTTTAAACTACTTTATATTTTTGTTCTGTTTTTAAAACACTGAATCTAATCTAAATTATTTTAATTTAGGAATAAGTATTCGACTATATTGTTGCATATATGTTTGTCCTTATTTGATCAGTGGGCCGCAAGTTCGATCCCGCCTTTTGCTAGTTTTTTGGTATAGCATTCGCGTTTTGTTTTCGTTTTAACGTTTGTATTTTCAAAAGTATATTTGCATCTTCGGGCACACTCGAGAAAATAGACCCTTGTGA
This sequence comes from Microdon myrmicae, assembly GCA_963931805.1. NCBI lineage: Eukaryota > Metazoa > Arthropoda > Insecta > Diptera > Syrphidae > Microdon > Microdon myrmicae. Next base: position 28,771,825 of record OZ007499.1, read on the forward strand.
TATTGTTATTATTTCACAATCAGCCTCATTTGAAGATAACGTAGTTTTTTTTAAGGCCTCAGAAACCCCCACAGTTCACTTTCACGACACTTAGCCAATAATTATTCAACATTGTTTTCTAGCAAACAATAATAACATATATACTCTTGTTAATCGCAGAATTTTTTCGAACTTGAAAAAAAAGTTGCAACAACTATTCGTGCTATCCGTGCGTTGGCGAAAATGGTAGTGATTGTAGAGAAAGGCATGGACGTAACAACTGAGTGCCAGCCCTTAATGGCAGTAACAATAATGCCGGAAAATAATTGCCCGGATTGTGGCGACAGAGAGCCCAAACCTGACGGAGGTGGACTACGAAAGAAAGTTAAACCCGACGTAATTTTAAATTGAACGTAATGGAAAATTATTTGAAAAAAAAAAACTAATAAAGGATGTTATGTCACATTGTTTGTCTTAATTTGAAACTTCAATACCTGTATGAATAAGTATGATGCAGGAATGATACACTATAAAAGTATGTCTATGGTCAATATTTCTTCCAACAATTTTTTTTTAAAGAATGCGATGTGGTTTATTTTCCAGATGAATTTTGATTACTGCCTTAGAGCTCTTACGCAAGCACTCCATTTTTTAATGTGTTTCAGTTGAATGCGTAATAATCTATATATATAAATGTAATTTCGTATGAAATTTCGATATGAAACAGGTTGCTTTGGGTCCTTATATCACAATGACAATTCAATGGCCAAGGCACGGCTACATCGGATGCTTGCTAGACCTTCATCAAGTTTTGAGGATAGCGGACCGATTCCTTGAAGTCGCTGATTTCATCTAAAATGCGTATTTTTAGGTTAGGCTGGGTTTCGCAGATTATCTTCGATGGAAAAGTATTCGAGTCAAAAATTTAAAAAAAGGAGGTATCCAAAAGATTGGTCTTAAATATTATGTGCGCAACTAAGTTCTCGCTGTTTGTAAATAGATGGCTCCACCAATAAGTGTTGGTCGATTGCGACATACCCAAAATATCAGGAACCAAGCTTAGACATATAGGCCTACAAAGTCATGCAGCAAAAATATGTCTGCACATATTCTATGCACTCTCTATGGGGGCTGTGGGGGTTCTTTAAAACCTTCCTAAAGAACCATCCATTTCTTTAAAAAAACCTACCTTTCCCCCACTCCATAAACCACTATACTTACTTGCATTCGAGCAGTGTAAGCTTCCTTTAAAATAACTTTCACCTGAAAGTAAAACCCCAGCAGGCATGCACATCAAACAAGTTATTTCATTCATATTACATGAACCGGATCGGCTTGTCATCAATTATAAAAGATAAATACTAGCTGGCCAGCGTATTTGTTGACACAGCTGTACCCGATATTCTTGCCATGGTTCATGTGTGAATATTGCGCCAATCCCAAAGTTCGCTAGAGTTGCGACCAATTTCCTTTATCGGTTATCTACCGATCATGGGATTTGGGCACTAATATGATTGACGTTAGACAATCATACGCATGATGATGTCTAATGACTCGTTGTCTAAACAACGACCAGCCACTATTCTCACGCTGGCTATTCTAAACGAAACGCTTCTGTGTACTCTACGTAAACAGAAGAAATTATTTTTGCCTACATGCCAGTATTCCTGTGCATTATCCAATGCCTAAAATAAACATGCACCCAAATCTAGTTGCCATTGCCGTCGCAGCAAAGTTCTGTTGACATCGCCAACCCAAATCGAACCCCTATCGTACGATGGGAATACACCCAGCCGTACATCGATCATCATATTTGACCAGCTGCATGTTCGTTTTTCCTTTCCTGCGCCCAGCGAGTGTTTGGGTGTCTTTCTTGAAAAGGAAAGATTGTTTTTCCCCTGCGATGACATGCGTGGGAACTCGTGGTAATCACCGAGAGGCTGGGTCAACGTCGCCCAGCTCGGGGAGTCAGATTTCTATCACCACAGCGGACGGTCGCACCCGCTTAGAGTTCCCATTTTTACCAGCCCACTACTAAGTAGCAAGTTTCGTTTTCCACCGATATACGTAATTGAGTCGGAGTTTAGTGACGTTTTTGTCTTGTACGTGTACTAAGCAATGTCGAGCTAGTGTCGAGTTACGTCCTATTTTGTGCGAGTCCTTTAATATAGCGACGTATCTGCCATCGATTGAAAGAGACACAGTGTTAATGTAAAATCAACCTATACTGTAGTTCACCAGAATTAATTATTAATTGTAAAAGACACGGTGTAATGTGGAATTGAATTAAAAAAATGTTACGTACCAATCGGCTTATTTTATTAATTGACTTTCCAGGTGATCAGTGTCTTGTTTAAACTCCGGCGTCTTTACTGGTTTATTCCTCCACGGCAACAATTTAAATTGAACTACCTGTGTGCTTTTATTCGTTTGGTCTTTTGATGGTCAATCACTTTATGCAGCAGACGGTGGAAACTTAAGTGAATCCGTGTCATACTAGGCACCTACTAAACCTTACCCACAGGGCCTTTAGACTTTTTATTTACAAAGCTTTCCATTCAACTGTGCCTATAAATTAGGTACTTTCCCCATACTTGTGTGCTATTGTTTATCTATTATAATATATAAATTTGGCAAACCAACGTATCACCACACACACTGCTCATTTACAGTTGATCATAAATACTTCTACCAGAGCCATGATGCTAACATAAGATTTTTAATTTGGATTTCAAAGAGCGATCAAAACTACATCATCGTTCGACTTAAAAAGAAACAAAAAGGTAACAAAAACATCACCATGGCGAACCTAGATATTTCCAAAGCCTTTGACAGGACATGGATAGGTGGTCCAGTTTTTAAACTCTTGAACATCTCCCAGTGAAACTTAGTGTAGGAGTTTCTACTAATTCCTCAAAAACAATAGAACTTTGTAAATTCGGGTGAATGGAAAGTTATTCCGAACTTTACACCACCCCGTTGTCATACCACCATGCTCCATTTTAGGCCACATCATATTCAGTGTCTATTCCTCAGATATTCTCGTTACTTTGGATGATAGAATAAAGAAAATCTTATACCCGGATGATGTTCTTGCTTTCATGTCCTCTACAAGCCCTAACGTCACAACAAATCATCTTAATTGTCTCCTGGACGAATTTGATTAGTATTATAGTCGGTGCATTTGGCGCAAGGCTAATAACCTTGCCCGGAAAAACAAATTATTATGGGCAATTTAACAAGTCTCGGATAAGGACCGGATACCGGTGGAGAGACTTGCTAAATAAGGCCAAGACCGGATCCCGGTTGTAGTGCCCACGATGATGATAGTCGGTGCAAATTCTTGATTTCATCCAGCCATCCCCATAATTATGATTACTCAACACAATCTACTTCTCGATATTTACAGAATATTCAAAAGCATAATATAGAAGCTACTATCATCACCTCGCAAGATAAGATTAAATATATTGCACCCCAAAAATGACCCATGTGACCCATGTCACTCAGAGGACTATCGGTCGATCTAGGCACCTATGCAGCACTATGAGGTGATAAAATGCTAAACAGGTAAGCCGGCCTAGAATATCGCACGCTAATCCAATATGGCTTTGTGGGAGTTCTCTATATCATGCCGAGAACCAACCCACAATTATAACCATAATTTCGCCCACAGACCACGCACAACGCAAACCAGAGTCCCTTTCTTCGGCCCTTTTCACCTGTAAAAGGTACCCCCCCATAGGACGCATAACCTGAATTCATCCTTCTATACAGTTAATGCATAACGAATTCAGCCGTTTTATGCCATATGACAACATAATTGATAAACCACATGAAATTTCCTATCCGAAATCTCTATATCACACGGAGAACCAAACCTCAATTGTAACCAACCTTGACCGCTAACAGCGCGTCACCCTACCCTAACCTGTAAACATCCAAAAACAAACCCCAATCTGCAAGCGCACCCACCCCTAACTTGCAAGAATTCATCTCCCAATCTGCAATAAAATACATTTCCCAAAACTCCCAACAGACTACAATTCAACAGAATATATTCTAAATCATCCCCGCATTCATTTTCCCAAAATCGCTTCAGTCAATGCTTTACTGAATTCATATTCCCTCCTTGCGACCAAGCAATCTTAATTTCCCCGAAATTCATATGCCGTAACAAACCCATATTCAAATCCACAACGGAACATCAACCATCTCCACCAACTATACCAAGCCGCATACATTTCCCTGCTTGCACCCAAGCAACTTCAATTTCCCGGTATACACAACCAACGAATCCAACTCAGCTTATACGGCGAGGATTCGCTGGAACTAAATTCTTACGCGAGCATAGCAACTCTCCTCAAAATTCCTCGTACGTGGCAATGAGTTTCTGAGGCCACTGCCACGACGCGATGAACTTTTGCTTACGTTAGTTAGTCGTGATTCATCCACCGTTGCGCCCGCACACGCAAAGTCGTCATTCAGCTACCCCCACGCGCACATCGGGAGTCCACTGAAAACCGCCGCGACCAACGCGAGCCAAATAAAGTTGGTTCGAACGTTTCCCTTTCAATTGCTGCGGGCACAGGATCAAAGAGAAATAGAAGAGAAAACATTCGGGCGCAGTTCGTGGATGTATTCGGTACAATCTTACCAGTTAAGTGCTTGCCAGTGAAATGGATATGTTTTGGATTCATGATGATATGCTCGGGGAAAATCTAGTACATCGCCTAGTACTTTCCCCGACAAGTATTCACCACACCTGACGACGACCAGATGACAGTGCACAAACAACTGTCATGCTTGTTTACTGCTGGTGGTGCTCGATTTTTCAACTATCTTCAGCGAGTACATTGTTTTACGGCTTTTGGTACTTTCAAATATAATTACTGTGAATCCACACTGTTTTTTGGTATCGATCAACTTCAATGTTGCAACGACTACTTTTTAGTGCTCTTAATAGTATGAACAATTTATAACAACATTTAATGGATGTGTAGCCCGCCACCATGCGGCCTTTTGGTGGTTAACAAATAAAAAAATGGCGCAAAACTAATGACCTTGCCCGGAAAAAACAAATCATTATGGAAAATTTAACAAGCCTCAGGACTTGCTAAATAAGGCCAAGACCGGTTCCAGGTTGTAGTGCCGATGATGATGATGGTGAAATAAAAGTTGTCTCAATCAAGAACTCAGTCGAACTTTTCTATATTCGAGCGTTGTCTGTTGTACACTGAATTCTTTTCGTTCGTGAACTTATAAACCTAGTGAATCAAACGATTGCTTAAACATAAATATTTTAACTTTGGTTGACCAAACATAAGGAACACAAACACAAATCCCAGAAAATTCGTCAAATACATCCGTTCAGCGCGGATGTCTGGATTCGCTGCTAAAACCCAACGCAACTCATCACTGCACACGGAGGGACAACAAGATTATCATATCATCGGGAACTTCACGCTGGACGATTAAAAAGGTATTACTGTTCCTTTTTCTTTAATGCAAACTTTGGTTTCAGGCAACGTGCTCACCGTCGCAATTCCCCGAACGACATTCCTCGTTCGGTGGAACAAGATCAAATATGATCTCGGCTGACGACATTCCTCGTCAGGGTCGAGATACACAACAGATATGTTTAATTTATAGTGTACAAATTTCATACTAACGATGTTCGTCTCGCCCTGCATCATAAAAAATGCTTACGGCTATTCGGTGTGTTTTATTTTTCCTTGCGTCTGTGGACAGTGCGCTGGTGAACAAGACACAGCTATTCGCTGGGGATCAATAAACTCAAAGTCAGGTGAATGGTACGAAAAATATACTACTTCTACCCACCACATTTCCCCTCCTCGGAGTGCATTTTTGATTCTGCACTCTGAGAGCAATCAAATACTTAACTGGGTCATGCGGTCACCATTGGTTTTGCTTTCGTTGCATGCGAAAGCAAATCATCCCTGTGATCTTTATGCTCTCCGTTTCAGTTTCCCATTCTCTCTAAGTCCATTGACTGTTGGGTAAATTCGCAAGACTTTATTCATTTCAATGGGTGGGGAAACGGGAGAATGAGGATGAGCGTGCGATGAAGCATGAGTGATCGCGTGGGTAGAGTTAACTAGTCGAATTTTAACCATCGAATCCCACACATGAGTCGAAAAGGTCTCTGCGCGAGTACGAAAGTTTCTCCTCATCAAATTAAATCATTAATTACACATCAACCCTATGTTAAACGTATTATATACAGTTTAAAAAAGTTTAAGTTTCAATCATTTGCACAAAGAGAATTTGCGCATAGTTTACAGTTCGATCGGGCTGTCACCAGTACTATTGCTTATCATCGAGAAGCTGCTAACGAAATCTGAAAAAAAATTATGAGAACGAACTTAGAACATTTAAAATATCAAATAAGATGCATTAACAAAAAAAAGCTTGAAATGCTCAAAACAAATTTATAAAGTTATTGTGAATTATTTAGTGTGAAGTTTGGAGTTAAAATTGAATGTACTTAAATATACTAGGCGCTCCAGAGCAATTAAGCAGCTTTTTTTTTAAAGCAAAAAAAAGTAAATAAAAAAATAAAAACTAATTTCAACCACAAAACAACACCAGTGCGTTTTTATTTCTTCTCTTCTCTTGGTGATCGTCTTGCTGCGGTAATCGGTGGGTGTTTAGTAAACTCGCACCCGTGCTGGCACCACTACCATCTACCCCCCACCCTTACGTATCTTGAATTCGAATGCAAAATATTCGATTATTCGGATGAAAACTCTTCAGGAGATGTGTCAACTACTCTAAGAGACCTGATAATCGCCATTACCCTAACCCTCACCCCCAAAAAAATCCTTGCATCCTTATCGGTGAGCCGTTGTTACGGTTAGCATGTAAAAACCTCAAAGTCATTCAGAGCAGTAAGAAACCACTTTAACGCGAGTCTGTTCTATTCTCTGATTTCTTCGAAATTAACGGACACAAAGCCTTCTTCAATATAAAACTTGTATGATTCCAGAGACACACTGCGTGAACAGAGCCGTATACCACAGCAATTAACAAAGCAATGCCACAGTTAAATGTAATGATAAAAAATGTACCTTCGTTTATACGCGAACGTGGTCTGATGCAGTGACTTTTTGCTGCCAAACCATATGAGTAGGTCGGAATTAAGTTCTTCACTACCGTTGCGAAAGACTATACTTTTATAACAGAGAATCAATGGGGCCATCAGTTAGATTCTACCACTGACTTACCACACCCAGAACTCTTCAGGATACCACACAAATATCGTACTCCAACCAATGTGCAGATTATCAAAGCCCAGGAACAGAATCTGTGTGTAATATCTCACCGAAGATCGAACGATTTTGTGTCCTTAGTATTCCAACAACTTTGCAGTTAGAGATCTCCTGCACAGGGGAAGCTACCAATGTAAATAGCTGTTCCTCTTCCAGATGTCCCAAGACCGAGCTTGGGATGGATGTGATTCTAGTTGTACAAGGCAACAGAAAAGACAGAGACAACCACAACAAATTGTTTGTGCCTTCTCGATCGTTCTCGATACTTTTAAGTTAGTTCTGCGTTTCTTAACTCGCTACGGATTGTTTTTAACAAATTTGAATGTATTTACTATTCTAAAAGACTGTTATAAAATCATTCCATGTGTTTGCTAAATATTTTCAGTACTTTACAGCTAGGTAGACATTATATACGTAATAAGTTTTGATAAAATTTCAAAATTGTAGCCACTAGACTCATTAAATAAACTTAAAAAAATGTATAAACTCACCTACTGGGGCCGCTAAATTTCAGACAAATTCTGGAAGCAACTCAACGAACTAGTCCCACATCACTCACGCCTTCACAGAATCATCTTAAATTTCAACAAGCTAAAAAGCTCGAATGCACTCAGAAAGAAAACTGAATCCTGTCCCGGTGCCACTTTTCAACCAATGCATCGTAAACCAAACTAAAAAATCAACCAACCCAGAGCTTAAACTTTGCATGACACAAAGAGAATTCCCTTGAGAAACAGGAATCATGCTTTACCAAGGACAATTCGCGCCAAACGGATGGATAAAATTACAATAAACCGCATACACAGGAGACGAAGGAGACGAAGGATGCGCTGCTAAAGGATCCAACGAAAGATTCCATTGTCGCCTACCTACATCTGGTGGATGAAGTGTAGATTAAATTAGCTCAAGCACCAGACAAAGGATATGGTGAAAGCGTTTCGAGGGTTCGCATCCTGACTGTTAGAAGATGTAATTTTCATGAAAAGCTAAGTGCGAGCCCGCGATGAATAGATTGCATTTGTTGAAGGGCAGACAATGCCCAGGTCATACATATCCATGGACTAATATAAAACATTTTTTATTTTGTTTTCGTTTAGCATGTTTTTTTTGCCTCCGTGCGGTCTCCTCAGGATAGACAACTTTTTATCCTCGTAACACACTACTTGGTCTACGTCTTATACAGAAAACAATTTGAAAATGCTTGTCACTTAATCTCATAACGTACCTTGCTTGTCTTGCTCGCCGTCTAAACGAACAACATACTTCAGCCACATGAGAATCAACACGCCCGAGGACTTAATTTTATCTACTTTGTCAGCGCATAGAAATATATCCTTTTATGGGTGAGGAGGGATGTACACATCCCTATGGCATGAGAAGAAAATCCTTTTTGAAAGCAAACATGTTTCCAATGGGCACATAGCAAGTTCTGCACACATAAATAGCATTTCCTTCTTTCACTCCAACTGGTGCTGCTAACATCCTTGCCAGCGGCTGACTTAAAACCGTCCTCAACCTAACCGCAAGGTATTAGCCATTAAGCTGCCCTTCCCTTCGAAATTTATCTTGAAAGGTAGGAGAATTATTGTCTCAAAGAATGCTAGCTGCCTGACATGAGGTCATATCGACTCCAAAGCCGAGAAGATGGATTTTAAAGATTATATTCCTGCATCGCCTCCAACACTCTAGATTTTTCTAGAGAGATTTTAGTATAGAAATGTTGAATTCCTTTTTTGTTTTGGTGCTCTAAAGTACAATGTTGTTCTTTTTCTAACCTTCATGTGGTGTACCTGTTGCTAGATTTTTAGATGACCTGGACATGGTATTAAAGAAGTCGAAATCAGAGCGAAAACATTTTCCGAAGATAGAGAAGAATTTCAAAAAGGTATGAATCACTTTCATATTACAATACTGAACATGGAAAATGGGATAAAATCGTTAGATGTCGTCATGTTAAAAAAAAATTGTCGGTAACCGAAAGGGCGTGCTGGGGCCCAAATTAGGTCGCCCTTGTTGTTGCGTTCTAATAGTTAATACAATACTAAAGAAAACAATTTTAATATATTCATGGACTTCGTTTAGTAGCATGCATACCAGTGAACGATTTTTTTTTTGCACTTCTCTCATGAGAGGCGAACTTATAGCGCCAACACGGCGCTCCGAAATGGCGCCAAATAACAGTAGCAGTTTTTCTTGAACAGTTACAGGTTGCTCAACTGAACTTGCTCAATGCGTTTCACCTCCTCAGACATTTTCCAACGTCAATCTGAGAATGTGCATCAGTTCACGTTGAAAGTCAACTTCAGGCGCACAAATAAATATTGAGAATCATTCTTTAGCCGAGCCACACGAATGTGCAATACTCTACCTGATTATGTGTTTCCTCGTCATTGTAATTATAGCGTTTGGGATGATAGTGAAGAACGTGTGTTTCGAACTGACGATATGACAGTTAGAATCACCAAAAATTGAACCAAGGCGCAACCCATCAGGCCACCACCGTGTGTACGAATTCGATTTCTAAGCTCAAATGCATTCGACTGATGTGGATTTGTTATGTTATCACTATGGTATACGGCTCTGATGCATATTCTTATTCGATTTTCGTTCAGTGTTCTTCACTATTTGCTTGTGTATTGTGTGTGTATCTGTTAGAAACGCCACCCTACTCCCTCCTCAGTAACTTTGTTACGATCAGCTTCGTGTGCGAACGACGGGGCGAGGAACGAGTGAGCGAGAGATCGTCGGAGCAGGCGAGTGTGCCGGTGCTCTATGCGGAAGTCGTGATCGTGTCGTGAAGAGCTGTTTTACTACGGGAAAGTGTGTGCTGTGTGTACAAAGATCGATCACGCCGTAGTCACCAATTATAGCGTTTGGGATGATAGTGAAGAACGTGTGATTCGAACTTACGCTATGACAGCTAGAATCACCAAAAATTGAACCAACGCGCAACCCATCAGGCCACCGCCGTGTGTACGAATTCGATTTCTAAACTCAAATGCATTCGACTGATGTGGATTTGTTATATTATCGCTATGGTATACGGCTCTGATGCATTTTCTTATTCGATTTTCGTTCGGTGTTCTTCACTATTTGCTTATGTATTGTGTGTGTATCTGTTAGAAACGCCACATAATGTCCACGCATGTAAGACTAATGTGCACGATTCCTCCTTACCTTATCCACTTTCCCTCATTCCATTCGCATTGTGCTCTGACATTTAAGGGTTCTCCAAAATCCCCTTTTGTCTGCGTGTTTGTGTAAAAACAAAAACCCTCCGGAAACACTCGCCGAAGAGGGAATTCCACAGGTTTTCAGCTCTCTAACGAGTTCTGATGCAGAAATGGTCGCGCCGTCGGAAAATGAACCACAAATTGGTGAATCCAATACCTTTGATTGTACAGAGGTGAATCCAACACGTCTGATATTACAAAATGTCGTTATCAGTCAAACGTCGACAGTGTTTCGAGAACCAACCCGATTACGCGATGACGAATCTCTTAAAGTTTGGTTAATTATCAGAATATTTCATGATGTTCCCCTGACATAGGCCCCCGGGAGAATCGAATGGGAAACTACTTTATCTCCGGAATTCTATATCCCAAAAGGTACTGTAGGGGTTTCTCTATCCTATAGGAGAAACAGCCCACAATTCCAACCACAATACCTACCCATTTCCTTTATATGTATTCCCCTGTAAAACATTTCAAACGGACGTATAGCTAAACTCATCATCCTTTGCAGATAATGCATAATGGAGTTTAGCTACATAAATGTCATACGGCAACTCCATTCTTGCTAACCATGAGTTTCCCATCGGAAATCTCATAATGTCGGTTAGCAACAACAAGTCTAAAAGAACGACGCTGTTGCATCATAGCAAAATAGCTGGGGTAATTTCAGCGTCTTAGAGTCTGGTTCTCACGCGAATTATTTCCCAAACATCAGCGGCGTCCTATCGACTTTCTCCCAGATCACCCATTCGCATGGGATCAATGATCTCTTTTTGCAGGGGAGTAACATCAGCTAGGTTTCCCTCTCATTCGTATTTCTTTCCACGGTTCAATGCTCTTTAACTACACCAAAGCCTTACCACTGGGTCAGTAGGTCGTGTCAGTAGCTGCATCTGATACCAACACACACAACCAAGGCTACCACGAGATCACAGCATATCATGTTTTCTGTTCTCTCATTCTTCATGTCCGTCAATTACCCTATTAACAAAAGTTACTCACACTTTGACGGGCGTGAGGTTGAGAGAGTAGAGGCGTGGTCTCTTTTGGTTGTCCTCTGTGAATGAAATATGAATTTCAACCCCAATTCACGCCAGTCGTCACACAGTCATCATCGCTGATGGTCACGCCGCCGCTCGGGCCCAAAAATTAATTTCGCCAATTTTAAGCAGTCGATAACCATCCTCCGAAGTGTGCGCACACACAACATAGAGTCAAGTCGTGGTCGTTGCATTGTCAGTGTCGAGTGAATACGATAAGTCACGCGTTCAGTTCGAATTACCCTAAATTAAGTAATTGAAGTGTATATATTTAAATAAACGGAAACGATTGTGAAATACAAGAAAATAAAAATAAAACAACTAAAAATAAACGGAACGATACTGACGGTCAGTAACGAAACCTACAATAGTGAGAGTAATCAAGTCGCGAATATTAAGATGGGCCGGACACGTGGCGCGAATGGGGAACGATAGGACCGTGCATAGGATTCTTGACGGTAGACCAACTCGAAAGAGACCGGTAGGACGGCCGCAACGGAGTTGGGAGGACAATGTTAGGTTTGACCTTGAGGAGATCGGATCGAATGGTCAAGCGTGGAAGGAGAGTGCCCAGGACAGGGAACGATGGCGAAGCCGAGTCGGTGAGGTCATGAACTTCCGGGTTCGTACAGGCCAATAAATAATAAAATAATAAAAAATAAACGGAAATTATGCACAAGAACATTCCAGTGCATTTCTATTTCTTCTCTTCTCTCGGGTGATCATTTCTTTGCAGCAGAACATAGTCGGGGATTGAAGTTAATCCTGTGCCGTACGCTGGCAACCATACTTCTACCCCCACAGTACCATCGTGACTTGTCTCTGCGTCAGTCCGAGCTATCAACCATACATCTGAAACATAGTCGAAAATTTCTCCCGATGATGTCGCGGAATGTATAGACGGGGTGGTATCTCACTTTGGAACCAACTTACCACCTAATCCATATAATATAAGATAATTAAGCTAGAATTTAAGCATTTTTTGTCTAGCATATAAATTAGAAACTAAGAATATAAAACGAATTAAAAAATGTTGAAAAAATGAAATGAAATTACCACCTAATCCAACCTTTTTTCGAACCGATCCATCAACCAAGCTCAGAAAGAGGGCTAGTGATTTTTCCCGACCATTTCATGTAGCCTATAGCTTGAAGGGCTGTTTTTTTACCGGGCGACAGGACGTTGGTAACCCATCTACCACTAGGCCTTCAGTCGCCTCTTACCACAAGCCGGTCTAGTTGTGAGTATATTCTAATGGCCTACTCACAAGGCTGAAATATGTGGGAATAGTAGCATGAGCATTAGAGAAAGGAGAATTTTGTTCCGTTGGCTTGAAATTTCTTTAGAACAATGTGTGTGAGGTGCAACTCAGAGACAACAGCGTTAGGTCTTTATTAGTTTTGGCCTTTGAACCTTTATTATGTTAATAAAATATGAGTTCCCCGCGTAGTAGAAAACGACGTGGTGCGAGGGGTTAGATTACAATTAATCGCCACGTTATGCTGACGAAAGCCTACACTTCCAGTACGATCACCCATGTCAGATAGGCTTGCGAGTAGTAACGGTTTTGCTCCTGTGGCGGTTCCTTTGTACGCCACTGCTTACCTTCCCATTAACCATCCAGGTAACTGCTCTCTAGAGAACCAAAACCCGGAAAGCACGTACTTACCTTTACATAGTTTGTACCCTAAATACCTGAAATGCTGTAAATCCATAATATTCGCTGATGCAAAATCCATCAACACCAAACAGACACGACCCTTATAAGCAATTTGGGTGCATCACCATGCAACCAACATGACTCGAACCATTTCATTACACATGTCTCCCAACGAATTCCGCTACACACATGCAAGAGATATTTCTTTCCTTTCTTGTTGACCTACAAGCACATCGGTCGGTAAACCGATCGACAAGCATCAACATTCCATAAGCATTACCCCCAGAGGCATGCCTACATACAACGCAGCATATTTCTAAGAATCCAATTCAGTTACAACATAACGTAACCGATATGAATCCTTAAACTTGTCCATGCACACAGAAAGAAAATAGTTTTTCCCACACACGTGCATGTCAAGTCACATCAGAGGACGCCAGCAACGTGCGCCCGATCAGCATGGATCCCTTACGCAGTACCAATCGGATAAACATTTTCTTTTATGGAATTATTATATCCACGGTTCCCATGCCAATGGACACAGCATGAGCGTGCGAGGTAACCGCATCTGTGTGAGTGCACATTCTCTCCGTGATCATCATCTAAAAATATCCCTTATTGGTCACCGAGACGATTGATGGCATTTTTAGTATTCTGTCGCTTCGGTGGCAATAATTAATCGCCATACAGATTCCGTGGAAGCAAGTCGGGCATCCACGTAGACTTTAATTAAAAATATCGGGTCAGAGTCAAGCTTCGTGTGTAGCAAGTTGAGATTAGCAAACGTTGTATCCAGTCGCAATTCCGTTTAAGTTAAATTGACAATTTAAATGGACAATTTCCAAGTAGTGCTAACACTGTATCGAGTCAACATTATCTTTAAGTTAAATAAACAATCTTTAATTAGTGCTAACGTGTATCGAGTCGATCTTATGTTTAAGTTAAATTAGCGATTTCAAAAATAGTGCTATCAGTGTAATACTCCGTAGTTCTATTGCTAGAGTACGCTTAAGTTAAGATTAAAAGACATTTAAGAATAAATAAACAAAATGACTTTGGTGTATACGCGTGTGTTATATACTTATTTGGACTTGGAGTCAAATGCAGAACAGTAAGTGAAGGAAGGGTTCCTTGCCGACACATAGCAGGAGAACCTTTAACAAAACGTACCACACTCCTACAACTGAAGTTGTATACGGTCACCATCCGAGATCGACCTCTCAAAAACGATGTCTCTGTCAGTAGAGTACCGAGTCAATCTGACCGGCTTATGAAAGTCACAGCACCAAAAGAAAATCGAACAAAACATTAGCGCCGTGTAGCTGAGCATTAACGTAGCAATCACAACTTTATCTACCGTGCTAAGACATTCTCGAACAGATACGGCCGTGGTGAGATGTGCCGGCGCATTTTCAGCGTGGGTTCAAATCATGTTTTCCCAATCGCGGTTATGTTGTATAGTAGCTCCCAGATTTCGAAACAATAAAAATAATTTGCTACTGAATCACTTTCTAGTTTACCCTGTTTCGGTTCTGCTCCCACAACTTAACGTACGAACAAGGTCACCACCCGAGATCGACCTCTCAAAAAGGATGTTTTGCATATATCAGTAGAGTATCGACTCAATTTGACCCATTTGTGAAAGTCACAGCTCCAAAAGAGAATCGAAAAAATCATCAGCGCCCTGTAGCAGAGCATTAACGTAGCAATCACAACTATATGTAGCGAGCTAAGAGATTATCGAACAGATACGAAGCGGTGAGATGAGCCGACGCATTTTTAGCATGGGTTCGGATCATGTCCTACAGTGCTTTGCTAATCCCGGTCACGTTGTATGGTAGCTACCACAATTCGGCAACAGAAAACTAATTTGTTAGAGAGTATACATTGGGAATAGAATAGCAATACACCCGTTTGTCGTGTACCATACACATGCAAATATATTCAAAAGGAGAGATTTCTAAAGCAACACAAAATTTATCGATGAGCCTACTTTAAAAAATATTGTCAGTTTACAACATGTTCTAAATGCTCTTTTCGAAAAGTGGAAAAACAGGAAGAACGGGAAGAAGGAAACAATATACACCCAACACTTAACTGATCCAAATTTTCCATTCTGCGACTGTCGTTTGTCTGTTCACTTAACCTATTCCAACGAAGAGAAAACACTTAAGGCACTGCCATGAAGGCAGCCTTAGGAAGGACAAAAGCAAAACACTAAAAAGAAAAACGATATATACGTTCAACAAAAAAAAAGCATGATGAAGGAAGAGAAAATGTCCCCAACACGAACTTGGGTAATAAGCAATTTAAATTTCAAACGAACGTGCTCCAGTCAACATCCTCTCCAACTCTTTCATTAAACTTTTTATGAGTGAGCGCGACTTCTAAAATGAATTCCCTTGTTGGCTTCTTATATGAAAAATGACCGCTAAATGAAATCCCTAGTAACGCAACGGAACGGAACAAGTAAAAGATAAAGTCACCAAATTTGTCATTTAGTCTGAAGTTGAATTTCCTCTCACAAAACCGCCATCACCCGCTGCCTGGACCACAGAACATTTAAAGCTCGCCAGCCCTAATTATTTGGCAGTCTTCCCTCACGTGCCTACCCAGGACAAGACCAGGCAGACGAACGTGTCCCCTTTGCTTTCAACCTGAACATTGTAATCCCCAAAGCAAAGGCAGTGTTTGTGTCCTGCGTTTGGATATCTGTTTGGCGATGCCATGTCCTGTTGTTTACCGTTTCAAGTCGACGGTAAAACTCTTAAGCTGAGTATAATTCACAGGATAGTTATGTGTCTAATGTTCTATGCAGGCTACGTATCTATGTATAGAGGAACGGATGAGTGTATATCAGATGGGGTGTGTGGTTGTTTATGAACTGCCTTCCTATGCGGTGTTACGTGTCGTATGCAGAGATGCTGCTTAGCTTTATTCATGACTCCAGTCCCCAGCTCTTTTGAAGAAATATTGTGATCTTGGAAGGATTCGCATCTAGATCCTGTATTCATTTTGCCGCAATAGGGGTGACACACGGAGGTGTTTTATGGGCGCATAAATTAGAGTCACCTAAATGTTTTACGAAATCTTTACAGAGGGGGAATTGGGCCTAATTTAGTGGTGCACCTCCGAGGAGTTTCCTGTGAATTGATATAAACACATTACATCGCGCATAATGGTTTTTGATTTCCATACAATTTGAATTATCCTTAATATTTTATTTGTCTACCAGGAGATTCAACATATTTGATGGCATTGGAGTTGTCTTAGGAATTCAGCTGAAAAATAACATAATAAACAAAGGTTTGTAATTTAAATCTTTTCACTAGCTTCGTGCTTCAGTTTTAGTCTTTATGAATACTTAAGGGATCATTTATTTATATATTTGATTATAAATTTATTTACGAATACTTAAGGGATTACATATTTATATATTTACTTATAAATTGTAATAATAATTAACTAATATATGTGTTTATTTAATTATTATTTTAACTAATAATTGAAACAATTAAATAATTAGTTAATAAATTAAATAATTTTTAATTAATTATTTATACATTCATATACTTAACATTTTAATTAATTAATTATTTTTTAGTTATTTAATTATTTACATGATACAATACTTTTAATTTTACTTCTACTTCCTTAAAGACGAAAGTCATAAGTAGTTCTGCCAGAATGCACTGAATAGATGCGAGGACTCTCACAAGTTTCAGACGTAAAATAAATACAGCAATTACCTAAGTGTGCAGAATTGCCGATGAATGGCATGAGATAATACTGAGCACTTACGCTGAACTTCAAGAGTGCGTTTAACTCGACCGACTGGAACCACGTCATGCTTTGCATCAACTGGGACTTTTACCCCCCGTAAAATACAGTCCATACTTCACAGATAGAATCTTAATACATATATGATATCGAGGGCGATTTAAGAACACATGACGTAAAGAGAGGAATACCACAGGGCTCAGTCCTTGGACCATTTCTGTGGCACTTGGTGTTTGGTAGGGGATTAAACATAAGCAAGCCATAAGGAGTAGAGCTCATAGTATACTCAGACGATATAGCAGTAGTCAGAACAGCAAAAATACTGCAAGTAATCTGCAGAAAATCGAACCAAGCTCATGAATGCTGTAATGGAAATATCCGACAGCAAAACAGAATCTTTATTGCCACAAAAATAAATTAGCCTAACTGCTGGTGGGCACATAATCGAAACTAGCACTGCCATAAAATGTCTAGATGTTGTGTGTTTTAACCACCAGATGCACCATGTCGTGAAGGAGGCAACGCAGCATTGGAGAAATACAACTTAGGCCTGTCTACAAACTCGGGCAAAATGCCTGTAATCTCGTTAAGCTAATCAATGTTCTCATACACAGCTCGTGTATGAGCTAGATCAACTGCTTTTTGTGCTTTCATCAGGCCCGAGGAATACGTCTAAAGAAGAGCAAACTTGAGGGTCTTGTAGTATTCCAGAATACTACCCTTATTAGCTTTAACACTGAATTTCATTACTTATCTAAACTCATTACATATCTAACACATCCTTAAAACTTACTCTTTACATATCTTACATTCTCACTTAATACATACCATTCATAAACATTCACAATATTCTATATCAAGCCAGTTACAGCACATTTAATATCATGCCCCTTTTCATAACATGCACCTTTTTTCATTCAAAACATAGCACTTTGATTTTCGTTCAAAGTTTATTCAAAATTTAAAAGTCACAGAGACTAAAGGAATACTTTGATAAAATTTGTTTTGTTCAAATTATAATTTACAACCAATTAGAACAATAAGTAGCATAAGAAGAGAGAAATTTTAATTGTAAAATCAGCTTTAGTTTGAGTTTTGGGTAAAGCAGTTTGGAAGTTAAGTTTAGAAAAGAAGTTGAGTTGAGTTTTAATAAGTTGAGTTTCAGTTAAGTTTTTGAGAGTTAAGTATTGAGGAAGTATTGTGGATTTGAGAGTTTAAAATAAATATATCGAAGAGACGGAATAGTTTTTTCTTTGATAATGGATTATCAATTGCAATAAATTTCCGCTCAAACAAAACGCGAATTGATGAAAGAATATTAAATACAGAAATAATAAAAGGTCCACGCTCTTCGCTCATCAGAGGAAGCACGGCGCCGGACTATAACAATCTCTAGTGTCCACATAACGGTGTCTCCCAAAGGGACGACGATAATTGCGGGTCGTGTACCTATAGAAATTGAAGAAAAAGTAGCGGTGGAGAATTGCAAGCAGCGCCAGCTAAATATTCGTGATTCCACTGCACAAAATCCAAAAGCTTAGCCAATCGCAATAACAAATGAGACAAAGCTAGCACAGAAAGATGGACCTGGGAAATTATAGTGTTTGCGACGAGTGTGAAGAACGTATAATTTGAACTGACGCTATGGCGGTTAGAATCACTAAAAAATGGAACCAATGCGCAACACATCAGGCTACTAGCCGCGTGTTCAAATTCGATTTCTAAACTCAAGTACGCTCAACTGATGTGGAATTGTTATGTTAACGCTATGGTATACGGCTCTGATGCATTTTCTTATTCGCTTTTCGTTCGGTGTTCTTCGCTATTTGCTTGTGTATTGTGTGTGTATCAGTTAGAAACGCCACACTGCTGTGTGTACAGATCACGTCGGGGTCAGCAATTATAGCGTTTGCGACGATAGTGAAGAACGTGTGATTCGAACTGGCGCTATGGTGGTTAGAATCACTTAAAAATGGAACCGATGCGCAACATATCAGGCTACTGGTCGCGTGTTCGAATTTAATTTATAAACTCAAGTACACTCAACTGATGTGGAATTGTTATGTTATATTGTATACGGCTCTGGTGCATTTTCTTATTCGATTTTCGGTCGGTGTTCTTCATTATTTGCTTGTGTATTGTGTGTGTATCTGATAGATACGGAAATAATATGGAACAATATAGAGTGGACGACTAAACCACACGGTGGGGTAGACTTTTACATGTCCCAATGTTTAACTCTAACAAAGCATTGGTGCTTTGGACAGTGCCTGTACGGATGCAGATACAAGGATGAGTCGTCCATTGTCCATCCCACAAGCTATGTGTAGAAAATCTGAAACACATCTTTAGATTAGCAAACACAGCATTCGATTCCATGAGGGGCATAGTGCAATTCCAGAGCAAATCAACGGCGAAAAACATGTCTAAGATAAGCGTGGGAATTGACCAGCGCACGGCTAAAAAAAGAAGCAAACGGCAGACTATAAGAACTGGAAAAAAACACTAGGGACGAAATATGTCGAAAGACGGTCCTTGGGGAAAGTAATATGTTGCAGAGTGGCGACAGGTTTACTCTGTAGCATTACCGACAAAATGAGAATGATCTGAATCAGGCACACAAGTGTAGTCGAATCACCTGTTGTGTCTTTTATGTCCTTCTCCAGATCGTACATAAAAAACAAAACAAAAAAACCTTCCAAATATTCATATCGTGGTATGCTAATCATTGTCAGTCGTGTTCTCAAAGATAAACCGAGGCAAATGGTATATAGAAGAACTTTGTTATTGACGCGTCATTCCATGTTCAGGAGAGACACCGCCTTGATACATCGTGTGGATTCTCAGGAAGACGCTGCATCAGCAACATCGTGCCGATTCCTGAGAAGATGCAATGATGGACAACTATTGATTCGCTTCCTGGGAAAACCCAACAACCAGTAATGACTCGGTTCCTGGAGAGACACTGCCGATATAATAGCAGCATACAGAGCAGCTACTTCCAGGGCCATTGGCCATGAGGACGATCGCCGTATGCAGTACGATATAAAAGGCGAACAATCACACCTCTAGTTGAGTTAAATAACGGAGCTCATAGGGTCGCTTAGGTCCGCTAGGACAACTATATTATAGGAAAAAAAAGTAAGATGTAGGAATACACTAGTATCATTTACAGGTAAGTCATATTTAATCCATTCTTTCTTTCAGCTACCCGAGAACACTTCGCCTGGCCAGCGGTAAAGATACGGGGGGTTGGGTAGGGGATGTTCAAACCATTTATATTCTTTCGGCTACCTCCCAGCAGCGGTAAGGGGTGCACCAATTGACTCCTCTTTGTGTAGGTACCCAAAGGCAACAATTCATCGAGACAAGAAGCTGATGCGGGTGAAGTTGACATCACAATGATAATGTTCACTACCCCGTGGTAGAAAACAAATTCAAAGAATTGGCCACACAAAAAAGAACAAAATAAAAAACATCAACTGGTACGTCACCACGTTGAATAAATCGAAAAAAGAAAAAAAAAACAACGACGGAACCAGAGACTCGGAAAAGAAGCATAATCAGCAACCATATGAATCAACAAAGCCAAACCAAAATAAAGACCACCGGCAGCAGACACAACAGAAGCGGACGTCACAACAGCAGCAGGAACAATTATCTAAAATCACCTGGAAGGTGAGGGTACTACCAATCGTCGTCAGATTCACTGAAGCTCAGGTCATTATATAGTTAGTTAAGATGGCTTGCATTAGAAATATAGCGTAGCATGGGATAGTAGCGGAGACTACCATCAGTTCAAATCGGTGTTAGGAGTATCAGAAACCGAGTACTCTATATATACTACTAATATTTATTGGCCTATAAGAACCCGCAAGTTCATGACCTCGCCGACTCGGCTGCGCCATCGTTCCGTATCCCGTGGATTCTCCTTCCATGCTTGACCATTCGATCCGACTTCCTCAAGGTCAAACCTAACATCGTCATCCCATCTCCGTCGCGGCCGTCCTGTCGTTCTCTTTCCCGTTCGTCTACCGTCAAGACTTATACGCACGGTTCTAACATTGCCCATTCTTGCCACGTGTCCGGCCCATCTTAATCTTCACGACCTGATTACCCTCAGTACTGTAGGTTTGCGATATAGCTCTTCCAATTCGTGGTTGTGGAGTTTCCTCCAGGGTTCTATCTCTTCGTCATATTTACCGCTAAGATACTCCCTAAAACTTGATTCTCGAACACGCGGAATTCGTTTTCTTCCCGTTATGTGAGAGCCCATGCTAACACATCCGTATAGAACAATCAGCATGATTATGATTCTATAAACAGGGACGTTTATATTACTGACTGTGTGCCAACTATCGTTACCGGAATGCAGACCTTTGTTAATTTCCTTCGACATTTCGTTACTGGTCTTCAGTATTGTTCGCAGATATTCAAACTCTTTAACTATTTCAAATATGTTATGTGTTTCCTAAGGTTCACCTGCTCGCGCCGTAATCATATATTTTGTTTTGTCTTCATTTATTTC
This sequence comes from Microdon myrmicae, assembly GCA_963931805.1. Taxonomy (NCBI): domain Eukaryota; kingdom Metazoa; phylum Arthropoda; class Insecta; order Diptera; family Syrphidae; genus Microdon; species Microdon myrmicae. Next base: position 28,793,337 of record OZ007499.1, read on the forward strand.
TAGGTCCACCTCTTCTGCCGCTTGGATGATGATTTCATTGTTTTTTCTTACAGGTTTTAGATCATCGCCCAAAACGGCGATATCATCCCCATATGCGAGTACTTGTGTGATCCCGTTGAGGGATGATCCGGCCATGTTGTCATCTTGTACCTTTCTGATGACATACTCGAGCACGAGGTGAAAAAAATGGTGAGAAACCATCCCACTGTTTTTTTCCGTCGAGGATGGTAAATGATTCTGAAAGGTGGTTTTCTATTCTAACTCGCCCTTCTTCTTCGTTCATGCAACCAAAATATGGTCAAGTCTTTGCCTTGCGACTGAGTCGTGGGCTTTTTTGAAGTCAACGAACAGTTTGTGAACCGTCTCTCCGTATTCCCACTTCTTTTCCAACAATTGCCTTACTATGAACATTTGCTCGCTTGTTGACGAAGTCCTATGGAATCCGCATTGGTAGTCTCCCAGTATTTCTTCTACGTACGGTGTGATCCTCGCCAGTACGACATTTGTTAGTATTTTGTATGTGGTTGGCAGCAATGATATTCCCCCGTCGTTTTCTCATTCAGATATGTCGCCTTTTTTAAAGATGGGAATGACTATTGGGGTTGGATATTTTAACGTCAAGTACATTGCTTGGGGGTCATGAAGCAATTCTAGCAATTGCTTCCAGTCATCAAAGAAGCAAAATGCGAATTTGACTCGTCCTGTTCACCAATATACCGGCTTACTGATAGCAATAAAGCTCCTGACTTAATCGATTTCTTCATTTCGAAAAGCGTGGCGTCGAATTACATCGAAACGGGTAGGATAGTTGATTTAATGTTCAGACCACACTCCAGTATTGGTACGATTGAACGTTCCGAGAAAGAACAGAACACTAAATCTTGCAAACAAATATACAGATTGGAAGGCATTCCGACGACACATTGGCAATCAAATTGAATCAAATGTTAGACTCCAAAATTGTGAACAATTAGAACATCAAGCACAAACATTTATCGAAAAACCACGTAGCGCAACAGAAACAGCTACTCCAACAGATAAACTAGAACCAGCAGCCAACTACCCTATTGGGATTAGAGAGACAACCTGGAACAGTTCATTTTATCACTAAAAAGAATAAAATAGTTTACAAGGTTACCAGTCTAATTAACAAATTCATTAAAAAACGTTAACAGAGTTAGATTGGGGAGTATCTAACTAGACTAATTCTGGCAGCGGATAAGGATTACTCTCTTTGGAAGGCAACACGGCAATCCGAAGCCCAATTATTCAAGTGCCGTATGGGGCGATGGGTACGCACAAACAAAGTTAAGTTTTAAATATTTGAAACACCTGGTTTCAAGGTTCAAATCACACAACACCCACACTTGTATTGATGCGTAACCTAGAAATCAAATTTAACAAACAATCAAATCGGTGACCCCAATGGAGATTGCTGAAGAAATCGACAAGAACTTGAACCAAAAAAAGGACCTGGCATCGATGAAATATCGTCTGGCATATGCAACTGTTGGACATCAAATGTTCTACATTAGTGTACATCCGATGCGCAGACCGGCGACAACGAAATTGGTTGATCTTGACGAACATCCACCATTTTGCAATTTCGTCAAGTTGCAAGGGCTTCCTGATGATGTACGTGCACATCACCACTCTCTTTCATCAACTAGCCGCCACAGCGCACGGACGTCCAACCACGTGTTATCCTCCATTCATCTCCACAACTCTTCAACAGGTTATGGACCCAGGCATTCACCAGAGCACTGCAAAATAGAGTCACGGTTGGATAACCACAGGAAAGCTAAATTCTCGTCCATCAACAAAATGGCGCCATCCACAGCGAGCATCGAACACCTGCGGGAGGATAATTTCGACACTTGGAAGCTGCAGATGGAGACGATCCTAGTAAAGAACGACGCATGGGGCTATGTGACTGGAGAAAATGTGAAACCTGAATCGACGGAGACGCGGACAAGTGAGGCCGAGCAGTGGAAAACAGGAGACAGGAAGGCTAAGGCAGACATCATACTAGCGATCGGACCATCTGAAGTCAAGATCATCAAAGGGTGTGAAACTTCCCGAGAAGTATGGGAGAAACTCATCTCCGTGTACGAGTCAAAAGGTCCGGCCGAGAAAGCCAGTCTACTGAAGAGACAGACACTTCATCGAATGAGCGATCACGACGACGTGCGAACACACTTAAGTGACTTTTTCGACACCGTCGATAAATTGAACGACATGGAAATCGAAATCAATGACGATATGCTATGCATCATGCTCCTGTATAGTCTCTCCCCGAAGTTCGAGAACTTCAGATGCGCCATAGAATCCCGAGACGAGTTACCTTCGCCGACGGCGCTACGAATCAAGATAATCGAGGAAAGCGACGCAATGCGCACCAACGAACGACATGAAGCCGAAGGCGCGATGGCCGCCAAACAGCGCGACACGAGGACGGAAGGTCGAGCAGTGGAAAACAGGAGACAGGAAGGCTAAGGCAGACATCATACTAGCGATCGGACCATCTGAAGTCAAGATCATCAAAGGGTGTGAAACTTCCCGAGAAGTATGGGAGAAACTCATCTCCGTGTACGAGTCAAAAGGTCCGGCCGAGAAAGCCAGTCTACTGAAGAGACAGACACTTCATCGAATGAGCGATCACGACGACGTGCGAACACACTTAAGTGACTTCTTCGACACCGTCGATAAATTGAACGACATGGAAATCGAAATCAATGACGATATGCTATGCATCATGCTCCCCGAAGTTCGAGAACTTCAGATGCGCCATAGAATCCCGAGACGAGTTACCTTCGCCGACGGCGCTACGAATCAAGATAATCGAGGAAAGCGACGCAATGCGCACCAACGAACGACATGAAGCCGAAGGCGCGATGGCCGCCAAACAGCGCGACACGAGGACGGAAGGTCGAGCAGTGGAAAACAGGAGACAGGAAGGCTAAGGCAGACATCATACTAGCGATCGGACCATCTGAAGTCAAGATCATCAAAGGGTGTGAAACTTCCCGAGAAGTATGGGAGAAACTCATCTCCGTGTACGAGTCAAAAGGTCCGGCCGAGAAAGCCAGTCTACTGAAGAGACAGACACTTCATCGAATGAGCGATCACGACGACGTGCGAACACACTTAAGTGACTTTTTCGACACCGTCGATAAATTGAACGACATGGAAATCGAAATCAATGACGATATGCTATGCATCATGCTCCTGTATAGTCTCTCCCCGAAGTTCGAGAACTTCAGATGCGCCATAGAATCCCGAGACGAGTTACCTTCGCCGACGGCGCTACGAATCAAGATAATCGAGGAAAGCGACGCAATGCGCACCAACGAACGACATGAAGCCGAAGGCGCGATGGCCGCCAAACAGCGCGACACGAGAACGGAAGATAAACGCCATGGGCACAATCACCCCGGAAACCGACAAAAGCTTTCCTACAAATGCTATCCTTGCGGAAAAGCCGGGCATAAGGTCGCCGAGTGCCGCTCTCTCAACAGAAAAGGACCGGGATCTTCTAAAGATCAAGGAAAGGAAAACAAGACATACAACTACGGTACAAGTGTACTAGCTTACACCAACTCAGCGCAACATGGATTTCAGGCTTTTAAGTCGACTGTCAGGAAGGGGTGGTGCCTGGACAGCGGAAGCACATCCCACAAGTCGAGTAACACCGAAGCATTGGAAGGATACAACGAAATTCATCCGATGAAACTAAGCCTTGCTAACAGTGCCTCAACCGACATCACCGGACGAGGTGACATAAACATCATCACCCAGTGCATAGGCAAATATGGAAACGTAAAAGTGGATAATGTTCTACAAGTCCACGATCTGCGGGCGAATCTAATGTCTGTGAGCAAAATCGCTGACAGAGGATTCACTATCACTTTCGATAATAAAGGAGCGAACGTAACGAACTCAAAACGGGAGGTCATCTTCGAGGCTGTAAGGAAAAACGACATGTACTTCGTTCCAGCAAGCCTGAAAGAAACCCACGCAGGCGCTGCTACAACTACCCCGGATGTATCACCACTGGACACCTGGCACCGGAGACTGGGTCACTTGAATATTAAGGATTTAACTTCGAGCCACAGAAACGGGACTATACAAGGAATGTTTTTCAGGAAGACCACACAAGAAATGAAGTGCAATATTTGCGCTCTCGGGGAAACAACGAGGCTTCCATTCCCGAAGTAGTCAGCGCGAAAAACCGGCATATTGGACCTGGTTCACACCGACACTTGCTGGCCAATTAGCATCAAAACATGGGGCGGGTCTGTATACTTCGTCACGTTTATCGACGATTGTTCTAGGTGGTGCACAGTGAAAATGATCAAAAGCAAGAGCAAGGTTTTAAATGCCTTCAGAGATTTTAAAGCGTTTGCCGAAAAACAGACTGGAAGGAAGATCAACAGCTTACAGTCTGAAAACGGGACCGAGTACGTCAACAACGAATTCAATACGTTCTTAAGGAAAAACGGCATCCACCACAGGCTAGCAGTGACTCACACACCTAAGCAAAACGGAGTAGCCGAAAAAAAAAACCGGACCCTGGTGGATATGGGTAGATGCCTCCTCATACAAGCAAAACTGGACACAAGATTTTGGGGAGAAGCAGTCAACACCGCAAACCACATCAAAAACAGATGTCCGACCAACCCACTCAACGGAAGAACCCCATACGAAGTGTGGACTGGAAACGCTCCAAACGTAGGCCATTTTTGTGAATTTGGATGCGTTGTCTACTCGCTAGAACGAGGATCAAGGAAAGGTAAATTCAGCCCGAGGTCCAAAAAGAGGATCTTCGTCGGCTACGCTAACAAATCGTAAGCGTACAGGATTTGGCTCCCCGACGAACGATGAATCGAAAATTGCGAGGGACGTGAAGTTCTTCGAAAAACATAACGACCGGAGTCCCGCCTCCTACGATTTTCGCCCAACAAACGACAAATCTGATACTGAAAGTGCCAGGGTCGAATTCATCACACCGGATACAACACATAACGAAACCATGGCGAAAGAGGAACAACTCAAAGTAACAAGAAATGAAGCAACCAGGCAACCAACAACCCCAACCAGCAGATCTGACACAATCATCACAAGAAGAGGACCAGGAAAACCATGGATAGAAAGGATTGGACTCGGGGGAAGACCTCGAAAACGATTTCAAGAATGCGACATCTCTTCGGAGACCGCGGGAGCAGGCGAAGTTCCTATAAAAGAAGCAACTAGCGGTCCAGACTCCGAGGAGTGGATAAATGCCATGGCGCAAGAAATCGAAGCCATCATCAGAAATGACACTTGGGCTCTTATAGATCGGGCGAAACAAGACAAAGTCATCGGCAGCCGTTTTGTCTTACGGAAGAAATCGAATCCCGACGGCACGCTAGAACGAAGAAAGGCACGCATCGTTGCTTTAGGATTCTCCCAAGTACCCGGAATTGACTACCACCAGACGTTCGCTCCAGTTGCAAGAATGAACTCCATTCGAATTACGGCCGCCCTAGCCACTCAACACAACATGAGCATCCGCCACCTTGATGTTGCAACGGCCTATCTAACCGGCGAGCTCAACGAGACAATTTACATGGAGATCCCCAAACACACCGACGCGACGTTGCCCTGGAAAAATTAATTCAATCCGGAAAAGGCAGAGAAAGCATTAAAGCAAAACAAACAAATGCTAACGCAACTGCAATAGGGGAATATGGTATGCTCGCTAAACAGAGCTCTATACGGACTTCGCCAAGCAGGACGACAATGGCACACGAAGCTGAGCAATGAGCTCAAACGCCTCGGTCTCAAGCAGTCCACCGCCGATCCTTGCACATTCTTTGAAGGAAAAGGAAAGGACATACTACTGGTCACCGTATACGTGGACGACATTTTAGTTTTCTCACAAAGTACAGCAAAGATCGAGGAACTATCGAAGCATTCGGTTATCCTATAAAGCGAGCGGGAAATGTCTCACCGGATACGCCGACGCGGACTGGGCCAACTGCCCAGACGACAGGAAATCATACACTGGGTATGCCTTTACTCTTTACTCTTAACGCCACACCTGTCTCATGGAAATCACGTAAACAAAGAACCACCGCGCTATCATACACAGAAGCAGAGTATATGACCATATCCGATGCGGCGAAAGAGGCCATACATCTACGAAGACTAATTAGTCAACTGGGATTCGCCTTACCAGACAAGCTGAAGTTATTCAACGACAACAGCGGTGCTCGGAAGCTGGCTGAGAATCCCGTATTCCACTCCTGGAGCAAACATATCGACATCCGACATCACTTCATCCGTGAAGCACTGGACAGCGGAACATTCTCGGTCGAATACATGCCCACGGAACAAATGCCCGCAGACATTCTCACTAAGGCCCTATCCAAACCGAAGCACGAGAGGTGCCTCGACCTCTTAAACCTGATGAAAATTTTTCGCACTGGTGCGCTCATCGAGAGGAAGTGTGCGGGTATGAGAAGTATAGCACCAGAGACGGGCGCGTAGTTCACTTCTTCCCTAAACACTGTCACTCCGTATGAACGAAAGAGGAGAAATAAAAGGCACTGGGGTGTTCTTTTATAGTTAATGTTTTTTATTTGGTTTTAACTGGAATATCCTTTTAATTAGATTTGGTGGGGACACCAGTCTATTTTTATTACAAGAAAACTTATTTTTGTCATACATTATTTAATAGAAACTTTAGTAATCACGAAATTACTTTAGGGGGCAAATACCGAACACAACTAATTCTCAACGGCGAGTTGACTCGGAACGTGCGCGCACTGTAATGATTGAATTACGACTCCGGTCACTTGTGCACAGTGTGGTGGATGATTAGTGACTTGTTTAAATATTGACTGCCATTCGGCGAAGAATTTAATCAAAATTTAGCGCGGCGGAGTGACCTGATCGCGGTGATAAACGACAAGCGACTGACTAATTAGGGGTGAAATTTCTGGATTCTTTCTTTTACAGAACGATCAGCCAATGGCAATCGCGCTCTCCCGTGTTAGCTTCAATTCTCGAAACTCATCGAGCTGGATAAGTACGTACGTATACATTCGACGTCGATGGGCGTAGAAAGGATAAAGAAATCAAAAGGGAAAGCACAATAACCCAGGGTTTATCTGGCTTAGTGTGTGTGTATTAATGCCGCGCCTGAGACTGGTCCACTGACCTAGTACGGTGATTGTGGTGATCCCAGAGGGCATCGAACTATGGGAAGACAGAATTGTGGAGGAGAGGAAAATGTTGTTTTCGCTATTCGCCTGTAAAATGAGATCGTTGATCCCAAGCGAATGCGTGATCTGAAGAAAAGCCGAAGTGACACCAAATTGGCTAGGGTAATTTATCATGAGAACTAATTAGATATTTTGATAAATTCCCCAGCGGTTTGGCTATAATGCGGCGGTGTCGTTTGCTTCGACTTGTTGTTGTTGCTAACCGACATGATGTAATTTCCGATAGAAAAATGGAGTTGCCGTATGGCAAAAGGTAGCTGAATTCAATTCTGCATTATCTGCATAGAATAATGAATTCAGCTATGCTTTCTTTTACAGGTAAAATAGCCGAAGGGTGGGATAGGGGATAAAGTGACGCGCTGTTATCGGTCGAAATTAGGTTAGGATTGTGGGCTGGTTCTCCATGTGATATAGAGAAACCCCACAGAAGTGTTGGACATCAAATATTCTACATTAGTGTACATCCGATGCGCACAGCGGCGACAACGAAATTGATTGAACTTGATGAACATCCACCATTTTGCAATTTCGTCAACTTGCAAAAGCTTCCTGGTGATGTACGTGCACATCGTCACTCTCTTTCATCAACTAGCCGCCACAGCGCACGGACGTCCAACCACGTGTTATCCTCCATTCATCTCCACAACTCTTCAACAACAACAAATTACCTCGGAAAGCTATAATTATGTTAACATATTTGTTTGATGGTCGCTTTCGAATAAGATACATTCCAAACTCATTCAAAACAGCCCAGATAATAATGCTCAAGAAACCAGAGAAACCAGCAGAAGAAGTAACGTCTTATAGGCCGGCAACGCCAGTCATCAATATTTCAAACTTTCAATTCGGCTTTAAAAATAAACACTCAACTAATGATCGGGTTCCCCGTGTGACAACAGTAATAGAAAAGGCTTTCGAAAAAAGAAAAACTGCTCAGCTCTCTTTCTTAAAGTCTACCAAGTATTCAACAGAGAATAGCACGATGTAGTGCTCCGGAAAGCTCTACAATTTCCTTACCCCATAGAAACAATCTCCTTCCCCCACATACAAATCCCTACACTCAAATCAACATTGAATTAAATGTCAACCGAGGAAAAGTCACAGAAGAAAATAAATTTGAGAGACGTGACTTCAATTGGCGACTCTAATGTAGTAAATGGTGCGATTTTTATTGTTATCACCCTTAAATAGCGCTCACCCGATGGCCTATATGATTTTCTAAACTCACACTTCATAATAATTTGTTAGAACTTAAATCACTTCTGATTAAAACGGATTTGGTGAAAACAAAATCACGACAGTATCAGCAAATAAATAGATTAACCAAGATAAGCTGCTCTCGTGTGGTGGATAAACGAACATTTCCCCACCAACATTTAATCGGAAATGCCCCATACGGTCAAAGTGAGCTCAAAAAACAAAAAAAAAAAAAAAACCTTAGAAAGCGTTTTAGTGAGCTATACAGACTAAATAGGAAACAATTTTATAAGACAGAAAAATAACATATATACGAAACACACGTTTATAAATACAGTGAATAATGTTCATAACCATCCATTAAAAGGTAGAAGCGTATAACAAAGGGCATCAAACTAACAATGTTCAGAACCATCTATTAAAATGTAACAACCTCCGAAAAGACTGTACATATAAATATGAAAAACTTATGTGGAGCTAGGAATTAGGAATAATCACCAACTGACTATTGACGAGGGTCAAAATCCGCTGTCAGGCAAGACGTGCTATGCTATCTGGACGCCTGAATTTGCATCCAACCGACCAAAATAAAATCCCCATAGCGATGTTAAAACTAAACTACGCAATTCTGTAGGACCATATAGCTTACCGGCTAAAAGATACTAGATACAAGTAAACAAAATACACTAAATTATCTTCCAAACGATGTAATCTGGAGACATGTTAATGCATATTGTATACATACTTATCTACGACTTTGGTCAGGATGAAACCCGAAATTAAAGATAGTACAGTGTACGATATCTATGCAGTTATCTAGAGCAAGCTTAAAAAGTTTGACTGGCAAACCACCTTTTCCACGATTCACAAAAAAGGGCCCCAAAAAGTGTTCCACTGTTAGAAGCATTAGTTAACTTACAACCGCTCAACCGTACAAAACACTCTTTGACACACCTGACATCATTGACCAAACCACTGATAGCCGTCACCAGTCCAATGAATGGTAGAAATCCCACCACAGTTCAAATATTCACTCTACAGCCATACGAATGCAAGCAACTCGTGGAAACATTTTAAATTAATATTTAGATAAAGTTATGCTTTATACTATGATACACCACCGTGGAGGAACGTGTGTGGTTGCAGCCAAATACGAGTGATACAATGTTTTGTATGTATATCCATCTATTAGCTGATGTCCCCGACATTTCTGACCAAATGCTTTTCAACTATATTCGGTGTGTTTGCAAGTGTTGAAACAGAAAAGACAAAAAACAGAGCTGAACGGTTACTGTGGCAAACTGCTGTAAATAAGAAGCGAAACACAACGAATAAGACCGAATGTCAAAGCAACTAAAAACTTTATCTTACTCAGCTTTGCTACAAATACCCGAAACCTTACGGACATCAAACAGTATAGAGTATAGCAAGATTCTTTTCACATTGAACTCAAAGTCTCAACTTCAGGAATGTCAAAGCTGTCATTAAAAAAGTACAAGAATCAATTCGAAGTCTATCTAATTGGTGCAAATAGGCTGATAGCGAACATCTGTCAAGTAAGCATCTCTGAAATCCAAAAATGAATTACCAAATTTATCCGATTCCGACTTCGTTCTCCAACGCTGTTCGTATATCTGCAAATCATCTTCATTTCTCTCTCCAATTTGCGCTCCTTTCATCAATTCGAACAACATAAATACTAATTTAATTTTGATATTCCATAAATATTTCCAATATTGCACGCCATATGTAAGAGTATGATTAAGTAAAAATATTTTCGTTTAAATCAACAAATGTAATGTACACTCAATGTTAATGGTTAAGATTTAACTGAGGGCCTCAGTATGTGTTACTACTCAGGGCTTATAATTTTAACTGTAGAATAAAATGAAATAACAAATTCAGGTATTTGATTATACTGCTTAAAAATATAGTATATAGTACTTAATAATAATTTGATTTTATATTTGAGATCAATGAAAGAACATTTATTTATCATCCGATAATTTTCTGAGCAGCTTATTGTTATTATATATATATATATATATATTGTTGCGGATTCGCACTGGATACAACCAGCGAAATCGCAACTGAATGCTACCCTTAGCAACAAAATAACAAATGTCAGCAACCAGCTGACAGAAACAAATAAATTAGGCTATCAAGGGAGAAATTGAAAACAAAGCTTCTTCTTTCATTAGCTGTTGGCGACATATAACTAGAATTTTGTAATCGACCTAAATCTAAATAATCAGCAGAAATAAATTAAACTATTTCTGATATCAAAGAAAACCAACCGAGTTTCAATTACTGGAGAATAACATTTGTTCCTGACGTCATCCCCCCGGCCCACCAACAATATCCAGTTGTTAGTGGAAGTTGCGTTCGACGCTTGTGCAACGCAAAGATTTGTTCCTTCGAGCCGGATCCAGTCTGTGGATCCAATCCACTGCTGTCAGTTCGCAGTGTAATCATTTCCGGATCCAGTCTGTGGATCCAATTCACTGCTGCCAGTTCGCAGTGTCATTAATTCCGGATCCAGACTGTGGAGCCAGTTTACCGCCGCTCAGTCGTGGCGCAAACGGCATTATAGTTGTTGATCAACTAACGCCACCCCAGTTCGCGGCGCAAAAGCTGTGCAGACCGCCGCCCAGTTCGTGGCACTGCAGGGGATCCATCTGTGGATCAAATACAACAGCTGTACAGATTGTAGATCCATTCTACCGCCGTCCAGGTCACGGCGCAACAGCGATCCAAATTGTAGATCCAATCGCCGTCCAGTTCATGACGCTACCACATGGTACCTACAATACTACCGCCAGGCTCGTGGCGCATAAGCAAAACTGCCAACTACAGCTACATATCGCTGCCAAGTTCGCAGCCCCAAACTCCATCCTAGGTACCGACCGCCGACAATCGCGGCACACTAGAGGGTCCAGCCTACGGACCCGCTGCCAGGTTAGTGGCGCAACAACGAGCTGCCCTAAGTGCAGCTCCTCTACTCCCACCGGGCTCGCGGTCTATCGACGAGCCGTCCCCAGCGCAGCTAGGTTACCACCGTCAACCACAGGTACTTTTTGACATTGATAAGAAATCATTACATCAATTGATTCCAGTCAACGGAATCAACATCGCACCAATATTAGAAGGTTCAGCCTAAGGACCGAGCGCCGTCAATCGCGGCATACTAAAGGATCCAGACGTACGGATCAACCGCGACCAAGTTCGCGGCGTCACTGCAAAGGATCCAGATTGTGGACCCATCCCGCCGCCCAGTTCGCGGCGCAACCGAAAGAACGTCGCCAAGTTCGCGGCATATTAGAAGGGCCCGACCTAAGAACCGACTGACGTTCGGGTCGCGGGACACACCGATGTCCAGACGCAAAGACCAACCGTCGCCAAGCTCGCGACACATCCAAACAAACCATTCAAACAAGCTGCCGGCACCGATGACAGCAAAGTCAAAGATGACAACGGCTGCATTGGCCGAACAGCGCATTGCGGCTCAGTTCGCCGCACATGAGAAGATGTCGTGCGCGTTCGACAATCTCAGGAAGAGAGGGCCACCGACACTGGCCAGAGTGGGGGCGCACGAGCGCTTCCTCCACCGAGACTGGGATGAAATTCGGAATCGGCACGAACAACTCCTAAGTCTGGTAACTCCATGGACCACCGTCATCCAACGCTATTTTGACGAGAGATTCATCGACGAGGCTGAGGAGACATACCTTGACGAGGCCAGAGAGCTTGCTGAGGCAAGGCACGCCCTCACTGTCGTCTGTCCAACCGCTTACAAGACTGCGGCGGACAGCTTTTATTAACCACAAAGTCGATTGCCGCCATTGATGTCGCAACCTTCATGGTGGCCAGGAACTCCATCAACACCAGGCATGCGTATGCCACCTCGCCCTCCACCAGGATTGCCATCACGGATGATGCACCCGGAAAATCCCCCTACGGACAACAAAGGCGTAACGACAGACACCGCTAAAGCGACACCACAAAAGAAGCCTGAATTCAGCAAGAAGGCACCAGTTGCGACGTGACGAGCGGAGTAACAGGTAAACTCCATCCCGCCCCGCGATGGGATATCTAAAAGAAAGTTCCGCGGGGATCAACGGGAATATGAGGCTGCCGGGAGGTGGTTTAAGTCGGTAAAAATCCGGCATGCTTTTGAAGATTTCCACCTTCCTACCGAACAAAAAAAAAAAAAAAAAAAAATTAAACGCCAACTAAGATAGGTGATGACGAAAGCAAGACCGCGAAAGGTGGAAAGGTCGGAAAGAAAACTGATCCAAAGCCTGCAACTAACGCCGCCAAGGACATCAAGAAGCTTCCAGGGGCAGCGAAGGAAGTGAAAACGACTGCAGCAGCACCACCCACCGCCTAAGCGACACCACAAAAAAAGGCTGACTTCAGCAAGAAGGCACCAGTAGCTAACAGTGCACCAGCACCGGCGAAGAAAGATACCAAGACATCCGATGCACCGAAAGAAGGAAAGAAGCCTGCTGCAGAGAAACCCGCCGAGCCAGGCAATTATGCCAAATTATCGGGACAGCTCGAAGCCCAGTTCGCGCTTGATACAGCCTCCCCTACTACGGCGACCAGCGCCGCGCAAGGCAATATCCAAATATCGAGGCTGGTCGAAGCCCAGTTCGCGCTCGACCCACCCTCCCCTACTAAGGCGATCAGCGCCGATCAAGGCAGCAATGCCAAACCAACGAGACTGATCGAGGCCCAGTTCACGCTCGATCCAGTCTCCCCAAAGCTCAACCCGGCCCATGTCCCGATACTCGGACCAACGCCGAAGCACCAACGGAAACCAATGCCGCGCGCACATGAGCGTTGCTCGTAGGTTGCGAACTACTAACTCCAACCCGGAGGAACTGGTCCAACTTGAACATAATTCAACGACCACTAACAGCGTATACAAAACGTTTCAAGAGCAAGCAGTAGCGCTGGCAACTACCGGATCCGTGCCAGATTTAACATCAGTGCATTCCACGACTACGCCATCAACTGCCCGAGCAACAGTAACCAACAATGCCCGCAGTGACCATGACAAACCACAGAGTCCGGTTAATAGCCAGTGTTATCAGCAGCATCAATTGCAACAGCAACAACTACAGCAGCAGCAGCAACAACATTCATCAGGCACTGGCCTAGGAGCAGGCCAAACGCATTTGTCAGTCACCAACCTATCGGTGATGTCGAACAACATACCAGCCAATTGTAATTCGCTGCAAAACTCGGATAGAAATCTTCCATCAATCGGTGGTCTCTCAGCAACTGTCAGTGGTACGGGCAACCGAACAGAGACACCCTATGGCCAAACTCCGCCAATAACCGGAATCATCAAGGACGACCACTACCACATGTAGCCTCCCAAATAGGGATAGGAGCGAGCAATGCCTAGCTCCCTAGCATCCAGGGATCAACCGAATCCCAACCAACCAGCACGCCTCTCAGTAATCGGTACTTCACTCGGGTCCGCACCTGCCATTCCGCTAGGACCCACTGACGGTGCCATGGACGAAGCCGCACCAGACTCAACGTTGCGGTCTCACATGGCAAAGGCCGCATCCCATCGGTATGTCTCGATGCAGTCCTTTCGACCACCAGCCATTGTGTGGTCATTGATCCTGGGTTGCGAACTTACAACTCCAACCCCGATCAAATGGTCAGAACTGCGGCCCAGGGTACCGGACATCAGCGACGGAACTCTCGTCGTCACCAACCCTCCACCCTTCAGCTATTCGGGGCGCATAGCTGAAGGGTGAAGGGTTGGTGCATCACCAGAAGACCACGGCCCTGGGCCTCCGTCCCCTGGAACCAAAGGGTTCGCCAATGATTGGCGAAGGTGGGCGGAGTCTGTGTACTCGGCCATCAATAAAGCAGGACTTAGGAAGTCTGACTTCACCCGACCTCTCTCCTGGCTCCGCTGTCGGACTTGCCACTCACCCGCTGAACCGCCGCAAGGACAACGGGCGATCGAACAGTCGGGAGCCTGGCCCCCAAAGGCTTCAAGGCAACACACAGCTACCACAATAGACCAAGGAGCACGCAATGCCCCGCTTGGCGGGCGGCGCTCCCCAGTATCCAGGGACCGACCGAGTCCCAGACTCAGCATCCGACTAAAGGCTGCGATCTCTCACGCCAACGACCGCATCTCGCCGCCCGCTAACTTCGGATGGGTGCCAGTGGACGCAGCACTCGTTACCATCACTTCTCGCGATGTAGTGAGATCAATAACCAGCCAGCACGTGGTCATTGATCATGGGTTGCGAACTTACAACTCCAACCCAGATCGCATGGCCAGTTCCGGGCCCACAAAAAGAACGGCCCCCAGCGACGAAAAGGACCAACGGACCAATTCCTCCACTGGAGGAGGCACCCCGCGACCAAGCTCCCGACGACCATTCCCTGGAGCCAAATGATTCGCCAATGATTGGCGAAGGCGGGCAGGATGTTGTGGATTCGCACTGGATACAACCAGCGAAGTCGCAACTGAATGCTACACTTAGCAACAAAATAACAAATGTCTGCAACCAGCTGACAGAAACAAATAAATTTGGTTGTCAAGGGAGTAATTGAAATCAAACCTTCTTCTTTCATTAGCTGTTGCCGACATAAGACTAGAATTTTAGAAAATCTAGATAATCAGCAGAAATAAATTAAACTATTTCTGATATCAAAGAAGACCAACCGAGTTTCAATTACTGGAGAATAACATTTGTTAAAAGCAAGGTAATCTTTCATTCTAAACACATTTCTAGTTAGTGTTGCAGCCAAAGACAACAACATCACTGCACGCCAGGAGACATCATTGTTCCTGACGTCTTCCCCCGGGCTCAACAGCAATATCCAGTTGTTAGTGGAACTTGCGTTCTTGTATATATATAAATATATATATATATATATATATATATATATATATATATATATATATATATTATTTTTTACAAACATTGTATGCACTTCGTTGATGCTAGTTTTCTCTCCCTACACATTTTGGACACGTATATACATTTCCACATAGTCTGCGCTGCATGGTGCCTTCGAATATTATTAAACTAAATGATAATCCAAATATCATAAAATGAAACGTTAACTTTATGGTATAGTACTTGGAATTAATAAAGAGGTAAAAAGTCGTTAGTCTGCTGATAATAGTTGACCTGGCACGCGCACTCTGCTGAAATGGAAAAATTGAAATACTACTGGTGGCAGTACCTCCCAACAAATAAAAGCAATCATCCTCACTGCTGTTATGACTCATAAATCTGGTATTAATATCTCCGGTCATGTTGTGGGGCTTGTAAGACTTGGTTTTCGATAACCGCGATCTGGGCCGAAGGAGCCGTAATTGAAATCGTGTTGGCAAATAACATAGAGACCCTCAATCCTCTATCGAACCTGGTAATCTTGTTGACGGAAACTATTCTTGCTCACAATCCTTGCGAAGGGAACGCTTTCCTCCCAGAGCTCATTCTCTGCGTCGATTAAAAGTTCAATTTATCTCTGTGACTAGCTGTTCGGCACGTTGGTGAATACAACGTATATCCAGCTCAACCGGTTCAGTTCGAAGCGGTACTCTTCCTCTGTTTGCAAAGCAATTGCTCCCATGCCGAGCATTTTTATTACTCCATATCCTTAGGGTTCGACAAGAAAATAAAATCTCCCATCCAAGGCAGTAGATAGGTATGACAACTTACGAAGCAATTTAGAAAAGAAAACAAAGTGCAAAAAACGCAACACCTCTGCTTTCACATCAGAACGTCCTTAAAAATAATATCGAGCGGGATGAGGGCTGGAAGAAATCGGGCGGGAGTGGTGGTAACAACGGTAGCGTCTGCAATGGATAAATGGTGATTCCAGGATACGTGCGCATTGAATGGGAAATCCACTTGCAACCATCAACACCGCCGACAGCAACGTCGGTAGCCTCCCCACACGAACGAAGAAGCGCAATGCTTAATGGTTTATGCTAGAAGAAGCTCTTAAGTAAGTGTCACATAAATTTTAGTGATTCGTTACCGTCCCCGAATACGGTATACACAACACATACTGCGGTTAACTGTTTGAATACAAAAAAGTCACTTGCACCGAAGGATCCACTGACATCGGTACTGGCACAGGAACAGTCACAGGCACGGGAATAAAAAACCAACATGATAAAAATCCAAGGAAACCACTCCCGAGGGGAATATGGAAGAAAAGCATATTCCCACAATATGAAGAACACACAGGAGAGCGAGAGTGTGTCGATGGTGTGAACTGAAGAACGAAAGCCTCTTAAGCATCTACTGCTATACATTATAAATTTTATTCTGTAACGGAATCCAGCCAAAAGCCAGGATTTTGCCGCTGTACTCCAAATGTCTGTCATGCCTCCCATGGTGTGAACCATGTGTCGATGGTTATGGGGTAAATCTCTTCTGTCTCCACGTCCCCGCTCCAACTAACTAGGCTTTGGTATATATAGGACGGAGAAAAAAAATAAAGGGGCAATGGTGAGCTAGTTATGTGGAGATATGTTGCAGAGGATACATTTTGGGGACACTCAGATTTACTTCCTCAACTGCGGACTGATTATGGTTTTCTCTAGACATCAGCATTGGTTGAACCCTTCCGACGTATTCCGTATGTTACACCATGTCTCCCTGAAGTATGTATAACCATATCCTCAAACAAAACAAACCCAAAAAAAAAACGATGAAAACACAAATTGCTAAAACAAAGTTAAAAAAGAACTCTTCCCCCTTCCTAAACCTTTGATCGCCAGCGCTCTTTCTGATGCCTTGCTTCGTCCTGACTTCGTTAAGTTATTTCAGTCTGTCTCCCTTTGCCGAACACTACGACGAAGCTCAGGTTCAAGAGGTGCAGATTTGTGCTTTGGGTGCCTTACCGGCGAATCGCTAAATTCTGAATCTAAATGTTGTAATATATTTACTGGACCTCCTTGCATTAGGTAATGGGTTTGGTTAGGGGTCGCAACTGACGTGGAGTCAAGAAAAATCGTTCCATCAGTGTGTGGTGACAAGCAATGTTGCGGCAGGTAGATGATGTTGTTTCATGGCAGGAAAAGAGTTCTGCCAGACTAAAAAAGTCCAATTAATGCTGGGCGAAGATGATTTATCAAACGTTTGTGGTGAGCAGTCACAGCCAATAAGGGTTGGGATCAACAATTAATTAGGAGATCAGCACCGCCAGGTGTCTGCAGCGAAGGACCATAGCAGATTTTTTTCTCTTATGTTGGGCATTACCGAATGATTTTGCTCAAGTTATTAACGCACAAAGTGGGGAATAACGAGCGGATTAATAATGACATGATGTGCCGGCGAGTAAGGTGGTTCTTGGTTTTAGCACTTGCACGAGAGTAGTACTTACTGAATTTCATTACAAAGTGGATTCTGAAAGGAAGGATATACCTTGATCGCAGGAGTTATCAGGGTTTGTGAGCACGTTTTTTAACACCATTCTTTGTGACCTTGTAGAAACGGCAAAATGAAATTGGACATACATTCTACTGTATACTCGAATGCATATTTAGTGGACAAATCTCCATCCTCTTCATATTAAGACGGATCTGTAAGTTAATTTTTTTTTATTGTCTTTTTCGACCATAACATTTTATATAATTTTAATTTTATTTTTAATCATTCGTCTAACTTTCACTTTGCTTTAAATTATTTTCTAAGAGATGGAAGCCAAAAAAAAAAAACCTTTCAATGAGTGTGCGGCGGTTCCACTATACCCCACTACTCACCTTCCCAAATTACCTAAAAGCTTCCAGTCCTGAAGCTCCCATAACCCCATTGTTTCCCTAATGCAACTGCATTAGCACCTGCAAACCTTTCCTATTCTTAAGGACATTAATGCACCTAGTGCATTACATAAAATTCCCTACAAGAATACTTTCATCCATGCCTCCAATGCATTTCCTAAATTCCCTGAAAGAATTCTTTAAAGTACTTACCCATCATATCTATTTTCCGAAAGGAATTCTTTATAGGCCAAGCAACATATCCCTGAAGGAAAACATATCGGTTCACACATAATGTAACCATTATAATCAGGGAATGTTAGCTTCGCGTCGGCTATTCCCAGCCTCGCATGTGCAACAACTGTGGGGGTACGAAATTGTGGCACCGGCATGGTTGCCAGTTCTACTTCGTCCCACTAACAATCCGCTGTTCGAACAAGGTTCCGCCAAACCGAATCGCCACTTCACTATAAGGAATGCACAAACACGAACCTCAACAACGCACCGTCCACCTAATGTAAGAGGTAACACTAAATGATTTCTATGTTTATTATTTTATTTTTATTGTAGACAGATTCTTTTTATTCACGACAAAACTTATTTATTTAATATTATAGTTTTAAGGTGAAAATCTTACTGCACTTAATTAGTTACGGAAAACATATTCTCTTTCACCGACAATGAAACTGACGCACCAAAATATTATACTTGATACCACGCAAGACTAAACACGACCCCGGGTATATTCACGTCCGCGTGCGCACCGGGGGGCGGGAGCGGTAACGACCTGCTCGGTCGATGGTTGTAAGACGACTCAGCGATATGAATTCGCTGGCTACGGAAAATGGGCCAGTGAAACTGGCTGTCTTAATTTAAGGATGCATTTTCTATTCCAAGAGAAACGTGAAGTCTCTCTTTGGAGGTAGGTAATCTGATCGCATAGAGGAAATCGTATGATACACATGTATGTGTGAACATTGGTTCTTTCATGGGACAAAGCCATGAGAACGCATCTGAAAACGAAGAAAGGGAATAATGTGCAACAATGAGATGTGAGTTCGGCTAAGTAAACAAGCCGAATCTCATTGGGTGCTAATTGGGTTTCTGTTTGTTCATGCCGCTAGGTCAAGAGAAGCAGATCCAGAAATATGTAGGACAAAGAGATCGTGTAGGTCATTGTCTAAGATGTGCATTGCAGCTGTAATGATAGACGCAATGCACCATGCACTTGGTACTAATTGGTTTTAGCTTATTTACGGGGAATTGGTGCTTATAGCATGGCTGCAAAGGGTAAGTATACAATTCCTATTTGCATTTGCCTATGCTGTAGGATTTAATTTATGCCTTACGACACAAGATGCGTATATTTGCTTTTGTCCCTTGGGTATAGGTCGCCAGCCAATGTGTATCTAAAGGAATTTATTATACACATGGTGAGGCTGGGAATAGGCGACGCAATGTTTATGATCCCTGTTATGATGGTTACATTATATGTTAACCAAATTGTTTCGTTTTCAGGAATTCGACTAGGGAAAATGTGTATATAAGATTGGGATTTGCCTGGCAACCGAAGGTGCCGAATTGGCTTGGTATTTATGATGGTTAGAACAGAATTCTTATAGGGAATTTTGAATTCGAATAAATGAATGAAGGTAAGAATTATCTTCCAGGAGCTTTTATCTAAATACATTAGATAAACTTAATGCGTGAAGCATTTACAGGTGCTAATGCGGTTGCATTAACAGAAACTTATGAAGGCTGGGTTGTAGTTATGGGGGTTCTTCGGGTAAATAGACAGTGGGGTTTGGCGGAACCGCCACACAACAATTGTCTTTTCATGCACATTGCTTGGCGACTTATTTGTCTAACGACAAAAAGCAACTCCAAGCAGCTTGTTGACGCAACTGGAAACAATCGGCGCAATAGCCGCTTAAACCGAATTCTCCAGCATGCATCACGGGCGCAAACAAAAGAATTCAGTTCTTCTGCAGGCATTCTAGCGATACGATAAACAATCCAAATTGTGTGGAGGTATCCCAAATGCATTAGCACCTAAGAGATACAGCTCGCTTACTCAGCTGAACCTCATTACACACGGTGCCCTTTGTCCTTTCAATTTTTCAGCTTCGTTTGTCCTGACCTTCGCGCATGAGTTAAACAATATGATATACACGATCACACACACACACACACACACACACACACACACACACACACACACACACACCACCACCACCACCAGAGATTGCCTTCTATCGGTTACTGGAAGAAAAGAAAGATTTCAATCCTTTTTACCACACCATAAAGAGAATTTTTCTCTCTCTTCCTTTTAGCTCACCTCGAATTGAGGATTGAATGCAAGTCGGAATTCAATCCTCGCTGAGTCTTAATCCAACCATCCCAGGAGTCGGTCGGGTCGTCTTCCGCTCCCCGTCGCGGGCACGGGGAGGCGTACACCGAGTCGAATTTCAACCCCCAGAGCGTGCGCATAAATAGTAGGTCGAGTTGAGCCGTGAGAATGTTTAACGATTTCCAAAGGAGTTTTCTAAAATAACTATTGTACTCGTAATTAGTGCTTAAAGATCTCCAAAAGAGTTTCCTAAAATAAATATTGTATTCGTAAATAGTGACTGATGATTCCCAAAGGAGTTTATTTCAAACAAATATTGTATTCGACATTAGCGACAGACAAATAAAACTGAGAATTGAAAGATAAAACTGTGAACGGTGTTTGTGTTTTTTTAAAATATTGATTCCACATTCTTGGCAGAACCGAAACATAACAACAATCCACTAAATTAACTGCAGAAAATTAACAAGTGAGACCCATTACGAACGATTTTCGGGTGCCCAGTGACGCGTTGGAGGAGTGAAGTGAACCCGTGCCGTACGCCGGCACAAACTACTTCCACCCCCACAAGTCCATTTACGCATCATTTGAAAAAATCAATTAACGATAAGTTACTTTGTCGGTCGATGTGGAACTAATGAAACGTCATGTGAAAGTTAAGTTCGGTGTGCGCCCATTCAATTCAAATAGTATAACCGTTGAGCCTGTAAATCTGAAAATGATGAATGTGGTTGACTTGCATATTCATGAATCGCCCGAAGCAATGTTGTGACGATTCCAACAGACATATATGAATACGTAATCATAGTGAAGAACACGGCAACAACAACAAAAACCAACGAATAAAAGAATCGTCAGAGCCGTATAGGCCATTAGCATACTAATCCGCAGCTTAACTAACTAAATCAAACGCCGTCATACACATGGTAAAAAGGCCATGGTATAATGTGTTCATTGTGTTCCCGACATAATCTGTACATAGCACAAATACCCTACCATAGTAAATCTCTTCCTACTGCACTCACTTAACTGTATCTACCTTTACAAAATCACCTGAAAAGCTTCATTCCTATTGTAACGCATTATGCCCCCTTGATTATTACTGGATGCAAGGCTATGAACCCTAAACTGTATGGAAATCTATTTGCAAGTGCCCAAGGTCCACATCACCGGCTCCCGACAGCCACCAAGAATCCGGGGCGATAATAGAGCGGCTATGTAAATATAATCTAAGCGCCCCCCTCTTGGGCCAGTGATTTTAAATACAGAAATTATCCCAGTAGGAGTATTATCAGGTTGGCAACTAAGTAATTGCCGATTTCGCACATCGGTGTCTTTGGCCATATTCTTTAATGGCTTCTGTCAATGACATATGTTTTTCCGTTCGACATTTGTTGGCTGTCAGTCTTACTTTGCTTTAGAAGCAAATTGCGCGTATTTTTATGAAAAGGTATTAGTTCGTCGTCAGTTTTAATATGAAGTGAAAAACCAGCATTTTCAGCAAATTTTGATTTTCCGTAAAGAAAAGAACGCAGCACAAACTGCTAAAAAATTACGTGATGTGTATGGTAAGATGGGAGCGAACATACAGGGGAAAGTCACTGATTGCTTTCAACCCGGCGAAGGCCAGGACGATACTTGTCCCTGTTCAATCCAACTTGCCATACAGTCTACACGTGACACCCCTGGATAGCTACTTTGGCACCAGCCAAGTAGTGAATCAATGCGTGCAGCGACATCCTGAGAAAGGTTGGCGCAAGGCTAATAACCCTGCCCGAAAAAACGAATTATTGTTGCAAATTTAACAAGCCTCGGATATGGACCGGATACACGACGACGACCACGGAAATGAAAATGGCTAAACGATTTGAGAATTTTCTCATAGAACGTCCGCTCACTGTACAGAGCTCGAGCTGCACAGCAGCTAGCCGATGCCCTGTCCGAATAAAAGGCTGACATAACAGCATTACAAGAAATAAGATGGACGGGGAGTGGTGTTATTCAAAGAAACGAGTATGGCATTTATTACAGCTGTCATGCAAAACACCATCTGCTCGGGGTAGGCTTTCTAGTCAGCCAAAAACTAAAGCCTGCCATCATCGGCTTTAATGCAACAAACGAAAGGCTATGCACTCTTCGCGTGCTAAGCCAGTTTAAGAACATAAGCCTCATAAACGTTCACGGACCTACAGAGGCGTCTCCTGACGAAGAAGAATTCTACGAGAACGTCGAACGGACCCGTCGCTACGACGTGAAAATCGTTCTGGGTGAATTGAACAGCTTCTAGAATATTTTAAAGATTTGTCGTAATTATCCACAACTGAAACGAGAAAGGGAACAACGGAGCAGATAATACACAAACGAAAAGACAGGATCTCTCTTCAACAAAGCGGTCGAAGTCCCGGAAGAACGGACCAGCGGGCCGGATCAAGGGGATCAAGACTCAACACCCCCTGCATCCAGAAACGAGCCATAACGACCAAAGAACGGTCTAATAATTCAGGAAGCTGACAAGTAAGTCACCCCCCTTTAATTACCGTATTTAAATTATATTTAAATTGTTACCATAATAACATAACAAAGGTCAAACCTAACATTGTCCTCCCATCTCCGTCACGGTCGTCCTATCGGTCTCTTTCCTGTTGGTGTACCGTCAAGAATTATACGCCTACGTTTCCTCCATTGTCCTCGGTGACAATGACAATGAGCACGATGACGACTAAAACCCTAAATTAGGGGTGGCGGGCTGTATGTTACTCCTCGCTAGCCTGTCTGACATGGGTGGCCCTATTGGTAGCCTATGCTTCCGTCAGCATAGCCTGAGTGATTCATTGTAATTTAAGCCCCGGACCCCCGACAGATACCTTGCCAAGCGGGGCGCATACTACTATACCACTCAGATACAAGTAGCTCGACAAATTAAAAAAAATCCGCATCAAGGCCCTATAGTATGTCGAACTACCCAAATGTCGCTCATTGGGATACAAAGAGGCCAGACATATATCACTAACTCGAAGTCACTTGTAGCCATGTGCCGCATCTCGGAGCATACTGCAACACAGTCATCTCCGAAGCAACAGGCTCTCCGCGCGTTCTGCGAAGCATCAGATTAAATCTTCGCCTGCAAAATTTTTAAAGTTCTGACACCTTGTTGCAAAACGCAACATGAACCACCTAAAACATAAATGAATGACGCAAAAAATCATTCACGTAAAAAAGAAAACATCATTCACATAATATACGATCATATATACCCTTATGCGAAGACCATATCACACGCCTTCGACCAACTTCATTGCCGTCGGTAAAATACTTTTAATGTCGAATGAGGCGGAGGCCAAAAGAACGTATGAAGCAAATGGAGGCAATTACGATCCACACGTCACATGGCTTCCACAAGCAGCAGCCAATAGAAAGGTAGGCTGGAATTGAGGCCAACGAAATATATATGTGATGGAGCGGTAATCTTAAAAGGATTGCAGGTAAGTGACCGAGACCGAATCAAGGCGATCGTGCAACTGATGTTTGTACAATGAAAATGTAACCGAAAACGAATCATTGGCAGTGAGTGTGTATATGGATTCTTCGTCATCGGTGTGTTAAGCAGTCCGTCGACAATAATAATATTACACGACAACAATTATATAATATTCGCCGGCAGTCCGTCATATTCATTCGTCGGTATCTTTTTTTCTTGATATTAAGAAAAAAGCAATCATGCAGTGGAAAAAGTGAAATAAAAATAAAATAGGTAAATTAAGACAAAATCGAAGTGAGTACGGAAACAAATTTTTCATACGGTAATTCAAGATACGTGCTCCGCAACGTAAAATGTTCTTTTTGCTGGTTTCCGAAGCGAAGCGAACCCTTGCAGACCAATATACCTTGTGTTTCAACAGTTTAGGCCGACACCTGCTACGTGATTGCCACTGTCAAAACTCGCTGGTAAAGTCGAGGAGGACTTAATTACAACGTTACCTTCATCCCAGCATCAAGAAGTGACTATAAGACGCCCTCTACAAACGAACAGAATCCAAGGGAATCGAATATCGACTGTACTCTTCTTGTCAACTGCGGACCACCTCTGTTGCTGATCCTATTCAATACGTATGTAACTCGTTCTCTTTTTTAACCTTGTTCAATAAGTAAATTCAATGAAAATTTCCCATTCTCTCTGGATTCACTGACTGCTGAGTAAATTCGCGAGAGTTTATTTGCATTTCATCATCATCATCATCGTCACTACAACCGGGATTCGGTCTTGGCCTCATTTAACAAGTCCCGAGGCTTGTTAAATTTTCCATAATTATTTGTTTTTCCGGGCAAGGGTATTAGCCTTATTATTTGCATTTACTGGGTGGGAAAATGGGAAATTGAGGATGAGTATGCGATAGGGAATGGGCGATCCGTATATAAGGGCGCGAATGGGCAGAGACCTGTTGCTGATTGGTGTTAAAAAAAGAAAAGTTGTTCGCTTTTGTAGAGTGTGACTTGTAGTCTGGTTAAATGAGAGTTTTAATGTGGTCGGTCGCGAAATAAGTGAAACTTAAAGATAGAAAAAATAAGAACGCAATCAAAATAATATATTTGTACACCCAGCGTTACTGTGAAATATTAATAAATAAATGAAAATTAAAGACAGAAAAACGAAGAATTTAGAACTGAAAACAAAATTTTATCAAATTAAAAAAAAACGAGTACGAGAGAAATACAAAATGGTCATTTGTTGATGATCTGCAACCAGTAAACGCGTCAAGGTAGGCACGAACCCCACCGTCGAGTCAAACCCGGAGGCACACCTGTGAGTACACCCTTTTCGCTTATTTAATAATCATATTGAGATCCTTGTGTAACAGAGTCAGATACCAAGATCTCTCACTACGTCTCTCACTGTCAAAGGCAGAATATTTTGTCCAGTAATGGAAAACTTTTACCAAGTTCTTTTTTTGTGTCAACTGACGGGGAACGTAGGGGTTTTCAGAATAGGATAGTTTCAGCTTTTTGGAAATTAATTTGTAACTTCCATTTATTACACTTGTGGGGGTTCTACGAACCACACGACCCACTATAGGTCGAGATATCGTCGTTCCACCAAAGGACCATACTCGTCATTACACGTGCCCACAGAGACGTTTCCCAAAAATCCTCACTTCATTTTGAAACAAAAGGTAATATTCCAAATACCCCAACATTGAATTCAATAGTAAAAATCAATCGAACTTAACGTTCAAAATTTCCTGATATTGTATTCAATGCGATTCATCCATTAAACGAATTTTTCTGAAAGCAAACATAATAATCTCCCCATATAGCTAATAGCAATTAACGCCACAAATTCCTCGCAAGATCCCAAACCGACAAGCGCACGTGCGCTAACAAAGCCCTAGCGATTCGCCCGCCGAGCAACAATTCTTGTAATCATAAACATCGTAACGCCTATCTCACGCTAGATGTTTATGATTGGGAAATGCGATCTACAAACCAAATCCCATGGTTCCTTCGTTACCCATCTGAGGCACACAAAAACTCTGTTGTCGTAAGCCGGATGGGTAACGCAAACAAAGCCCATGATAGGATCAAGAAAGAAGTGGCGGCACGCTTGAGCCTTGGAAACAAGATTCCGATAAGAAGTTGGAATTGAAAACCAAAATGGAAATTTTCTCTTGAAGATAAGAGACAGATAGGAGATAGGTTTTAGATAGGTTTAGGGCAGTCGTGATAGCGAACATTAATTAGAAAAGGAAGATTAGTCTATTTCGAGCAGTCAGAGAACCCCGCCGAGGATGTTGTTGGGATATATATTATGTAGGGAGTACCGACGTTCGGCACTGCTTCACTAAAATCCCACTGAGTTCGCAGAGAAATTGTTCAACAGCAAAGAATGAATAAATAAAGAAAACGCTGGAGTTGTTTCGCTGATTTAATGTTTGTTTTTTTTTTTTCACTTAATTATTGGGTCAGCACATACACGTAGTTCA
This sequence comes from Microdon myrmicae, assembly GCA_963931805.1. Taxonomy (NCBI): domain Eukaryota; kingdom Metazoa; phylum Arthropoda; class Insecta; order Diptera; family Syrphidae; genus Microdon; species Microdon myrmicae. The sequence goes on from OZ007499.1 coordinate 28,819,896, forward strand.
CTCTATTGGTGGTTCTTAAAATATATTATTTAACTGGATCACTTTCTCTCGTAACATTGCCAAAAAAAAAAACGATGATATTTTGTTAAACCAATATAAACTATGCGGGATCCTTTGTAGACGTACTCCTTCCATTCCTTCCGAATCGCAGTATTTGTATGTTTCACAATGTCTGTCGATTTTGGTTAATTATCAAACCATTTCATCAAAAATCAAATAAATTCCACTTCATTAAACATTAGATCAATTCCACTTCATTGATAATCAACTATACCGTCTCATTCAACACATGTAAAACTAGACCCGCGACTCGACTGACTCCTTCAGCGGTTGAAATTCGATTTTTAATACGCGTGTATAGACGATGAGGGTTGTAAGGCGACTTCCGACTCGTTGGGCGAATAAAATCTGACTCCCCGATGCAACCCATATCCGTCCGATTCAACGGTGGTGGATTACATTGGTGTGGGAGGATTATATATGTGTCCGTATAGGACAAGTACAATGCCCTTCACCCTGCATATCGGCAACGACGAAAATGCACCTGAATAAACATGGACTGGTGTAATGAATTGCAGGCAGTATTGAGATACGCGATAGCGAAGATCGCCGGAGGAACAAATGGGTTTCTGTGTCCTAAATAAACACAAACGCTATTTCGAGGTTCAAACGATGCGATGCACATTATTTGTGATTTAGGCGATGCTACATGGAAACCTCGGCTGTTTGCATAATCGCCCCAGGCTTATGCCATTGCAGCCAATAGGTTTTTCGTGGCCATAAGCAAACCGAAGGTTTGCTCGCCTATGGCCAAGGGTATGGTGGCTTTTGTTTGAGCTAATTAAATGGAACATGGGTATGATGGTGAGGAATTTGACGTGCGGATGTGCAAACGTACGTCTCACCGAGGGGAAACATGGACAGTGGTTGGTAAGTAAAATAAACACAGTGAGGTACTGTGTGTTTGTTTGTTCTACAGGCCGGAGCATCGTTAGGCATGATCTAGGGTATGATTGTCTAACGTCAATCATATTCGTGCCCAAATCCCATGATCGGTAGATAAACAATAAAGGAAATTGTTCGTAAGTGTTGCGAACCTCGAGATTGGGGCAATAAATGGTTATGAACCGTAGTAAAACCATCGGCTACAGCGGTGTCAACAATTACGCTGGCCAGCGAGTGTTTATCTATTATAATTGCTGACGAGCCGAGCCGATGGGGATATGGAATGGTTCATATAATATGAAACGGAAAAAATCAATGTGATGCATGCCTTGATGAGGTTTAACTTTCATGTGAAACTTATTTGAAAGACAGCTTACGCTGCTCGGATGCAGGTAAGTATAGTGGTTTATGAAGAGAAAGAAAAGCGGTTGATTTAAAGAAATGGGTGGTTCTTTAGGAAAGTGTGGGGTTTTAAGTAGCGTGCGCCGGCGTACGACGCGGGTTCACTAAATAACCCACCGTTCTTCAACAAAATAAAACACAAGCTATCGAAACTCACTATATCAGCAGGCGACAGTTGACCTTTTATTTGTGGTACTTTAGATTGTTAGGTTACACAGGTTTGTACATTAATTGGAACTTAAAAAGTGAGAGAGTTCATTTAATCACAGTCGTGCATTAATGGCAACTTAAAATCTGAGAGAGTTCATTTAATCACATTCGTACATTAATGGCAACTTCAAAACGGACTCCACTACTCGACCATTAAATTTTACTCCTTGAACGCAACGACAGCGGTACGTGTGCGTGATTCCGCGATTCAAATCTGACTCCGAAAGGAAGGTGCGTGTAACGTAAAGGTTACTATGAGACTCCCGGAGAAATCGTCCTCAACATTTCTTGTAGTATCGGATACCTCTGGTGTACCAGGGAAATTCCAATACACATCTGGTAAATAGAGCCTGGCAGAAAATATAGTCATAAATCATGGGAAGGGTTTTCCCATGATGTTGATATAATATCAACAGAAACCCAAGGCTGCCTGAGAGCATGTATCTCTTCGACTACATTATTTGTGTAGGAAATTGCCGCCTGGACGAAAATGTTTTCTTTTGTCTACATTGGATAGACAGAAGTGTTTCGGGTAGCATAAAGGAACAATGCTGGCGGTGGCAATTGGGTCTTCTGTGATGTAAAATTCACAGAAGATCGCTCGCCATAGCAACTAGAAAAAAGGTTTATTGGTCTTTGGGATATTGGTCTTTTTATTATCCCGCTCATTATGTCCTATTGCAGGGCTATTAGAAATCTGGCTTGCAGATGTGCAAGCCGGCAAATAGCCCGACATGTATTTTTGGACGATAATGGGCATGGAGACGGTGTTTGTATACCCTTTGCTCTGCTCAGACTGGAACATCCCATCTGGTCGATGGGTCTGCAGATAAAGGGTAAGTATGTCATTGCCGTGTGTAGAGGAAAAGCTCCTCGGCTGTGTTGGGATATTTATGACGGTTATCCAAGGGGACAACCGAATTGTTTTCAGCTATTTTAGGACAGTGGTGAATGCTATGGCAAGGTTGGTTGATCTTGCCAGGGATTCGACTTAAGGGTAGATATGGGGTTAATAGGATTTTTATGGGGTTAAAACTGATGCGAGGTTCTTCGGGCCCTGAAAAGCCCCACAAAAGCTTTAAAGAACCGCCACAAGGTCGATTCGCGCCGCACCATAATTCGTTACCAAAATAGTCGTCCCAGAGAACTCCGACGAGGAGGTGATCTTTAACGTGTGTCTAGTTTAACGTGTGCCGAGTTTGACGTTGCCGGAAAGCAACGTGTCCCGTGGAGTAATTAAGTGTGGTATTAGCCAAGACAGTTTCAACAGCAGATAATGCTAAACAACTAAATTAGGTACATAACATTTTTCATGAGTTTGACACTTCGCTTGCAATCGAGTAGTTTACGTTGCACACACTACCCCAGGCAAGGTATAGGCAAAGACAAATGTACGCACCCTAGTGTATTAATAAAAACTTAGAAGTGTATCCTAACGATTATTAACCAGTGTCAACTAAATTTAGTAACAATAAAAATAAAACCACAGGTTAAAAACAAACTCAACTCCTTATTTTATTTGTAATTGAATCCGCTCCGGTGTTGGTCTGTGTTGAACAGTGTTCGGCGGAACACTCCAGCAGAGACTTCACAAAAATCCGCCAAACGCCTGCAGCGTTCTACGAACGCACAATTCCACCCAGGTAACGTTCCTACCCTTCAAGGAACATACTAACCTTATTCATTACACGTACCCACAGACACGTGTCCCAAAGTTCTTGATCATACCTGTAACAAGGGTCATAGGAAGCTGGAACAATGTTGAACCCGATATAAAAAAAACAACGAACTTAACGTTCAAAAACTTTCAATATCGAGTCAACGCATCCACTCATCGTATGCAAAACCAATCCCAGAATACAGGTCATAAATCTCCCATCCTAAACATCTACACGAAGTTTCCAGGGAATTACATTGCCGGTAATTAAACCGAACAACGGATGCCTATTCTGGTGGCTATGGAAAATCAACACCAACCCAGCTAAGACACACTTGTCCAAATAAAACTTATCGATGCGCTGCTGATTAGCAGCCATAGAGCCATAAACTCTAAACACTATCCCTGATAGATGTTTACGATGGAAAAGGCAAACAAAGCATTACCGATCCCATAGCCCTGTGTATCCATCTGAATAGCATGAGAACCCTCGTTTCTCAGGCCAGATGGGAAAAATAAACAATGCATAGAGAATGATCGGAGAATAAGCGGCGGCATCCGATCAACACACAAAGGGACGAGATACCGACCGCCAACAACTAATGATAATGATGATGATAATGATTATCAGGAAGATTTCTCCCTTTACAGATACTATGGGAAATTCTGTTTCACAAATACGTTGGAAAAATTTCCCTTACGATGGGGGATATTTTTCTTGGGCAGACACGGAGTCTAAGTTAGATCGTCAACGAGACGACAAGTCCCAGTTTTCATCGTCAACGCAACGAGTAGTCCATATCGAGGAGCTTAACGAATACCGTCGAATTGAGGAGTCGGCTTGTGACATTCATCCGGAGTAGTGTCGAGTAAAAAATCGTTGTGTGCATCAACAGTAACCCTGGGATAAATAATCCATGATATCGTGTCAAAAAAGAAAGTCGTGTGTGCGAAATTGAAATAATACACTCGTACGAGTAATTGCTACATATTGTCAAGTAAAATCTAAGTTAAACCAAAGCAAAAGGACCAATAATAAAATAGGATGTATACACAAAACTTTCGTCGTGTTTTATTAGTGTGATCGTTTCTGTGTTCCGGTGTTTAATTCCTTCTACTGCGGACGTGTTCGTCGGAACACCGCAGTCATCCATATCCGACCTAAGGACAATCTACAAGCATTCGCCAAAGAAAAACATCCGCCAAACAATCACTTTTGATTCTGTTGAGATCATCTTGTGAAAGTCTGTTACTGATCTCAATTTTTCTACCCGCTCTGTATCCAAATATGTCATCAGCATACGCAACAGATTGATTAATAGAATCCAGTAGATCACTAGTATACATTTTAAATAGGATAACAGGCTGGGCCTGTTGTAAGCCACTTGTTATGAAGAAAGTCTTGTTGGAAACGGTGTCGCCATATTTTATGGCGAATTGTTTTCCCATAACCTTGTCATGTACAACATCTAGTATATTTGCAGGCATGCTCAAGAAGGTTAGCTTAAAAATACTATATGGGCTGAAAAGTTCTGGGATTTTTGAATAGATGGCCCCACTAGAAACTGAACATGACTCATTTCGAGAGGCCCATCTGTCACTTGAACTTCGATTGTTGGTTCTATTCAATACGTAGATACGTAACTTCTTATTTTTTTTTAACGTTGTTCAATAAGTAAATTAATTATTTGAAGGATAAACCTGATTATTATAAAAAAAATTTCTTCAAAAATAGAATTCGTAATTTCTTATCTAACATATATAAACAAAGACTGCTACGACAGTGTGATACACAACCCACGCTAAATCTTTCCATAGAACATCAAGCAAACAATATTGAATCTGGAAACAACAACTCGAACCGAGTTAATATATAAGCTACATGGACTGAAAAGTCTTGGGATTTATCAATAGATGGCGCACTAGAAACTGAACATGTTTCATTTCAAGAGGCTCAACTGACACTACCTTATGTATGAAATTTCGTCACATTTCGTTCATTCGTTGACAAACTGCAGTCATTTGAGTGACGCTACTTTCGCTTTCATACAATTCATGGAAAAACAGGAACATCGCATCCTGATGAAACATCGTTTTTGATGGGAAAAACCTCTTAATGTTGTATTCCAGAATACTACCCTTATTCGCTTTAACACTAATCTCATGTCCTTTCTAACACAACCTTTAAAACTACATCCTCACATATCTTCAATTCTCATTTAATACAATTCATAAATAAACAGACACAATATTCTATATCCAGTCACTTACAGCACATTTAAAAACATGCCCCTTTTCATAACAAGTACATTTTTCATTTCAAAACATAGCACTTTGATCTTCGTTCAAAGTTTATTCAATCAACATTTTAAGTCACAGAGACTTCTGGAATAACTTGATGAAATTTGTTTTGTTCATTTAATACGACACAGTTAGTTGGAACAAAATGTTCTATAATAACAGAAAAATTTATATTGTAAAAGCAGTTCACGTTAGAGCTCAGCTTGAGATAGTTGAGTTCAAGTTAGAGTTAGAAGTTCAGTTGAGCTTCAGTGAGTTGAGAGTTTAGTTTAGTTTTAAGAGTTGAGTTTGAATAAAAAAAAAAATTAAAACAATAATTATTTTAAAGAGGAATTATTATAAAGAGGAGATTTTATAACCCCCACGCTCTTCCCTCGAAAGAGGAAGCACGGCGCTGGAGACGTAACACTGGTGGCAGCGGTGGGATCCACTAAGACTGGTGGACTCCCCGAAGGACGACTCTATCCTCGAAGGAAGACCGATCCACGAAGGAGGACTCGATCCCAGAAAAAGACTAGTGCGATTAACGACGACTGGCAGGATAAAACCCTAAAGAGGGAAGGAATGTCCTCATTTTCGACTTGGATGGCGGAACATTCGATGTATCGAGTCTAACTATTGATGAAGGTTCCTTGTACGAGGTCAACGCAACTGCTGGTGACTCACATTTGAAAGGAGAAGATTTCGACAACAGACAAGTAACTTCGTAATTTCCTTTGCCGATGAGTTCCAGAGGAAATCCACGAAAGACCTCCGTTCCAATACGAAGACTGGCGGAAACCCGGAAAATTAACCTCAGTTAACCTCAGTGGCAGCAGATTTGAAAAAAAAATTATAATAAGACATAAAACGACGAAAAAAAAAAGACCAGGATAACACACAACTATAGGGCGTGAAGTCTGCCTGGCAGTAACAATATAAAAAGCGGAAATAATATAAAAAGAAGACAACAACTCAAGAAAAAAATTTTTTTTAAGAAGAAACTACACTATTGGAATCCAGGAAGTGGTAATATCGAAAAGAACAAAACATCAATCAACAATTAGCCCACATATATTAGTAGTAAGAATCGTTAGCAAAATATCAATTTTTCTCTCTTCATTTTTCCGTAGGAATAGTTTCAACTTGGAACTTTTAACTTTTCCTTTTTACAAACAATTTTTCCAATTACTTCGAATATTCTCTTTTCAGTATTTCGACGACATTTCCGTTTTTTCTTTCTCGTCGAATTGTCTTTCTTTATAGCTTTGGGACCAAATTAACTTTCTTTTCCATATATATTGAATAACTAAAAGAAAGGCCATTTTTATATACCGTATTTTTAAGAAGTGATTTTACCATACATTGATTTCAAAGTTTTCAATATTACGAGTCCTTATTACACGAGACAGGCGGCTAGGCAGGGGGAAGAAAAAATCCACTCTCCACAAATACACCATAACCCCCCTGAAATGGCTCTTTCTGTCGGAATTTCTGATGTTTTCAGAATCGTCCCTACCATTGACGGGAAACCCTGCGACCTAGATAAATTTATTTTCGGGGGAGACGTTTTATTTAGATCTATAAAAAGGGCAGACCCGGAGATATATGAAACATTTTTGGAGCTAGTGAAAAATAGACTAGAGGGTCCTGCCTATGATCTAATTAGGTATAGCACAATCGCTAAATGGGAGGATTTAAAGGATAAACTTGAATCAGAATATAAAGAGGAGCAATCTCGGTCAACGGCACACAATGAGTTGATATCCCTGAAACAAAACTTCAGAGAAACCGTTCGGGAATACGAAGATAGAGTTGCGAATGCTCTGAGGACGCTGAACTCTGCTACGTGTGAAATAACAGCAGACGCGGTGGTTAGAGAATTCTTGATAGAAGAAAACTCAAAATTGGCCGTGCAAATATTTGAGGATGGTCTCAAGAATGAACAACTGAAAATCCTAGCCAAAGTCCATGAGGGAAGTAGTGTAAAACAGTCTATTGCACATGTAGTATCACATGCTGCTCGAATGGACAACTCTCCCAGGTCATATCAATATAATGAAAATCCTAGATTTAATCGTAGAGTCTGCCAACTTGCCAGGTCATTCTCAGGACACATGTTATCGGAACATGCAGATCAACAATTTTCCGAATAGACAACCCATAAAAAGAGAATTTAACATTACTTGCAATTTCTGTGGACGGAATAATCACACAGAGAACGAGTGTAGATACAAGATATCTAGGAATGGACCGTCCTTAACAAATTACCAACAAGGTACAACAACGCGTAATCCATTCCGAAATAATCCTGCCGAAAATCGTTTTAGTGAAAATCCTAGAATCACCAATAGACAAAACGATAGGCAAAATGTTCACTTTTCTCGGGTGCAAGAGTCGGAAAACGAGGCCTGACGCTAACCCAATTTTATGGAAGACAGACAAAATTTTTCTATTTATAACATTATACCTTTGCCAATAGATAACGACAATTTTAATGAAGCTCCTAACCAAATAACTAAAGTGATATAGATAAACGAAGAGAAAACAAGCACTGATATAAATATTCCGATTCATACTCCAATTTTGGAAAATAATTCAGCAACACAGACTGAAAATTCGGAACTTTCAGCAGTATTAAAGACTGAAATCCCTAATATTTCGGATATCCCTATAGACAATCCCGACACTTCAGCAACAAAGACTGAAAATTCAGCTGTGGTAAAGACTGAAGATCCAAAAGGTGCAATCAAAATCGAAACCCAAGTCAGTTCAGTAGCTAACACTGAAGAACACCATGTTTCAGCAGCAAAGACTGATGGATTGAAGGTTTCTACAGCAGATATAACTGAAGAAATAGTTCAAACAGCAAATAAGACTGGGAACCAAGATGTTCCAACAGGAAATAAGTCTGAAGAACTATACGAATCAGTAAATGAGACTGAAAAACTAAACGAGCCATCAGCAGTGAGAAAGAAAGAAAGGGAAAACGTTCCGACAGAAGTTAAAGCTATAGAAAATGATGACATTGGGCCGAAAACACTAAACATTTTAAATAACGATAGTAATGAAAATTGAAAATAATAATTCAATTGAAATAGGTAGTGAAAAGAAAAACCATATAAATACCTTACAAATTAATTTTTACAATAATAAACATGTATTCGAACACAAAATAAGAAAAAATAAAAAGGTACACAGTCAATTAGGACAACTGAGATCATTTCTTAAGAAAATTTTTGGTATTATGCATTTCTATTCAGTCATCATAATAATAGGCACAAGATATGGCATAGAAACTACGATATTATACGAAGAGACCGACCTAACTCCTCTCAAGGGGCGGGGGGGGGGGGGGGGGTTGCTGGAAGCCTGTATCGTACGCATACCCCTTCAGCAAGGAAGGGGTTTGTATGCGATTGCGGTCTACGCACCTGAGGAGCACCAACATAATCTATTTATAGCAGAGCTCGAGACTCCTTCCGATGCTTACAAATGCACCTGGGCAAACTATTACTTTATTCTAGGGGGAGATATGAACGCCAAGCATAGAAATTGGGGAAATTATATATCTAATGCCAGAGGAAATCAGTTGGCTGGCTGGTTAGATCAGTTTCACATTGAATATATGACCTGCTAGCTACCGAATATACATCGTTCCCTAGAGGTAGATCGTTCTTAGATATCTTGCTAATCGACTCACGACTAAGATTACTTAACACCAATAGGCGAAACGAAACACAAACTGTTTACGGACAATTGAATACGATAGTGACCACTGTGCATTCACGGCAGTAATAGAGCTTCCGAACGAGCTCGCAGATCTGGAGGAATTCGTGATCCCGCAACCGTATAACTACGGGGCAATGCGATGGCCGCGGTTCACCAGATCATTAACAAGAGAACTTCGTTCGAATGACTTTAATCTGCCAGTAAATAGAAACCTGACATATGTCTAAATCGACAAATACATTCAACAAATGGACGAAACCGTAAAACGAACAATGGACAAAACAATTCCCAAAACAACAGTTACAGATCACACTAACATGTACAGAAACGCAACAATAAACGCACTCCACAGGCAAAAGAGCAGACTGCTATCGAAATTAAAACAGACAGTTTACAGACAGACAAGACCAGGAGATAATATCACTGAAATCCCGATTAAAAAACCTCCAACAATTACTTAAAGCTAATTATAGATTAGCAACAAATTTGTATTGGAACAACAGAATTCGAGCTATAAAAACTAATAACCCGAATATGTTCCCACAAATAAATAAAATATTCAGGAGAAATAATCAAAATGAGATTCAGTGTCTCCAAATCCCACGTACTCAGATAAACAAGCAGCTGCTAACCAACATTGGCATAGATGCAGAGAACGCTATCCCCAATAGTGAGCTCTTCGTGATCGAAGATCCTTTGGAAAAGGTGAACGCTCTGGGAGCTGTCTTTCAGGAAATGTACAAGGTGAATGAAAGCATTCACCGAAATGACGACCTGGAGGACAGAGTTCTACTCAATCACCTGCACCTCCGGAATGAAATTTCACTTTGGCAATCGGAGAATCCGGGTTTTAACGAATTCAGTAAAGGTAATCTGTCAATTGACATTAATGCCAATGGTGTAGTGGCTAATGGCCTTCTAATAACAAGGGAAGGAATCCAGAGTATCTTCGACTCATTAAGAAGCAAAAAGTCAGTGGGAATAGATGGAGTACCTAACATCGTACTCAAGAACCTGACCCCATGCCAATAGATATATACACGGTCCTGTTTAACAACGCGTTGAATAATGCATATTATCCCGCGCGTTGGAAAACGGCTATCATTCAGCCCATCGCAAAAAAGGGCAAAGACTGCACAAACCCAATGAACATGCGTTCGATAAGTTTATTCCCAAGCATCAGTAAAGTATTTGAAAAAACCATTAACAAAGCTCTGGTAAAATGGGTAGACGAGAACAGCATTATTCCAAATAACCAGTTTGGCTTTAAGGCGTGTCATGAAACCACACATGCCGCAGCTAAACTGGTCTCCGACATACAATGGAATAAATGTAGGAACCAATGCACAGGGGCCTGTCTGATCGACTTGGAGAAAGCCGTTGATACCGTCTGGATCGAAGAGTTGTATTACAAACTGGTCAGACATGGCATACATAAGCCTTTACTATATGTACTTTACGATATGTCAAAGGACAGGAGGTTCGTGGTCAAAAGTGGTAATGTGACCTCTAATACGAGTAAAACGTATAATATCAAGAATGGCTTGCAACAGGGCGCAGTACTCTCTCCGATTCTTTTTAACATTTACATTAGCGACTTATTAGATGCACTTCCGCAGGCTATTGCGTACGCCGACGATCTCATAATTTACAGAACAGCTCCGAAAGTTGAGATCATAAATAGGTTAATACAGCGAGACTTCAACAAAGTGCAGCGCTATTGCAATGACTGGAAACTTAAGATCAACTTCGAGAAATGTGAAGCCATCCTATTTAGAACTCCATTATATAAAGCGACGTACGACACAAGGAAAAACTGGCGAAAGCTAGTTATCGTGGGACCGCATGGAGATAAACTGGAAACCAAGAGTTTAGTTAAATACCTGGGCATCTGGCTAGACCAATATCTGTATTTCAAAAGACATGTAGAGGCTGCTTTGCTCAAAGCGAGGAAAACTTTTGCTATGACAAGGAGGCTATTTCACAGTAGCCAACTTGACAGCAACGTAAAAGTCATATGCTACGTGACGCTAATCAGGCCAATGCTCATATATGGTTGCCCAGTATGGTTCAACATAGGTCCAAATTTGATGGAAAAGATTCGAGTGTTCGAAAGAAAGTGTCTCAGAAGTTGTCTCAGATTATATCGGACACCGGAATCGGACTATAAAAAGTATTACTCAAATGAGACTTTATATAATGAAGCGTACATAAATATGATGGATAATTTTATGATTAAATTAATCAGAGGACATATTGCGAGAGCAACAAGCTCGTCCAATGACCTAATTTTCGGGGCCTATTATCCAAACACCTTATACTATGAGAGCGTGCGTCGCAACGGTTTTGTTCCACCAGAGGCGTTCCTTGACTTGGATATGAAAGGTCTTATACAGGATAGATCCGGAATTCCGCTGATCTATCATGTAAGTAGATCATCTGTAGACGGGCGATTGTGCTACGACCGGGAAATAACGCGCACCGAAGAAGAGCTCCTGCGCTTCAGTAGGGCTATCTCCCACAGAGACCGGGACGATAGTATTAGACAGCGTCAACAGTTCTGGTGGTTGAATGGCATATAAAGACCTGGATACCAATGTCGGTATAGAATCATACTATCATCAGCTAGCTTACATAGACTTAGCTTTTCTAGAATTAGGGTAGTATAAGATTTAAGTTGTTAGGTTAAGTGCTTTTACATAAAAAAAAAAAATTAAAAAAAAGTAGGTAAGTTAAGTAAGTTAAATTTTAAGAAAAAAAAACAAAAAAAAATTGACAGTTTTTCAAATTTTTCTTTGTATTTCAACTAATTATCAGTACTGCCACAAAGTTCTGTCGCCGAAAGGCAAATTATACAAATGTTAAGTAATGTTTAGCTTAGAGCGTCTGCCAAGGACCAGTAAGTTATTATATAAGATAATTAAGCTAGAATTTAAGCATTTTTTGTCTAGCCTTTAATTTAGAAATTAAGAATATAAAAAGAAAAATAAAAAATGTTTTAAAAATGAAAATGAAATGAATCATAATAAAAGGCCCAAAAAAGTTTTGGAAAATTTTCCGTAAATTTAAGGAAAAGATAGACACTTAACAAATGGCCTTTGTTTTATTCAATATATAAAACAATTGGAAGAAATGATGGAAACGAAAGAAAAAAAAAAAAAGTTAAAAAAGGGGAAGAAAGAAAGAAAATTTTAGAGTTAAAATATATATTGGGATATAATATATTGGAAATTCGAAAGAAAAAGAGAATTTTGAGAATTAATATTAATCATATATATAGAAAAAAAATTTTTTTTGGATAATAAAAGAAAAGGTTCCAAGTGGAAATATTTCAAGTTAGTTGGAAATATTTAAAGTTAGTTAAAATATAATGTAAGTAGACTATAAGTAAACTTTTGGATTATTGTAACCTATTTTTCTAGTATTAAGAACTTTTGGATTTTTGTAACTTTTGATATAAGATTAACTTTGAACGCCATTGTAATTGAACGAAAATCCAAGTCTGTAATTAATCCTAATCTAAGCAATAGTTAACAGAAAATTATTCTCTTCAAGGATAATTTTCTTTCTCAAAGAAGGGTGGGATGTTGTATTCCAGAATACTACCCTTATTCGCTTTAACACTAATCTCATGTCCTTTCTAACACAACCTTTAAAACTACATCCTCACATATCTTACACTCTCATTTAATACAATTCATAAATAAACAGACACAATATTCTATATCCAGTCACTTACAGCACATTTAAAAACATGCCCCTTTTCATAACAAGCACATTTTTCATTTCAAAACATAGCACTTTGATTTTCGTTCAAAGTTTATTCAATCAAAATTTTAAGTCACAGAGACTTCTGGAATAACTTGATGAAATTTGTTTTGTTCATTTAATACGACACAGTTAGTTGGAACAAAATGTTCTATAATAACAGGAAAATTTATATTGTAAAAGCAGTTCACGTTAGAGCTCAGCTTGAGATAGTTGAGTTCAAGTTAGAGTTAGAAGTTCAGTTGAACTTCAGTGAGTTGAGAGTTTAGTTTAGTTTTAAGAGTTGAGTTTGAATAAAAAAAAATAAATAAATAAAACAATAATTATTTTAAAGAGGAATTATTATAAAGAGGAGATATTATAACCCCCACGCTCAACCCTCGAAAGAGGAAGCACGGCGCTGGAGACGTAACATGAACAATCACTGCAATGGTTGCACAAATGTTATCCTACATCTGATGCTTCGAGAATAACAGTTTATCGGTGGTTTAGTGAATTTAAAATGGGTCGCACATGCACCGAGGACGTACATGGCTCTGGAAGGCCAAAAGTGACTACGAATGCGGAAATCGTAAAGCATCGGTTTTAAAAATGGCCTACCGAGGTTTATCTAATGTAGATCGCTTAGCCTTTTCACTTTCTATCTTAGGGTAATCGGGTCATGTGTGTTTCTAACATTTGGTATCTTTTTTAACAGATAAATGACTTGCCTTCAAAGCTCACGCTTTAATTGTTCAAGTCAATATACTAAAATAAGATTAGCTCCTCTCATTAAACTACAAAAAGAATGCGATACTTCATACTACGCCACTTATTTATATTCCTTCGTATAGTTTGATCCTTGCACTGTCTATTTCAAATACACTTTAAGCAAGTGAGAAAGGTTTCAATCATCGGTTATTGATTATGGTTCACGTTTTATTGAAACTTAGTGTAGGTTGAACTACCATAAGTACCCACACATCCTTTGCGCAGCAGATCTGCCTCTGCAACTTGCAAATTAAGAACTATTTCGAATCTTCCTACAGGTAAAAGTTTGCGTTACTACCCGATACTAACCGAAATATTTCACAATGGACACTAGAATTCAACGAACTTTAAAAAGCCCAATCGCAACATGCAACTGCGAATTTACCCCAACGGCAAACTTCGTTCTGTTTTGAAATAATTTGCAAGATGATTTTCATACTCATTGACCACTCACCTTTGGATTCGGATTGGCTGCTGCTTCATGGGTTGCTGTTGGAATAATCCCATCCGGCATTGAGCCAGTTTGAATGGGAATGAAACCTGGCACGGCGAGAGGCACTAAAAGCATAGATGATGAATTATTGCTGGCTAATGGCGCTGCTATTGGAACACCTGTTGTTGACACCGATGCCGTTTGTATTCCTACAGATGCCGACGATGGTGTTGACTGTGTAAACGCTGCACAATTTATCGATGACTGATGCACTGAATTGGTAGCTCCACTACCTCCCGAAGACGTGGCGCACCTCAAGGAAAGGCCACAACTTGACGATGCTATGCCACAGGTATTCTGTGAGGGTCCTGTGTTTCGAGAATGCGGGAGTAAGTGATGATGATGATGTTGTAATTGCTGTTGCTGTTGTTGCTGCTTATATTTGCACTGTTGACAGGCAGTGGATTCTGGTGATTGTACTGCTTGGGTTTGGGTGATTGTCGATAAGCTAGTTGCCGGGTGAAAAACACTTGTCGGGGGTAAAGTTGCCACTGCACCAACTTGCAGGGCAGCGGCTCCAATTACAGGCGTTGGACGTGCCCCAATGACGTACGGAGCTGACGTATTCCGACTAGGTGTAAAGGTTGTGAGTTTGGGAGCTTTCGGTGCCCAAACCGAACACGGCAATAACCCGACTAAGCGCAGCCCCAGAGGGCTCGCTTCGGGTGCGTTCGGAGCGCTTATTTTGCCTTTTTTTTAGGTATCTGGAAACTTCGTTAAGCGGGATGGTTGTTTGCCTTTGAAACAAAGACGCCGATTCTGTGCACAATTGTCAAATGTGACTTCGACTTGGTTGATAGTCTCCTGTGTGTCGTGCTTGTCACAACATAATACTGCAGTGGATGCAATTTTTCAGTTGAATGCACTTTAATTCGAGCAGTCAAGTACACGTTATTGTGATGCCTCTTCTTGGCTGTTGTTTCCAAGTTCTCAGTGTAATCTAAGAGCAGTTTCTTTATGGCGAAACAAGAAATCCGTTATCACTCCTGTGGGAAAAGTAACTGGAGCTCTTTATAGCAAAGGATAATGCAATGTTTCCGCGCCAAGTCCTGTCACAGAATGTCAGTGACAAGCTTTATCTTTTCGGTGGAACACAATCTGGTATTTATTCTTCCATTCAGTACCAGTGGTATATGTATTTCGAATGCATCCACGGTTCAATATGATGTCACTACAATTTGCCCGCGTTGTCCTTTTTCTTGTTGCAAGATTACACCCCGGGGGTATTTATCAGAGAATAGTTTTGGACGTTTTTCAGAAACCAATGTCTATTTGTGGACGAACGGGTTGAGAAGCACCTGATGACGGGAATGTGTGACCATTTGATTGGATCCAGTTATCTGTGAAAGAAAGAGAAAAGGCAAAAGAAAAAAATAATGTGAAACATTGAATCGAAATAGAAATCCTAGATTGAAGTGCGAGCAGAAAATTACTGCCCCGCCGTGAGATTTAGTGAGATCTCCAGCATATGGACAACGGCTGAGTGACAACAATTCCGCCGTTGTCGTGGTCGAATGAATTACGTGGATTTGAAATGGCTTTGCATGTATCACCATCCATTACCGTTGATGGGTGGGTGGCGATGCGGTAATGTGGGTGACAAGCTCTGTACATTGTGCACATTCACCGGTATAATACTACGCAGCGCGTGGGCCTGCATTGTACTGTCAATCAGTGCAGCAATCTGGATGCAGCAGTGGTGATGCCACTACCGCTGTTGCTGGTTCAACTGGACTTTTATCGAAGGATAATGTTGATTGGAAAATTATGCGATATGTCGTTTGAATGTGAATTCTGGCGATATAAATTCAAGACCATCGTCACTGTTGGATTTCAAAAGGATACCGGATGTGTGTGGAATTGATTTGAAGCATTTACTTGCTTTTATGGGTTAAAGGACAGATTTGTGTTTCCACTGGTGATCATAGAAATTCGTAAAACTTCCCTCACGACATTCACGGTGTTTGGTTTTCAAAAATTGGACAGCACCATTAGTGGTGTTAGTCCGGTGAATTCGAATACTTGAGTCGTTGAGTTAAAGCAATGAATTTTGCTGGTGTATATAATGAGCCAAGAAACTAATTACTTCATTAAGTTCTAAAACAGTCATTGCAGAGAATTTGTCATTACTTCAACAAACAGCAAATTAATATTGTGTTATTCAAAAAGTCATTGCGTTTTTTTATTTGATTTACTATTATATACGTAACAAATTTTAAAATTCTGCTTTATCTCGGGCAAGAGTTTTCTGGACTCCTCTCCGAGGATTCCAAGAGGATTCCGTGCACTTGAAAGCGAAAGTTTACAAGTGAAAACATAATTGCACAACATAAACATACGAAATATGACCATCACTACTAACGTTGGTTCACAACCTCTTGAGATTAATTCCGAGCTCCGTGAGTTTCTAAAACTTCATGAAGATTCTTAAAGAAAGGGTTTCAGCTTTCGTCCGAAACAGCATGTCCATATTAAAATCACTGTTACGTACAACTAACACATTCATTAACAAAAGGTTATGCACGAGTCAAATGTAAGGTCAATTCAAGAACTTGTTACATTTAGTAACGACCAACAGTGGGATTTCTTCTTTTCATGGGGTTGTTAATTTATTTTTTACAATTTTTCTTTCAAATGAAACATCCACTCGGTTGAGCTGTGCTTAAGAACTGTCTCGAAAATGTTGTCAGTTTTTTATTTTAATCCGTCATAAAATTTAGTAAGAGGCAGGGATCATAAAAATTAATAGAAAAGCCGATTCATTTGGAAAAAGGTTCTGCGATTCAAATCGGGAATTGTTAAACTGTTCTATATGAAGTGTGCGTTTCATAGGTTCGTTTTTTCCCGGCATGTGATAAATGAGCGTGTGGTTCATTTTTGAGCGTTTTGATTTGTATGGTAATCAGTATGGATTCCGGGTTGAATATTGAGTATTGGGACTAGCTATGTATTAAGGAAACATTGTAAAGATGATAAACATCAACTTCAAGAACATTCACAGAAAACAGACGACTTCGGGAGTGGAAATGAGGAACTATTTTTCGCTTACTCAAACCGGACTCAAACCAACCCCTCTCTTAATTAAGATCGAAGCGGTTGATTAGAAAGGGATTATTAAAAAATGATAAACTCATATAGTAACTGTTCGCTGCCTGTGTGGCCATTAAGTGCCATATTCGATTTACTGCCGAAGGAAGCAATTCCGACGACCCAAGCGCTTAATACAATCTTCCAGCTTGTTGGCGTTATTGTCGCCGGCTTTCGGAAGAAAGGTTGTGGCGGTTCCGCCAAACTCCACGGCCCACTTACCTGAAAAACCCCCCACATCCGCAACCCAACTCCCATTGTCTCCAACCTGAAAATATTTCCTTTTCCAAGGACATTAATGCATACAAGCATTACCTAAAATTCCTAAAAAGAATTGCATCTACAAGTCCATTCATACATTACCAATGCATCTCTGCATTAGCGACCCAAAAACCGAATTCCCAATTAGTGTAGATATTCACAATATAATTCGATCCAGCCGTCGCCATAGATGCCATGCATAATTGACACAGATAGTATACACAACCGTATTATTTTCCGAAGACTTGCAACTATTGATTCATTTGCAAGCACTGCTCGCGGAAATATTTCTTTGTTTGAATCTTCAAACAATAACCGACGCCACGTTTTGTCGTCGGATCGGATTCAATAGCATAAACATATGCAAAACAAAAGAATCCGATTCTCCCAGTTGGCAGAGAGACGATTTACGATCTCTATTGTATGAATTATCGCAATCCCTTTTAGCATCTAGTGAGTGGCTGCTATTTAGACAGCTGACCCTCATTACCGAAAGATGCCGTAGGTCGTTTCACCATTGTTCTTTTTTTTTCCTCGTTTCAGGTTCTGTTTATCCTTGGCTTAACGCATCGATGAACACGGTGATATGTACGAACACACACATACACCCACGCGTCCCCGAGATCGCTTTCCATTGCTCACTGGTCAAAGGAAATTTCATTTCCTTTTCACCACACCGCCAAACTCACCCCAACCGAGGATTGAATCACTGAGTCGTTTTCCATCTGTTGACCACGCTGGTCACACACCGCTACCGCTCTCCGCCGGCTGTGGAGACGCGTAAAAATACCCGGAGTCGTGCGGGTGATAGTTTTAAACCATTTTTCGTGAGTGGTAAACGTAACGAACCGCAGACGTGTTGGCGATCGTGTCAAAGTTGTGAAAGTTTTAACTAAAATTTTGTCATTGTATGTGTTGTTCGATTTTAATATACACCAAACTAAATGATAAATCTAAGGAAATGTAATAAACGTAACGTAAAATAAATAAAGCTAAAGCTAAAACAAAGATCTCCTAAGTTTTATATTTTTACTTGTGCGATGGCATGATCAGTGACAATTGATCGACGCTGGTGTTTCCTTTCCTGCTGCGGTGAATCATCAAGAGTTTGGGCGGAACCGTGTGAACAGTGGAGAGAATGCTGGAGAAAGAAAGGAACCAAGTGCCCACGGCCGGTACATACTTCTTCTCCACAAGGTCACCAAATGACGCGATAACAATGTGAAAACTGGACTATCCAAAATGTTGGTTACGATTTTAATGATTGGATGGAAATACCCAAGACATCGTGATCACAATGCTTAATACAATATTCGGATTTATTGGCGTTCGCTTCGCCCTTTTTTTAATACACTTCTTTCGAATCTTTAGCGCTGAATTGACGCCCCGAGATGCCAGCAAATAACTGTTGCAGTTCTTTTTGAACAGTTGCAGGTTGTAACGATCCTGAAACACTCGCGTGGGAAGGGAGTTACACAGCTTCCCCGGTCTATAACGGAACGAGTTCTGATGCAGGGATGTTCCGCTGTCGAGAGATGAACCGCAAAGTGGTGCGATCCGTCGACTGAATGGCACGGAATAATACCACGAATATTCGAAGAACAGTACCCGAGATAATATCTGTTAAACAGGCACAGGTCAGCTAGGCGCCTTTGATGTGATAGTGACTGTAGTCCCGACGTCAGTGCCGAGCTCCCGATTAGCCGGATCGCTCATCTCTGAGCATACAGAGGAGGTCGAGGCTATGTTTAGGAGCAGAACGCCAGCCTACTTTGGGATTTATAGAGAAAAAAAGTTCGGCCGGAGTAAAATATTCCTTGGCTCTAAAAGGATAACTCAGAGGCGGACCTGGCGATGTTCGATACGTCTTTCTGTCACGATACATTTCCACAGGCCGTGACGCCGAGTAATTTCATGCTTTCTCCACATTCGAGGCCTTGGGCATTCATCATCAGCTGTGGAACCAATGATCCTTTTTTCTTTGTGAATGTTGATTGAAGTCGACGACATTGATCATTCCCCATTGCAGGACTTTATCCAGATCCCGATTCAGAGAGACGATCTGGCTATATCTTAGCTGCTGCGACGGTGATGCACTAATCGGCCGATCATTCGAAAAAGACGGAGCGAAGGTACCGTCATTCGCAATATTGAACACTAGGTTATCATTTGACTCCAACAAATAATTAAGCGAAGCATTAAGAAGGTTGAAGTCAGAATAGAACTTTAAGGCACCCCGGAATTAACATGATACCGATCCGAAGACTCGTTGTCCACAACAACCCGGATCGATCTATTTTCAAGGAAGCTCTTCGTGCAATTACAAAGCTGCTGGTAAAATCAATATGAACGAAGTTCGCTCACCAATGGCCCATGGCAGACGCGGTCAAAATCCTTAGAGACATCCAATGCGACTGCCCCTGACTCACAATACCCCTCAATCACAGATGTCCATATATCGATTATAAAGTGCAAAAGGTCATCCGTGGAACGCTTGCCACGGAATCTGTAATGATCCTCCAAATAGTTAATTGACTCGGCATTGATGACCTTTCCCATCATAACTAGATAACATAGACAGTAATGCTATCGGTCGGTTATATTGTGGAAAACACATTTTCTCATTCTTTGGGATTGGCTGAACTCGAACCACCTTCTAGCAGGAAGAAAATGTCCACCGCGTGATAAGCAGGAGCCTGGCAAGAACCGGCGATAGCTCTGGAGCACACTTCTTAAGAACAGTCCAGTCTACGCAGGCGACGTTGAAGAGTGCGCGGGTGGAACCTCACATCCGGCATGGAAGACCTTACTGGCGCGATCACAGGTGATCCAAAGGACCGGCATCGAGGTTTGAATTCGGAGAAAATAACATTCGCTCGTCGTTCGTCAAGCGACAAACATCGTAAGACGGTGAGCAGCTCTAAAACAAAGAATATCGAGTGCGTGTGCGTAAATTCGTGAATAAACTGTGTTTTTCGCAGTTCGGCCGGCGTGGCACGGCGAAAAAAAAAAACGAGTGTGTGTCTGTCTCGAAACCAAAATGGGCAAGACGAAGAGCGTCGAATTAAAAATGGCACACTCATGTGTATTTGCTAATTCAAAAACAATTAAAAAAATTACCAAAATGAAGAACGAAGTATCAATTATAGACCACAGCCCAGTGGCAAATAAAGTGCGCTCAAACCTGTTAATGGAACGACAAAAATCAAATGTGATGAAAAAACCCGTCACAGAAGAAAGTGTACCTGCCAAGGATACTTGTTACTCAGGAGCAGGGAACAAATTTAAAGAATTGGAGATACTGGAGTCAAACATGCCAGAAGGAGACGATGACCTAAACAGCTTAATTGTTGATCTCATCAAAAAACGCGAAGAACTTTCCAAACAAGTACGAGCAGCCCTGGAAGAGCGAAACAAAAGACGGAATGAAACCGAAGCAAAAAGAGAGCAAAAAACAAATCAGCAGCGGCAGCAACAACATTCGCTACAAATAAGCGAAACAAAGGACGCCCAACAACAGAATCAGAAACCACTGCAGCAGACAAAGACAGCCAAGGATGAGCAACAACAGCAACCAAAAAAGGAAAAAATACCTCCAATTGTCATCAGTTACATAGAAGCGAAAGATTTAATAAAGTTGGGTGAGTTGACTTGTAAAGATTTTAAAACAAAAAGAATTAGTGCTGAAAAAACTAGAATTTTGTGCGACGACCTAGAAGGTTACAATAAAGTAAAGTCTGCTTTGGGAAGGGCAAAAACCGAGTACTACACGTACACCCCAAAATCAGAAAAATCAATTTCCATACTCTTAAAAGGAGTTGATCCTTCGTTCTCCCCAGAGGAGATACTCGAGGAATTAAAAACGGTTGAAACAGCTAGTTTAAAATGTACAGGTGTAAAACCGCTTTCAACTGCGAATTCTAGAAAGTGCAACCGCAAATTGCCTTTCTACATTGTATCTCTAAGTCCTAATAGTAAAGTTGATGCGCTTAGACATTTAAAATGTCTAAGCCACCAAATTATAAGTTGGGAAAAAATTAGAAAATCTGAGCGCGTACTGCAATGTATGCGCTGTCAAAGACTTGGACACGTTGCATCAAACTGCAATATGAAATTCAGATGCGTAAAATGCCTCGCCGACCATAACATGGGCGAATGTCCGCTGGGAAAGGAACAGCTTCCGGATATGGAAACACTGTCATGTGTCCTATGTAAAAGCACAGGACACACGGCAAATTTTAGAGTTGTCCCAAATTTCAACATATGAAGTTAAAGTGGGAATCAAAACAAAAGCAAGTGGCAGAAGAGAAATAAATTAAAACTCGTTCTTATAATAATTTCGTTGCCCCGCGTGTAACATATGCACAAATCACGGGCAATTCTATGCAACGAGTCCCCGTGGAATCCTCACATACAATGGGCGAATACCGGCAGTAGATGCGCAACCTGAGATATTAAATATGATATCGGTCATGCAAACACAATTTGCTAATTTTCAAAAAATGCTGACGGAACAAATGGCCCGAATAGATATGCTCTGTTCGGCTGTGTTTTCAAATAACTCCTTCCATCAAAATCTTCGACCCTCTAACTAAACTAAAACTAAAAATTATTTCGGTGAACGTAAATTCACTAATACACATAGACAGAAGAGATAATCTAGGCAACATGCTTGAAGTCGAATCCCCTGATGTACTTTTGGCTAGTGAAACTAAGCTAAACCAAAGGCACAAAATTGTCTATAAAAACTAACATATAAGATAATCAGACGTGACAGGCCACATTCTACTCAAGGGGGTGGGGTTGCAGTTTTAATTAAAAAAGGTCTTTATCATAAGGTAATTTATAGTACAGAAGTACACAAATTTCAGGTGTTGGAAGCCTGCATAATAGATATTCCGTTGAGAAGTCAAAAGCACCTGTATGTGGTCTCCATTTATGCCCCTCAAGCTACCCAGTGTAAGCAATTTATCAATGAAATTGATATGCTATTTCGACACCTGAAATTAGATTCGGAAAACAACTATTTGCTAATAGCGGGTGATTTCAACGCCAAGCATAGTGCTTTTAGGTAACTTAACCACGAACACAAGGGGCAATGCTTTATATGATTGGTGGCAAATGAATGCTATCGAGCGCAGATTAGAACTGTACGCCACAAGTACACCGTCTTATCCTAAAGGAAATTCATTTCTGGATTTACTTATGATAGACGATCGAATAAACTTGCCAGGCACAGATCTAACTACGCGAAACTGTCTTCGCACAATCGATTACGATAGCGATCACTACGGATTTGGAGCCATAATTGAAGTCCCAAATGAACAATATTCACTAGAGCAGTTCGATCAGATCCACTCTTTCAATTTTCGAAAAGCTCACTAGTCACGCTTTGATCGATTAATAAAAAAAGAACTTCGTAACAGTGCCATAGACCCACCGACTATTAGAAACCCCCATAACGACGAAATCGATCATTACTTAACAACATTGGACGATATTACGAGGGCTGCCTCTTATGTTTCGGGGTTTGGCAACCCTAGTGTTGCAATCCGGCAATTAACAGCTCTGTCGTAAAGTTGGACATTTTTGAGGTTATACGCACTCAGAACGTTTTGACATACGAGCGCTATTTGTGTTGTTTACAGTAACTTAAAAGATTCATCTCGGCCCAAAAATGGAATTAAATCGTCAACATTTTCGTGCGATTATTTTTTACAACTTTCGGCGTGGATTAACTCAGCAACAGTGCATGAATGAACTTAATTCAATTTTTGGCGATGAAGCTCCATCAAGGACCAGTGTTTATCGATGATATGGTGAATTCAATCGTGGTCGTAGTTCACTCCAAGATGAATTTCGTGAAGGTCGTCCAAAATCAGTTGTTGTTCCGAAAACCATTGATGGTGTGCGCGAACTGATATTGGAAGATCGTCATGTGACCTATCGTGAGATTGAGACAACCTTAGGCGTTAGTGGGACCAGCATACATTCAATATTGCATAAACATTTGACTGTCAAAAAAATTTGTTCGCGTCGGATCCCACACAATTTGTCAATCGCCCAAAAAAAGGCTCGTGTCAATTGGTCGAAAGAAATGCTCAAAAAATACGGTCGCGGTGCTTCGAAACACGCCTATGACATCGTGACAGGTGATGAATCGTGGAATTACGCGTATGAGCCCGAAAGTAAACAGCAGTCGACTGTCTGGGTGTTTCAAGATCAGCCAAATCCAACAAAAGTTGTTCGCGCACGAAGCACTTCCAACCAAATGGTCGCCTGTTTTTCGGAAAAACTGGACATGTCGCAACCGTACCACTAGAACAACGCAGAACAGTCAATTCTGAGTGGTACACAACCATTTGTTTGCCAGTTGTCTTCCAAGAAATCAGGAAAACCAACCGCCGAAGACGGATCACTCTTCACCACGACAATGCGAGCTCTCACACATCGGCTGCGACAACTGCATTTTTGAGCACCCAAAACATCGATTTGATGGGTCATCCGCCGTATAGTCCTGACTTGGCACCGAATGACTTCTTTTTATTCCCGTACGTAAAAAACAAACTGAGAGGTCAACGTTTTTCGACACCTGAAGAAGCGGTTGCTGCATTCAGAATGCATGTGTTGGAGATACCTCAATCAGAGTGGCAAAAGTGCTTCGACAATTGGTTCAAACGCATGCAAAAGTGTATAGATCTTCATGGGGAATATTTTGAAAAACAATAAAGTGATTTTCGATGATCAATATTTGTTTTTGTTCTCTAATCCCGAAATATAAAAGGCAACCCTCGTATGTAGCCATCCTCCGAGATCTCCCAAACAAACGTAAATATTTTCTTACTTTTCTATTTGGCGCCATGTTACTGCACTACACAGGGATTTAAGCAATTGCTACACTATCGTTCCCAGCAAATTGGTTGTGCGCCGTTTGTCCATGCGGCATTTCCGAATTTAGGGCTACAACCAGCCAGTTGTTGGTAAGGGCCTAGCTGGTATTTGTAAAATTACGGGTAAGTAGCTTATCGGGTTATTTTTGATGTGGTTTTGTCGATGGGTTTGCAAAAGTTGTTGTGATATAACGACTGATTCGTATGAGAACTCTAGAGAGTTCTTCATCTTCTATTCAAACCTGAGTTTAGAAATAGCTTCGTGGCACCATGCCTGGATGCTGCTCTGACCCTATGTATGAGCTCGCCTCTCTTAAGAATATTATTTTAAAAAAAATAACTACAGAAGAACGCAATTAAAATAGGAAGCTTCCAATTATAATATCTTAAAAAAACAAGTGTAAACCACTAGTGACGGTTCGATGAGAACACTAAGTTCAATTGATGGCCTTGGTGTGGAGGAGTACTTTTTTTTCTTTATGGTGACAAAATTTGAACTGAAATGGTTTTTATTTCCTGATGCCTGACATTTTCTAAAACCAGTTGGAGTAAAGGTATCAAGACTACTGTAAATTTACTCTTGTTACAAAACAGTACGGTGTATTGAGGTTTGAAAAGAATGACCACTCTTCTTTATTAATTTCTATGAAGAAGAAATTCTTTAAATAAATGTTAATAATTGGTTCGCAGGGTTCGCTAAAATCCCGAACGGGTTTGTTTGGTTAATTCGTTTAGGGAGCGGGTTATTAAGGACCACTAGGCGTAAAGAAAACAAAACTACCAACATTTGAAACAACCACGAAATACATCATTCGATATGGGGTTAAAACTTAAGTCTATTTCTGACACTGCCTGGAATCATTCAACATTTAGGGATTAATTATTATTCAATATTGGAGTTTACTCATAAACTATGGTTAATTCGGGTGACCACCAATTGAAATTTACCTGAGCGGCAATTACTAGCGCAACCCAGTAACTCGTAAAATACGTTTAACGTTAAAATGTCCTTCATAACACAGGGTGAAATATCTCCCAGGGTGATCTTAATTAGTGACTGCATTAGAATAAATTGCCGTCATGTACGGTGTACTGCACATCTCATTTTCTAACATACCTACCGTTCGAAAAATTTAGCAAAACTTTAACACCCCAAAATGAGTTCTCAAAATGAGTTCCCAAAATGACTTCTCAAAATGTCGACAACTCCTCCTAAGGAACTTTGTTAACTTTTAATATTCGTCTTCTACAAAATATTGAATGCTACGCATCCTTGCGCCACCGACGACAAACACACCCTTATTCTATTATTAATTCAAAAATGTTTTACCAACTCTTGGGAAATATTTGATAAATAATATCCAACCGCTCGTAGATGTCTTAGGGTTCACTTACTGCCTTGTGGTGTAGATTCCCTCGAAGCCATCTGGTCAAATGTTATATCTGCGACTTTTCTTGGGTGGAGAAATTTTATGGTGCAAATCCTGAGCCGAAGGTTGTTGAACGATTCACGACTTTTGCACCCTTTTCCCCAGCACATTTTCTACCCGAACATATTGCTCCCCCCTTCTGTCTACCTCCGCGGCTTCTATCTCTCTGTATGGTTCTTTGCCGCCGTACTGCATTCATGAATGATAAAATATTTAAATTTAATTAAGTCCGGAAAAGAATAGGTACAACGTACATGTGGGTGGGGTTTGAGTCCATGAAAGGAAAAGGCAACATACAACACAAGGTGCATTACGAATATCGGTGCGTACGCCAGAGTTTTTGCCCGGAGCAATGACGGTTTTACTTAGAATATTAACCGAGCGGGGTTACAACTACATCTTGAAGGAGGTAAATTATTTAATAAAGCGTCGGAGTACGTGCAGAGGATTAGCATATGCCAGGGGAAAGGCTAAGCATGGATGACGTGATAATCTTTGATCTGAGATGAAGATTAGGTGTATTGCATTGTGGCACTGTGCACAAACATTGGGGCTTACATGCGATTACTCAGATTAACTGACTCTTAGATGATCCTTAAACCGTGAACTGAAATACTTTGTCTGAACAAGAAACGTATATTTCGGGAAGGGTATGCCTGGCACTTACAAGACATGATACTAGAACAAGAACTGACGCTAACAACGATGGAGGAATGTTGCACGTAAGTGTGCCGTGGAATAAAATGGCCAAAAAATGTGTATTATAAAAGTTTAGTGAACGTAAACACAATAAGATAGCACACTTTATAAGTTATATTTTATTTTATTTATATTTATTTTTTTCTTTTTAAAATGTATTC
This sequence comes from Microdon myrmicae, assembly GCA_963931805.1. Lineage (NCBI taxonomy): Eukaryota > Metazoa > Arthropoda > Insecta > Diptera > Syrphidae > Microdon > Microdon myrmicae. Next base: position 28,846,661 of record OZ007499.1, read on the forward strand.
GTAATCATTGTCTACAGTAGATGTCTGATAGGGGTTTTTGATAGTAATTTCCCTTGTCGGTATTTATGGCAACACAACGTTTATAACCAATCGAGTTTTGGTAAAAGATTGTATAGATCTGTATAGCCTTTACATATAATGAAGTCATGAAGTATATACCAAAGAAGAGAGCACCAAAAATCATAATAAAAAAAACGATTCATCAGTGCCGTATACCCGAGCAGATATGTAGCAAAAGCACGAGGTATGTACCCGATTAAAATATCTCCATGTACATTCGACTATGCCTTAAATCATGTTTTTTACTACTCCACAAACACTAAAGAACCATAAATTGTCCGCAGATATTTGAATAATTTACATGGAGAATGGTAATTTCTTAATAAAATGGATATTTTTCTTTTTAAACATAACGCTGCGATGATATATGTCCAGTAATTAAATCTGTGATTCAATATTTAATTCTGTGATTCTACGACATCGAGTTCAGACAGGACTGCTGCCTCTGTGATCGGCTTTGATACGGAAAAGATCTAAATATGTATCGTAATAAGATAGTCGAAGATATTCTCATGTCCCAATTACAACTTCAAAACGCGAACGACCTGCTATGTGTCTCTGAACGATAATACCGAGTACAGAGACTATGGACTGGTTTCAAGATCCAGAGTACCCGACAGAGCTTTCGCCTCTCGACTGGATTACAAAATGGCTCGTTCCATTTATGGCTCCAATGTAAGCATCCCAATAGATTTCAATAAGATGGTGGAGCATGGCAGTTTCGATAGTTTCACAACCCGCCATTTTCTAGTGCTCGACTCACAAAACCATGGCTAGACAAACCAAGATATTGGTAGTTAATTTAGAGATTGCGGATAAGATTTTTGAGAATTAACCAAACACTGTAAGGGCAATGCCTAGCTTACCTTAGACCAGATATATGATTGACGGGTGCCAAAGGGATAATTGAAACAAAGAATTTATCCTTCGATAGTTTTCATTTGATCAAACGATCTGAATAAAAGAGAGTTGGATTGAAACGAGCGAGCGGGAATGTTGTGTGAAGGAGTCCCGTAATTTTGAAATTAAGTTGATAAAGTTCATACGTCCCAAGAGTCGGTATACAATAAAAATGGAAAGTAGTAGAAATAAATATAATTGTAATGTTGAAACCAGAAAAGTTTTTGAATGAAAACAGTTGTTTCACAGAGACCAGGTGTTAGAATTAAGAAAGGAGTAAATAGACTGAAGGTAAACTTTTATGTGTTTGTGGTTCTGTGGCGGTTCCGCCAAACCCCACTCACTACTTACCTAAAGAACCCCCACCCCTACGACTCAATCTTATAAGTTTTCTAATGCAATCGCATTAGCACCTTAAATGCTTCACGCATCAAATACATCAAATTAATTTAACTAAAAGTACCTGTAAAGAAATCTTACCTTTCATGCATCTCTTCGCATACAAATTCCCTACAAGAATCCTTTCCATTATACAGGTCCATAAAACCAAAACCTATTCGGTACCATCGGTTGTCAGGCAAATTCCAACCTTCCCACACCTGCACCGCAATCTCCCCGCAGCAAAAACTTTTCCTTCCCAAGGATAATTAATGCTTTCAAAGCATTACCTGGAAATGCTTGTAAAGAACTTGTCCTACAAGGGCATTCATACATGTATCAATGCATCTCTGCATTAGCGACCAAAAACCGAATTTCCAATTAGTGTAGATATTCACACTATAGTTCTATCCTGGAGTCGCCATAGATGCCATGCATAATTGACACTCATGGTATACACAACCGTCATTGTGTATCCATCTAAATTACTTTCCGAAGACTTGCAACTATTGATTCTTCTCTCGGAAATACTTCTTTGTTTGAATCTTCAAACAATCACAAACGGTGCGCTTAGCCACCGGATTGGATTCAATAGGATAAACATATGCAAACAAGAGAATCCGATTCTTCCAGTCGACAGAGAGACGATATACGATCTCTATTGTATAAATTATCGTAATCCCTTTTAGCATCTAATGAGCGGCTGCTGTTTAGACAGCTGATCCTCATTACCGAACGAAGCCTTAGGTCGTTTCCCCTTTGTTCTTTTTCCCTCGTTGTAGGTTCTGTTTATCCTTGGCCAAACGCATCGATAAACACGGTGATGTGTACGAACACACACGTACACCACCGCGTCCCAGAGATCGCCTTCCATTGGTCACTGATCAAAGGAACTTTCATTTCCTTTTCACCACACCACCGAACTCACCCCATTAGCAAGTCGGCTCTCCACGAGCCGAATATCGCTGAGTCCAATTACATCCGCCGACCACGCAGGTCGTGCCACTTCCGCTCCCTGTGATGCACCGGGGGGCGTAAATTCCAGCCTCGCAAAGTAACACCCCCGACTGTAGTCGAGTGCGTCCGCGAGGTGCAGTACGAGTCAGTAGTGTTATGTTAAAGTCTATCGTGTTCTAAGTCGTGCGCCTGTATTTGAACATTGTAATGAGCTGTGTATTGCGTTTCCAATTAAAGTACAGAAATTAAAGGACAAACAATAAAATTAAATTTAAAGCGGTGATCACCAACCAACTTCGTTCGCCACAGTTCCCCTCGTGCATTGTCGCATCTCGCTCAAATTAAGCAGATTCTGAGATACCTCACAGAATCTCTTATATAGACGAATAACATATTAAAACAAGTGACAGGGGCTAGAAAAGCGTGTGCCGTTTACCCAAGTGAGGAAGTCCAAAGAGAACGTGCCCTAAGCCACCGAAAGAGATCAAAGGAATAAACTACCTCATCACCCGTAGACTGCAGAATACTACAGCCCATCGTATACGCCGGTAGGACCCACGTGTAATATAATCGTACCAAATTTAAACAGTCAAAAAACATAACCTTACACTGTTATAGTGTAGTAGATTCTTATCAGTCAACGATTTGTGGTTCAGTGTAGCACAAATTGTCCGCTTTAGGTCCTCTGGAGAATTTGTGGTTCTTCATATTGCTAAACTGGAAAAGGACTCAGTTCATCGACGAGTCTGATTGTCAGTTTACCTTTTACACCGAATCTCTTGGTGTTAACAAGTGGTGTCGCTCCAGCCCAAATGGACCAAATGCCAAATGCTGTTGATGTGGCTCGAAGGACTAAATTGCTAACTGATGGTGTCGCGCCGGCTCAAATGGACCAACCAGTTGTCGATATAGTGGACTGTATTTTCTCTAAATCTCCTGGGCCTGGATGCGTGGAAATAAAAGAAAACCCACCAGCACCAAAAATGTAGAAAAGAAAGAAAACACCTTCTCTCTATATCATAACGTCCATTTTATCGACTCTCACCGGCGCGGTGTGCCGGGGTATCAATTCAATTTTCCCTTTCCCTCGCGAGACGTTCGCTACCAGCGATAGTGGAAACACACTTGTCTTAAACCGAATTCAAAGCGAGGAATATGCTTCGAGCATCCCTTACCGCTGGTGGGGCGAAGTGATCTAGAATATCTGTAAACTACAAGACCAGTTGAACTCCCCTTAGCACTAGTGGGGGAAGCCCTCTGCAGTACCTGAAATCAGAAGAAAAGGATTGGAGCGAAAAACAACTTCCCTCTAATGAAAACCTGATATTTCCGAACATACATACTCGTATATTGCGACAAGAAAGAACCAACGCTTGATTCAGCTCTTGAAGAGTCCTTGTTAGATAATTAAATAGCCCCCGAATCATCAAGCTGATTCGCGACGACCTTTTGTCAAAAACGAAAAAAACTGACTTCCTAAACATACCAGTATCTTACATGAAACGATCATAACCCATCATGCTGTTTAATTACAGCAAAACAAATTGCTTTACACATTCCGATGTAATGGATTTTCCCAAGTCAATGTTCCTACTTCTGATACAAAAGCCATAAGATATTCACTTGGGAACAGTATCAATATCCGGTAAAAAGTTTGCATGAGTACACTTTTCAACCCACTCAATTACTCCCTTCTCGGAAGGCACTTCTGCATTCCGAGAATTACTCAAGCCTCTAAACGACGACACAAAGTCTACATTTTGGTTTTGCTTTTCGTTGTAAGAGAAACTAAATCCGCACCTGATACCAGCTGCTCTTCTTTGAAATTTTCCCTTTTCATTGATTGCTGAATAAATTCCCGAGAGTTAATTTACATTTAGTATTAAATAAAGAGGGAATTGAGGATGAATGTGCGATCGGGAATGGCCTATCTAATGGTCGGTATAAACGGGCGCGAATAGGCAGAGAACCTGTTGTCCGACTAGTGTTATTCAGATGGTCACAGCATCGCCTTGTATGGAGGTATGGATCTGCTAACTGGGATCATTTGCGAGATTTCTTCGTATCCTTCCCGTAGTCGAAGGTCTACTTTGTGACTCCGATGTTGACGCATGCGTGGAGTCGAACACAGAGATTATTCTTCTCGGGATGGAGGTTTACATTGCACATTCCATCAAATGAAGTTCATCTGACAAGCCTTGGTTTGATAAAAAATGCCACCAAATTACAGCGGCGAAAAATAGAACTTTTAAAAACATAGCGCTCTAAGCCCACCGAGGTGAACAGAACGAATTTTGTTAGAATCAGAAACGCGTGGAAGCAGACGATTGACATGCAAAGACGGCTTACAACGATAGAGTGACTAATAAACTCCCTAAGGCCCGACTGGTTCGCGTCTCTTCTGGTCAATAGCAAGGCCTATCAGCACTAACTTCAGTTCCTCCTATTTACCTCCGTTAGTGTTGGTAGACAGCAGGACGTAAGTCACAAATTCAAAACATAAAGCTAATGTGTTCGCGAATTTATTTTCCGCTAATTCAAACCTCGATGCCGATCTTTTGGAACTGACTGTGATTGCGCCGGTACGGTTTTCGAGGCGGGATATGTGATTCCGCCCGCGTATTATTCCACGCATTCTAGGTGAACTGGATTGTAGGAAGGCAGCCGGCCCGGACGGAATACCAGCAATAGTTCTTAAGAGCTGTGCTCCAGAACCCGGTTTTTGGCAGACTCTTTCACTTATCTTATACACGGATGACACATCCTGCCTGCTGGGAAATCGCTCGAGTTCATTAATTTACCGGCCGATATCATGATTGTCTATGTTATCTAAGGTGATGGAAAAGGTCATCAATGCCGACTTAATTAAGTATTTTGAGTGCAACGGACTTCTGAATGATCGTCAATCCGGATGCCATGGCAGGCGGCGAAGTCGATGTGCCGGCGTACGACACGGTGTTCTACCTCGTCCCACTAACTGATTTCGCCGAAGTTCTTAACCAAAAGTTAATCACCGTTGCACCAAAGAACGATCACCACGAAGACGAAGTGCCGCTGACAGATATATCGCCATGACACCAAAAGTAAACTGTTCGCACCGGATATGATTAAAACACAGTCGCGCGAGTGAAAAATAAAACACTATGTTTATCTATGGTAGTGAATAATCTTTTATTTAATGAAATTTATTTATTAATAACAGTTATTTAATAATTTTACGTCGTCTATGGATATACACTGTTTCGATATTTAAATTTTTCTGAACAACTCGACATAACACTTATATCATGGAAGGTAACTAAAAACACGACTCCGGGGTATATACGAGAGTGTATATTTACGCGTCTCCGCAGCCGGCGGAGGGCGGGAGTGAAGCGTGACCATTCTGGTCCGCGGATGTAAAAGGACTCAACGATATTCAATCGTTGTTAAAAGAAATGCAGCTGTGAAATTGGTTCTCTTAAATTAGGGGTGCATTTCCTGTTCCAAGAGAGACGTAAAGTCTCTCTTTTGAGTAACCAAACCGATCTCATAGAGGAGATCTTCACCATACACAAGTGTGTGTGTACGTCGGTTCTTTTCATGGCTCAACGCTATGATGAATAACCTGAAACACAAAGCAAGGGAAAGGATCGTAGAGATGTTTGTTTATGGGAGAAGGTTACTGGGAAACGGATCCAGAAGTATGTAGGATAAAAGAGATTTATGACCTGGAAGTTCAACTGAGTAAACAAGTTGCAACTCATTAAATGGCAGACGTATTTGCGATACGTTTTGGTGATTGGTAAGGGATTAGTCTCAACTGGTGCTAATTACATGCATCTGCGTTAGACCGTTTAACGCTGGCTGAAAGGCCTCGCCAGCCGATGTGTGTGTGGATAGTTTTTTGTACACCATCGAGGCTGGGAAAATAGACGGCACGATATTTATGATCCCTGTCATGAAGGTTACAATGTATGTACCGAATTATTTTGTTTACCGGAATTCATCTAAGGAAATTTGACTGGCGACGTAGATGCCGAAATTGATTGTGAATTCCTGGTAAGCTAATAAAGAAATCTTAAGGAGCAGTGGTATGCGAAGAGAATGCATGAAGGTAAGTTTTCTTTACAGGGACTTAAATATCATAGATTTGATCTCTTAAATGCGTGCAGCATTTTTAGGTGCAGAATGCGAATGCATTGGCGAGGACTTGAGCGTCTTGGGGTAATAGTTATGGGGGCTTTTCGGGACGGCGGACCGTGGGATTTGGCGGAACCGCCACAGGTCCACGGGAGACCGCTTGACCCTTATAACCGATATATATTGACATCTGGGATTAAGCGGCATGGTGAGTCAAGGTCGCGTTGGATATCTGCAAGACTTTTGATCGCGTCTGGCACGGCGCATTGCTGAGCGAACTTCGTTCATTTCGATTTTCCCGGCAGCTTTGCGACTGGATGAAGAGCTTCATCGAAAATCGATCGATCCGAGTTGTTGTGGACGGTGAGTGTTAGGATCTGTATTTTATTAAATCCGGGGTGCCTCGAGGTTCTATTTTGACTCTAACCTTGTTTTTGTTTCACATAACTGATTTGTTGGAGTTGATGGATAACAGAGTGTTCAGTTTTGTGGATGATAATACGGTTGTTTCCTCTTTTTCGAGTGATCGACCGATTCATGCATCAACGTCCCACCAGCTGAGATCTAGACAGATTGACTCTTCGATTCGAGATCTGGATAAAGTCCTGCATTGGGGAAAGGCCAATCTCATCGACTTCAATGCAAGGAAGACCCAATATACAACATTCACAAAGAAAAGCGGATCGTTGGTTCCACAGCTGATGATGAATGGCCAGACCCTCGAATCTGGGGAAAGTTTGAAATTGCTCGGCGTCACGGTCTGTGGGAGCGTATCGTGTCATAAACACGTGTCAAGCATCGCCAGCCTGGAAATCGGAGCTATCTTTTTAGAGCCAAGAAATATTTTACATCGGCTCAACTTCTTTTCCTGTATAAATCTTAAATTGGATCCGCGCTCGAATATTGTTCTCATGTTTGAAGCTCTGCTCCTAAACATAGCCTAAGCCTACTTGAGAGCTTACAGAGACGACGGATCCGTCTGATCCGGGACTACAGTCGCTATCACATCGAATGCGTGTAGCCGCCCTCTGTCTGTTTTACATATATCATCACGGGTACTGCTCTTCGGAGATTCGTGGTATCGTTTCACGCGATTCGGTTTATATGCGCTCCACAAGATAATCCGATAAATTCTACCAGTTTGAGGTTCATCTCCCGACAGCGCGAACATCCCTGCATCAAAAACTGCAACAGTTATTTGGTGGCATCTCGGGGCGCCGCCTCGTCTCTATAGGTTCGCCTCTCCTGAGAGAAGTATATAGCATACAAAAAAAAAAAAAAAAAAAAAAAAAAAAAAAAAAAAAAAAAAAAAAACACTATAAGACATGGATGTCGATAAGCAACATTAACGCTATTATATTCTTCTCTGTTTTCAAATGAAGAAAAAATGCTGCAGAAGCTATGGAATCGATTAATTCCACTTCGGGTGAACATTCTGTGAGTCATTCAACACTGTGGTTGCAAGATTTCTCGTCCAGGTGCAGTAAAAAAATTTGATGGGGGAGAACTTCAAGTTTTACTGGATGAAAATCCTTGTCAACCTCTAGAAGAACTTGCAGAACAGCACATTCTCACCCATAATATCACTACGATTTCATGCAATGGGGAAGACTAAGAAAGAAGGAAATTGGGTTTCCCATATACTCACGGAACGAAATAGAAAACGAAGAGTTGACATCTGCATGAATGTGCTTTCCCGATACAAAAGAAAGAATTTTTTCGGCAAAATCGTTACGGGTGGTGAAAAGTGGATTCTATACAGCAATCCTAAACGCAGACAAGCATGGATTGATCCAGGCCAGCCATTAACACCATTTGCAAAACCGAATATTCAAACCAATAAAGTGTTACTCTCATGGAAAAGATCGGGTGTTCGAAAGGAAGTGTGGGGGACGATGTATTGTACCAAACACGGGCACTAGGTTCTACTTCGCCCTCACCGACGTCACGATAAGTTCATTGAACGTTCAGCCGCAAATTGTTCACGAGAAATTGTCACCAAGGCACGAAACAAAAAACACACAGGTAGTAGTCGGCAGAAATAAAAACGCACAGGATATTGTTAGTTGTTAATAATTTTTATTTATAAATCCTTCGTTAATTTTAACACGATTGCCAACACGTCTGCTAGTTGTTATACGTTAACAATTATTTTACTTGAATGACCTTATACTGGGGGGCACAATAGAAATTATTTTTTTTATTTTTAACGCGCTCGACTCTAACACTACTCTTCGTTTCACACCGTATGGATGGCGGAGCGACCGTCTCGGTCAGTGGATGAAATCCGACTTAACGATATTCAATCGTTTGAGGTGAAGATCGTTAGTAGTACACATGTATGTGTGTGCTTGGGTTCTTTCATGGAACACACCATGACAACGAATCTGAAACACCAAGAAGGGGCATAATGTGCATCCAGGAGATGTGTGTTCGTTGAAACAAACAAATCGAATTTTGTAGGATGCTAATGGGTTTGTATTTGATTATGCATCGAGCTCATGAGGGGTGGATTCAGGGCAATTACAATACAAAGGGAAAAGCGTCCTATGCATCGTTCGATAATGAGGGTCAGCTGGATAAATAGCAGCCACTCATTAAATGAAAACTACGTTTAGGATACCAGAGACGATATGGATTGTTTGTGGTATCGCCAAGAAGCCTATGGAGGAACAGTGTCCTGTGTTTGCACTTGGTGCGAGTTAGGGAATTTGGCTTCAGCGTCGATTGCGCTAATTACATGCAGCTGCTTGGGTTATTTATTGTTGGGAAAAAAGGTCGCCAGCCAATGTGTATGAAAAGGGATTTGTTGTACACATGAATGAAGCTGGGAATAGGTGACGCAATGATCATTATCCCTGGTTGGGATGGTTACATGATATGTGAACCGATAAGTTTTCTTTTCAGGGATATGCTGTTTGGAATAGAATTCTTAGGAGGAATTTTGAATTCAAATAAATGAATGCAGGTAAGAATTCTCTTACAGGTACTTTTAGGTTATATAATTGGATCTATTTAATGCGTGAAGCATTTAAGATGCTAATGCGATTGCATTAGCGAAAGCTTGTGCAGACTAGGTTGTAGGGATGGCGGTTTTTTTGGAAAGCGAACAGCGGGATTTGGTGGAACCGCCACAGAAGTCTCTCAGAAGTTGTCTCAGATTATATCGAACACCGGAATTGCACTATAAAAAGTATTATTCAAATGAGACTTTATATAATGAAGCATATATAAAAAGGGTGGATAATTTTATGATTAAATTAATCAGAGGACATATTGTGAAAGCAATAAGCTCGTCCAATGACTTAATTTTAGGAGCCTATTATCATGATACCCTGTACTATGAGAACGTGCGGCGCAACGGCTTTGTTCCACCAGAGGCGCTCTTAATTTGGACCTGAATGGCCTTATACAGGATGGATCCGGAATTCCGCTGATCTATCATGTAAGTAGATCATTGATAGACGGGCGATTGTGCTACTACCGGGCGTCACGCGCGCCAAAGAAGAGCTCTTGCGCTTTAGTAGGGCTGTCTCCCACCGATACCGGGACAAAAATATTAAACAGCACCAACAGTTCTGGTGGTTGAATGGCAAATAATGACCTGAATACCAATGTCGGTAGAATTGAAAGAGAAAATCCACAAAAATTGATTCACAAGAGCATCCAAGCTTAAAATCACATTGCTTCGAGTTTTACATCGCGATATGCATGTGAACGTGTATAAAAATCAACTGACACAAGGATTGGAACCGAACGACCTGTGGACAGAGATATACAGAGTAATTCACTCCACTAAGAGAAGACATTGAATGACATTCACGGAGCTCGAATATTACCTTGAGTGATAAGATTCTTTGGGGCTAGTTAAAACGAACTCTATGAAGAGGTAATAAACTATTTAGAACAAAATATTTTACGGAAAATTACTTCCTAACTCGAGAATCTAATTGAACAATATCAACTGTTGGAACTCACATGGACAACACAATTTTTAAAATTAGACATCATAAAAATTTCCTCTTTTGTGGTTTCTAAGAATATAAATAGAACTTGTCTAAGCTCTGTAATTATTTTTTTATTGAATTTTGAAACTAGGCATACGGTTTAAGCTCGTGCTGTACATTAGAACCGTGGAATTTTAAAGAATATAAACAAAATTAGATTATATCACACCAAAAGTTCGTAAGAAACGGAATCGGAGGTATTTAATGATTTCGTTGAAGTTACACGTAGAGACTCAAGAACAGTGTCAAATTAAGTACATAGTGAGACACAATTGACAAAGCGGATTTGGAGGTTTTAGCCGCCACAAGGCTACAGGTGTGAAATACACAAATCTAAAGGTTTAGAAATCAAGCGAAAAATGTTTCCCTGGTATTGAAAGTTGTTACGGGGGGGGGGGGGGGGGGGGGGGGGGGGGGGGGGGGGCAAACTGTCGAGGTGGGTCGCGGGGAATTATGCCCAAAAATGTATCTACTCGTTTAGATTTCTAGTTGATCATAAGATGCACTTCAAACTGTTTGTGAACAGTTTTTCAAAACTAAGTAAAAGCTCAGAAAACACAAATCATGCTGACGTATTTAGTTCTGGTATTGAAATATTGGTCTCTTGATTCAACCAAATTTTTTTTAAATATCTTGCAACCGTTTCAAGAGTGAATCAATAGAATGTCCCAATCCAGTCAATTTTAAATTCCAGTGGAATCTGGAGGATGCTGGTCTATACACCAAATAGAGAAACGTAAGTGTAACACCACAATCATCAGTGCGCATGCACAGTTGTACTAAACCTTATCACTTGTCCGCTGTCTAAAAGTCCAATAATGCAGCGTTCCACTTATGAATTATGTTAAGAGCACGATTAGATTACGCAGATACAAACATCCGCCGTGTCATCGAATTGCAATTCAAGGACTAAGCACATGACAGAATTTAATATGCAGCTCATTATACCTGTTGTTGACAGTCACATCTATTAATATCACTGTCAGCTCCTTATCTGCTCACAAGATGATACTCATATGCACTTTCCAATTATTAAATCAACACCATTGACATTGCGACAATGAGTGCGTGGTGTTTCACATGTAGCGATCTATTATTAGAGAAGCACCTACACATAGCATCCGCCAAGTGCGTGTCCCTATTTTACGGCAGGTGGTAGCAGTTTATCCGGCAAAAACATTATCTTGTTTTACTAATACACACTATTAATAAAACTGTAATTCGAACTTACATCGGCAGGACGAGGCCAATCCCCAATAGGTTCCGCAAAGTGGATGCTTTGGCCAGGTTTCACTTTAGTCAAAATTACAATGTGATTAATGGGGTTATTTTTATTGAAAACAAACTTGTTTATTATTTACAAATTCACGTGTCGAAAAGAAAACAATGGCAACAACAACATGTTGTCCAGAGAGCGAACGAGCGAGCGAGAGCACGCGAAATCGGAAACCTTCGTCATATATACACCGCTACCGTCGCAAGTTAGTACTGAGCACAAATGCGAATGTTTCGCGTATAGCGTTCGCCGCTAATGGTTCGTCATGTGCCACTACTCATTCGCCACCTCATGCTTGTCCTAGAAACACATGTACCCCCCTGGTACTAATAGCAATCCTGTGGCTAGCAAATTGGCAGTGGGTCTGCAGGGCGTATACGCAACCAAAAATACACAGAGAATACTAGAGAGGCGTTAAAAAACGATGACAAACCGGCATGCACTGCACCACTACTAGCATTTGCGACAGAGAGGGATATACCACGAGATGTCGTTCGAGAACGAATCAATCCAACACAGCCACTACGATTTGTGAATAAACTCGTTCAAAGGAGCTAAATTCACATCCTTTTCATCTGATGAGCAAATGTTCGAGAGTTTAGAGAGTGCTCTCTACGCTCTCTGTTGGCGAAGACAATTTTACTGCACCCAGCAAAACGTTGTTGGTTAGCAAAAGGATATAAGGATATCTCCATTTACCAAGTACTCTGGTTAGCTGCGTGGGTTTGTATGGGTGTGTGTGTGTGTACTGTGTGTATGCAGCAGTGGAGCCACTATATGCAAGCCAGAGGTGGTGCTTTTTAAGGGTAACTTTGCCAAATATGGGAGGTACCAGCACCCATTTGATGCAAGTCGGAGTTTTATTTGAAAATCTAATAGTTTCCCCTTTTTGGTGGAATACAATCGCTATGTGCACGTGTCTGTTGTCTCCTGGTAAAATGGCGGAATAATATTTTAAATTCTGTCACTTGCTACAGAACGCTTTTCAAAAATGCGTAGAATGCCTAACCCTCCACAAATTGGTTACATACTACGCCACTGATATTTTGTTTATCACGTTGTTTAGGAATAAACAACGTGTATACAGTACAATACATCGAGATATCCTGCGAGAATTGAGAGCAAATGAGAGTAAAATACTGAAGAGTTCTTCGCCATGCACTGTTGCGTTTGCTATCATTGCAGTCAAGTACCTTTTCCTATTTTTGTAAACTCAAATCCGTGATTCAGTCGTGTATGTTATTAACCTCTTTTATCAGGTAAAACACAATATGTGTCCATTCCGCCTGATAACTACTTTGTCTTGATCGGCTGGTACGATATTACACGTTGTATGTCGCAAGTAATGCCGCCATGTGATACAACTTCGGCGATAATCAACAATAGCCGCAGTCTGAAGGTAGGTCACAGTCGAAAACACAAACGATTGTAAAGGGATCCAAGAAATTGAAAAGATAGACAGGGATAATTTGTATGAACATTACAAAACATCAAAGAAAATTCTATTTAGACATTTTGATCTCACCTTAGACAAAGTTACAAATCGTGCGAACAAATTATTTCTAAATGTCACATTATATGTCCAATTTCCTGGCGCTATTTCAGCCAATTGTGCAAAAGTATAAGTATATTGCACTCAGTTAAATAGTCATAAGTTTACATTCGAGCTTACAATATCTTCTTCCTTAGCTGCATTGTGCGAGGAACAAATGCAATATCGGCTAAGATGTCAAGTCGTACCGTGCGAGTATTTTATTAGGTAATGAAAAATTGACCAGAATATTAATTACAGGTACCAAGAACGGATACTTAATTACGTCTTTTACACACCGAAGTGTGCATATGATGCACATAGAGTACTACTACATGGATAGGTAAACAATATCTACAACTATTATTCAGTACTATTGAGAATGATCAATTATCGCTAACCTAGAAACTCTATATGGCTCAAGCATATTGAATCAGCTCAAACGTCGAATACTACGCTAACGGTTTCGAAATCCTTGCCTCGGATTTCGACAGTACAGTAATCCGTCATTGATACATTAAACGAAGAAACAAGATACCGAGTTACAATTTTGGTTCGTATATCGTACAACACACTTCACTCGTTGGTCAGCAGGTTAAGGTTCTCGTGGTCATTAAACATGCTCGACCTTTAATATCAAATAGCAAAGTATGCTTTTGAAGCGAATAATATGAATCTGCGTCATGAAATGATTAGAATCATAGCGAAAATTATAATCAAAGCCTCAGCACAATAGACCACGACGCGTACAGAGGAATATGTAATTCTGCTCGCTTCTATATACTTTGTGGATTTTCTTTGTTAATTACTTAGATTTACGGCTCTTATGATTTATTTTTTCGACGTTTATTTTGGTACTCTACTTCACAATGTTGTGTGTTCGTGTGGTGTGTCGTGTCGTGTCTGTTGCAATATCCACAAGGATATGCTAAACTGATTCTTTTCCGGCCTCAATAAGTTATAACCATTGGGATTATCTGATCCAGTTAAATTGAATATCTCTACAGCCATTTTGGATGATCTTGTCGTCATAGAGGGTGCCTCTTCTTGTCATAAATAAATCTAAATGTAGACTCACTGCCGCTGAATAGCGCTCGTCTCGTTGAAGCCACCGAACAATCAATTCTGAGCACTAAAATTATTTCTCCACCCAATTAGAACAACCATATATTTGAAATAATGCGGCTAGTGTATAGGTTTCCTGAGAGATATAGGAAATAAACTTATTTTGTAAGACGTGTCGGCTTTTGGCACTGCACTTACGAGCGGCAAGTCAAAGGCGGTCACATTGGATGTCTCCAAAGCTTTTGACCGCGTTTGGCATGGGGCATTGCTGAGCAAACTTCATTCATATGAACTTTCCCAGCAGCTTTGTGACTGGACGAAGAGCTTACTCGAAACTCGATCGATCCGGGTTATTCTGAATGGCGAGTGTTCGGATCTATATCTTGTTAATTCGGGGTGCGGCAAGGTTCTATTTTGGCTCCAACCTTGTTTTTGCTTCACATAAATGATTTGTTGGAGACAACGGATAACAAAGTGTTCAGTTTTGCAGATGATAATACTCCTTTTCGAGTGATCGGCCGATTGATGCATCAACGTCGCACCAATTGAGATGTAGATAGATTGACTCTCTCATTCGTGATCTGGATATGGTCCTGGGGTGGGGAAAGGCCAATGTTGTCGACTTTATTACAAGGAAGACACAATATACAACATTCACAAGGAAAAATGTATCGTCGATTCCACAGCTGATGATGAATGGCCAGGTCCTCAAATCTGGGGAAAGCTTGAAATTGCTTGGCTTCACGGTCCATGGGAATGTATCGTGGCATAAACACGTCGAGCATCGCCAGGTCAGCCACAGGAAAACTGAATTATCCTTTTAGAGCCAAGGAATATTTTACTCCGGCCCAACTTTTTCTCCTGTATAAATCCCAAATTGGACCCGCGCTCGAATATTTCTTTCATGTTTGGATCTCTGCTCCTAAGCATAGCCTCGACCTACTTGGAAGCATACAGAGACGAGCGATCCGCCTGATCGGGGACTCGGCGCTGACGCCGGGCCTACGATAGCTATCACATTGAAGGCATGTAGCCGACCTCTGTCTGTTTTATAGATATTATCACGGGTACTATTCTTCGGAGATTCGTGGTGGGTTCCACGCAGTTCGGTTTATATGCGCTCCACAAGACAATCCGACGGATCGCACCAGTTTACCGTTCATCTCCCGATGGCGTGAAGATCCCTGCATCAGAACTCGTTCCGTTACAGAGCCGGGAAGCTGTTGAACTCCCTTCCCACGCGACTGCTCACTGGGCGTTACAACCTGCAGCTGTTCAAGAGGAACTGCAAACGTTTTTTGGTGGCACCTCGAGGCGTCGTAACGGCTCTATAGGTTCGCCCCGCCCGAGAGAAGTACATATATATATATATATATATATATATATATATATATATATATATATATAGATAGATATAGATATATATATATATTTATATATATATATATATATATAAACAAAAAAAAAAAGTCTACGACAAAGGAATATTTGTCCTTGTATCACGTTGGAAGAATGTCATAGATGCCAACGGATCCTATTTTGATTGAATAAAAATGTTCGGAAAAATAATATTGGCTTTTTAATTTGTGCTATAAAATCGGACATTTCATATGGTACAACCCAATAGTTTTACGGTGTAGAGGGGAAGAAAACAATTAACTTGATTGCGCGATGAGTGAATAGGCAAGCGGCTTAACACAACTTAGAAAAACTAAAACATTAACTGATGCGTAATGGATAAGTGAATTTAGTGAATTTGAAGCTCGGAAGGAAGCTCATAACTCGTCAATATAAAACAATGTGTGCGGTTGTATTAGCATTAAAGTTAAACGATAAAGGAGGATCTGCAGACAAATCCATACAACAAGTCAAATACCTGTTCGGTGTCTTACTACTGTTCCATAAGCACGAGGAAGCAAGGAATTTTACACAGCAGACAAAAGGGTAAACGCCACCCACTCAACCTACCCAGCACAACACATAAGGTATTCACCTTAAATATAACGTTAATAATAATGAATTTCCCTTTTTACACAATACATTACAAAGATAAAATATTACACATATATAACGTAAACTCCGTCCCACCCCGCGATGGAATATCTAAAAGAAAGTTCCGCGGGGATCAACGGGAATATGAGCCTGGCGGGAGGTGGTTTTAGTCGGTAAAAACCCGGTATGCCTTTGGATCGGTCTAGAGGTATCTTTTGAAGATTCCCACCTTCCTACAAAAAAAAGTATATATATATATATATATATATATATATATATATATATATATATATATATATATATATATATATATATATATGGGGGGATGGGTGCGAACATACAGGGCAAAGTCTCTGATTGCCTTCAACCCGGCGAAGGCCAGGACGATCCTTGTCCCTGTTCAATCCAAGTTGACATGCAGTCTCCACGTGACACCCCTGGATAGCTACTTTGATACCCGCCAAGTAGTGAACCAATGCATGCAGCGACATCCTGAGAGAGGTTGGCGCAAGGCTAATAACCAGGCCCGTAAAAATGAATTATTATGGCAAATTTAACAAGCCTCGGATATGGACCGGATACACGACGACGACCACGAAAACGAAAACGGCTAAACGATTTAAGGATTTTTTCATGGAACATACGCTCACTATACAGAGCTCGAGCTGCACAGCAACTAGCCGATGCCCTGTCCGAATATAAGGCTGACATAACAGCATTACAAGAAATAAGATGGACGGGGAGTGGTGTTTTTCAAAGAAAAGAGTATGACATTTATTACAGCTGTCACGCAAAACACCATGTGCTCGGGGTAGGCTTTCTAGTCAGCCAAAAACTGAAGCCTGCCATCATCGGCTTTAATGCAATAAATGAAAGGCTATGCACTCTTCGCGTGCGAGGCAAATTTAAAAACATAAGCCTCATAAACGTTCACGGACCTACAGAGGAGTCCCCTGACGACGAAAAAGAAGAATACTATGAGAACGTCGAACGGGCCCTCAATGCCTGCTCAAGATACGATGTGAAAATCGTTCTTGGGGATTTGAATGCGAAAATAGGTCGGGAGCCGGTTTTCAGGCACTACGCAGGTTCCCATAGTTTGCATGAGAACACTAATGACAATGGACTACGAGTCATCGAACTGGCAGCATCGAAAAACTTGGTCGTTGCGAGTACCAGGTTTCCGCGTAAAGATATCCACAAAGCCACCTGGGTATCACCTGGTGGAGCCACTCGCAACCAAATTGACCACGTGTTGATAGATCGCCGCCACTCTTCGAGCCTGATGACGGTACGAACGTACCGAGGTGCCAACGTCGACTCGGATCACTATCTTGTTGGTACAGTTTTCCGAGCGCGGATTGCCTTACGGAGACGTATTGCATCCACGGATCAGGTTCGAATCAACACGGCTGCCTTACGCTATGAGAACACCAGCAACACCTTTGGTCATGCGTTAAGACTCGCCCTCGAATAGCTCGACGGAGGGAGAGTAAGTCCTGGGGCCAGAATGCCGGGCGTAGAAGAGAAATGGACACGCCTTAAGAATACTGTCATTAGTACTGCCAACTCCATCTTAGGCAGTAGTCGTAGAGATCGGAACGACTGGTTTGATGATGAGTGCAAACTAGCGACTGAACGTAAGAATGCTGCATACCGGGCAATGCAGCAGTCTCATAGGACGCGGGTATGCGAGGAGAAATACAAAGAGCTCAGAAAAACTGAAAAAAGACTTCACAGACAAAAGAAAAGTGCCTGGGAAAAAAATCTTGTCTGTGAAATAGAGAAAAGTAGAGAGCGAGGTCCGCACCAGGCGCGGAAGTTCTACCAAATAATCCGCAGTATGACGCGGTACACACCACGCTGCACTTACTGCAAGGATAAAGAGGGTAATCTGATCACCGATCCTGAAGGCATTCTGGAGCGATGGGAAGTGCACTTTAATGAATTGCTAAATGGTCAGCTCACAGAAGAATTGGAGGCTCCACCAATGCAAGACCAGGACCAAATGCTGCCGCCACCAAGCATTGAGGAAACACTAAAAGCCATTAGACAGCTAAAATCAAATAAAGCCCCTGGAGCTGATGGCATACCAGCTGAGCTGATCAAACAAGGAGGGACAGCGTTACATCACGCAATTCACGAGATCGTGGTGCACGTATGGGAGCAAGAGGAGATGCCGGAAGATTGGCGTCGTGGTATAATTTGCCCCATACATAAGAAGGGAGATATCACACTGTGCAGCAACTATAGGGGTATAACATTGCTGAGTACCGCCTATAAGATACTCTCCACTATCCTACAAGACCGGATAGCCCCATACGCTAAAGCCATCATTGGTCAATATCAGGGTGGCTTCATCCCAGGCAAATCAGCAATTGATCAGATATTCACCCTTAGGCAGGCGATGGAAAAATGTCTGGAATTTAAGATTCCACTATATCATCTATTTATAGACTTCAAGGCCGCCTACGACAGCATAGCCAGGGTAGAACTATATAATGCCATGAAAGAATTCGGCATTCCAAACAAATTGATACGACGTTGTAGGTTGACCATGACCAACGTAACTAGTCAAGTAAAAGTAGCGGGATTGCTGTCCAAACCAATAAACATCTATAATGGACTCCGACAAGGGGACGGTCTGGCCTGCCTCCTCTTCAACCTGGCGTTGGAGAAAGCAATCCGTGACTCTGGCGTTACAACAAGAGGGACTATTGTCACCAAGTCCAGCCAGATACTTGCCTACGCAGATGACATCGACATCATCGGTAGAACCGAATCGGCGGTACAGGAATCCATCACCCAGATCGAGCAGGCGGCACAAAAACTAGGACTGCGCATTAATGAGGGAAAAACCAAGTACATGGTGGCAACTTCTGCGAAGAGAAGACCTAACGTTGGTCAAACTATCAGGGTAGTGGAGCACGAATTTGAAGTAGTGCAATCCTTTAACTACCTTGGGTCAATAGTATCAGCCGATAACAATATGGAAGAAGAAATACGCGAACGGCTGATTAAATCCAACAAAGCCTACTATGGTCTATCAAGGCTCTTTAAATCCCGAAAATTATCCAGAACATCCAAGCTACTACTGTACAAGACCATGGTCTTGTGGGGCTTTTCAGGGCCCGAAGAGCCAGGCATCGCTCGATCCCCACTTTTCCAGGCGAACGACTTACCTCTCGGTCGAAATTCAGCAAGGTTGCGTAACCTTGCTACGGCATTTACCCCCAGCCAAATCGCCGGAATTATTACGGTTACCCAATCGGATAACTGTTTTGAAGTTCTGTTAGGCAGCTTACCTATTCTGTAGGGGATTTCCTTCCAAACCCCTTTTTCTCCATCACCACCACTGAAAACATTAAATCCACGGCAAAGCTTATCACCTTGCCGTGGCATCGAAAACTTACCCTCGGCCAGACCATATTCCCTAAGAAACATTAAGCCCACGGCAAAGCTTATCACCTTACCGTGGCATCGAAAATTCACCCCCGAGGCGTATATTATCTCCTAAATAAAAAGCATAAGTCCACGGCAAAATCATCACATTGCCATGGCATCTGAAATCCTATCTTTAGGCATACATTCTGCCAGGGCATCTCGTTTCCATAGCCTTAAGTTATGGAAACAACAATCAACAAGAGTTCCTTGTGACTCGTTGTATTTGTTTACCCTCGGCATAACATGCATGCGGCTATTTGCCCCTATTGATTTGCTACCGCCGACAAGGTTTCTGTTGACGCAAACCAAACATGTCCCTGATTATCAGCAATCGCTGGCTTCCAATTATCGATCCCCACGTCCAGAGACTGTAATCAAGCAACGATCAAGATGCAGCCAGAAAATGTTTACTTTCAACATCTGGCAATGGCTGCACCCTATGCTCGTTGCAATGTTTAATCATCGGCAACCGAAATGATGATTTATGGCCTTCCATTAGGATGACCAAATCATCGGTTTCGGTTTTTCACAACCCAGATGCTAGTATTTACATTCTTAGAAAATGCACTAGCGATGTGCCGCCATCCACACGGTCGCCGAACGATCGTATGCATGGCATACCCACACGTGCATAATGTATGCCTACCCCGTCCGGTCCAATCACGATTAACTACTTCAAGTTAATCGTGTAACTCCGCCTCCTTTCCAGTTTCTTTCGGGGTTCCTTTCCCTTTGATGACTTCCAATGGGGAGAGTCAGATCTTACCCGTTGAACCATACCCACGTATCGGATACGTTGCGTGTCGGAGTTCCCTTCCGTTGGTCGAGTAGAGTGCGCTTCAAAATAAAACAATAACTATTCTTGTGCCGTTAAGAATCATAGTGTCCTCCTCAAGGCTTCTTGCAAAGTGTGTACTTGCCAATTAACGTGCCTAATCTACATTAAAATAAAAGAATGTAACCATGTATAAACATAACGTAAATGTATTTCAATCTGTGTACTTTTGTCTCCCCAATAAACAGTTGTTAAAGTTAAAATAAAATAACATGGACTAAATAAAATTAAAGAACTTACTTCGATCAACACGACCCAGTGTGTTTTAATTAATTACCTCTTGTGGACGGTTGTTGGCGGAGTTTGGCTGTTTCTTTTCGTGATCTATTCTTCCGGCGTATTATTATTGGTGGTGCTTCCGTTGAATCAGCGTCCGTGTTGGCGCACTAGCGGAAACTAGCCACATTGGTGACCGCGAAAAAAAAACGCGCAACTTTCGAACATTTGTGACCGGAGAATAAACCAATTCCGTGTGAAATCCGGCAAAGTTTTCCTATTTGAAAGTGAAGTAACACAGCCAATATGGTTATTGGGCTTAGGACGAGTTCGTTTACCATCATCTCTCATTGGACAATAAATTGAAAACATCAAAAACAGCACGTGCACATAATTGTTTCAATGCACATCAACCCATCAACCGAGCTTCCGCGACCGAACAATGGATGGCACATATCCACCAACACACGCTGATCTTTCCGTGTGTTATTTTTGTACCCATTCATTGACCTAGCATTATTTCGGGTTGCTTGCACAGCTGCAAGCCAGATTTCCAACGGCATGTCTACGATCTATCTTTCCTTAAGTAAAGAAGATCAAATCAAACATTGGCCTTTCAGGCGCGCATATTTTGCTTGGATCTAAGCATGACCGATTTTATGATCCGTTGCCGTTTCTTGGAACTATCACCAGCATCGGTCATGGCCACCAATTTTAGTTTACACAAAGTAAACATTCAAGCGGATACTTTCGCCTGACAGTGCCTTTCAACGGGATTAACACATCCCTAACATAACATGCATCGAATCACCAGACCGAAATTTGTTTATGCTAGATGATCTAACAACGGCCATGCCCAATGTTCGATACATTTTTCCAAGATAGATTTCTGCCTTCGGCAAGGGTTTTATTGACTCACGTCAATCAAGAATCTATCCCTTGCGGATGGCGGCAGTTTATCTTGCCCAAACATGTAGCAGTGGATTCGATCTGCTACATGAGTTTTTCTCTTTTCCTTTTCGTTTGGACCTTCGCCATTGGCGGCGAATCCTTTAGTTTTTTTTTGTTTTCTTCGGATGTCTATAAAGAGACATTCCACTTGGAGTCAGATTTTAGCTACCAAGCTGTGCGGAAGTCGGAGTCAGATATTGTGTGATACAATAAAGGCGCGACAAGCGTATGTTTAACAATTTAAAAGTAGAACTCGAAAATTTCGTGACTTAAATAACATTCTTTAATCGGTTCAATAAGTGCAAGTATGATAAAGTATTAAAGATAAAACAATATTTCTCCACTCTGCGATCCTATAGTGCAGAACCTATATTATTTAATTACAAAGCAGTAAAAAGTGCAAATTCGCGTTTGCCGTGTAGAATTAATTTAAATAGAATATGTTGTGTTTTTCAAATTGATTTAGAATTCCATTCACTGTTTTGAATTAAGGATCGATTCCAATAAATGCAATAAAAGAACAACTTATCAATCTAACGATCCCAGTGTTTTTCTTTGTCGGATTTACTTTTCTGTGTCTCCGGTTGGATTCGCTTAGTGCAACAGCGGTGGTGTTTTTTGTTGAATCCGCGTCCGTGCTGACGCACTAATAGAAACTACCACATTGGTGACCTAAGGGTGAAGAACACTTACCTTCTTAAACAATTTGACGGTTCGGTAAAAATAGTGAAGCGCGGCAAAAACACAAAACCTGCAGAACAGTGGTGACTCTAACACTAACACCTAAGGAACACTTAAAGACATTTTAAGGGCAAGAAGAGCCCCACCACATCAGTTCGCAGCGCTAACTAGCAACCAGTGAAAGTGACGAGTGCTAACATCACCGGAAGCAGCCGAGGACTACCGGAACAGGAACAACACCATCTCCGGACCAGCATCAACAGCACCAAACAACAACATAACCAGGTATTTTTCAAAAAAATGTTTATTTTTTTTTTTTTTTTTTTTTTTTTTTTTTTTTTTTTTTTGTTCTCTGGTGTAAGCTCCTTCTGAGCGAAATTTAAAGTCTCTTCATTTTCCTTCAAATACTTAAATATTTGTACATACAATTAATTCTTAGACCACTTAACCATGTTAAAAGAGACAACAACCTCTAAGATTAACAAAGTGCCTTTTACGTATACATTATTACCTTGAATTGTTCTATATTTTTTGTTCCTTCTAAGATAAAAAATACTCTAAATATTTTTCTGTGGCACGTAACAATCATATTGTTAAAAAAGAAGGAAACATAATGAAATAATAATACGCTAATATAAATAATATACGTATGGAATCATAGAATTAATTATTAAGGTTGTGTTTTAAGCAGAAATTAATTAACGGTTTAAAGTGCAAATATTCACACACAGTTCTCATTTGTCAAAACGATCTTCTATTGTAAACGTAGACAGCTGGTTCGAGGCAACTATTCTACCAGTGTAAGAAAAGAGTATAACTGGCTTATCTAGTTAAAAGTTGTTAATTCCAATACAAATTCCGAAACATTTTCGTCAATAATCAAAATTCGTAACGTATTTATGAAAGAAATGATATTTATATGGATGCACATATGTCCGGAAATATGTGCATTTGTATGAGTCCGTTTCTTTTTCTTTTTTTTTTTTTGTAGTATATTAACGACTATCTATTTCTTCTCAAATCATAAGAACTAAAATTATTCCCAAATATATCTTGAAATATACGAAGATGTTTCAGAAAGACAACTGTCATTATCATCAGAAATTAATAAACGTAAATATATATATACTGTTATAGTAGGAATTCAAATAACAAAACCTCCCACAATATTTGAAACTATTAATAAAAATTTTAAGAAGTATTGCACTAAAAAAAAACGATATATATAACACATATCATATTTTGTCATACGTAAATAACCTGATACTTATGATACTTAAAACGTACGATATAAATGATAGATTAGTGAGTTATTAAAAAGACAGCACAATTTACCTATTGGAATTCTTTAAGTTTAATGATATTTTTTTTTTTTTTTTTTTTTTTTTTTTTTTTTTTTATTGCCATAAATATGTCATGGTATGTTTCCATTAATTACTTAATTATTACAACTAATTTAATAATATTGTAAACCCCTTCAGGGTATTAAGTAGCGCACAACCTTTCCGCACGCACACGACTCCTTACAACTCGCTCAACTCTTTTTCAAGTACACCGAACCCATTTTCGATTCTTTTCGCCTTTTTTTTTTCTCAACCCTTACACCAACTTCGACTCCCCGTGGCTCCATTTGACTCCGCCCAACTCCTCGCGTCCTCTTGCGATCAATTTCTACGTCCTACGTAGCTATTTAGACCCGATTTAACTCTTTCCTCCCAATTCTATCTCACGCATTACACGATGGCCCGTACTTGGAACGCCCCACCCCAAGAGGATCAAGAACAACTCGAGTCCCTCGAGTTTTACGACGCCTCCAGCGCCGACTTCCCTGATACACAAGTCACTACCGACCACGAAGCGACAGCACAACCCGCTCCCCTGGCATTTCACGATGCCCCCAGTGTCGTTAACCGACCCAACCCTGCCAACATTAATCTCCCCCCTTTTGACGAGGAGGACCCTGAACTCTGGTTTGCTGAGACTCACCTCGACGCTCTGGACGAGCCCGGAAGTTCGCGGCAACAACGCTTGGCGGCCGAAACGAACCTTTCGGGGATGAGACCGTCCCTTTTCCTGAGCCATTTACGCTCTATAGCGGGGACCAGGTTCTCGGACGACCTAATACGGCCTCACTTTTTAAGATGTCTCCCCCTCCATGCCCATTCGGCACTCGTAGCCCAACCCAATCAGAGCTTGGGCTATTTAGCTAAAATTGCGGACGCAATTATGGAAAGCTCAGACCAGCAGTCTGAGCCTCCAGCGTATCAAGTAGCGGCGGTTTCTCAACACGTCGCTCAGCCTACACGGCATCCTTTTCCGCCACTAACAGCCCCAACGACGGCTCCGGTGCGTCAACCTTCTCCGTCACCACATCCCAGAAGGCCTGCCTCAACCAATGTCACACAGCGGACCCAAGAGGACAGGCCCAACGAATTCCGCCCGAGAAGTTTTCCTGCTCAGGTCACCATTTCTGACCTTCGTGCCATACAGACCTCAGTCCTCCGCGAACTAAATCAAATTCGCGCGGAGGCGAGAAGCAACCAACGAGGCGCTCAGAATCGTGCCGTATCTAATCGTCCCTTGGATCGGCAACAACCTTCCCAAAATGCCCCTCAGTGGGCCAACTTTCGCCGAGCACTACCTCGGCCTTCACAAAACGGCAACATTCAGAGGCAAAATACTCCCAACAACGCCGCCTCTCTCCCTTTGTGCACCAATCACCAACGATACGGTGATCGCACATTTAATTGCAAGGCGCCCTGTGGTTGGACGCAACCAGCCACCAATCAGGGACGACCTTTAGAAATAATTTTGCCGACCGATACCCACGCGCAACCGGCCGGCACCCCTGCTATAAGTCGCCTAACCATCCGGGATTCTAAACTGAATGTCGCTTTTACTGTCGATACCGGCGCCGATATTTCAGTCCTCCCGCGATCGTTTGCTCCGCGTAACCGCGTGCCAGCCGCACTTAAATTGTCAGCTGCAAATAATACGCCGATACTTACGTACGGACGTAAAAAGCTGACACTTCAATTGGGTCTTTGTCGTCCGATCACTTGGCGTTTCGTCATTGCGGACGTAAATGAACCCCTGATAGGTTCCGACCTATTAGGTGCACATAATCTGTTGGTCGATTCGACCCATAACAGACTAGTGGCTCCAACCGCACCCCCCTTGCCCATGACGGCATCACCAGCGGCAACTTCAGGGGCCACAGAGTGCATAGACCCATTTCAGGTTATGGTACAAGAATTTGTTAGTACGACAATTCCTCTACCTAACCAACGCCTACATAAAGCCACGGTGTTTCATCATATAGAAACACGTGGTCCCCCGGTGAGCCAGCGTCCACGTCGACTGGCTCCGGAAAAATTACGTGCGGCGCGCGCGGAGTTCGAGCATATGATCGAACTAGGTATCTGCCAACCGTCGGACAGTCCCTGGGCAAGCCCACTCCACTTAGTGAAGAAACGTTCTGGTGAGTGGCGCCCATGTGGCGATTACAGGCTGTTGAACGCAGCAACTGTCCCGGACAGATACCC
Organism: Microdon myrmicae; assembly: GCA_963931805.1. NCBI lineage: Eukaryota > Metazoa > Arthropoda > Insecta > Diptera > Syrphidae > Microdon > Microdon myrmicae. The sequence goes on from OZ007499.1 coordinate 28,872,621, forward strand.
AATTGCACACCTCTACGATTTTTCGTACAAGTTACGAGGGTGCAATGTCTTCACTACCCTGGATCTCACCAGGGCATACCATCAAATTCCGGTGGCACAAGAAGACATCCCCAAGACCGCAGTCATTACACCTTTCGGACTCTTCGAGTTCAAAGTGATGACTTTCGGCCTCAGGAATGCCGCACAGACATTCCAACGTTATATCGACACGGCTTTACGTGGTCTTAATTGCTGCCATGCTTATCTTGATGACATTCTCATCGCCTCCAAAGACCACGCCGAACATAAACGCCACTTACGTCAGGTCCTAGAGCGCCTCCGTGAATTCGGTCTTGTCATCAACCCAGAAAAGTGTCAATACGCCAAGGAGCAAATCACCTATCTGGGTTATGTCGTTGACAACCAGGGCATTCGCCCACTACCAGACCGTGTGGAGGCCCTCATGAAGTATCCCCGACCTACTAACGTGAGTGAGCTTCGTCGATTTTTGGGCATGCTTAACTTTTACCGCCCAACACTGAAGAACGCTGCCCAAGTTCAAGCTCCCCTAAATGAGTTTTTAAAAGGAGCCAAGCGCAACGATAAGCGCCCCATTAATTGGACAGAAGACTCTGATAGAGCATTCCAACTGTCCAAAGAACAATTGGCAAATGCCACCTTACTCCGATACCCTCTCGAGGGAGCGGCACTTTCTATCCAATGCGACGCATCGGATACCGCAATCGGAGCCGTCCTTGAACAGGACATTGAAGGCCGACCGGAACCACTTGGTTTCTTTTCAAGGAAACTGAGTCCCACTGAGCGGCGTTACAGCGCCTACGACCGTGAATTGCTCGCGATCTACAGCGCTGTTAAGTACTTCCGTCATATGATAGAAGGACGTTCGCTCTCTATTTTAACAGACCACAAGCCATTGGTCTATGCGTTCCGGAAGAAGTCGGGAAATGCCTCCCCCCGACAAGAGCGTCAATTAGACCTCATTGGGCAATATTCTACGGAGATCAGGCATATCTCCGGTAAACAGAATGTCACGGCGGACGCCCTTTCTCGAATCGATACGATTCACTTGCGTTCCGCCTTGAATAACGCTGATCTTGCCCTAGCTCAAGAGGAGGACGAACAGCTCAAGTCCCTCCTAACTGCCGATACGGCACTAGAGCTTAAGAAAATTACCCTTCGCGACCCTTTGGGCGAAATCTGGTGTGATGTCTCCACTGGAACCGCTAGACCTTACATTCCCGAGAAACTTCGTAAGGGCGTGTTCCAGGTTTACCACAACCCTGCCCACCCCAGCGGCCGAGCAACAGCCGCTGCTGTCCGTCGCAAATTCATTTGGCCCCGGATGAACAAAGATCTCACCGGTTGGGCCCGTGCTTGTCTCCAGTGCCAGCGTTGCAAGGTAGCGCGACATAATGTACTGGAGCCAGCGCAATTCAAGCTTCCCACGGCACGCTTCGCCCATGTCCACATAGACATAGTGGGACCGCTTACTCCATCAAGAGGATTTTCTTATATCCTCACTATGATGGATCGCTGCACGCGATGGCCAGAGGCGACACCTCTCCGGGCAGTTACTGCCGAATCAGTCGCCAAGGCCTTTTACTCAACTTGGGTCACACGTTTCGGTGTACCAACCACCATAACTACGGACCGAGGTCCACAATTTGAGGCGACGATTTTTAGGCAGCTAACAAATCTTCTCGGCTGCCAAAGGAGTCGTACCACCGCCTACCACCCGCAATCAAATGGGATGATAGAGCGCTGGCACAGATCTCTTAAAGCCTCACTCATGTGTCATAATGACACACAATGGTTTGACGCCCTTCCAACCGTCCTCCTCGGCCTGAGGACAAGTATTAAGGAGGACCTGGGTGCTTCGGCAGCAGAGCTTACCTACGGCACCAACCTCCTTCTTCCAGGAGAACTTTTCCTGAATGGCGAAACACCGCGTGACCAACTTCGTGAATTGGGACATCTCCGTGAACTGCTACGTAAGATTAGGGCAACCCCTGTAACCAGGCACGGCTCCAAAAAACTTTTCGTCCACCCTGAACTGCACAGCTGCACGCACGTCTTTGTCAGGGTGGATAAGGTCAAAAAACCCCTCGACCCACCTTATGATGGCCCATTCAAAGTCTTCCGCCGCATCAGTGACCGCGTCTTCGAGATCGATATTAGAGGCAAACGATCCACGGTCAGCGTCGAAAGGCTTAAGCCCTGTTTTCTGGAAGCTTCCGCTCCAGAATCACCTCCATCTACTGACACCGCTCCTACTCCACCAGCACAACCTCCCCGTACTCGCGCTCACACGCGCGCCCATTACCAACTTACCACCCCCTAAACTGCCTTACCTGTTTCGTGACTACGTCACTGGGGAGGGAGTGATGTGGGGCTTTTCAGGGCCCGAAGAGCCAGGCATCGCTCGATCCCCACTTTTCCAGGCGAACGACTTACCTCTCGGTCGAAATTCAGCAAGGTTGCGTAACCTTGCTACGGCATTTACCCCCAGCCAAATCGCCGGAATTATTACGGTTACCCAATCGGATAACTGTTTTGAAGTTCTGTTAGGCAGCTTACCTATTCTGTAGGGGATTTCCTTCCAAACCCCTTTTTCTCCATCACCACCACTGAAAACATTAAATCCACGGCAAAGCTTATCACCTTGCCGTGGCATCGAAAACTTACCCTCGGCCAGACCATATTCCCTAAGAAACATTAAGCCCACGGCAAAGCTTATCACCTTACCGTGGCATCGAAAATTCACCCCCGAGGCGTATATTATCTCCTAAATAAAAAGCATAAGTCCACGGCAAAATCATCACATTGCCATGGCATCTGAAATCCTATCTTTAGGCATACATTCTGCCAGGGCATCTCGTTTCCATAGCCTTAAGTTATGGAAACAACAATCAACAAGAGTTCCTTGTGACTCGTTGTATTTGTTTACCCTCGGCATAACATGCATGCGGCTATTTGCCCCTATTGATTTGCTACCGCCGACAAGGTTTCTGTTGACGCAAACCAAACATGTCCCTGATTACCAGCAATCGCTGGCTTCCAATTATCGATCCCCACGTCCAGAGACTGTAATCAAGCAACGATCAAGATGCAGCCAGAAAATGTTTACTTTCAACATCTGGCAATGGCTGCACCCTATGCTCGTTGCAATGTTTAATCATCGGCAACCGAAATGATGATTTATGGCCTTCCATTAGGATGACCAAATCATCGGTTTCGGTTTTTCACAACCCAGATGCTAGTATTTACATTCTTAGAAAATGCACTAGCGATGTGCCGCCATCCACACGGTCGCCGAACGATCGTATGCATGGCATACCCACACGTGCATAATGTATGCCTACCCCGTCCGGTCCAATCACGATTAACTACTTCAAGTTAATCGTGTAACTCCGCCTCCTTTCCAGTTTCTTTCGGGGTTCCTTTCCCTTTGATGACTTCCAATGGGGAGAGTCAGATCTTACCCGTTGAACCATACCCACGTATCGGATACGTTGCGTGTCGGAGTTCCCTTCCGTTGGTCGAGTAGAGTGCGCTTCAAAATAAAACAATAACTATTCTTGTGCCGTTAAGAATCATAGTGTCCTCCTCAAGGCTTCTTGCAAAGTGTGTACTTGCCAATTAACGTGCCTAATCTACATTAAAATAAAAGAATGTAACCATGTATAAACATAACGTAAATGTATTTCAATCTGTGTACTTTTGTCTCCCCAATAAACAGTTGTTAAAGTTAAAATAAAATAACATGGACTAAATAAAATTAAAGAACTTACTTCGATCAACACGACCCAGTGTGTTTTAATTAATTACCTCTTGTGGACGGTTGTTGGCGGAGTTTGGCTGTTTCTTTTCGTGATCTATTCTTCCCGGCGTATTATTATTGGTGGTGCTTCCGTTGAATCAGCGTCCGTGTTGGCGCACTAGCGGAAACTAGCCACAGTCTTACCAGTACTCATGTATGGATCCGAGACCTGGGTGCTTAATAAAAAGCACTCTGAACTCTTAGCCGCGTTCGAGAGAAAGGTCTTAAGGAGAGTTGTTGGCCCCGTATGTGAGGGAGGACGATTCCAGAGACGCTACAACGCAATCTACCTTGAAGCTCATATTGTAAGAAAAATCAAGCTCGGTAGACTCCGGTGGGCGGGACACCTAGCTCGAATGAGCGAAGAGGACCCTGCCCGGAAAGTCCTTTGTGGCAGGATGTATGGAAGGAGACAGCGCGGCAGACCTTGTCTGCGATGGAGGGATGGCGTAGACCAGGACGCCCAGAGCTTGGGAGTGCTAAACTGGATGACATCGGCTCGAAATCGGGACCGGTGGAGAGATTTGTTAAATAAGGCCAAGACCGGATCCCGGTTGTAGTGCCGATGATGATGATGATGATATATATATATATATATATATATATATATATATATATATATATATATATATATATATATATATATATATATGTATATATAACGTATGAATAAGCAACACAAAATATTAATTTCTGATAGAATTAAGAGGTTTAACTTTTCATTAAGGGGAGGTTCTCATCTGTGGACCCAAAAATGACGGGTTTTTCTTGAATTGTTTTCTCAAAGACGGAAGCAAATATCACTATCAAATTTTGTATACATATTAGATGGCGCAGTGTGACGATTCAAAAAAAAAACGGTACCCAATCGGTCTCCACCCACCATACAACAAAATTTTTTCTGAAATTATATATTATTTTCCGGAGTCTGGATTCTGTTTTCAAGATCAAAATTCGAGAATAAACAAAATGCCGGACGTGCAATCCTTAGGTACGGATTTTCGCATATATTATTATTGTTGTTGAATACAAAAAAAAAGTGTGAAAAAATCATCTATATTTATATTCAAATTGCAATGTAATACAATTTACTTTAAAATAAAGAAAAAGGCCGATCCATATTTGAGATATCGTAGAGACCAAAGTGAAAAACATGGTTTTGAGAAAAACGCGTTTAAGTTTCAAAAGGCTCTACGGGGGTGGAGTGAAAAGTTCCCAGCCTGCCCTACATATGGCACCAGCAGGTCTAATTACTATGCCAGGTTCTATAGTACTATATCTTATTAGTTTGTATATTAATTTCCAGGGAGATCCCTTTGTTAATATATAGTTGAGAGCCCACTGAACAAGGCGCCTCGACGTGCAAAATAAACGACCTCACTTAACCTCGTTATGCTGTAACTTTTTTATAACGTTATTTTCGCAAAACCGGTTTGGGAGTCATTCTACACTCTATAAGCTATCAAAAATGAAGGAAAAAAAAACGATTTTATTTTCAAACTTCTTAATGAAAACCTCCTGTTATATACAGATCTTGGCTCAAACCACTACCTACTCACAATATCACAGTAAGTACCAGATGTATTCACCAGCAACGTGATGTAAACAATTTTCAGGGGAGGATTTGAATGATATTTTATTCCATAACTAGTAGAATCGGTTGCGCTTTAGTCCCAAATAAAAATATTAACACTTTTCTAAAGCATTTTGTACTTGATTAGAAAAATCAGTACCATTGCTCTTAAGGAAACTCTCAAAGAAGCATAAGAAGAAGAAAGCGGGAGTGTTGCAATTCCAACAGGTTACTCACTTAACCGTAGTGAACAGCACAGCTCAAAAAAGTGAACCGAAAAAGTCATCAGCCCCTTATACGCAATAGTTAAAACATCCTTGCACACACAAGTTAAGACTTCCTCGCACACACGCGACCGTTTGAAACTTGTCTGCGGTTTGTTGGAATCATTTCGTTCATGCCTACAAAGCCTCCTGTTTGTGGATTGGCTAAGTTCGATTCTGGTACTGAAGCACACTTTCTTTGATCTATCTAATTCTTAGATAAACTTAATTAATCGTTGAAAGTCATTAATTGCACACGAAATGGTTGTCATAGAGTCAAAGTTAATCCTTTGTACCATGAACAAATTTGTATATAATGCGAATCCGCTTTTCGTACAGGAAGTGAGAAAAAGCTCATTATTTGTTAATTTAAGTTAAAATCGTCGCCTGGGTCTCATAAAGTCCGCAAATTTTAACGATGTAGTGGACTGTGAAAAGATTAAATTAACTTTTGGCGGATTTAAATTATATAACTTTGGCGAAGTTGGGTATTTTCGCCGGAGGAAGTGTTCCGCCGACACTGTCCAATACTTAACACGGGGCGAATGACATGCTCTACCAGCTCTGTCCACAAAAACCAAAAGACCGGAGCGGATGCCGTCATCAATTAAACACAACACATTTTAGTTTCAAGACTCGTTTATTGTACACAATTCAAAACCGAAAAATACAACGAGCGTTTTGATATAAATTTTCTTTTCGCAACCGCTGTGACGACCGACACACCTTAAACTCAACTTTCACTTTTAATTTTCATTTTAAGTCGCGGTTACTCCCAACACCGTACCTCGTCACGCGCACCTCCTCCTTCGGATTCATAAGGTTGCCCTTTCGGCTTGCGTATCTTTTAGGTTCTATGCTATCGCTGTTCGATAAAAGACTACCCAATAGACCTGATGTCTCGAGCGTTCGGGGTAGACTCTCTGTCTCTCACACACAGATACCCAGATTCAAACTCGTATCTGTATCTATCCGGAAAAATTTTCCTATTTGCTCTGTTAACAGAACTTCCGAATTTCTGTTAGCAGCATGTTAACACATCCCCCGGAATATTTCGTAGTTTCCTAAAAGGGGAAAGTCATCTTTGCATACATCATTATTATCGCTGATAGAATTTCATTTCCACGGCCTTCTGTTTGCACAGAACATCTGGCGCCCAGACCAGAGATATTCGGCGATTGTTTTGACGTGCAGTCCGTGGGTCTTATTTGAACTTGGTACCCGGAATCGAAATCCATTAGATCTTTATAATGGTGCGAAATTCTAGCGTGGCCGTGGGACCGGAGCATTGCCTCTGTTGGCTTAACTCCTCATAAATTATCGGATATCTCGTTGAGATATATTCGATTGCGATAGGTCGTGGCTGCCTTCTGTTGTTCAACGGATTTGGGTGGTCCTTGCGTTAGATTACCCGCACGTGCATCCGTTGATCGCTTCATTCTTTGATGATAGCAATTCTTTTGTATCGAATTTCGGAATTGCCGGTTCGATGAGATGTTCTTGGGCGCAGGCAGCATGTATGGAATTTAGGGAATTGTTTTTTTTTTTTTTTTTTTTTTTTTTTTTTTTTTTTTTTTTTTTTTTTTTTTTTTTTAGGAATAGTACGCATGGATGTTTATACCTTTGTTTCAGGCATGATGAGTTATAATTGTTGAGCTTGACCTAAAAAGCTTTGGGGACGTTCAGTTCCTTGCTTTTTGGTGTCGGTCTCAACGTTGGCTGCGAGTTGCAGGCCCTATGGTGGGACTTTGGGGTACGCGTCTGTGGGCACGTGCGCTGCGTTATCAGGTAAGTAAGTTCTTTGACGGTAGGAACCTTACCTGAGGGGAATTGTGCGTTCGTAAAACGCTACAAACTTCCACCGCCAGCGGGTCAAAGTATACTTGGGAATAAAAACAAAATCAAATCAAACCGCCAGCACCCAAGTATAGAGGAACGCCTTCCCTCTAGGCCCTATCGTCGATTTTACCACGTGTCAAGGTGTCGATATGCCGTGGTATCTATTTCTTTTCCTTTAGCTCGGGAGGCCTACTTTAACACTGGTGGGGAAGCGCGTTTCGTGCACCAAAACAAAAAGGAATTGACGTTGAGCACCCCTTACAACACTGGAGGGAGAAGTACTCCAGGGTACGTGAAAAAAGATAGGGTCGGATTGAAACAACTCCCCTCTGAAAAATATAAGTATCTTTGATCTACAGGAATTTATTTACTCTTCTTATAACTTATAATTCTAATTGTTTCCCTATTTCTTATCAGCGAAGATAGACCTACACAACCCTAAGGACCTCTAATATCGAACTCAGCCAGAGTGCAAGATTGTTCGCCTTTTATACCATTTGCATACGAGAGAGACAATCTGAGAATTGATCTCAACACATCCTCTTGAAGCGAGTAATTAGAAGTTGATCGTCTTGTCCTTCTGGGAATCGAGCCCACTGTTGTTTGATGCAGCGTCTTCGTGGGCACGTGGGGATGCATCACTAACATTCATTCTATACCATAGTGTCCGAAAGCAAATCATTGACACATATGTTATATGTTTGCTGAGATCCACGATCTCCATAAAAAAGTCATATAACGGTAGTCAATCTTCATACCTCAGGATGCTGCGTCGGAACTTGTCCTATGAGAAGCTTATTACGTTTGTGTAATTTATTTCCCCCTCATTATACTATACACGATTTATTTACAATAATATTTCATATACATAATCTTGGTGTTACAGAGGCATGCGCGTTACCATCTCTACATATCAGTTAAACATTTTAAATTGTGAATTGTCCCACAGTATCCCATGGGAAGGTGTGTGAAGAGGTGTATGTGGAGAATTGAGTTTTAAACCAATATCTTCTACCACCCGTTTGATGAAAGCCTGCACTTTTAGAAGTGAAACTATGGGGGTAAAAATGTATGTGTGCTACCTTGCACCAATTCCTCTTCTTCCCCCAATACCACTTCACTGGAGCTTTACCGCCGTTCTCGGTAAGTAGGCACGACGTTATAAGAAACACTCGCTGTATATTGGTGAAACCCACAAAACCAAAAAAAAAACTTTTTTTTTATTAATTTATTAATCTGAAGTTATATAGTTTCAAACGAAAAGTAACATCTCACACTGTTTGACTTATGTGTAATTATATACTGTTTCAAACAAAAGGTAATATTTTGCACTGATTGAAATATGTGTTATTATATATAGTTTCAAACGAAAAGTAACATTTCACACTGTTTGACTTATGTTTAATTATATATAGTTTCAAACAAAAGGTAATATTTCGCACTGATTGAAATATGTGTAATTAGTTAATGATAATTTTAAAACCACAACCGACTTTAGGCACGCGACTGCACTATAAGACCATCAGAAATCACTCCCTTTTCAATTATTTTAACGTGGAGGCCCGACATGCCTCCACGGAATCCAGAACGCGATTGAGTATCGCCACCGAAGCGACAGAATACCAAAATTCTATCCATCGCCTCGATGACCATATTTGGTAATTTACCTTTTCGAATTGGTGTACCACCAAAGAAGGGTTAAAACGCACACACACGATGATCCCCTTTGGTTGCTCATCGCGTGTGTCGCCCAGCATGCGAACCATGAACATGATATTAAATAAAAATAAACAACCTTCGCAGCTGGGGCAAGTCATCCTGAAAACGGTTAAAATGTTTACACAATCAGCGACTGTGTAAAGCATTATTGCTGATCGTGCACATCACATTTCCATAGTAGGATATGTTTATCCGACCAGCACTGTGTGGAACATTCATGCTGATCGGGCGCGCGTTGCTGGCGTCCTTTTATATGAATCGCTATGCACGTGTATGGGAAAAATTCGTTCCTCTTGTGTGCTTGGACAACGCTAAGGATTTACGTGGGCTACGTAGTGTAGTACCGAGTTGTATTTTAGGGACATTTCTTTGGTACTTTTGGGCAGTGTTGATTGCTGCATATGCAACCGGATTTGCCTTTGGAGTACATGGTGCGATTCGCACAACTATACCCTTGTAGGAAATGTCTGTTGTTGCTGATATATTTTTCGTATCAGCAGACATTGTGCTTCACAGGTTTTTGGTGGTTATTGGTATAACCAATGCAGGTAAGTACTTGCTCTATTGAAACAGGACGCTTATGAAAAGGGGTTACCTGGTGGTAGATGAGCAGGTAAGCAGTGGCGTTCGCAAGAACCGCCACAAAACCACATCTAGTTTATGGCACTAAACTTTTGGTCGCTCATTTACATCTTCATTTTTTTCATTTATACTGTGTGTTTCATTTCCGTATCGCGGGAATTTTGGCAGATCGTGAAGATTTTATCCTTGCGAAATTGGCGACAAAGTTCTATCTTCCGCTTCCTTTATAGTTAAAGGAACTTTTCTCACGCACAATCATATTAGCGGCTATTTACGTTTACAATACCAATAGAAAGTGAAGATCGCACTCCTATCAGGCGAGACTAGTAATAAAAAGTGCTTATTTTTATGTTTATTACGGCCACAACCACCCATCCCATAAAAATTACGTCTTTGGAGCCAGTCTCCACCGCTAGCGGCGATACACGCCAAAAGCATCCACATAAAGGATAAAGAAACTGCCTAAAACAAAAGATTACCCCATACACCCAATCATCATCATCATCATCATCATCGGCACTACAATCGGGAACCGGTCTTGGCCTTATTTAGCAAGTCCTGAGGCTTGTTTAATTTTCCACAATGATTTGTTTTTTTTTCGGGCAAGGTTATTAGTCTCGCGCCAGAGGCTCCCCGACGGGGAATCGAACCCCGGTCTCCCGCGTGACAGGCGGGTATACTAACCAGTATACTATCGAGGAGCCATACACCCAATGGTCCCACATAAATTGATAGCAAGCAAATCAAACTAAGCGTGCAATTTGCGCTAATCAATTAAATGCCAAGTAAATTGAGCTGAACGCTAAATTTACTCACATAAAAGCCGAAAATATAATCATTGAACCAAAAAACCCACTAAAAGGCAAATGTGCGAGCCAGATGCCGCCATCCGAACCAAAATCGATAGAAATCAAAAAAAAAATGCGCGCCAGCAAGTTTATGACCCCTTCAGAAAAATGGTTACCTAAAACCATTAGAACAATCAGCGCCCGTTTTCGTTCTAACCAAATTAAGTTAGAACAAACGAAAAGGAAATAAAACAAAATAAACATGCGCCGCGGCATGATTGATCCTCCTTCATGAGCTTCCCACGGAAAAATCCATTAGTCAAAAGAAAAACCATAGGCGAAATAAACGCGCTATTGATTTTTCTTTGAGTGTAACACAAAAAAAAGGGGACCAGGCAAAAAGGAAAGATCCTTTGATCTCGTGAAAGAAACCAGGTTTCAGACCTAGAAAAAAAAGTACAATGGAAAACGAACAACGATAGTGGGATGAGAGTTGTTGTTCGGGCCATTGTTGAAGACGAGGCTGGTTTTGGGATCGAGTCCAAAAAAGGACAATTGAGTTGTGTTTGGAATTTCGACCGGGACGGTGCGTTAAGGAGTGCTTGGTTTAGTGTAACGGACTGATGGACATATAGTTGTAAGTGAATATCAAAACCGAAAAAAGTTTGAACGAGCTAAACTGCATATATTTGGGAAGTAATATCAAAAACATCAAGTTAAATAGAATAATCTTGAAAAAACGAATGTACATATATTCCTAGGTGAAATTTAATAAAAGTGATGGCTTAAGAACAACAAAGCGTGTTTCAATTCACATAAAGTGTTTTAAAGCTGCAAAGTGGGTGGTGCTGAGAAAAAATAACATGACATGTTCAACATATTCGTTTTTTGATGGTCTTATCATGTAGTCACAAAACAAAAAAAGGCTTGGTTTTTTATACCTCAGCTTATTTGTCTTTAGAATATACGGATTCTAGTTCGTTTTCTACTCGAATTACATTTTTTCTATTCTATTTATTAACGCATGTACCATAGCTAGGCAACACTTTGTAGTCGACTTTTCTGATAGGATGTTTGCAACCACCTCTCGATTGCTATTCAAGATTCATCTACCATCGCACTTTTTCATCAAATCTACCACCTTCCGAGGGTATAGTACGAATGTATTTTACAGACACATTCGTCGATCCTTTTGTGGCCGAAGTTGCAGTAAGGAGCTTCTTCCAATTTTTTGATTTCCCTCCTTGGAATAAATTCCCTCTGATAACATTCCTTCGCTTGTGGTGCATATTCGAACACTTTGGTATGTGTTCCACAATAATCGCTCTTCATTTTATAGACCTTTACGGCATTTGGGTACATTCTTCTCATCCAAATTCCTAATAAAAGGAAACTCAGACGACCTGGAAATCAAACGAGGATCGTATTATTTGCGTTCGCGTGATACATTTCTAATCAGTGTTTTCACCTGTGATGTGCCAAGACACATAAGTCATGTCTGTCAAGAACACGTTTTCCTAGCATTTAAGTCGCCAGTAATTTAAGTTTTTCGATGTAGGTATCACGAAATAACTATACAGGCGTGGAATGGATAGATGGGAGTACTGCCCACCTGTCAAATCAGTGGACTGCAAAGGGGGACTCGGCTCCAAAAAAAGCAAAGACTGTTTTTTCGGCTGGGAAAGTGATGGCGACTGTATTTTTGGGATAGTCATGGAGTTGTGGCAATTCCGACAAACCCCACGGCCCACTTACCTGAAAAACCCTCATAACTACATCCCAATCGGCATAAGTTTTCGATAATGTAATCGCATTAGCACCTTAAGTGCTTTACGCATCTAGGTTATCAAATTTATAATATAAAAGTCCCTGCTTAAGAATTCCTACCTTTCCATGCATCTCTTCGCATACAAATTTCCTACAACAATTCTTTCCATTATACAGGTGCATAAAACCAAAACCGATTCCGTACCTTCGGTTGCCAGGCAAATCCCCCTAGACGAATTCCTGAACACAAAATGATTTGGTTTCCATACAATGTAACCATCATAACAGGGATCATAAACATTGCGTCGTCTATTTCTCGACCTCACCAACCATAAATCACCATACAAACACATTGGCTGGCGACCTACACCCAAGCGACCAAAACAAATATACGTATCTCGCGTCTCTTGGCACCAATTAAACCCCACAGCATAAGCAAATGCAAATAGGTATGGTATACTTACCCTTGGCAGCAATGCAATAAACACGAATTCCCTGTAAATAAGCTAGAATCAATTAGTACCATGTGCCTAGGCATTGCGGCTATCGTTACAGCTGCAATGCACAGCTTAGACAATGATCTACCCGATCTCTTTGCCTTCCCAAATTTCTGCATCTGTTTCTCATGACTAGCGGCATTGAACAAACAGAAACCCCATTTAGCACCCAATGAGATTCGGCTTGTTTACTTAGCCGAACTCACATCTCATTGATGCACATCATTCCTTTTCTGGTTTTCAGATTTATTCCCGTGGCCTTGTGTATGAAAAAACCAATGTGATCTTCACTCACACATACACATATATTACCAAGTCCTTCTTCCTTGTTTTCCATCCGACCGCCGACCTCCGCCTTACTCACCAGATCTAGCCCCAAGCGACTTCTTTTTGTTCCCTAATCTAAAAATTGGGCTCGGAGGACAAAAATGTTCGTCATATAAGGAGGCAATCACCTTCGTGAACAGTTATTTTGCAAGGAAAAACGCCGAGTACTACTTGGACGGGTTAGAGAGATTGGAGCAGCGCTGGGAGAAGTGTGTAGAGCTACAAGGAGACTGTACAAAAATAAAAATAAATTTTAAGAAAAAATGTCTTGTATCTTTGTTAGGTCGGAAACTTTTCAGTACACCTGTGGGATGGAAGTAGATGCGCAGGCGTACTGCATCGGGTTCCCTTCCACTCCCATCGTCACTAAAAGAAAGTTCCGCCGAGTACCAAAAGAAAACTTCGCAACACACGGAACAAGTCAAAGGAATCACACTGTTTAATGGTTTATTATAAAAGGTTTTATTTTATGTGAAAATATATTTGTATTTACTTTACACTTCGGTATAAACATTCACTCAATACAAAATCGTGCACAATACTTATAGTGTATGGACAGGAATTTTACATGGACAGGAACACAACACAAATGCTTTCAAATGTTACTTTAAATGTAGATAATTAAGGAGACGCACCGTACCGCCGTCGGTACGGTGGATGGCGAGCGACCGACCGCTTTGAAGATTGAATTGTGACTCTTCGAGGATAGAATTCTGACATGAATTCCATCCTAGGTTAGGGTTAAGATACAAGAGAAGAGAGAGAAAAACTTTTCTCTTAAGAGTGCGGCCGCCAAGGAAATGCACTCTTTCAGTGCAATGGTATGGGTAAGTAAATGTATCGCCATTAGGAAGAAGTGCTAATGGTTTTTCTATTTACACAATGGGAAATGTGTATCGCTAGTGATGCTAAAGTTTTATGACTCTGGGGTAAGATGGGAGTATTCGCTTTCGTCCGATGGTCAAAGAGCTGTCGCAGCCGTGAAAATGCCAGGGACATGCGGTATGCACATATACGGCGGAATTGCATTGGTGGAATAAGGGTGCCTAATGGTCGGGAATCTATGGTGCATATGCACGTTAAAGAATTGTTTTTAGGAATTTCAAGGTCGATTGCGCTAATTGAATGCAGCTGCTGGTATATTATTGCTGGGAGAAAAAGGTCGCCGGCCAATGTGTACGTTAAGAGATTTATCATACACATGGCGAAGCTGAAAAACAGATAGCGCAATGTTTATGGCCCCTGGTGAAGGTTACATTATATGTAATTCAAATCCTTTTGTTTACAGGAATTCGTCTAGGGAGATTTGCTTGGCAAACAATGGTGCCGGAATAGTTTTCCTGCGAATTCTAGTGATGCATTGGACTATGAATGCGAAGAGTTCTTTGTTGGGAACATTTTTGCCGATGAGTTGATGCAAGGAAAAATGCCCTTATAGGTGCAACTCTTTTTACAGGTGCTAAATGTAATTATCAGCAATTACCAATTATGAAACAATGGAATTTGAGGGGCTTCAGCACACGAAGCTTGGGGGGTAATTGGGCAAGTAGGCAGTGAAGTTTTCGGAACCGCCACACACCCTTATAATACATTTTATTCCCATCCAAAAAAAATATACCAAGGAAGTAATAGGTTTTCCCGTCTCTACAGCGGCACAAACCCTTAATACCGTGTGCAGATTTTTATAAAGTTAATTTTTATAAATTTTATTTTAAAAAACAAGCTTTGTGCAGTATAGGTGTCCTATGAAATATTTATCATAAACAAGTAACGAGTCGACTTTTCAAAAATGTTCGCACTGTTAGCGATGCGATTTCCCAGCACACAAGCACTCAGCAAAACGGTCGGCTATAGAACCACTCAAGAGGGAAAAGCACACAGCACAACCAGCAGCTGTATGCCGATTGCAGAAAACCACTCAGGATAAAGCGAGTGAGAGAGAAGCATCGAGCGAAAGTGAGGACAGCTGCGGGCTATAAAACGCGAGTGCAACGATGAAGCAGGAGGAATAGTTAGAGTGCAATTGGACTAACCCAGTCCACACTATCCTTAGATACCTCCGTCCCCTTTATTTTCAGATATCTTGAGACCAAGCCCAACATCCTCACGGATGTCGGTGATTCTGGTTATCGCAAGATGAACAGAAGCCAGAGACAAGATGAAGGACACATTTGTCCTTGTCTCCCTAAAGTCGGCCTCTCGCCACTTTTTTTTTGCGAAGCAGGAGGAGTCGTCACAGGAACTCCTACCCAATATGCCTTCTTCCCGACTAGCTCCAAAGAGACGTAGAAAGGAATAATAAATAATTGTCATAGGAATTACTAAATAAGAAATAAGCGAATAATTTGACAAACGCGCTTTGCTCGTCTTCTTTCCTTTGTCGTTTTTTCACCTTTCGTTAAATAAGGATTTTTACTTGGCAAGACTCAAACGCCCGTTTTATCCGGAGAAGAGTCCGGCTCTGGAGGTACAATCCCTCGAATTAGGAAAGCATCGTTGGCCGGCCAGTGGCGGAAAATATAGTCCGCTAAGGCAGGGACTCATGCGTCGCTAGAGAAAGCGCCGTCCGCGATTTCAGTTTTTCTTTTCGTTTCAGCAACACACCATTTTAATAAGAAGCCAGTTGACTTTAATCGTCGACTTATTACGACAGTTGAAATGTGAAATCGTTTCAAAACATGCATTAATTAGAAAGCAATGTCTCCTCATTGAAGATTATATGGAGAAATTGTATCGGGTGGGAAGGTTTTTGAATGCAAGCTGCCAACCTGACAATAAGTGAAACAATTAATGGTCATCTCTATGAAATTAGAGAGAAAAGGTCTGGAACGTCAATAACAAACCCCTCTTGCCGAGGCAATGGGTAAATCAACAAATACTCTTTCGGGAATGAGATAATTGAGGAATTTGTAATCTGAATTATTGGAGCATCCTCGTCACAGATTTTACCTTTTCTGATTTTCTTCTGTTCCAAATATAAAACATTTGTGACTCGAACCCCCAAAAAAAAAAAATATATTGCAATTAATAATTGGTTTTAACCGGGAGACCTCAATGTAATGTATTTCCGGACCTAAATTGACAACTACGTTCAGTAATAATTCACTGTAGCCGTCAGCTTTATCATTCACAGATGAATCACGTGCATTCGCAAAGGGATCGCATACATTTGAGGGGTGAATAGTCACGACGCCAGCATGGGCGAGAGTTCTACTCTCCACCCACGCGCCGTTTATTATAAAATTCCGCCGAACACCAAAAGAACCGATTTCCAAGTACGATCGCCAGGGGAACAACAATAGAAAAATGAAACACCCGAATTTAGTTTTTTTGTGTGTATTATAAGTTGTGTTTATTGTTCAGCTTTAGGTACAACTATTTATTTAAACTTTAAAACTCAGTATAAAGATAGCCGTAGCTCTTAGTCAAAAAGAAACTCAACATCTGTATTCATTTTACACAAATACTGGTGAGAAAAGAAACGACTCCGACTTCGACACAAATACTCGACTGGGACGTACGCATCTCCGCAGCTTACGGAGAGTAAGAGCGACGCGTGACCGCGGCGGTCAGCGGATGGAAAACGACTCAGCGATATCTTACTCGTGCAGAGCTCACTCGCTATGGTGATCATGGTGGTATGTGTGCATGGTTCTTTCATGGATGAGAACGAACCTAGAACAAAGAGAGGGCATAAAGTGCATTCATGGGATACGATTTCGGTAAAGCAAATAAAACCGAAATCGTCGGATGCTAATGGGATATTATGGATCGTTCGGTAATGAGGGTCAGCTAAATAAATAACTGTACAATAATTGAAAATGAAAAAAATGACTTTCGGATACCACAAACGATATGAATTGTTTATGGTATCGCAGGAAACCTATGTAGGAACAGCGTTCTTCTGTTTACACATGGTGCGATTTAGTGAATTTTATTGCTGGGAGAACAAGGTCGCCGGCCAATGTGCACCTAAAGGAATTTATCGTACACATGGCGAAGGTGGAAAATAGACGGCGCAATATTTATGGTCCCTGTTATGACGGTTACATTGTGTGCAAACCGAATCATTTTGTTTACAGGAATTTGTCTGGTACCAAAGGTGCCGAATTGGTTTGGAATTCCAGATAAGCAAAGAAAGAAATCTTACGGAAAATTGTATGCGAAGAGATGCATGAAAAGGTAAGTTTTCTTTACCGGGACTTTACGATTATAACTTTGATCTAATTAATGCGTGAAGCATTTACAGGTGCTTAATGCGATTGCATTAGCAAAAACTTAAGCGACTTGGGATGAGGTTATGGGTTTTTTTAAGTAAGTGTACCGTGGGTTTTGGCGGAACCGCCACAACATTAAACCTCCTAGTATTTTCACTAGTATTTCTTAACTTTGTAGCTGGAATCCTCGTCATTGAGGAGCAATGTCGAAGATTTTCCTACCACATTTGTTTGATTCTCACCGAGAAGTATTTAAAATTTTTTTGTATCTTGACCTTTATGCCTGACCACGCCCACTCCCCGTCTATACTCTTGCATCTCGTACTAAGCTAAATAAATAAATGAGTAATAATTTATGGATAAACCCAGTAACCAACTCGCCATACATATCCACACCCCCCCCCCCCCCCCCGCCACCGCCGCGCCCTTTTTTTTTCTTCTTAACCATACTGTATATACTTTAGTTTTAAGATAGTTGTTAAATTATATCGCTTGTACTAAGCTAAATATATGAGGGTTCTTCCATCACTAAATTAAAATTAAATTAAATTAAAATTCTGCTTTTCTACGTTAGGTCAAAAGACAGAGAGAGTGGGTTCAATCCTGCCGTACATTTTATTACGTTTGCAATGATTGCGACTGCTTCATCTATTTCCGCTCGTTAACTTTCACTTCGTAGGTGAGCTGGAGTAATTCAGGTGAAAGTTTTCTTAATTACCAACTAACTATCTTTTAGGGTATATCCAATTATATGGAAATCAGCACAATGTGGTTGCGTTAATTCCATTACGTTGGGTTGAATTTAATCAATTTTCCAATAGGAGAACGCAGTGGGTGCGGAGAAATATTAAATGAATTTACAACCAATTTACAAAAAAGGCCCATATTACAACGTTTATTAAATGTTTTCATAAATCTCTCGGAGGACATTTCCGTAATAAAGAGCGGCCACGCTGCATACATTTGCGAACATTTTCCCGCAAAGTAAACATTATTTTAATTAAAACTACTCGATATCCTTGGGTGACGAATGAATTGTAATACCGAAATGCATATCAGCTCATCACACCGGACGTTATTTGTCGAGAAGTGCGAAACGCCGGAATCTGCAGCCCTCGGTCCTTGGCATGTCAACGCAAACACCTAGCCGCACATATTTTAATTACATCGACAAGTAATTAAACATTAAAAATACATTGGCTGGCTGACAACACCTTGGTCCATTGAAACCAGAGCGGTTGCTGGTCACGCTGTCTGAACTATGATAGATCGGCTCTATGTTCACATATAATACTTTACGCAAAGCTGGAGTTAAAACAGAAATGACGGCTGGTGTGTGTTTCTCTCATGGACTGATGCATTCTAATTAAAATGTTCACATCCATCTATTACACAGCTGTTGGAGCCTTTAAGCACGATCTCATTGGTGGCAAGTTTTCTTTGATCCTCCTGAGATAGTCCTTATTTAGTATGCCCCAACGGATTCTCGTCCCTTGAGGGTTACCCTCTTCAAAGAATCGTGTGTTTTCACTAATCTCCGAAAGCGGCATCAGTCATCCAAGCTTGGGTCATTCCTCTCTGTCATGCTGTTTAAATAGGAAAATCCATCCCGCATTCAAGATTTGTTAAACTGAAGGGAGCAAAATAAAAAAAGCAAAGTCCAGCCGTCAACCACCCACTCTAGCCGCTTCTTGGAGCTAAATGAAAGGGTCTCATCTATTTCACGGTCGTCTTTATCTTAAATTCCCGGAGACACCTCTCTGAGTTGGACAAATATTTACCAAAGAAGGCATTTGCATAATTCCGTGCACTACAGCTACCAGGATGGTTTCTGTGCCAATCACTGCTCTGTGTCTTGAACTTCTGAGAAAGGGGTAGCCGCCTAAAGTTTTGTTGACATTGTGGATTACATGAGACGGCGGTATGGGATGAATATGTTTAGCATATTTTAATTAAGAATATTTTCCAAAGTACTGAGCAGAAAAATGGATTAAGACGACGAGGGTTGGTTGGGTGGGCGAATAGTCTCTGCAGCAACTAGTTACTGGCTCGGAGACGGATCCTGGTCTTGTGCGGTAGTCAATTTGGTACTGCGTATTAAAAAGTACCAAGTAATGCGAGTTTACTAGGTTTGAAAGATATTATTTTTTGGAATTAGCTAAAAAAAATTCCTTTATTTAGTTTTACTTCTAAAGAACTGAATATATTACACCGGTTAGATAATCATTTAAGGGCTCTTTATTTTCGTTCAAATATTGCAGTGTTTTTATTCAGCCAGAGAATTTTCAGGTAAGTGAACATTGCTTAGGTAGCTGATCATACTACACTAAGTGGTGCTTTTTATATTCCTGGTTGATGAATATTCTTAATAGCTTTCAAATAAATAAATATACATTTTATATTCCTGGTTGATGAATATTCTAAATAGCTTTTAAATAAAATATAAATTTGTAGTTTACATTTCAGTAATTTTCAGAGTATTACATATGATGTTTCTGATTGAAGAGAGTACGCTCACCTTGACATTAAAAAATTTGTAATAGTTCAATTCATGAATGTTTACTTATTTCCCTTGGCTTTTTACCTTCTACAGTTGTTTAGTTATTTTGTTCATCAGGCAATTTGTAAAATATAACGCGGTTGTGAAAAAAGAAATTAATTCTATTACAGCAAAACTCCCCAAGCATGTCACAATGAAAAACTTCCGTAGCATCAGCTTTTATTTACTCTATTTTTTTACACTCTTGTTGTGTCTCTAATGCATCAATACATTTGAAGTATTTTTATCATCAATGGATTTATGTAATGCCAGAGAATTTGTTGCCATACTATCTGCGAAAATTAAGCCGACCAGCTGCTCTAAGGGGATAGTAATTATAACAGTCGCTTCCACACATCAACTGGAATTATCGGTTTATAGTACACCATATTCCAAGGCTATGATGGGGTATTGCCATGATAATTCCGTGTCGGACTAATACAACGTTCTTTTCTAAAGGTTCATCTTCTTTGTTGGGTTCTTCCACATATACAGGGTGACCCAACCTAGGCTAAGGCATTTGTTTCGGAAAAGCAAAAATCATTTTAAAAAGGTTTTTTTTGATGTTCTGGTAAAATTATTTAAAAAGATTTGCTTACACTTTATATATATTGTTGTAATAGGGGCGGCCGGTAATGAGGTCGCGTTCAGGAGAAAAGCGTTCCGAGGATGAAGTCAAACGATGGAATCAGTGTCCAAAAGGATGAAGTCGAACGGTAGAATTAGCGCCCAAGAAAATGAAAGTACACGATAGAATCAACACATAAGAAGATGAAGTCAAACGATGGAATCAAGGCCCAAGAGGATGAAGTGAAACGATGGAATCACTGCCCGAAAAGATGAAGTCTTTTCTCCTTGAGATTAACTTTTATTATTTAATTTCGGTGATCGGACGGGAACCGATGGTGTGCACTTGATGAAGGTTGAATGCAGACTGACTCATTGGGCATAACTGCCAATTTAAAAAGGGACGCCATGGCGTCATCGATGGTGACAATCGGTCAGCTGGTGCCAGCTGCTGCGCAACTGGTATACACTGCGAATGTACTAGATTTCTCCAGTACATTCCAGCACATTCAATTGCCAATCCGCAACAATATATATATATATTTTTTCATTTTCATTTTTACAACATTTTTTATTTTTCTTTTTATATTCTTAATTTCTTAATTAAAGGCTAGACAAAAAATGCTTAAATTCTAGCTTAATTATCTTATATAATAACTTACTGGTCCTTCGCAGACGCTCTAACCTAAACATTACTTAACATTTGTATAATTTGCCTTTCGGCGACAGAACTTTGTGGCAATACTGATAATTAGTTGAAATACAAAGAAAAATTTGAAAAAAACTTTTTTTTTCTTAAAATTTACTTACCTACTTTTTTTTTTTTTTTTTTTTTTTTTTTTTATGTAAAAGCACTTAACCTAACTTAACTTAAATCTTATACTACCCTAATTCTAGAAAAGCTAAGTCTATGTAAGCTAGTTGTTGATAGTATGATTCTTTACCGACTTTGGTACCCAGGTCTCTTTATATACCATTTAACCGCCAGAACTGTTGACGCTGTCTAATACTATCGTCCCGGTCTCTGTGGGAGATAGCCCTACTGAAGCGCAGGAGCTCTTCTTCGGTGCGCGCTACTTCCCGGTCGTAGCACAATCGCCCGTCTGCAGATGATCTACTTACATGATAGATCAGCGGAATTCCGGATCCATCCTGTATAAGCCCTTTCATATCCAAGTCAAGGAACGCCGCTGGTGGAACAAAGCCGTTGCGACGCACGCTCTCATAGTACAAGGTGTTTGGATAATACGCCCCGAAAATTAGGTCATTGGACAAGCTTATTGCTCTCGCAATATGTCCTCTGATTAATTTAATCATAAAATTATCCACCCTATTTATGTACGCTTCATTATATAAAGTCTCATTTGAGTAATACTTTTTATAGTCCGATTCCGGTGTCCGATATATATATATATATATATATATATATATATATATATATATATATATATATATATATATATTTTTATATATATATATATATATATATGTTATATATATATATACCACGCAAGTTATCCCCTGAACCCAAATGTCGTAATGTATTAGTTTCCCCACATTTTCCATCACATTAGTTGTTTTTCCCAGTGACATTTGCGGCGGCTGAAGTATGTGTGTCGGCACGGAAACTGGTTCACTTCAATCCCCATCAATCTAAAGTTCAGCCGAAAATTGTTCGCAGGAAATTGTCACCAATGTGGGGCTCGTAGAGGTTACTAGTGGTGCGCCAGCACGGGCGCGAGTTCAATAACCTCCCCCACTGTATTTAACGCACTATAAATTGTTCACGAAGAAACGAAGCAAAACACACAGATCGTGGCCACAAGAAATAAAACGCACCGTTACTTATTTTGTTTTTATCGTTTATTGTTTAACTTTGCATGTCTGACATATGACACATAGAGTTTTGCGGATTTCCAGTCAGCGTACACTGTAATTTAGTTTTACTCACTATAAACAAACAATTTTATATACCAAACTTATTTCAAACACTGTTGTTGGAAACGGTTAAATTTTGGGACTGGAAACTTATTTCAAACCCTTAAAGATCATGACATTTTGGAACTCAAGAATTATTTCAAACACTTAAAGTTCACGACCGCTCTCCTCTAGTAGAATTTCGACTCTAGGTCCGCGCCGTTTGGTGGTTGAATTTCGGCTCCGATGTGTGCACCCCGAGCACACCCTGCAGAGGATGACCAGACGATTCGACTTGCTCGTCTGGTGGTTGGTAAAAGACTCCTCGAAGGTTAAATTCAAACTTTGTATTCAACCCTGAGTTCGAGGTGAGATCGGTTGAAGAGAGAGAAAATGTCTCTCTATGGTAAACAACCAGTAAGAGGATCTCGCGGAATGGATCCTGGTGGTGTGTCTGCGTGATCGTGTAGATCACATTGTTTTACTCAAAGTGCACGAAGATCGAGGAAAAACGAAATTGAGACAAGGGAAGCTGACAAAGGGAAAATCGACCAAGAGTTCGTGTGTAATGAGGGGTGCAGCTCAGCAAATACGCTGCAAGTCCTTAGGTGCTAAAAGGGATTGCGATGCTTACGTAGGAAATTTGCTTATGGGATCTCTGCCGGCGGACGGAATCTGATTCTTTTGTTGGCATGTTGTGTATGCAGAAGAATTCTATTTTCAGCGGCATAGCGCGAGAATGGTGATTGTTTGTCAGTTAGACAAACAGATCATGGATCGGGTCTATTGCAGCTGAGCAAAAAAGTTGCTTGGCGTTGCTTTGTCGTTTGACAAAAGTATCGCCGGCCAATGTGCGTGTTCGGAAAATTACTGTGCACGTGTAGGACAGCAATTGCCGGTGAGGAGAATCAATAAGATTCTAAATGGTTTGCCTGTAAAGAATTCTCTTCCGGAATTTAAAATGATGCATTGGATGCCTGAATGCTAGCGAATTCTTTTACAGGGACTTGGGATAAAACCTTGATGTAGGAAATGTCCTAGTGAAAGGGGATTTTTGCAGGTAACTACAAATTTGCCAAGGGAGTTTCGGGGTGAAATTGTGGGTGGTTCTTGTGCAGAGTTAAAGAACCTCCACACATTCGCATACAGGTCGCATTCAGACGTGTTTTTGGTCGTTGCGAGTAAATGATGCTGGTAAAAAATTGATGATAGTGACACACAATCAAGACAATACACGTGATAACAACCTTACTGGGAGATATTGCTTTGCCTTTTTAACTTAAGGATTAATAAGCGATCAAGGCAGAAAAAAAAAAACGAATACTCAAGTACTATACTATAGCGTATTCCGACAATAGTGAAGAACGTGTGATTTGACCTGACGCTATGACGGTTACAATCAGTAAAAATGGACCCAATGCTCAACACATCAGGCCACTACCGCGTGTAGAAATTCGATTTCTACACTCAAGTACATTCAACTGCTGTGAGATTGCTATGTTCTTGGTTGGTATACGGCTGATGCATTCTCTTATTCGATTTTCTTTCGGTGTTCTTCACTATTTGCTTGTATATTGTGTGTGTATCTGTTAGAAACGCCACAATACAATTACCATCGTAATCACAGAGAATGTTGACTGTTTTTCGTAACGTAGGTGTATCGAACGCACCGACTATGGACAATGATAAAGAAAAACGAATAAGCAAAAAAAGGAAAAATTAAGACAATATATTAGAAAAGAAGAAGAAGATGACAATATATTATAGAACTGTGGCAGTTTCAATAACGCCACCGCTCGCCTTTTCCAGGTACAACCCCTAACTTCCCCCTAGGGCATTCAAAAACGATATAAAACAAGTATTGTGGCAGTTCCATTAAGCGCCACTACTTATCTTACAACCTATGAGGAAAAAACAGTTTCCCAAAACACATAAAAGCATGTACTTACCTTTACATAGTTGTACCCTAAATACCTTAAATGCTGTAAATCCATAATATTCGCTGATGCAAAATCCATCAGCACCAAACAGACATGTTCCTTATAAGCAACTTGGTTGCACCACCAAGCAACCAACATAACCCGAACCAATTCATTACACATGTCTCCGAACGAATTCCGCTGCACACATGCAAGAGATATTTCTCTCCTTTCTTGTTGACCTACAAGCACATCGGTCGGTAAACCGATTGACAGGCATCAACATCCTATAAGCATTACTCCCAGGGGCATGCCGGCATACAACGCAGCATATTCCTAAGAATCCAATTCGGTTAAGACATTACGTAACCGATATGAATCCTCAAACTTGTCCATGCACACAGAAAGAAAATATTTTTCCCACACACGTGCATGGCAAGTCGCATCAGAGGACACCAGCAGCGTGCGCCCGATCGGCATGGATCCCTTACGCGGTCCCAATCGGATAAACATTTCCTTTTATGGAATTATTATATCCACGGTACACATGCATGGACACGGCATGGGCGCGCCAGGTAACCGTATCTGTGTGAATGCACATCCTCGCCGTGTCAAGGGCATCCGAGATTATCCCTTATTGGTCGCCGAAGTGATGGATGGAATTTGGTATTCTGTCGCTTCGGTGGCAATCTTCAAACGCGATACGGATTCCGTGGAGGCAAGTTATGCCTCCACGTTAAATAATAGCAGTCTGAGTCCAACAACAGTCGATGGAAGAGTATATTAACTAAAATCAGTAAATTGAAAATGTTTCGGATTCATGATTATATGCTCGGGAGAATCTATTACATCATCTAGTACTCTCCCCGACACATATTCGCCCCACCAGCCAGCAACACGATGACAGTGGAGAAACTGTCATCTCATGCATTATTTACTGTTGTTGGTGCTCGACTGTTTTTTGAAGAAAAAAGTGATACTGTTGTTAAAGTTATAATTACTGATTGAATTTTGCTTTCCCGCGCCACCATGTGGCTTTTGCATTTTAACATTACTTTTAATTGATTGTCACACGCCACCATGTGGCAGTTCGAATTTTCTAGTGTGCAATAAATGAAGTCGAACTTTTCTATTCGAGCGTTGTCTGGTGTACATTCTTTTCGTTCGTGAACTTACAAACCTAGTGAATTAAACAATTGTTTAAACTTAAATATTTGACTTTGAACAAAAACATAAGGAACACAAACGCAAACACGAACTTTGACGGAGGGACAACAATTTCTGCAGGAGTTGCAAAAAGGTATTGCTGTGCCCTTCATCTCAATACAGATTTAGTTTCAGGCATCGTTGTTTTCGGACGCCATTGCGTCATTCCTCGTTTAGCAACGTAATCTACCGTCGCAATTCCCCGAACGACATTCCTCGTTCGGTGGACCAACATCACCATAGGATCTCGGCTGACGACATTCCTCGTCAGGATCGAGACAAAACAGAAAAGCAGTGTTTAAGTTAGCAGTTACTGCCTTTTGACCACCTTTGTGAATTGTTTTAACAATAATATGAAATAAAAACAAGTATAGCAACGATGTGCTGAGTAAAAGGAATGAAAGTGTATTTTAATCTCGTCCGACTCTTTTGAATTGACTACTTTCGGGAAGTGCATTGCTCACCATTGGTATTCCTGGACGTTTATCCTTTTTCTGCTTTTTCATCAGTCGATCCTCTTTTATTAATGACGTGCTGTGACATTGCATTATAATAGACGCAATTATAGTGATCGGGAAAGCCCATCGACAAGATGCTCAGTAAATTCAGTGTGTCTCGAAGCAGCGATCATGTACAGGAGTAAAAGGCTTCAAACTTAGAACAAAATCCTCGGCAGTGCATTTCACAATTCGACCTTCGGCTCCATCGATAACGAGCAGATACCGGAACTGTTACCCCACACTGGTGACAACCAATGGGGCAACAGCGTGGGATAGGCGTAGAACCCGTGCCAAGGACGGCACACGGACGTCATACCCATAGAACCATAACCATTCCGATTGTTCTATATGGATGCAAAATACGGGCTCTCACAAAACGGGAAGAAAACAAATTCCCCGTATTTGAGGGTAAATCTTTAAGAAGTGTATGTGGTGGTAAATAAGATGAAGTGCCAGGCCAATGGAGTGAACTCCACAACTACGAATTCGAAGAGCTTTACCGCAAACCTACAATAGCGAGACTAATCAGGTCGCGAAGATTAAGATGGGACGGGCATGTGAGGCGAATGGGCAACGATAGGACCGAACATAGAATTCTTGACGGAAGACCAACGGGAAAGAGACAGGTAGGACGGCGGCGACGGAGATACTAAGACAATGTAAGGTTTGACGTTGAGGAAATCAGAGCAGATTGTCAAGCGTGGAAGGAGACTGCACTTCTGGGTTAATATAGACTAAGAAATAGGAGTAGTAAAATATATTAGAAGTCAAACTAAATATTATAAAAAGAACAATAACTTCAAAGCCGATACGCAATAACACAGTAACAAAGAAACAACATATTCATGACGTATAACAAAGCCGCAAAATGTATGTTGGAGCAGGAACAGCAAGTGGAGGAGGACAGTGACCTCCCCTCACCCTCCAACTATGACACGTATGGCGCATATAATGCTTTCGCTTTTCTTGCCGAGTCTGAGGATGAAAAATAGGAGTTAAGCGAGTTGGAGAAAATCTGGCGTTGGCGAGAACACGGCTAGAGGAGAGACACAGAAAGAAAACAAACAGATTCCTAACGAATAACAAAATCGAGAAATAGATTTGCTACCGTTTTTTTTTTTGTTACAACATTACTTTTTACGCACGCGCGACCTTCGATGGTTGATTCCTTCACGTAAAACCTCCTCCTTGGGATTCCCTATCTCGACTGTACTAAAATGTTCCCTTCTCAATTCCAAATTCTAATCCTCGTATCTTTATCTTCTTTCCAAGATCCAGACGCATCGCCACCTGTTATATCGAAGTTTGACCTCCGATATAAACATTTAAATAATTAGTTATCAGAAGGTTAATTGGGTTATATTTGTTTATTATGTTTGTAATAATGTAGCATTTAGGAGTTCGATCTCTAATGGTTACATTTAAGTTATTTGTATATTTGTGTCGTTATTAAATTGTTGGTTATAATTACAATGTAATATCTGAGCGTCACTCTAGATATTCATCATCATCATTATCATCATCGGCACTACAACCGGGAACCGGTGTTGGCCTTATTTAGCAAGTCTTGAGGCTTGTTAAATTTTCCATAATGATTTGTTTTTTCCGGGCAAGGTCATTAGTCTTGCGCCAGAGGCTCCCCGACGGGGAATCAAACCCCGGTCTCCCGCGTGACAGGCGGGTGTACTAACCACTATACTATCGAGGAGCACTCTAGATATTATCAATCATTAATTAGTTATCAAAATGTAACATCTGATGTTATCATTTATTATTGATTTATAGAATTATTACCTAAAATTTTAGGGCGGTTAGTGTTTACTTACACCGTTCGGCCGGTATCTCCTAGGTGGTGAGTCCCCTCGTTGACGAATAAATGAAAAAGCAGGAATCCTCGTTAATCCGGTTTTTTTTTTTATACTTTGGTTTTCATTTGTTTTACCGCTGTGTTCTAACAAACACTTCCATTTTTTTAATGTGTAACTTTTACAGTAAAACACGACCCTATAGAAATTTATTGGCAAGAAGACCCGCTCTACTTATGGGGGGCCGCAGTCTTCTTGCTTTCAATTTCTGAGTGCCTTGCAACTCATTTGCAACCACTTTATATATCATTTGGAATCAATTATTTCCGCCTATGATGCATCTTCCCATAGACGAATAACCCATTCAACGGTCATTCGCCTGTCATTCGTAATTCGCAATTTTCAATAATCGCTTAATTGTTCTGCAAAAAATGCAGCAGAATCAATTTATGTATTTCGATTTGCAGCAGCAATGACCGAACCAATTTCGTGCAAATCGCATCATACGTTTAATTTGCGACTTATCGCTGCGTCCGCCATTTTCGCTGCGCTCAGCATTTCTCCGACGTTCAACTGTGTCGCAGTCGGTCTTCCTTGATCATGCCGCTGGCGCTCGAATAACATGTATTATACTTGTTAGCATGTGTATTCGTAAACTGATACCGTGTAGGATCTTCGTAATACGAAGCCGACTGTAGTGGTCTTCGGAAATGGGTCAAGTGTATGGCTTTGGCATGGATTTATCGTATGCGATATGATTTAATTGGGGAAGGCTTTACTTCCGAATGAAGGCGAATTTGTATATTTTGCATTGTATGCAAAATACGAATTTCGATTGCTGGAGAGGCGAGTATTGCATTATATGCAGAATAGATGGAATCATAAGAATATATGATGGAACGGTTTTGATATGATGAGATCATAGGAATTTATGGTGGAATTGTTTTGATACGATGAGGGGATGTAAAGTGAGGTGTAACATCTCTTGATCCTTTCTTGGGGCTTTGTTTGTGTTATCCATCTGGCTTATAACAACAAGAGTTTTCGTGCACTTCAAATGGGTAACACAAGATCCGTGGAAATTGGGTGTCAGTTTTTAGATTGGTGCATTTTCAAGTCATAAAACATCTGGCATGTGAAGATATGCATTAGGATGTTCATGATTGCAGGAATTCTGTGTCGGCGGATCGAATAGATATGCATTTGTTTGGATACGTGCTCTTTTTGGGATTTGGATGTTGTAGGAGATTTAGAGGTGTTAATTGCTTATAGCATACATAAGAAGATATTAATTATGCTGTTGTAATGTATGTTGTAAATGTTGTAAAAATGAAATGCATTATGATGTTTGATTTTAATTTTGAATTGGATGAAATTGAGTAAATGAATTTGAATTGCATAAATGAATTGAATTCAATATTAGAGAATTTGAACGTTTAGTCCGATTGGGTTTGACCATTGAATTCAATGTTGTGCTGGGGATATGGAATGGATTGTGCTATCGGTAGGATTTGTGTGGTTCGTAGAACCACCACAACTTCCTAGTGGATTGAGGGGAAAAGTGCATGAACTAATAAAAGTGTTGTGTGAGAAATAAAAGCCGATATTTCTGTGAATTCAGAGGATAATTTTGGTCACAAACTCTGTGCATATTGGCTTCCATTATGACGGGAGCGCTCTTACAACCAGCGAAGACACCCACGCCACACGAACCCAGGTGAAGTAGGTTAAAGAAGTGACACTATAGGTTCACCTCTCCCGAGAAAAGTGTAATAAAAAAAAAAGATTGGCAATACATCCTGTTTTTAAATCTGTGTCTTTTGTATATTATTCGAGTAGTCAATATTTTTAAACCAAACAATATTTATTTATAAAGGTTGAATACACATTTTATTATCATGCAGCACGTAATATTGTATATTGTATTTAGAAGTAAATCCTCATCACGGTATTACTGCAACATGATTTCCTAAGGCAATCGTTGTGTGTTCGTCATTAGGAATCTGGTTATTAGTATTGGTTACTATACTATAGTTGGCGTTGTCAGTTAAGTTATTATTCAGAACCCATAATCTGATTTTCAGATGCCATTATCAGACACACCCTAATTCTGTGACAAATATGCCTACCTATCCCTTATTATTTGAAATCGAGCAAGTATTCGAAATTCCATCGCTTAAATAAGAGTTCCGTTCCTTTCCTTGTGTTATATTATTATTCCACACCACCCAGTTAACACACATTTGAAAATTAACACTTTTTGTTTTTTATAATTAAAACTAAGCTTTATTAATAAACCACACTGATAATTGGACACTTTAATATACACACAGATTATCACATCTAATTCATAGTTTCAGTCACATATACCTCGGTCAAGATAGTTTAATGATTGTCCCAATTGAAATCTTCGTTTAAGTTTAATACTTGTCCCTTTTTCGGTACAAAAAAGAGTTCTGAGGATCTGAGCAGCTTATACTTTTCCCAGGAAGGATCATTTAATTATTTTCCGAACTCTCCATCTCAACCGGCACCTCGGCGTACGCGAACTCACACACGTCACGGACCGTTCCCGTCAAAATTCCAAAACCAACTCCCTTAATGACCGTCTCCGCTAAAAACTCGAAAACCCACTGTGTCTAGTTTTCTTTTTCTTATTTTTAATTTCCCATTGGATGGAAATCTTTATCTTTCGGAATTTGGGATCGATAGATGAAACACAAAAGAAAAATCAATAGTGCATCGTGTTAATGCACATTTGTGATTCTCTATGTTGTTATTGTTTAGGCGAACGTGTAGTTCATTTTATGGTGCCTGTTGTTTTCTCTAGCCGAATCGGCAAGGATCCCTTTTGTGAGAAAACGATAGGGAATACAAATAGAGAATTGTGCTAATGAACATTTCTGATTCTCTATGTTGTTTATTGTAGCCGAATGGGCAAGAATCTTTTCCGTGGGAAATCAATACAAAGGCAGGATCAAATACACCGAGGCGAATGTTTGCCTTTTGTTTGTTTTAACTTAATTTGGTAAAAACGAAAACTGGCGCTGATTGTTTTAATGGTTTCATGTAACCATTTTTCTAAGGAGTCATACAATTGCTGACGCGTATTTTTATGATTCTCATCGATTTTGTTTGGACGACGGCATCTGGCCTGCACATTTGGCTCTTAGGGGTTTGTGTGGTGAACCCTTGGTTCAATGATTATATTGCGGTTTTTTTTATGTGAGCAAATTGGACGTTCAGTTCAATTTACTTGGGGTTTAATTGATTAGCGCAAATCGAACGTTTAGCTTGATTTGCTTGTCATCAATTTATGTGGGACCATTTGTTGTATGGGCTAATGTTTTGATTTAGATAAATGTCACATCCTTTAAGTGGATGTTTTTGGCGTGTATCGCCGTTAGTGGTTGAGACTAGCTCAAAAAGGGTAATTTTTATGGGATGGGTGGTTGTGGCCGTAACACTTGTTTGTTTAAGACAATTATTTAAATTGTTTAATCTCTACTGCTACACTGTAACTATTAGCAAGTACTAAAAAAATAACTAAAAGGCTGTGTACTTTAGTCGATTTATCTACTAGATCCAAGCTCTAACATGCTAGGAATCACTTAACCCGTACGTTAATTAGTGTAAAATCCAATTGATCAATCTGTGAAATATAAGTTGCAGCACAATAAAACTATAGAGTCCAGGCAGACGTCTGGAAGGAAACCAATATGGTGGCATCGCTTCCATTAAACTCTGTTCCAGAAAAAATGTCTTTCAGGGAACAAACAGTGCGTCCATAAATAAAAAAGCGTACAACAAATCCGCCATTAGGATATATAACAACATCCTTACCACAGTTGTCTGGTAATAAACACCTACCCCAAATACCTAGGTTAATAGCATCCTACGAGGATTGGTGGGATCCAAAATGGGTAACTTATGGCATTTATAATCCATGGCACTGTGGGCGTTCTTTAAGGCGCTCGAAGAACCACCCATCGTCCTAACCCAACTCCATTTTCTCAACCCGCAAATACCATTACCGATCATAAGCCGCTTACCTGCATATGAGCTGTTCAAATCTCTCCTTCATCAGTTTGACCTGAAAAATAAGCCCACGGCAAGATCATTATCTTGCTATGGCATCAATCAATGCATACGACCAAATCATTTTGGTTCATTTTTCATGAACCATTTAGGAACCCGATCGGCTCAGCTTGTCTGCATCCATGATCATCAAACACACGCCAATCTTTCTGTGTGTTCCTGTTCCAACAATCCGTTGGTCCAAAAAGACACGTCGGGCAACTTACTTGCTTACACAGCTGCAGCCAAATTTCCGATGACCGATCGCCCAAGCGACAACCGATCATCGAAATGGACACGACGATGATTGTTATTCAAATAATCATACCAAGGATCATGTCCCACAATCTCCACCCTAGCTCTTGCCATGGTGAACAAATTTTCTGTTGACTTAATGTCACAGAAAAATCGATTGCCTGCAACGGCATGATTTTAACCGATCATGTAAATAACCGATGTTCCCATGTTGCATCGGCTAAGGCAAACAAACGCGCATCTTAGCGTATGCCCCCGAAATAGCGTTTCTGTTTACATAATACAGAGAAACCTATTTCTGCATCCGGCGATCGCCCCTATCGTTTACGAGAGCGATGCCTGCAGCCTCTACTACTTGTTCTTTTGTTTGAATAGCTGCAGGGTGGATCGCTGTCGCTTGCATGTAACCGCCGATGCATCATCGTTGTCCGCACTTCCATTATACCAGACCTGTACGGTCCTAATGGAAATACTTCCATTAAAACTCAAATCGATCGTTCATTGGTCGTCACCAAAGAAAATATCGGATTTTCTCCTCCCATATCGGTGGGAATCCACCACCAATGCAGCTAGCAGTATGTTGAGTGCAACAGCCATCGCGGTGTCAGATCGTAACCACCGAACCACCCACACGTACCGGGGACTTTGCGTGCCGAATTCTATAATCATCCCTCGCCGTATACACGCGTTCGAAGAGTCAGATTTTTAACACTGAGGAGAGTGGTCGACTTTTACCCACCAAGTGTTAAGTGTTAAAATTAAAAAAACGCCGAGGCGACCAGTGGAAATCTAATCGGGTGAGTCAATTGCGTGGACGTTTATAAAGCGGACTCACCGGCAATCAGAGAGACGCGGGTTCAGTTCCCACCTGAGGGTCGATGGATATTTTTTCTGTTGTTTTTAAAGAATGTGATTGTGATGTTTGTTTCTTCTTGTATTTCTGATGTAGGTCCGAACCCATAGGACCTAAAGTCACCTTGTATCTTATTTTCATTGAAAAATTTGAGAAAGGGTTTTTGTGAGTCTGCTTCATAAACTCCGGTCGTAAAGTGTGTAGTGTTTCTATTTTCCGCCATCGGCACTTGTGCGATTAGTGTTTTGTCCTTCCTCGGCGGGTGTTTCCACGAACCCACGTCCGTGCAGACGTACGTGTAAACACTACCCACAGTACAACAAACGAAACAAAGCGCCAAACCATCAAACCGGCGTCTGCCGGCTACCAAAGAATATGCAAACAAAAATTGCATTAGAAAAGCAGCAAATGAGAGCAATACTAGGCTGTGACCACATATTGACGGCCAACAAAGGTGAAAAAATTCAGTCAAAACACCTACGAGAAAAGCCATGTTGTTATCGGTCGTAAGTCGTTTCAAAAATTTAGAACTGAACCAAACTAAAGGAACATCTTCGAATGTGGCGTGATGTCGAGTACTCTTGCAATTACGGAATATTAGTGAAATTGATTAGTGTATAATATCGTGTGGACTTAAAAAGTAGTATGTGGGGAAAGATGTATGGTGCGCCGGCGTACGACGAAGGAGTTAATCAACTCCTTCCCCATCATGATTTGTTCGCCGCGTAAAACACTGAACCAGAAGAAACACAACAAAATGCCACGACGACACCGTACACAAGGAAGTATACGAATTGAAACACTGGATATAGTTCTGCAATGCTTTTGATTTATTTAAATCGATTAAAATCCGGGGTGTTCACAATTATATGGTTATTGGTTTTATTTTTAAACTCACGACAAATTCTATTTACATTAACTATTACAACGAATTGCGGCACAGACTCGACAAACAATTAGGAACCACAAGTTCGAAATACCTCTCACGACTTCGGGTACTATTGAGTCACAGTGCGCACCGGTGAGCGGGAGTGACGCATGACCGTACTGGTCTGCTGATGTAAAACGACTCAACGATATTTCATCGTTTGGGGTGAGTTTCTGGTGGTGTGGTGAAAAGGAAATGAAATTTCCTTTGACCAGTGACCAATGGAAAGCGATCTCAGGTACGCGGTAGTGTATGTGTGTGTTCGTACACATCACCGTGTTCATCCTTGCGTTTTGCCTGAAACGAGGGGAAAAAAAGAACAATAGTGAAACGACCTACAGCATCTTCCGGTAATGAGGGTCGGCTGTCTAAAAAGCAGCCACTCATTAGATGCTAAAAGGGATTGCGGTGCTTCATACAATAGAGATCGTATATCGTCTCTCTGCCGACTGGGAGAATCGGATTCTTTTGTTCGCCTATGTTTATGCTATTGAATCCGATTCGATGGCAAAACGTGGCGTCGTGATTGTTTGAAGATTCAAACAAAGAAATATTTCCGCGAGCAGTGCTTGCAATTAAATCAATAGTTGCAAGTCTTCGGAAAGTAATTTAGATGGGTACACAATGACGGTTGTGTATACCATCTGTGTCAATGGAACATGGTATCTATGGCGACGCCAGTGTCGAATGTTAGTGTGAAAATCTACACCAATTGGAAATGCGAGTTTTGGTCGCTTATGGAAAAACGCATTGATACATGTATGAATGCCCTTGTAGAGAATAAAAAATTCTTTTTAGGAATTTTAGGGTAATGCTTGTATGCATTAATTGTCCTTGGAAAAGAAAATGTTTTCGGGTGCCAATGCGATTGCATTGGCAGGAGGCAATGGGGGTTAAGTTGTGGATATGGGGGGTTTTTCAGGTAAGTGGTCCGTGGGGTTTGGTGGAACCGCCACAAGTACACAAACTATTGAAATATAAAATTCGTTCATTTGAAAGTATTATTTGATACATTTATATTTTTCGTGTTGTTGCCGTGATATTGTATTATAGCACAAAATACAAGAGACTATCAACATATGTGTCATACAAGGACATCCGGGAACAGGTGAGAACACAATTATTAACCTATACTAATAAAGCTAAACACTCCTTAAGACTTTCATAGCTGTGAGTGTCGCTAAAGATAATTTTACGCCCTAGCAGCTTAAAAGTATGCTTTTATTAATCTGCAGTAATCGATAGTCTGAACCTAACCGTATATAGAGACGAGCCATTGAGTTATCGAATGTTGAAGTTAGAAATTAAAGGGTAACATCTTGGGATTCGGTGCCCTCCGCTGCAATACCTCGTGGTATACTATAAATTGCAATTTGCACACCTTCTAACGTGCCTCCATTGCTATCGCTTTCGGAACAAAGAACGTTCACACATCCCATTGAGTTTCAAAGTGTTTATTTATTCGTTTTATTCGGACAAACATCCTAGGACAACATTCGTCCTGCACGCATACACAAACAGCGATGACTATGAAACACTGTCTACGCTTTCATATCACTTCACAGAGCGATAGATGGCCAGACTTGATGCAGAGAACCAAATCGAGATACACATCGTTTGTCCTACCGTTAACCGCTAAGCGTTGTACTGACGCCTTTCCCTGATTCAGTCTTCCCGCCACCACGCTCGATCTAGCCCCCACACGGTCGTTTCATCCTCGAGGGCGGTTTTATGTGTGTTTGCATTTAATTTCTCCTCCTCCGATGCTGTTGTTCTCAGTGAAACAATATTTCTCTTCCATTTTTGCCCGTCAGCCCACATGATGTTGCTCCAAAACGCGGAATATGTTTTACGGTACGATGCTGGAGCCAGCACCCACCAAGCAGAACGGTGAACAACCCTAAATTGCGTTATGGCAATGTTTTGATCGTTTTGAATATTTAAAAAATAATTTGCACCAAGCCTCAAGGGACACCCGCAATTTCTTTTCGTAAGTCCTGAACACCGCGCACCTCCTCTAACTCATCGGACTTTTGGCTGCTGTTTACTATATCGTTTATCTTAACACATCCGCTTGCAATACGTCTGCACTTCTGGAGCACGGTGGATAACTGGTGTTTCCGGTGTTGACGGTGGTTATTGGAATTGTTTTGTTGTTGTTATTACTCCGCTTTCGGCATTATTTGCTATTTGCTACGCGTTGTCCTTCCCGGACCCAGTTATGCTGGCTGCTTTCCTTCCTTACATTTCAGTTGGCATCAATTGTTTACTTTTCATCTGCCAAACATATGCACCACACCTCAAACACTGAAGCCATAAAATCAAAGAAAGTAAAAAAAGAAAATCTGCCGGAAAGTATTCAGAGCTTATGAAATATCACAAGCGCGAGGAAGGACTCTGGAAAGGGTGGCGCAAGTTGGTTCTTATTTTTCTCCAGTTATATGCACCGCTTTCAGCAAATAATGCTTCAAACAAATGGAACGCGAGGATGACGGTTCATTGTGGCAACTACCAGATGCAGGCGTTTGCAGAGCAAACCGAACCAATTGCATTCATCCGCCATTGTTTTAAGGCCAGTGGTGTTTTGTTCCACTTATTTCAGATTTCTGTTTTCTTTTTTCCTCACTCGACACCACCGTACATATCTGCCCCTTCTGCCTAGGCCATTGCACCCCCCTTTTGAATATCATTCTTGCCACGAAAAAAAGTCGCTTTTTTCCACTGGTTCTCCTTTTATTATATCCTTTTCTTTTCTATTTATTTTACGCTAATTGCCATTGGGAATTAATGCGAGTCGACGTGTACTTGTCCCGGTTCTATTTAATGTTTGAATATCTACGCTGAAGATGAAAGGTGAAATGCTGCGGGATCGCTTCACCCAGTGAAAACAAAAAAATGCAATTAATTTGCTGGTCCTTCTTTATATATTATAGAAGAGAAATCTTGTATTTGGCTACATTAACCCTTTAGCAACCCTTATCAAGTTAGTTGAACTAAATTGCAGGTTTTCCAAGTCCGAGGTACCTTTACTAGTTAACCCTGAATACCACTCAATATATGACTCCCACAAAGTTGATTTTAAATCGTAGTTAACAAGAATTCTCGATTCTAACCAAATATCACCTATAAAGGCCTTCGATTATCATTAGCAATTTTGCAGTTTGAAGACGTTTATCGAGGGTAATAAATGCGTTTTAAGTCAACACGTTTCGGTCGCGATTCTCAATTTGACGACGAAAATTAATAATAATCTACGTGTTTAACGGAATACCAGATATAGGTTACAACAATGGCGAGCTGTCATCGTCGGCATCGAAATCAGAGAAATCGACACCAGCAACAGAAGATTGCAAAACCTATGACGAATGACCCCAGAACTATCAATCGCCACCAGCGAACAACTTATACACCAGGAAACAGCAGATAACTTTTACCGTGAGCACTAAAACTACGGCATCACCACCCATTCGAGACAAAGATATACAAAAAAGGGCAACCGTGAATCCCAAGTCCCGGTCACTGAACACATTGTTCAGCCCATCCCGCAGCTCTCAGTTTCACCACCGTTTTCATCGCACAGCTGTAAAATCTCAATCAAACAATTCCGATCAATGTGCACCATTGTCCAACCAACTGGCAAAAATTGTTTCTTTGCTCCCTCAGACGGCCCCGTCCCATCCACGACCGACAATCCGACGCAGCAGAAGAATAAGAACAAAATTTAGTCTTCCAGTACGTAGATGTTTACGTAACAAACTCACACCAATTCGTGACACCCGAATGCGACCCTCGTCAACCGGTCGCATGATCTCGTCACTTCGAGATAGCTACAAGCGTTTTGATCTGTGGTCCGCACTCTTCCTGTAAACTTTTTCAATAACAGCACCGTGGATCCCCAGTTGTGAACCTGACAAAATTATGGGCGTTGGTTCTTTTCTCAACAAGAGTTGTATTCTTGAAGGCGCCGAGTTGTACA
This sequence comes from Microdon myrmicae, assembly GCA_963931805.1. Taxonomy (NCBI): domain Eukaryota; kingdom Metazoa; phylum Arthropoda; class Insecta; order Diptera; family Syrphidae; genus Microdon; species Microdon myrmicae. Next base: position 28,910,555 of record OZ007499.1, read on the forward strand.
GATATCTTGGATCTTCTCCACTTTCCTTAATTAAGTGTAGATTGCAATTCCATTGACATTACGTGGAAGAGTTACATTCAACGGGTGTGGCTTCCACGTGACTCTCTGTCGTATTGACGACGTAAAAACGTACCGCGTCGTCCGGCATCAACGCAGTTGTACTTTACAATTATTCCAGTTGACAATATCTTTCGACAAGTCTTTAATCTTAGTGTTCAATTCTACAGTTCTTCGGTTTTTCAATCTTCAAATATAAGTCAAATAGGTACGCGAGCCGGGTGTTTATGTAGTAAAAGACTTCAAGACTATTCAGCATTGACTTCAAATTAATGTGCGGTGTCATGACTTGCGTGAAGATTTAATGCAATGAAGATTTAATGTGGCCTAAAGATACCTATTCAAGTTCCATAATTATCGACTAACTTTCAACAGTTCCAAGCAAACAAACTATATATCGTTCGCCGCGAATTCCCGACCGAGCAATGACCCAAGACCAATGAATGTCCTTATCGTCACTGGAATTATCTGAAGGAACTCCTCGCTGAACCAGGTGGCATTGGTTTGCGACTCTGACACGATTACCCCATTCAAATGATCGCTATTCTGTCCAGGAAGCTCTGAAGGTAACGATGCTTTAATACTGGACCAACCAGGATTGGAACCAGATAATCCAACAGATGCCTCAGATAACTCCGACGAAGTTAAAGTCCCTCCAATAGCATGGATGTATAATAAACACAAAAGCGCAGAACCTTGATGGTTACTTGTGAACGTGAGGAAACGGGCGCTCTTAAACAACGTATTAGATACTCAACAACGAATAACGAAGTACATTTTATTACAAAGTCAATGAAGTACGTTCTATGACCTGACTACGAATTCCAAGTGAGAAGCAATGGTGAGCATTTATAACGATCATTTCTATTCGAACAAGTCAAGTGTTTCGCTTTACAAAAGCAAAATCGGGTTAATGCGTAATATTTTCCGGTAACCAAAAGCAACTGAAAACGAGCGACTGCTGCCGAAGGAGATGCAAAGGATATCGGCCGACTTCATTAATCGTTTCCAATTGATTGCATCCGATACGACAGACCCTTCAGTGGACTGGAGTATCAAGTCCAAGGACCGGCGAAGTCTTAATAGAGAACCAACACCATGAGTACGACAGGTGAAGAGATCGGGAGACCAACTCGAGTGCATGTATCCCACGGCCCTTGCACCCATCAAGCGCTCAAATCATCGCATCGCATGTGTCATCCAGTGCACCTTGTTAACGAAAGTAGATCCAGTCAATCCGTCGACATGAAGGAGTCCCTCAGCTTGCTCCGCCTTCAAGCCGTATGATAGTCTCTGACTTCAAAAAGGATAACCAGGCGGACGTGGTTCTTGTAACCGAAACTAGGTTACATCCATGTCATCGTCCCGTATTCCCAAACATTTCCATGATACAATGAGATCGAACCCTCACTGGCGACGCCACCATCAACGGAGGCGCCGCCTGTATACTAGTTAGTAGCGGACTTCGCCATGAAACTATTGACCTCCCACATCTTGACTCCCGGGTTGAACTACATCTGGTTAATAATGGTAGAGTGAATATATACTCCATATACCACTCACATAAAATGGTCCGATTAACCTGTCTTCGGAGCATACACATCACAGGCGGCAATTTTAACTCCAGACATCCCCACTGGATTAACTCTGTCTTTTGCCCAAATAGCACAAAATTGTACCAATGGTACACCGAACACTCTCATGCCCTCAACTTCGAAATAGTCGAATCTACGGTTGGTATCCCAGACAACTCAATTCTGGACATATTTTTTGTGTCCAAAGACTTACTTCCCCAAATCACTCCTCTCCAAGTATCGGCGGGTGTATCTGATCACAGCAGTGTGACCACGTTCATTTGTAGCTATCGAGCATACCGGGTTCATATCAGATACATACCCGATTATGGGTGCACAAACAGGGACAACTTCAGTATTACATTGATCGAAAAATTCCACCACTCTATCTTCCCACTGACAGGAACTTAATGACGGTTGAGAATAATGTTGTTGTCAATAATGACACCATTAAAGCAAATATCATCGGAGAGACCTTTGAAAATGATCACAGGCTCGCACTCAAGTATGGCAACACGGATATTAATGCGATCATTAGTTCAGAGCTTCACAATAAACTAGACAACTTAACCGAGCCAATTGTTGTCTTTAGCCCAACTAACAGGGCATACTTCGACGACACATGTGATAATGGTCACGGTTTTGTCACACCAAATACCCTACAGAACCTAGTTAAATCTCGAAACCCCAAGAAGTCACCCAGTATCGACAACATAGCGTACCACTCGTTGCGAAGGCTTTCTGCATTATTCTTTACAAGGCTCTCCATCCTGTTTAACCATACATACAACATGGGGTACTTGCCCCAAACTTGGAAGCATACTATTGTTTGTCCAATAGCAAAAGTTGGGAAACCAACGCGTCATCCCTCAAGCTCTCGTCCTATTTCGCCTGCATGAGAATGATATATGAAAAATTCATATACGACAAGCTAAATAACGTTATCAGTGTCAGGAGTTTAATACCTGATTTCCAAATTGGATTTAGAAGAGCGCACAGCACCACCATGGCTCTCAACATATTTCAAAACCGCGTCTGCGTGCGCCTCTTTACTAAAAAACACGCCATTGCGATGAGCCAGGACATTGAAAAGGCTTTTAATACGACGTGGATCGAAGATCTCGTTTTTAAATTATTGAACACTGACCTCAGTAGAACGCTGTGTAGTATCATCTACCAGTTCGTTCTAAACAGAACCTCCAAGTTCGGGTGAATGGAAAACTTTCCCGAACTTTCAACGCCACCACAAGGCTTCGTTCTGGGCCCATCTTATTTAATATCTACACCTCAGATATTCCTCGCCATGTAGACGGGAGAGTAAACCATATATGCTATGCGGATGACGTCCTAGTGTGCACGTCATCCAAAAGCCCTAAACTCACAACAAATCGACTCAGCCGTCACCTAGACGAACTGTATGAGTATTACAGTCTACGGAAAATTCGACTTAACCCATCCAAAGCAGTAGCCATAATTCTGATTAGTAAACCCTCCCAAATTACTTCTCGATATTCACAGAATATTCTAATACAAGTAGGAGGTACTACGATTAGACCAAAGGTGCGGATGAAATATCTTAGGGTCATTTGTACCCCAAAAATGAATTTCATTAAGCATGTGACCCACATTCTCCGAAGGGCCCTCGGTCGGTCTAAACAACTGCACAACATTTTGAAGTGGAGCAACACAGATCACACCAAAGTTACACTTCTCTACTATAAACAGCTAATTCGATCTGGAATATCGTACGCCTTTCCCATATGGTCCTGATTATCTTCGGCCCAAATGGAAAGACTTCGTGTTCTCGAAAAGAAACTGCCCAGAAGATGCATCAACCACTCTAGAAGGCCTGACGGTCGCCATTAGCCAAACTCTCACCTATGTGAAGGTGCCTCCATTACCCCTATTGACGAGTACTTGCTAGAATTAGTATACAAGTACCTCGAAACCATCCAGACAGCGAGAATCTACTTGGAGCGGGGTCTTGCGTTCTTGACCCCTCTCTCCCTCTCGAACTCCATTCGGATCCGACAACCACAAGTTCCTCTTCAGTACAAAACTGAAGAAGGACCCTTCCCAACAACATTAATAGAGGCTTCCTGGACGTATCCCATAGGGTCTATTGCTAACACACCGCACACACGCACGCACAGCACAAAACGGCACAAACATACACACACCCCGACCAAAGCACAAATTATCAGAGGCCAAAGACGTAAACTGTGTTCACTACCACATTCAAGACCTACCGGTCTTGAATGATTTCTATCTCACAATCCATCCATCCAAGTAGTTAGAAACCATTAAAACTAATCCTGTAGACACTCTCATTAGATACTTCCTCCCCAAGACCGAGCCCAACATTCTCGCTGATGTGGATGATTCTGGTTATCGCAAGATGACTTTTTTACTTTTCAAGAAAGTTGCACGATTGTGGCTCGTCCTCATTACATGATCCTTAGCTATTATAACCCCCTAGCATTTCAGACTGGTGTCTCTTCTCTTTATCCACTTGTTGCAACCAAGATCAATCAATTGGGTCCCTCTATTGTTCAAAGCTAAATGTATCCTTTTTGCTGCGACTCCCATCACCTTTTTTACAGCACACCATTTTTTGACAGCACACGTCCACGGAACTTTCTTTTTCAGAAACGGCATTGTTTCTTTTGCAGTGTGACATAGCGTACCCTGTTATTGAAACCGGTACCCGCCTAGCCCTTTTTCACACATTTGTGGGCACATATAATGCCCCACCATCCACCGATATCGTTTCTCATGACTATTACGCTTTGTCTGAAGAAATGATGATTTGGAGCAAACGCCAGCCCACGCAGTCAATTTTTGGTCATGCAATCTCCTTTCGTGGATCTCGTGTGGATTCTCCGTTCCCCAAATGACGATTTTGCTTGATAATGGCGCCAGAGAGTGTGAAATGGGCCTCGCAGGTGATCATTCGAGCGACTGTTTGACGGTATTCAGAGCGACGGGGAATATCTGTCGACAATATTCTTTGAACTGTATACAGAAACAAAAGAAAATCATCCTTCAAAATGCGCCGCAAGATGGTTCTGCAGCGTTAGCGCCGATAGTGAAGAACGTGTGATTCAAACTGACGCTATGACGGTTAGAATCACTACAAATTGAACCAATGCTCAACACAACAGGCCACTGCCGCGTGTACGAAGTCGATTTCTAAACTCAAGTACACTCAACTGATTTGAATTGCTATGTTATTGCTTGGTATACGGCTGATGCTTTTTCATATTCGCTTTTTCTTATTCGCTTTTTCTTTCGATGTTCTTCAGTATTTGCTTGTGTATTGTGTGTGTATCTGGTAGTAACACCACAGTTCCATTGACACCAAAATGCTGAGTGCGGAGACAATACTACACATGTGGGTTCTCATGAAATCGAAGCCCGAGCTAAGTGAACTCGAAAATAGCGTGAATAAAGTTCGAAAGACAACAAAAGGGGAATTGCTACTTGAACTGAAAAGCCGACCAGAGGCCGCCTCCGAGGCCCTGAAAGTAAAGGTAGTGCAAGTATTAAAGAAAGATGCTAGTGTGAAAACAGTGTCAGAGGAAATTACGGTGCAGTGTCATGATTTAGGTGAGGTTACCACTGTAGAGGAAATCCTAACAGCGATCGGTGTAGAGTTCCCTGCACTAAACGCGATACCAAAGGAAGCCTTAAAGCCTTAAATACCTTAAGAAGGAATCCCGATGGCACGCAGGCTGCCATGATAGGCTTACCAAGAGAAAAGGCTAGCATGTTACTGCCTACATGTTTCCTATGGGTTGGATGAACGAGGTGCAGACTACGACAACACGTCACACCCACACGATGTTTCAGATCTTGGCAATACGGATATGTGGTGAAATCCTGCAAATCCGAAGAAGATTGTTTGGAAAACTGTTCGAAATGCAGTGGAAAAAGTCACAAAACGATGAGCTGTAATGCAGAATCCTAATGCATGTTCTGCGAATAAGGGTGTGAGTAACGATCACGCAATGGGGAGTTACAAATGCCGAGCATTTAAAAACGCGATGTCCAATCTTCTGAATAAAAATGGACAGGTTTAGGTGCATTAAAATTAACCTAAACCATTGTGAAGTCACACAAGATGTCCTTTCGCAAATGGTTAACGGATATGATGCAGACGTGGTACTCATCAATGAGCAGTACAGGATACCCGTCACTGGCAAAATTATATGGGAAGAAGAAAGCAGCGGAACAGCGGCCATCTGGACAACTGGAAATTCCCCCATAGAATGCAGAAGTGTCCAGCGATGGGAAGGATTCTCCTATGTTATCATCAGAGGAATTCATTTCTACTGTTGTTACGCTCTGCCAAGGTGGGAAATAGGAGAATTCAAAAGCTTTTTGGTCAGGGTAACACAACAAGCTAGAGATAAGAGCCCCCTTATAGTTGCTGGAGATTTCAACGGCTTGCCGGTAGAATTATTAAGCATAAGAGCCAACAGTAGAGGTCATGCACTACTCGAAGCCTTCCCAGTCCTAGATGTTGTGCTACTTAAATGCTGGTTGATGACACCTTCATAAACGAGAGAGGCCGGTCCAAAATCGACATCACATCTGCCAGCTCCATGTTGGCAAGAAGTATGGAGTGGCGAGTTTTGGACACCTACACCCATAGTGACCACCAAGCCATGATGTACGAAATATTACCGCACAGGGGATTCATCGCTGGCAAATTGGCAAAGAAACCCAGAAAAATTGGTGCAAAGAGAACGTTCTCGATGCGGAACTGCTTGATTATATACTGGAAGACAAAATCTAACAGTTTGACGCAGAGGCCGATGCGAACAGACAGGCTGGAAAAGTCATGAAGTTGCCAAATACTGCATGTGATGGCTCTATGCCACGACAAAGACAACCACCAGGGGCAATCAGACCAGTTTTTTTTTTTTTTTTTTTTTTTTTTTTATTAGACTTCTCTCGGGAGAGGCGAACCTATAGCGCCGAGTGGGCGCCCCGAGATGCCATCAAATAACTGTTGCAGTTCTTTTTGAACAGTTGCAGGTTGTAGCGTTCCGGGAACACTCGCGTGGGAAGGGAGTTCCACAGCTTCCCCGCTCTGTAGCGGAACGAGTTCTGATGTGGGGATGTTCGCGCCGTCGGGAGATGAACCACAAACGGGTGCGATCCGTCGGATTGTCTTGTGGAGCGCATATAAGCCGAATTGCGCGGAACAATACCACGAATCTCCGAAGAACAGCACCCGTGATAATATCTGTAAAACAGACAGAGGTCGGCTACGCGCCTTCGATGTGATAGCGACTGTAGTCCCGACGTCAGCGCCGAGTCCCCGATCAGGCGGATCGCTCGTCTCTGTATGCTCTCAAGTAGGTCGAGAGTATGTTTAGGAGCCGAGCTCCAAACATGAGAGCAATATTCGAGCGCTGGTCTAATTTGGGATTTATATAGGAGGAGAAGTTGGGCCGGGGTAAAATATTTCTTGGCTCTAAAAAGATAACTCAGTTTTCCTGAGGGTGACCTGGCGATGTTCGACGCGTGTTTATGCCATGATACATTCCCACAGACCGTGACGCCGAGCAATTTCAAACTTTCCCCAGCCTTGAGGGCCCGGCCATTCATCATCAGCTGTGGAACCGATGATCCAGTTTTCTTTGTGAATGTTGTATACTGAGTCTTCGTTGCATTGAAGTCGACAAGATTGGCCTTTCCCCACTGCAGGACTTTATCCAGATCCCGATTCAGAGAATCAATCTGTCTACATCTCAGCTGGTGTGACGCAGATGCACCAATCGGCCGATCACTCGAAAAGGAGGAAACAAGCGTACTATCATCCGCAAAACTGAACACTTTGTTATCCGTTGTCTCCAACAAATCATTTATGTGAAGCAAGAACAAGGTTGGAGCCAAAATAGAACCTTGGGGCACCCCCGAATTAACAGGATACAGATCCGAACACTCGCCGTCCACAACAACCCGGATCGATCGATTTTCAAGGAAACTCCTCATCCAGTCGCAAAGCTGTTGGGAAAGTCCATATGAACGAAGTTTGCTCAGCAATGCCCCGTGCCAGACGCGGTCAAAAGCCTTGGAAATATCCAATGCGACCGCCCTTGACTCACCATGCCGTTCAATCGCAGATGTCCATATATCGGTTATAAGCGTCAAAAGGTCTCCTGTGGACCGCCTGCCACGGAATCCGTATTGACGATCATTCAGGAGTCCGTTGCACTCCAAATACTTAACCAGCTCAGCATTGATGACTTTTTCCATCACCTAAGATAAAATAGAGAGTAATGCTATCGGACGGTAATTTTGTGGGAGACACTTTTTTCCCGTCTTTGGGATTGGCTGAACTCGAGCGATTTTCCAGCAGGTAGGAAAGGTCCTCCGTGCATAAGATAAGCGGAAGAGTCTGCCAAGAACCGGCGATAGTTCTGGAGCACAGTTCTTAAGGACTATTGCTGGTATTCCGTCCGGGCCGGTTGCCTTCCTACAATCCAGTTCACGTAGAATGCGTTGAATAGTGCGCGGACGAAATCTCACATCCCGCATGGAAGACTGTACCGGCGAGATCACAGGTGGGTGCAAAAATAAATTTGCGAATACATTAGCTTTGTCCCTTGAATTCGTGACTAACGTCCCGCTGTCTGTCACCAACGGAGGGAAAGAAGAGGATGCAAAGTTACCGCTGACAGCTTTTGCCATTGACCAGAAGGAGCGCGAGCCAGTTGGGCACCGAAGGAGCTTATTGATCACCCTGTCGTTGTGAGCCTTCTTCGCGGTATCAATCGCCTGGTTGCACGCGTTTCTGATTCTAACAAAATTCGTTCTGTTAACATCGGTGGGATTGGTGCGCCATTGCTTAAAAGCTCTATTTTTTGCCGCTGTAATCAGCTCGCATTTTTTATCAAACCAAGGTTTATTAGACGAACCTCGTTTGATGGAATGTGGAATATACATCTCCATCCCCAGAAGAATAATCTCTGATACCGACTCCGCGCATGCGTTAACATCGGAGTTTCCGAAGCACACCTCGGACCACGGAAAGGATGCGAAGAAGTGTCGCAAATCGTCCCAGTTAGCGGCCCCATACTTCCATACATGACGAAGCTGCCTAGGTCGGTTGCTTGCTTGGTATGCAAGTGCTTGCGCGACAGATACCAAGCAGTGATCTGAGTTTCCCAGTGGCGTAGAAACCTCTACGGTATAAATACTCGGTTCGGATGTCAAAAACAGATCCAGGGTGTTCGCATAATCGCCCCGGGCATCTGGCACTCGCGTTAGCTCCCCCACGAGTTCAGTCAAGTTGTGGCTTACAGCAAACATCTCCGCCAGCCTCCCAGCCTCGTCGGTTCTGTTTGAATGTAACAACCAGCCGAAATTATGCACATTAAAATCACCAAGGACAACAATTTCAGAAGCTGGGTGGTTGATCTGTATCCAGTCGACGGTATATGAAAGATGTTCGAAAAATGTCGCCGGTCGATTGTCATTCGGGGAGCGGTAAAGACAACAAAGAAATTTTACGGAATTCCTCAGCACGACCCTCAACCATATGATGTCCATATTATTGGGTTCCAACGCCTCCATCCTCTGGCAAGCCAGATTGGAACGCGCGAAGACGCAGACTCCGCCCTTAAAACGGAATCTCGAATGTAAGTCGTATCCTGAGCAACGAAGATATGTCGAATCAGTTGACGAATCGACCTGGGTCTCAGTTAGAGCAAGGATATCAGGTTTCGTTGTTTGTAAATATTGGTGGACGGCGTTTACATTGGTATTGGTGAAACCGATGCCCCTGATGTTACAAAATGCCGTCACCAGTCGAGCGTGGGCCGAGCCTCGAGAGCGAGACGGGTTATGCGATGACGAACCTCTGAAAGTTCCATTATTTATCATGATATCTGCATGATGTTCCCCCTGACATAGTCCCCCCCGGAGATCCGAATGGGAGACTAGTTTACCTCCGGAATTCTTTATAGCAGAACGTACCATCATGACTTATCCCCGTGTCAGTCCGGGCCATCAGCCACACATCCGAAACACCGTCGACGATTTCTCTCGGCGATATCGCGGAATGTACAGCATGACGGGGTGGTATCTCACCTTGGGACCGACTACCACCTAACCAACCTTTTCTCGAACCGGTCCATCAGCCAAGCCCCGAAAGATGGTCAGGGATTTCTCCCAACCATTTCACGGAGCCTATAGCTTGATGGGGTGGTATTTCACCGGGCGCACAGGGCGTTGGGACCCCGGCTAGTGTATTGGTGGAACCCAGAAATCGCCCATGTGTGATCAGAGTGCAACAGGTTACGACGCTTGCAACAAAGAGCAAGAAACCGGAACACCTACCCACAGTTACATGTGGATTTCGTCAAAAAACGGAAGGAGTTGAGGAATGTGAACCGCAGGAGTAAATATGACGCGTTCTGCTCGCTAAGGGATGAATTAAATAACAACCCATGAGGCAACGCTTACAGGATAGTCATGAAAAGACTACACAACAACAGCAGTCAAATGCAAAAAAGTAAAAGTGACAGCCAGAATCGTTGCACTGAAAGAGAAATACCTCCCGTGACCACCGAAGAGGTGCTCTTGGCTGCAAAGGGTTATCAAAAAACAAGACCCCGGAACTGGATGCTATCCCTAACGTTATAGGGAAGACTGCTTTAACAAAAAAACCGGAAGTCTTCAGCAGTCCCTTCACAACCTGCCTCCAAACAAGACAACGATGGAGTTAAGAATCGAGAAGCGCCGTCGTCCTACTGCCCGTTTTGCATGCTGGACATAACAGGGAAACTGCTTGAGCCAGTAATTGCCACTCGCCTGGAACAATTCACTGAGGGGACGTCGGGACTCTCTGAATGACAGTATGGGTACCGAAGATGTAGATCAACCGGTAAGGCACTATCTGTGGTGTGCGTCGTCGTTCGAGTTAGTGTTTTCTTCTATGAAATGAAAATATATTATATTTTTTACTCAAGCGTTCTGCTGGGTAGCAAGTCACGCCTCTTTTATTTAATTATAACAAGTAGAAGTTCTCCTAAGAGAACTACCACGAACTATCATGTCAATGATTTTTTTTTTTTTTTTTTTTTTATATAACGCTGTCTTTATTGACCATTATAAGTTTAGTTACATAAGTTTACAGCTAACTTAACTAAGTTGTGACAATTTTACTTACAATGTCTAGAACATTTTTTCAAGTAATATTTAATTGGAGGTCTTACGTCTATAGAGATTTATTCAAGATACAATTTACTAGTAGGACTCCTGGAAAGGTCATGAAAACCAGGATGGATTATCTATGTTTAGAATAAATATTCTTAAAACTACTTATCTCTACTTAAATCTAGCTTATATCTAAGGTAGTTAAATAAATGCACATTTAGCCATGTAGGACAATTTAGCCTAGTCTTAAGCTTAAGTCGAAATTTCATATTTTACATAATCTAAGGAGGGAAGGGAGCGGCAGAGGGAGGTCTCTCTACCGACTGCTCGTTAAAGGAAAGAACCCGGGAAAAGGGTTGAATGTTTGAGTATTTGAAGTGGTTAAGATCGGTTACCCTGTTATGGTAGATGATTTCGTTCGCATCATTCACTAATCTTTTTGCGTAGAAGAGAGCTTTTAAATGGAGTGCATGAAGATAGGGATTTGATGCATTGTGGCTGGGGAGGCTAAGGGAATTGATGAGAGGGTTTGGATTGGCTGACAGGTTTTCAATGAATCTTATCGACAATTCCAGGAACCTTCTATCCAATCTCTCCAGACCGACGGGGTGGTATAGCGTAAGGCTTCTGATATATTTGTGGGAGTCGCGCTGTCGACGTAGCCCTGTGATTAGTCTGAAACACTTCCTTTCGAAGATACGAAGTTTTTCCATTTGAGAGGGAGAGATATGGAACCAGATGGGACAAGCGTAAGTAAGTGTGGGCCTGATGATTTGTTTATAAAGTAGAAGTTTGACTTGTTGAGAGAGTCATGTCAATGAGTTCGCAGGCTCGTTTTATATTACTGGCTGGCTTACGTGTGTAAATATAGATCCGTTGGGCTGCTGCGACAAGCATGAGATAATCATTGTCCGAGTGTGGCTTTCGTACTTCGTACTTCGGTTTATTTATATGCGATATGCATTTTTGTGGGACTGATGCGATAGGTATGTGATACTGTTTAACTGGGTGTAACCTTCGTACCTTGATCTATCTATTTTACATGTCGTGGGTTGCCAATTTATTAACTCTCGCAATGTGATAGCTGGAACACGATGGCTAGGAGGTACGAATATTGCGCCGTGGTGACACTAGATGTTAAAAATGGATTTTACTCGGTGAACTGGAATCAGATTCTAGAAACGTTGTTCAGTCTACAAGTCTCACCCTACTTGGTGCGTATACTAGAAAACTATCTCTCGCATAGAAGACTGCTGTATGACACAGATGAGGGACCACAGGAATATAAAATAACAACGGGTGTACCTCGGGGATATGTATTAGGTTCGCTGTTATGAAATATTATGGATGATGGTGTGCTCAGGGTCCATGTACCAGAAGGGGTTAGAATCATTGGGTACGCAGATGATTTGGTGACAGTGGCCGGTGTTAAACATTTAGACGACCAGGGGAATATTTGCTCCCAAGCAACCCAGAGCATTAAATGCTGGTTAGATATGGACGGAGTGAAACTACCTGGACATAATACGGAGGTAGTTTTAATAAGCATCCGCAAGAAAGTTGAATCGCTTGATTTGGAAATAGAAGGACAAAGAATCAGATCCAGTACCTATATTAAATATCTTGGTGTTATACCCGACAACAGGTTGACCTTCAAAGAACAGTTGAGGAAAACGAGTAAAAAAACGAGAAGAGTATGCAAAGTTTTGGCGAGTCTACTACCCAATATTAGTGGACCTTGGCCCCACATAAGGAAACTGATAACCAGTATCAACACTTCCATTATAACGTATACAGCTCACATAAGGGCCGGAGCTGAACAGTATAAGTCGTAATGAAGGGAGTGAACTCAGCACATAGGCTGGTATGTTATTATTAAGAGTATGCTGCGCATTCCGAACAATGTCCGAAGACCCCATTAATCTCTTGGCCGGAAGGAACTTTGGCGGATTCTCGAACTGTCGATTGGGAATGTGCTCCGCCAAAAATGAAAAGGGAACCTAGAGCAGACACTGTAACCAATAAAACACCGGGGCGAATTTGCCACGAATGAAACTCTGTACAAATGTTTTGTTTTTAATTTTTGCTTTATTTGTATTCACGTATGTACGAGGGTTGCCTTTTATATTTCGGGATTAGAGAACAAAAACAAATATTGATCATCGAAAATCACTTTATTGTTTTTCAAAGTATTCCCCATGAAGATCTATACACTTTTGCATGCGTTTGAACCAATTGTCGAAGCACTTTTGCCACTCTGATCGAGGTATCTCCAACACATGCATTCTGAATGCAGCAACTGCTTCTTCAGGTGTCGAAAAACGTTGACCTCTCAGTTTGTTTTTTACGTACGGGAATAAAAAGAAGTCATTCGGTGCCAAGTCAGGACTATACGGCGGATGACCCATCAAATCGATGTTTTGGGTGCTCAAAAATGCAGTTGTCGCAGCCGATGTGTGAGAGCTCGCAATTGTCGTGGTGAAGAGTGATCCGTCTTCGGCGGTTGGTTTTCCTGATTTCTTGGAAGACAACTGGCAAACAAATGGTTGTGTACCACTCAGCATTGACTGTTCTGCGTTGTTCTAGTGGTACGGTTGCGACATGTCCAGTTTTTCCGAAAAAACAGGCGACCATTTGCTTGCTTCGTGCGCGAACAACTTTTGTTGGATTTGGCTCATCTTGAAACACCCTGACAGTCGACTGCTGTTTACTTTCGGGCTCGTACGCGTAAATCCACGATTCATCACCTGTCACGATGTCATAGACGTGTTTCGAAGCACCGCGACCGTATTTTTTGAGCATTTCTTTCGACCAATTGACACGACCCTTTTTTTGGGCGATTGACAAATTGTGTGGGATCCAACGCGAACAAATTTTTTTGACAGTCAAATGTTTATGCAATGTAGAATGTATGCTGGTTCCACTAACGCCTGAGGTTGTCTCAATCTCACGATAGGTCACATGACGATCTTCCAATATCAGTTCGCGCACAGCATCAATGGTTTTCGGAACAACAACTGATTTTGGACGACCTTCACGAAATTCATCTTGTAGTGAACTACGACCACGATTGAATTCACCATACCATCGATAAACACTGGTCCTTGATGGAGCTTCATCGCCAAAAATTGAATTAAGTTCATCCATGCACTGTTGCCAAATCCCGAAACATAAGAGGCAACCCTCGTATATGTTAGAGTAAATATTCTCGGAAGTTTCCACTGTTCAAAAGCTTATTTATTTGTGCAGTTTACACTATTCGAAGAGTTATTCATTGGTTCAGTTTACACTATTCAAATAGTTATTGATTTGTTCAGTTTACACTATTCAAAGAGTTATTGATTTGTTCTTCCCCACATTTAATTTTTGGCACGTATGCCTAATTTAATTTTTGATAATACTATTGCTTCTGGTTTTGTGACACTTTGCTAAACGTCAAGTTCGTCGGCACTGGATGTTATCTTAGGCGGCAGTCAACAAATTCGCGACGGCACTCTCACAACGTAAACCTCTCGGACACTCGATCTTTGCACCACCGTACGTAAATTATCACCTCTCCGATTAGATTCTCAATGTCGACTGTACTAAAGTGTTCCCTTCTCAATTCCAAATTCTACTCCTTTACCTTCTTTCCAAGATCCAGACGCATCGCCACCCATCTTTGATCCTTACTTGGGGTTTTGTTTGTGTTATCCATCTGGCTTATAACAACAAGAGTTTTCGTGCACTTCAGATGGGTAACACAAGATCCGTGGAAATTGAGTGTCAGTTTTTAGATTGGTGCATTTTCAAGTCATAAAACATCTGGCATGTGAAGATATGCATTAGGATGTTCATGATTGCAAGAATTGTGTGTCGGCGGATCGAATAGATATGCATTTGTTTGGATACGTGCACTTTTTGGGTTTTGGATGTTGTAGGAGATTTAGAGATGTTAATTGCTTATAGCATACATAAGAAGATATTAATTATGCTGTTTGATTCTAGAGAATTGAAATGAATTGTATGAAATTGAGTTGAATTTAATGTTAGAGAATTTGAACGTTTAGGTCGATTGGGTTTAACCATTGAATTCAATGTTGCGTTGGGGACATGAAATGGATTATGCTATAGGTAGGATTTGTGTGGTTCGTAGAACCGCCACAGCACCACTTGACATTGCAGCTATAGAAAACACTGCGTTGCATGAGGTCTCACAAGAGAATCGCCGGAGAATGCGGTCACAATTAGAGCTCTCAAGCCGAAGAGAATGGCAACGAAGGTGGGATTCTTCCACCAAAGGAAGATGGATCCACGCCATGATATCTGATGTAGAAACCTGGGTGGAAAAGAAACATGGCGAGCCCAAATACTACTTGACTCAGCCAATATCAGGATATGGATGTGTGGGTAGTTTTTACCAGTGCGCTAGCACGGACGCTGGTTCCGTAAAAATACCACAAATAGTTCACTGAAAATTGTTCACCGAGTAGAAATAAAAAAATAAAGACGCTGGAGTTGGATTTTGTTGTAAATTGTTTTTTTAATGTTGTTTATTCTGTTAATACAAATATATACACTGGTGATTGTTTATAGCATAAATCCACAAAGTTACTGAACAATTGTTTATTGCCTAAATCCACAAAGTTACTGAACAATTGTTTATTGCATAAATCCACAAAGTTGCTGTACAATTGTTTATTGCCTAAATCCACAAAGTTACGAACAATAGTTTATTGCATAAATCCACAAAGTTACTGAACAATTGTTTATTGCATAAATCCACAAAGTTACATTTAATTCACTGAGGAATACAGGCTAAGTGACGTGGCAACAATAACGAACGGAGACACTCGTTTCTAAGGGAAAGCGAATTTCTAAATTCGAACTTCTCGCTAGAGATGTATTTATACGAGAATCAATAACATATTCTCGCGACTCCGACAACGCAATGACCTCCAAACGTGTGCGTGATTAGCTGGTTAAAAATCGACTCCCTGTGGCTATGCTCGATGCATAGCCAACCCGTGATCGAGGTGGATTTCCACTGGTATGGAGAAAAGAGAAATGACATTTTTCATTCACCCGGCAGTCAATGAGAAATCGATTTGAGACTCATTGGAAAAGTGCCCATTGTGATCGTACAGATCGGATTGAATGTCCATGCCCGGGAAGGAAGGACAAACGAAATTGCATCGGGAATTGGATGGCACGAAACGACTCTACCCAGGCAGCTGAACAAACAATAGCGACCGAAAGAGGTTGCCATGTTTATAATAGCGTTTATGGTAGGGCGGGTCGAAGTAGAATCCTCTGTTTATACGTTGTGTATGCAGAAGATCGTGGATGTTCGTTGTTTAGACAACGAATCGTTAGACATGGCCGTTGGGATGATTGTTCGTAGATAAGGCAACAGATCATGCAATTAGTCATGCGGCTGTACAAACAAGCGGCTTGCTATATCTTGGTCGTTGGGTCAACGGTTGGTAATGAAACTGTGTTGCTTGATGCCATGGCAAGATGGTGATCTTGCCATGTGTTTGTATTGCAGGTGAGAGATATCATTGAATGAATTTTATTGCAGGTTGGGAACGGGGAGTTGGGTATGGATAATGAGTGGTTCTTCGGGAAGTTTTAAAGATCCCCCACAGATGCTTTCGAGAATACTTGCACAAGTATAAGCATGTGAGTCACTCATAATGCTTGTATTACGAAGGAAAAATAGAAAATACGGAACACGTACTCCCAGAGTGTGTGAGATTCGAGACCGCACGAACGATTTTGGAGAGGTATATGCGATGGGCAGTTACTCCGAGAGGAGTAATAGAATACATGATAAGTTCCAAATAGGCATGGTCTGTAGCAAATGATATTCTATGTGACATGATGCAGAAGTTGCGACGCCACTAGCGCAGTAACAGGTAACCCCCCCCCCCCCCCCCCCCCCCCCCGCCGCGCGATGGAATATCTAAAAGAAAGTTTTTGGGATCGACGGGAATATGTGCCAGGCGAGGGGCGATTTTAGTCAGTAAAAGTCCAGCATGTCTCTGGATCGATCCAGAGGTATCTTTCGAAGATTTCCACCTTTCCACCGAAACCAAAAAAAAAAAAACTTGTGGGTTCTTGGCTACACTCTGCCCAGTTCATTGGAATGTTTTGAGCCTTGATGAACGGGATGTCGACGATCTCCCACTGTCTCGTGCTCAACAAAATTCGACACCAAACGACGAATAATATTGGCAGGCGATGCTTGTTGAAAACGATATTTTCGACGATATGCACTTTGAGTTAACACAACTGAAGCACTATTTTCAATGTATAGCGTCACTATCTCGGCAAATTGTTTTAGTGTGAAGCGATTTGTGATTAAAATTGTACCGAATTGACGTTTTAAAAACATATCTAAACGGTTGATAAAAGTCAAAGTTCTTCAATATTTACATACCTACATAAAAGATGGCGCGTCTCGTATATAGAATTACTATTTAATGGAAATTTCTTTTAATTTGTCTTTTATATCACTGATAAAACGACCTAAATTTTAAAAACATATGTAATTATCGAAATAAATTTTAAATTAAAAAATTATAGACAAGTAATACCTATAACACTAAAAACAGAGATACACTCGTTTAAATTAAAATTGGTCTATGTACACAATTGATAGAATACCGTTCAGTGCGATAATCTACGTTTTTAAAGTATTGCAGAGTTCACGTTGAGTGAATTTTGTAGTACTGTGGGGAACGAAGTCGTGGTGCTAGCGCACGACACTGGGTTCTACTTCGTGCCACCGTCACTAATAGGTAGTTCTACTGCTGAACCTGATCCGCCAAAAAAACACAAAAAGGGACTCCACAACACTATGTCCACAAATGTAACACACAAAAGCGCTCAGGAACTGCAGCACAGGAGAAGAGTCAAATGAAACACACGGCTTTAATTAATAATTAATCTTTATTGTTTTCGGTTACATGTTGACCAGGCTTATTCATTTATATTTGAAAGTCAATTTATTCAATTATTAAAAGAAAAGTTCGCTATAGCTTTAAATGTGAGACGAGTTATCAAGTCAACCAGCATTTCACAAAACGACCCGTGTATAAACGCATTTCCGCACCCGGCGGAGAGCGGGAGTGAACCGACCGTCGCGAACGGTGGTTGTAATAGGATTCCTAGAGGATAGAATTCTGGCATGCATTCCATCCTAGAATAGGGTTAAGAGAAGGGAAGAGAGAGAAAAACTTTTCTCTTAAGTGTGCGGCCGCTGTAGAAAATGCACCTTTTCAGTGCAATGGTATGAGTAAGTAAATGTATCGCCATTAGGAAGAAGTGGTAATGGTTTTTCTATTTACACAATGGGAAATGTGTATCGCTGATGATTCGAAAGGGATCGAATTGTATACATGATTACATGTGAAGAAATTCGTTTTATGGCTCTAGGATAAGATGGGAGTATTTGCTTTTGTCCGATGGTCAAAGAGCTGCCACGGCCGTGGAAATGTCAGGGACATGTGGTATGCACATGTACGGCGGAATTGCATTGGTGGAACACGGGTGCCTAATGGTAGGGAATCTATGGTGCATATGCTCGTTAAAGATTTGTTTTTAGGAATTTCAAGGTCGATTGTGTTAATTGAATGCAGCTGCTGGTATATTATTGCTGGGAGAAAAAGGTCGCCGACCAATGTGTAGGTTAAGAGATTTATCATACACATGGCGAAACTGAAAAATAGACAGCGCAATGTTTATAGTCCCTGGTGAAGGTTACATTATATGTAATTCAAATCCTTTTGTTTACAGGAATTCGTCTAGGGAGATTTGCTTGGCATCGAAGATGCCGACTTGGTTTGAGATTACTGATAAGGTAAGAAAGAAATCTTACAGGGAATTGTATGCGAAGAGATGCATGAAAAGGTAAGTTTTCTTTACAGAGACTTTAAGATTATAGATTAGATCTATATAATGCGTGAAGCATTTACAGGTGTTAATGCTGTTGCATTAGCGAAAACTTATGCGACTTGGGATGGGGTTATGGGGGTTTTTAGGTAAGTGTACCGTGGGGTTTGGCGGCATCGCCACAGTACTATATGAATGAGTGTGCAATACTACATGAATGGTTTATTGGGAATCAATTGTGCGACTAGTTTTGGTCTGCTAAGGAAGGTTTCAAATTATTATATCCAAGTTAAAAAAAAAATGGTTAGATGCGTTTTTTCTATTTTACGATATTGTCAAACCAGTGGTATGAAAGGGTCAGCACATACGCTTCAGACTACGACCGCGTACTGCGACAATGTCTCAACTGGCTACTTAGCTGTGTGGTTGCCGCGTTAATTACTTTGACTTACAGCAATGGTGAATTTTTTCGATTTTCTTGTCCGTTGACATCTTCACTATGAATTAGTATTCAGATATGTGTGTTGGAATTACCACATGTACATATGTTTGCTTAAAACGGAAGCTTTATCCTCACAACGCAATACATGATCCATGTTATATGAAACCAGGCAGTGCATGACAAGAGACACAACACGGTTAATGTTGTCAATAAAACACTGGTGGTACTTTACCTTTGTTTTACAGATATTACTACGAACATCGGGCATGGGAGTGAACACACAGAGTAAAGTCTGTGCTTTCAACCCGGCGAAGGCCAGGACGATCCTTGTTCCTGTTTAATCCAAGTTGATATGCAGTCTGCACGTGACACCCCTACTTTGGCACCCGCCAAGTAATGCATGCAGCGACATCCTGAGAAAGGTCGGCGCAAGGCTAATAACGTTTCCCGGAAAAACAAATTAAAACAAATTATGGACAATTTAACAAGTCACGGATAAGGAAAAATATACCGGTGGAGAGACTTGCTAAATAAGGCCAAGACTGGATCCTGGTTGTAGGGCGATGATAATGATGATGACCACGAACATCGTCCAAGTTAACGTGAACTTGGCATGGGTCCTCCTTAACCATTTGCCCATTTGTCCACCAAAACTATCTATCAGATAGTGTGTACCGATTGACATAGAAAATATGTTTCCAAAGGAAAAGTCAACACAGACGATCGTTCTTCAGCCGAACGACATAAAACTGAAACGGGTCTGATCATGCATTCCCTCGCATACAAGTCCAAAATGCAATAGTACACAGATATTTAAATTCACAATTTATCTTTTTCGTTCTCGTATTCCAGCAAAAAAAAATAATAAATTCCGGAGAGTCCGCACACACTTTCAGTTTTTCTTTTTTACCAAAACATGCGCATAAAAATAATGTTGGGGTGGCTTGTAGACCCAGAAGTGAGAAAAATAAGTAAAGGTGTTACCAATAGCATTAGCTTTAAGAGTATGACTAAATTTCCTTTGTATACGTGTGATATTAAAAACAAAAACTTTAGAATAAAATAAACGGCTTTTAATATTTCGCCAGATCTCCTAATTATAGGACAGTGATTGTTCTAACCCACTCTTCCTTCCAGCCTACGTTTTTTGCTCCTACATATCTAAACGAATTTCTAAGCAGTTTGACGAAACCGTGTTATAATTTAAACAGCTTTATAGATCCTCATTTATAGTAATGTTGAAAAACTTTAATCACTTATGCCTTCATAAGTAATATCCCGTCTGGCAATTCCACCACTGATATTCATCACTCGAAAGTCGCGATAAACAAACTTAGCCATGCCCTTTGTTTACTTCTCCAAAAACCAGCTAATTGGATTGTGTTTTCCAAATATTGAGATTGTAAAACGCCAGTGATATTGCCGTATAACGCAGAGACGCATTTTGGCAACAAAAAAAAAGTCTCCCAATCATCCAGAAAGGAAATGCAGTCCCTTGAGAAGACCTGTTTTTATTTCACAACTAGTTGGGTAAACCCTCAGCAGAGAATGACACTTGATTTCGACACCTTGCCCACTGATGGCGATGCTCTCGTATATCGTTTTCGTTTTTAGTTTATCGTTAAGTGCTTTTGAAAACGGCTTCTCCGTCATAACCGGAAATAGAAAATCTATGCAAACACACACTTTCAAGTTGTGTTTTGGAAACAAAACAAAAAAATGTTTCACTTTAGACGTCAATATCAGTTGAGTTCCGGAAGTGTCCGCTGATGCGAGTCCTTTGGGCACAAGATACAAAATTAACGATACGAATGTCCCTCCGTACGAGCGAACGATTTACATGCAAATATCGATTGCAGCAGTTAGACAGCTAGTTGCCAAGGATATTGCTGCAGTAAAGTCTGTATTAATCGATATACATACGGTTAGTGATGGTCTTGGCGACGATTCGAAGTGGCAGTTACTGTCCATTCGAAATAATAAAACAAAAAAGTTCACTGCCGTTACGGAGAACATTGGAAAAAAGGGGTACACGTCCCTAGATATAAGTTAGAAGATATCGTTGAGCAGACGTTTATAGTCAAGACTTTTTCTCGTGTATCTGTTTTTTAGTCCTTTTCGTTTCATTCAGCAATTGTTTAAGGTGCTATGGGAAACACCCTTTAAAGGATCCAATCAAAATTACCATGGGCGGTGCTAAGGATATCCACTTTCGTTTTCATCCACCCCATTCCTGTGTGGCTGACGCGTTCCTGGTAGATGGAAATGCAAATGCGGTTCGATGCGGTGTTGTTGTCATTTCGGAATTATTAATAGCACCGACTTGTATGCACATATTGCCTTCGATGTGCGGTTTTGAAGGATTTCATTGCATACAAGGACATGCTATCGTATTAGCTTTGGGGCAAGCAATTGGCCGTTGTTATTGGGATTGTTTGTGTAAGCTTTAGTGGTCAAAGTTCCTGGGATCAGATGTATCGAACGAAAATACAACGACTTAATTATTTAAGTTAGGGCCATTTCATCTATTTGCCCAAATGTGCAAGAATGTGTTATTTGTACAAGGATTATTCTATGAGACCTTACTTATTTACACAAGAGCGCCAATACCCGGACGCAGTGGTGGCATTGGCAAATGTATACGCGGTAATGGTCTGAAAAAAAAGCGAGCCATATTTGAACGTTACAAACTTTCATTAGTTGAAGCACACTTATTCTGACAACGTCCATTGCAAATGGGGGAGGTTGAAATCACGAAGAACAACGATATCGTCTTGAGAAGTACTTAACTCGGTTAGGTTATCAAATGCAGTTATTGGGAATTTGTATGACTTGATGGTTTGGGAAGGCGGTATATAAAAGCAAACGACGTATACACATTTTTGGCGATTATCAATTTCTATTGCGACATAGTCCAAATTGTGAGAAGAAGAGATAAGGGATGAGGTACGTCTGTTTTGGATGGCAAGCAGTGGGGGAGCTAACGGCATTTTTGTATGTTCAATGTTACCACAGCAAAATACTGCTTCATTCCTCCTTTCCATCTTTTATCTTTTATAGCCGCAGCTGCCATATTGACCATAGTTTTGATGGCGTCGGTGATCGATCGCGACTTCCTGAAACCATATTGATCACGGCCCATTGTTTTCTGCTATGGCGAGCAATCTACCATACATAATCTTCTCCAGGATTTTCCCCATTGTATCCATAAGGCATATAGGCTGATAGGATCTGGTAGTTTATCAATTCCTTTTGGCAAGAGTGTTGTATTTTCAAATGCCATCATTTAAACCTACAGTATTTTATGTATTATAATTATAATTTAAATTGTATTCGGACTCTCCTCTCTTTTCATTTAATTTTCAAGATTGCATTTAGTGTTTTAGAAACCAAAAAAATGATATTCATTTTTCATCACCCTTTCTCAAATATTTCTATTCAATTGTTGCGCTCACAATTTTATGTTATATGTTTTAATTGTTGTGTTGGCAAGGTATGCACAAAAGGGGTACTCACAGTTGGTGGTGGTGATGGTGGTGCAGATGTGGAGTTGTCCCTGTTGTGGTCTTCATATAGCAATTCATAAACATACATACAATTTTTGCCTCTGTTACGTCCAAAACCACCTACCCGTTAATACATATCTCTTTTGCACCAATCTCCACCAATTAATTGCGGTACACGCAAAATCATCCACTAAAAGGATGAAGCACTCCCCAAGCCCTAGCATTGCCCCATACATTAAACGCGCCCATATTAAATGCAATATCAAACAAATTGGACTAAACGTTTAATTTGCCCATATTGAATTCAACATAAATCCAAGACGTGATATACGAACAAGATGTTCAACACGCAAATTCCCCTGGATCCAAATCTGCGAATCAGATGACCAACTCTCAAGTAAAGTTGGTAAGAATCATAAAATACACGGCGGCAATTTTATGACTCTGTAAAGGATGGTTTACCCAAACCAATTCCCATAGACAACCTTGTTTCCTTTTCAACTAAGCCAAGGTAACCAAGCAATTAGCACCATAAAAACGAACTACACGTTCGTTTTATTATCATCATCGGCACTACAACCGGGAGCCGGTCTTGGCCTTATTTAGCAAGTGCTGAGGCTTGTTAAATTTTCCATAATGATTTCTTTTTTTCTCGGGCAAGGTTATTAGTCTTGCGCCAGGGGCTCGCGTGACAGGCGTGACAGGCGGGTATACTAACCACTATACTATCAAGGAGCCGTTTTATTATAGCACCCACAAAAGGGATCATAAATGCACATTTGCAAGATCCTTGGCTGATTGTCCCTGTAATGAACTTTATCGACACCACCCACTTTGCACACCACACACACTTTAAATCAAACGCGGTTGTAATTGTTTTATGTTTGGTAAAAAAATTGATTAACTGCACAAACTTTTCTCTCACAATAATTAATTACTGTTTTCGCTTATTTTAAATTACTGTACTTATTACACTAAGCTATTGGTTGTTTATCACTTTAATTTATTCTCATTAAATTATTTGATCCACAATTAAAAAGGATCTTTTCACTTATATGATAACACGAATTTCGTTTATTTTGAATTACTGTAGCGAGACGACATCACCAATTCTTTTTCTACCAGTCTCCTCGTACACGAACTCAACACACTCTCGATGTCCGTTCTGCACGAAGTTTTACAACCAACACGCCGAAATCAAACACTTATTTAACTTAGTAATAATCCTTTGACTCTATACACCGACTTAAACCACCCACACTTATCCTTGCTCTCATACATGTCACGGACCGTTCCCGTCAAAACTATAAAACCAACTCACTTCAAAATGTTTAACCCACTCCCTCAATTTTCGTTTTTTCATCGGACGAAAACTTTTCTTATCCTGCAGATAAAAGGATTTTCCTTTCTTTGTCTTTGCCAAATTTGGGATCGAAAGAGGAAACACAAAAGAACAATCAACAAAGGAACTTGCCGATGAGCATTTATGATCCTTTGTTTCGGTCGGCGATAAACGTACATGCAGTTCGTTTTATGGCCCGAGTTGTTTATTTTAACTTGGTTTGGTTAAAACGGAAAACGACGCTGATTGTGTTAATGGTTTTGGGCAACCATATTTCTAGATGATCATAAAATTACTGGCGCGCATTTTATGATTCTGAACGATTTTGTTTGAAGAAAGACATCTGGTCCGCACATTAGGGGATTTTTGTGGCGGACCTGTCGTTCGATTATCCTATCTAAATTTTCAATGTGAGCAAATTGAACATTAATTAGTGGTGGAGATTGGCTCCAAAGGGGTAAGTATTATGGGATGGGTGGTTGTGGCCGTAACCGATGGCACGAGATCATTACGGAAATTTGTGATTGAAAATTCCCCATTGTCTGAGCTGCAACCACAAGTTGCAATTCGATTGTTGTTGGATCGTCAATTGAACTTCACGCTGAACGCATAGGTTAAGGAGCCCGCGCTAATTATAACATATCACGCCACGGGTTTATGTGCCCTGGCGAACTATAGACCGCAAGGAACGACTATCAATAAAGGAAGATCAAAAGAGCCCTTTCCTCTATAAATTATAAAATATTTGGTGACCCCGACGAGATCCAACAACTCTCACGAGATACATCAACTTGGCCGCTGTGCTCTAGAAGTTACGGGAAGCAGATTGTAAGAAAATGGAGGATAAGGAAGCATCCAAGCTGAATACTAGGCAGAAGGTCCTGGAGGAAGAGCGGGCAAAACTGAGAGGCGCCGTCACCAAGGACGGGCCCAAAGGAAGATCAGCAGAAGAGCAAGAGTCGATCAAAGGAAATCTGGTTGCCGACAAGACATCGCCTACCGCCGAAATAACAACGAATCAGTCTGAAATAACGAGAGATTGATAAGACATTTCACGACGTCCGACGGACAATACGATGGAGCACGGAGGATGCTACAGGAACGATACGAAAACAAGAGGTTATTGGTCGGAGCTTTAGTGAACAAACTGATAGAACAACCAGCGCAACCAAACAACTCAGCTACAATCAGCCACGTGAAGGCATTGCATGACACCACTCTGGAATGCCCTGTAGCGATCCTAAATCGTTACCCCTATGCAAATCCCCACTAACATCAAATCATAACCCAAATCCCAAATTTTCCATTGCCTCATATTCAAATTCCATATTGAGTCACATGTACAACGAATTTAACCAAAAGTTAATTCATCGTACATTGACTCGATTCCTAACAACCTTGACATCATGAAATGCTAAATTCAAAACGCATTTCATGATTCCCCTTCCCAGAATCTATCCAACAAAATACTCAAACAATTCTTAGAACAAAATTCCAGTCGAAGCAAGCCAAGTCTTGCGTGTGCTTCTTGGAGTTTTGACATTAAAATAGTTGCCAAAAGTCAACTACAAAAACCATAAAAGGGCAGTGCTTTTCAATTTCGGGATCAGTAGAAGCACAGAGGCCGAACCGCTGACCGTTCAATATCAGTATAATTTCGGAGGCCGAATCGCTGGCCGATTGTCAGTCATAAAAATCACCCTTGTACTTTTATAAAATAGAGAAGAATAAAATCCCCTGAAATTGTTTTAACTCCATCTTTTCACTTTTCACTATCGACACTCCGGGCTCTTCTCCCGCCGTTTTCGGAAAGCACGGCACGGAATATAACAGCCTTCTCGGTTTGAAAAATCTGGGTATCAACACACCAGATTGGGATGCACTCTTGATGTGCACCTTGATAAAAAAAGCAAGACCGCTCAACGCATGCACTATACAAACAAAGTCTGGTCAACCCAAAGAAGGTACCAGTAGTGGAATTTCTGAGGTTCTTGTAAGCACGGTTCCAATCCCTAGAAGCCATTGAGAACAGATCGAGCAAATTAGAGTAGATAAAAACCCGCTCATCACTAACATCATCTGTATCCCCCACAAATCAACAAGGTCAAGATAGCTCAAAATGCATAGCATGCGGCCTCATGCACTCACTCTATCATTGTAAACGGTTTTTATAACAATGCGAAATAAGTTATGCAAGAATTGTCTGAAAACCGGACACTTTAGCTCCAGTTGTCAATCACGAGGATGCAATGAATGTAGTTTAAAGCACAACACTCTTCTGCATAACGACCAGAATCGTAACCAAATGAAGAACGAGAAAGAATATCTGGTAAAGCAATGTTCGGAGGGCATGACTCCAGCTGAAATGATGTGAAAGAGCTTATCAGTGTCATGGACGACAACGTTAACACGTCCAGTGAAGATGTACCGTTCTACGAACCCACAATTCCGCGCAGGTAAGGTTCCTACCTTCAAAGAACGTTCTTACCTGATAACGCAGCGCACGTGCAGTCAGACACGCGGCCAATAGTCATTACAATACCTGTAACAAAGGTCATAGAAGGCTGCAAAGTGCGAACCGATATAAAAAGAAGCCAGGAACTGAACTTCCCAAAGCTTTCAATATCAAGCAACAAGTCGATTGTAACATACCTGAAACAAAGGTAAAAGCATTCATTCATCATATTAGTAAAGATTGAAATGCGCCGCACTCCAGCACTGCACAATCCGAAATCCTGAACATCTACAGGATGTTATAAGGATTTGTTATCGCCAGCAAATTAGCCGACGAAGGATGCACGTGCGGGTAGTTGCCATAAAGACCACCAAATCTATCGGCAAACAAAAAAAACGACAACCGTAATTATCTCAACGAGATAATTCAAATTGTATGAGGTTGAAAACCTACAAGGAAACTACTACGATCCCACGGTGTCTGTTTGTATTTCACACCCATTAGAAAGATCTAATGGATTTCGGGGGTATTGACAAAAGTCAAACAAAACCCATGAACCATGCATCCATGCAAATTGCAGGATATCTTTCGGCCTTCGCGCCAGATGTGTTATGTAAATAAGGCGGCATACAATCGACAACCGTCGAACTGAATTTCGACCACCACCACGGATGGTGATAATGATGTTCGATGATGAGCGAGTTTCTTCTTTCAGGAATGAAAAACCACCCCTGGGACGTGATAACATGCTGCTAACAGAAATTCGGAAGTTCTGTTAGCAGAGCAATTAGGGAAATTTTTCCGTGTAGATACAGACACCAGTTTTGAATCTGGATATCTGTGTGGGCAGATAGTTAGTCAGATTTTGATCGTCAACGCGACGGTGAGAGCGGTCAGAGAAAACCTACCGATGCGGTGGATCAGATTCCGGAGAAATATACGAAAAATTCGATCGATAGGGAAAGCTTTGTCGTGTGTACTCTTTATTCTGAGATATATTGTGATCGAAATAATAGAAACCCTAAAAGTAAATAATAAAGAAGCAAAGTGAAGTACAATTAAACCAGCTTTTCCCAGCGTTTTATTTTCATTGTCCGTTCCGTGTCGTTCTCCGCATTAACAGTGTTCGGCGGAACACTCGGTCATCGAACTACGACCAACACAATATCGCTAAAGTGGTGACAGCCCGACGCGCGAATTTATAGTGAACACGTACAGTGCAGATTAAATTAAAACGATCATCGTGAACGTGAGAAAAGCAAACACGCCCGGAATACAATTTTTAAGTGAAAACGCGCAGAGAAACAGACAGTGACAAAACGCCAAAAAGAAATACGAACAGCGCCGAAAACAGACAGTGAGGATTGCTAGCCCAGGAAAACATAACCGCCCAGTGAAAGTGACCCAACCACCCACAGTATTAAGTGCCACAGACTGCAGCCCACCAGGACGCATGACGACGCAGCACACACACACTACCCGTAGTAAACAGAACTTTCACACACGAAATCATGACTTCTGCATAGAGCACCAAAGGCACACTCGCTTGGCTTGCTCCGACACTCTCTCGTTCGCTCGTCGCTCGCACCGAATCTGATCGTAACGAAGTTTCTGGGAAGGGGGTGGTGTGGCAACTCTAACAGATACACACAATTCACAAGCAAAAATAGTGAAGAACACCGAACGAAAAATCGAATAAGAAAAATACATCAGAACCGTATACCAAGCGATAAAATAAAAATAATTCATATCCGTGGAATATAGTCGAGTTTGGAAATCAAATTCTAAACACGGTCAGTAGCCTGGTGTGTAACGCTTAGGTAAAAAATTGTTCGTGATTCGAGCTGTCATAGCGTCTGTTCGAATCACACGATCTTCTTCACTATTATTTCAAAACGCTATAAAGACATTCACCATACTCGGCACCGCTAGAGTCAAGTTGTCAGGAAACAACGGAAGGCAGATCAAGTGCAAGGCTCTTTTGGACTCTGGATCTCAGGTCAACTTAATAAGCGAGAGAGTGGTGAGAAGATTAGCACTGACGCCAGGTCGAACAAATATGCGAATTCAAGGCATTGCACACAGCATGCAAGAGACTCAACGGAGGGTTAACGTGTTACTCACCTCTACAATAAACGAATTCTCGACCAATCTAGAAGCGTTCGTTCTGAGCAAGATCAGCACTCCCTAAACCAAGCCAGGAGATTAACGTACCATCATGGAAAATACCGGAAAACATAAGGCTGGCAGATCCAAAGTTTCACAACCCAGAACACATAGACGTGTTATTAGGAGCAGAACATTTCTCCAGCTCCTTTCCATTGGGCAGATCAAGTTAGGACCAAACCTACCAACGTTACAAAACACCACGTTCGGATGGGTAATAGCAGGGAAAAGACTACGACCAGGAACATCAACTCTCCCATGCGGAATGTACACTATCGAAGAAGAAGGCAACCAGGACACCATAAGGAAGTTTTGGGAAATAGAGGACGGAATGGACATGCCTGAGAACCAGCCCACAGTGAAGGAAAGACGCAGCGAAACCATTTTTGAACAAAACTACAAAAGAGATCACGCAGGACGATTTGTGGTAAGCCTACCTTTCTCTGAAGACTAAATTACGTGCTGGACAAAAAATGCTTAAATTCTAGCTTAATTATACTGACGTCAGTAAAGTATTCGACCAGACCTCCCACAATCTAATACTCTTCAAATTATCCGCCCTTGGCTTCGAACCTGGAGTGATGAAAAGGCTTTCTACCTATCTAAAGAATAGACTTTATTCCATGCGATTCTGGTCTCGCCCTTTCCACCTCTGGGGTCCCTCTCCTATTTATACTTGCCACTAATGATATCAATAAGGTAACTTAAGAATTCCAGCTTATCCCTATACGCTGATGACACCAAGTTATACAAGATCATCGAGTCACGACTTGATTCTGCACTGCTGCAATCAGACCTTGTCAACTTCTCGACTTGGTGTGACAAAAATCGCTTTGTAATTAACATCGCCAATGCCAATCTATAAACGTTTGCAGTAAGCGTTTTCACTCATGCCCATGTGGGGAGGAAGTAATGTATCTGCATGAGTACTCCGTTCTACTTCCTCCTCCATCATAAATGTTCCACCGAATACAAATTGACGATCACCAGGGAAAAGGAGATAAAACACACGGGAAGCTGCGGCACAGAAAATGAAACACACTGATTTAGTTTATTATTCTTGGTTTTATTGTAGCTAGACAGTAGTTGCGGTGAGTTTCTCGATTACATGCAGTTTACAATTTTAGATACTGGTCACATTTAACACATTCTAACTAATTTTAATTTTATTGTAATTGCAGCGGCTAAAAAAACTTCATTCGCGACTAGCACTCTGGTGAATGGCAAACTCTCGACTATGAGGTGTACAGGACTCGTGTCCGCAACGCTGCGGACAGCGGTAGATCGCGTGTGACCAGGCTGGTCAACAGATGGAAGACGACTCAACGATATTAATCGTTTTGAGGTGAGTTTGGCCAAGAAGAAAATGTTTCTCTGTGGTGGAAACAAGGAAGACAGACTTGGCAATGAATGTGTATGTCTGAGTGAAGATCACATTGGTTTTTTTTTCATACACAAGGCCATAGGAATAAACTTGAAACTCAAGGACGGGGCATAATGGGCATCCAAGAGATATGTCTTTGTTGAAACAAACGAATCGTATCTCGTCGGATGCTAATGGCTTTGTATTTGTTTATGCATCTAGTTCGTGAGGGAAAAGATTCGTCGAATTAGAGGACAAGGGAAATATGACCTGATGCATAGTTCGGTAATGAGGGTCGGCTAGATAAATAGAAGCCGCTCATTAAATAGAAAATGTGATTCGGATACCACAAACGATATGAATTGTCTATGGTATGGCAGGAACCTGTGTAGGAATAGCAATCTTCGATTTGCACATCGCGCGAGTTAGGGAATTTTATTGCTAGAAGAAAAGGGTCGCCGGCCGATGTGTACGTAAGGAAATTTACTTGGCGAGTTTGGGAAAATATACGGCGCAGTATTTATGATCCCTGTCATGAAGGTTACAATGTATGTAAATCGAATTATTTTGTTTACCGGAATTCATCCAAAAAAATTTGACTGGCGACGTAGATGCCGAAATTGATTGGCAATTCCTGGTAAGCTAATAAAGAAATCTTAAGGAGCAGTGGTATGCGAAGAGAATGCATGAAGGTAAGTTTTCTTTGCAGGGACTTAATGTTCATAGATTTGATCTATATAATGCGTGAAGCATTTTTAGGTGCCGAAGGTGAATGCATTGGCGAAGACTTCTGCGTCTTGGGTGATGATTATGGGGGTTTTCAGGAAGGAGAACCGTGGGATTTGGCGGAACCGCCACACCCACGTCCGTATTCCCTTCATAACCGTCCGCTGAGCATGGTCCAATCTATTCGTGATTTTGGGATCCTTTGCGACAGGGAGCTTAACTTCCTCTCTCACATTGACGAGACGATCAGGAAATCCAATTCTGCCCTTGGATTCATGAAAAGATAAGGAATTCTCCGATCTCCACGTAGCGCTATCCCTTTACCAGACATTCGTCCGTCCGGTGCTTGAATATTCTAGCCAGCTATGGTCCCATTATCACAAGACCCATATCCATAAAGTAGAAAGTACTCAACGTCACTTCCTTCGGTTCGCTCTTCGACGGCTAAGGTGGAAAAAAACCCTTTATCGCACATTAACAGCCTCAAATTAATCAACCTCAGAACCCTTGAGGGGAGCAGGGTTCTGGCTGACATAGTGTTCAGTCATCAGGTACTCTCCAACTCGGTCGACTGCGCCTACCTCCTTAACTTAATGCCTCTGAACACAAACCTTCGCAATACAGGTAATCCCCGCCTTCTCCAAATTCCCCTTGACAATACCTCGTATGATCTCAACAAACACCAATCGCGGATGCCGAGCAATATCGTCTCCAATTCCACCTTGTTCGACTTCGACCTCACTTCCCATACTCTCAAGCACCGCCTCCTAAACCATTCTCACCATCAATCTTCAGCGGCACTTCTACACCTTACTATAAACTGCCTCCATCTCTCTCCCCTACTCTTGCCTTCTGAATTTGTCCTGGTTCTTATGCTCTTTAGTTTGTAAGTTTTAGATGATTTAGTTGTAGGCACTAATCTTGCTTGAATTAAGCCAATAAATGGGGTGGAAGCCCCACTAAACTAAACTAAACTATCGCAGCAAACTATGGGGAATTTTTATTTAGTCGTTGAAGCTGCAATATTTTCGATGTTTAGGATGGACCTCGCATATGCAAGTCCGTCGTCAAAAATGTCAATAATACAATGGAAATGATCGAAGTAGACCCGGGTACTAGCAGTCGTCACTTCACCCAGAGGTTCAACATCGACCACAAACCAGTTTTCGACCATCTCCAGATGTTGAATTCACAAGTCGCTGGTCTTTTGGATAATGCACAACGCACCCAAAAAAAAAAACAGCATGATGTATTAAATTTCACTCTGTAAAGCCTTCATCAAACGAAACGGAATAGATTTATTTCTTAAACGCATTGTGACTAGGAATGAGGATGTAAGCTTGGTGTAAGTAGCAGGTAAATATATAGTAAGTACGTGTAGCACTCCACTTAAAGTTAATTCAAGTGTATACTTCCTCTACGTTGTTGACAGTAAGTGTGCGTGTATGTGTGCATTGGAATCGCTACAGCCAGTAGCCAATTTTCCTTTATAATTCACAGTGAGTTGATACAAAGTGTATTATATATTGGTGGGGATTCTTGATTAGCTCTGTAGCACTAAACAATATACTTTACTAAAGAGTAGGGTCTCTATATCGTTGTATGGCCTATTCCTATGATGCAATCCATATTCGGCGATTTCACCTCACCGCCAATTGCTACTTTCCCACAACTCGTTATACAATTTGCCATCATCATTATCATGGAGCCATTCCATCCACTACCTCGGTGAAAGCAAGGTAGTCACATTGGATATTTCAAAAGTCTTCGACAGAGTTCGGCATCCAGCCCTATTATCAAAATTACATTCATATGGAGTGGAAAATTCCGTGATGCAATGGATAAGAGACTATCTTTCTGGCCGTTCAATCCAAGTGGTTCTTGATAGAGTCAAATCTCTTTCCCATCAAATTAAAGCAGGTGTTCCCCAGGGTTCTGTACTATCACCCACTCTCTTCCTCATCTTTATAAATGATCTCTTGTCGATTACTCACAACCCAATTCACTCGTTTGCTGATGATAGTGTGGGGGCGAGATCGTGGTGAGGGCGTACGACACGGGGTTCTACCTCGTCCCCACAAGTTCCACTTAATGTTCCACAGTACATTGGAGTGACGTACAGGGTCCTAAGGAGGGATATCCTGAAGTCTGTGTAAGAAGGTAAAGCCGATCGTCCTACAGAAGGTATTTGCTACGCGTAGTAGCTGATGTGGCTTACGAGAACTGTACAGAGCAGAGTTACGAAGTGGCGAAGCAGGCGAGCTGGGTCGTGTGGAGTCAGATTGCAACCCCCGGCCGCGTACACATACGCTGTCGAGTCAAATTTTAGCTTCCGCAGAGCGCGTATCGATAGAGGAAAAGTTGGGATACATAATTTCCGAGTGCGGTTAAATGTTGAATGAAAAGAAATCGTCGCTTAGGTAAGCCAATACTAAATCCACCCAATCTCTTTCCGCGCTGCTTCGCAGTTTCTCTCAATGACTATTCGTCGTCATCGAACTGTTCGTTAAATAGAATATTGTGCTATTCACGCATAATTAAATAAACAATTTAAACTTATCCAATGAAAATCGGGTTCAACGTTAAATCCGCTTCATACAATTTAACTC
This sequence comes from Microdon myrmicae, assembly GCA_963931805.1. Classification (NCBI taxonomy): domain Eukaryota; kingdom Metazoa; phylum Arthropoda; class Insecta; order Diptera; family Syrphidae; genus Microdon; species Microdon myrmicae. Next base: position 28,943,847 of record OZ007499.1, read on the forward strand.
TACTTAGAGAGTTCTAGTGCCATAGTTCCAGACATCTCAACAGTAGCTGTGTTTCCTGAGTCATGTTAAGGTGTTGAAGCTGCGTTCCTGAATGCACCACGTTTACTTTAAAATAGCGAATTTTGTTATGACATTTTAAACTCCTTTGACTGCGAACAATAAAGATAAAAATAGTGAATTTTGTACGACATATTGAACCCTATTGACTGTAAACTATAAAGATAAAAATAAAGTAATTGTTGAGCGATTTATTTCTGGACATCCAACAATTTAGGTATTTCGCTTTCAGTCCTATGTCTGCTCGAAACCAAAGTGAACAATCCGTGCTTAGATAAGTGATGGGGGATTGAGTGAACAGTGTGTCCGTGTCTGGCATATAACCAAAACCGCCACATTGGTGACACCTAGTGTAAACACGCCACCTTTTCGAACATTGTCGACAATGACTGCCAAATTATAACTCTGGCAAATCGAGTGACTCTTCGAACAGAACAATTCTGAGCAATAAGCACCGTGCGAAGTGCAAAACTAAAAATAACCAAAGAGCAAGCAGAGCCCCGCCCCATCGGTAAGCTGAGAAGGGTGCCCACTACCCCAGCATTATCAACGTCCGGGAGACGCAGCAATTTCCAAAGATAGACCAGCAAGTTTTAAAGACCATTTGTTGTTTTTCTTCTACTCATTTCTTACTCTCGTTATACATATTTATTTCCTTTTATCTTTTATGCGAGCTCCTTCTGAGCCTAAAGTGTAAAACCAATAAGCTCCTTCCGGTTTTAAGAATCAAACATTGACTCCGTCCCAAAAGTATTTTAGAAAAAAAAAACCCAAAATAAATTTTAAGTAGCATCGAATTTTCAATAAGGAGTCCAATTACATCCGCCGACCACCACGGTCGCGCCACTCCCCGGTGCGCACGGGGACGCGAATATAATATAACTGGAGTCGAGTAATAACCCCCAGTCGTGCGTGTTACACAATTAATTTTCAATTTTAGTTACAGTTAAACATGCCGTAAAACGAAACAATTAAATACCAATAAACCTTTTAATTAATAAGTGACAAAAACAAGTGGCTTTTAATCATCCTTTTGCTATACATCCACAACTTTACGAAAGTAGTTTCAACATTAGACATGAATCAAGAAGATTAAATCTAAGCTTTCTTCAAGGAAATAACTACTGTGTCTATAGTAAAATAACAATTACTTAGTTAACACTCGAAATATCCACGTCAGGGCGATATTCACCAGCCAAAACTTTAGTTCCAACTTGTCCTACTCGAAAGTGTTGAGCTATATAGCGGCGTGCGCGAACGCTTTGATGGTTGAGATATGACTTATATAAAATTCGCGAATTTAATGGTGACGAGCGGCGACGCGACCTTCCGCTGTGATTATTCAATAGTGACTGATTGAAATTAGGGTGGAAATTGTGATTTCTGCTTTTACACATCGATCCGCCAATGGTAAGCATGCTCTCTTGTGCATTACTCAATTCCCCCACACTCATCGAGGTAGAAACGTACTAGTGTATTCATTCGACGTCGATGGGCGTAGCAAGGATGGAGAAATCAAAAGGAAAGCACAATAACCCAGGGTTGTTCTGGCTTAGTGTGTGTGTATTAGTTCCGCGTATGCAACTGGTCTAGTGACCTAGTGATGATTATGGTAGGTTTTATAGGTCATCGAACTATGGAAAGACAGAATTTCAGAGGAGAGGAAAATTTAGCTGGTGGTATTCACCTGCAAAAAGAGATCATTGATCCCAAGCGAATGGATGATCTGATGAAAAGCCGAAGTGACGCCAAATTGGCTAGAGTAATTTATCATGAAAACTAATTAGATATTTTGATAAATTCCCCAGCGGTTTCGCTATGATGCGACGTTTGCTTCGACTTGTTGTTGCTACCCGACATGATATGATTTCCGATGGAAATCTCATGGGCTGGCAAAATGGAGTTGCCGTATGGCAAAAGGTGGATGAATTCAATTCTGCATTATCTGCATAGAATAATGAATTCAGCTATGCTCTTTTACAGGTAAAATAGCCGAACGGTGGGATAAGGGATAATGTGACGCGCTGTTAGCGGTCGAAATTAGGTATAGAATTGTGGGTTGGTTCTCCATATAATATAGAGAAACCCCACACTTACGCTTGATACATTGAATCCAGACCCCAACAAGATATATCAATGGGGATTATCTAACCGAGTAGAATTCAATGCCCTAAAAGCTCAGTGCTGCCTCTTGTCGCCAAAGGCGAGCCCCAAAGTGAATATACTGCCTATGAACGACACTTGCACCGACGAAGCCAAGGAATTATCAATCCTCGGCACTCGAATTAATTCGACTGTAAACTGGAATGACCACATATTTGAAGCTGCGAAAAGTGCAGCCAAATGTATGGAGTTCCTTAGAAGATGCAAAAGATACTTCACTCCATTCAACCTGGCCACTATTTAAAAGGCGTATATTCACCCAAACATGGAGCTCAACTCCCATATTTGGTCAGGCGAATCCAAAAGTGCACCACACGTGCTTGACAGGATACAAAAACGAGCAGTGAAACTTATTGGGGATCCAGCTGTAAGTCGATCAATTCCGTCGTTAGAACACAGGCGCAACGTATGATGTCTATCTCTTTTCTATAGGTATTACCACGGTCGTTGCTCAACTGAACTTGCTGAATGTGTTCCGCCCCTTCAGACATTTTCCCGCGGTACCCGTCAATCTGTGAATGTGCATCAGTTCACGTTGAAAGTGGACTTTAGGCGCACAAATCAACATAGAGAGCCATTCTCTAGCCGAACCTGTGGGGAAGAAGTATGTGCCTAACTAGGGCACGAGATTCCCTTCTTCCTCCATCATAGTTGTTCCACCGATACAACTTCACGATTGTTAGGAAGTCCGCCGAAAATAACAATCACAATCACCAAACACACTGACAACAATAGACGCCCAGAAACGAAAAGTACGATGCAGCAAAATGTCACTGAGGTTCCGCGGGGAAGAAAGTCAAATGCACTGTCCACCAAAAGAAACAAAACAAGTACATCGTCTCAGCATACCGTCCACAGAGGTAAAACCAAATGAAAACACTTGCCGCTTGTCGTCTGTAATTTATAACTTTTATTTTATCGGTAATTAAAACACGCACGGTGCGGACTTAGTTTTAATTAATTTTAATATGGATTAAGCACTACGACACGACTCTTAGAAACCACACCGTACCGGCGCCGGTACGGTGGACGGCGGGACCCGACCGCCTTGAAGGTTGAAAAACGACTCATCCGATATCTTCTCCGATAAGGATATCGTTTTTACCTAACACCAGAGACACGTAAAGTCTCTCTTGGTGGTATAGGAAACCAGATCTTGTGATAAAGGTCATGGTAGTATGTGTGGTGATCGTTCAGATCGATGCTATTCACACGTGCAGTGGAACGACGAAACAGGCAGGCGGCAAAGACAAAAGGAAGAAAATGACCAAATGCGCCGTTGGTAATGCGGGTCATTGTTTACGTGATGCCTCGTCGCTTTATCGACGTTGGGAGAAAAAAGGTGCTAAAAACAAATTGGATGTTTATGGCATCTCTGGCTGCAGTAGAAACCGGGTTCATATTTGCATTAGGAAATGCTGGAGAATTTGGTTTCGGCGTCTATTGCGCTAATTATATGCAGCTGCTTGGGTTGTTTATTGATAAGACAAACAAAAAAGGTTGCCAGGCAATGTGTATGAAAAGGTACATGACGCGGCTGGGAAAATAGACGGCGCAATATTTATGGTCCCTGTCATGACGGTTACATTGAATGCAATCCGAATTATTTTGTTTACAGGAATTCATCTAAGGAAATTTGACTGGCGACGTAGATGCCGAAATTGATTGGAAATTCCTGGTAAGCTAATAAAGATATCTTAAGGAGCAGTGGTATGCGAAGAGAATGCATGAAGGTAAGTTTTCTTTACAGCGACTTAAAGATCATAGATTTGACCTCTTAAATGCGGGCAGCATTTACAGGTACTAATACTGTTGCATTAGCAAACTTAAGGGAGTAGGGTAGTAGTTACGGGGGTTTTTCAGGTAAGTAGACCGTAGGGCTTGGCGGAACCGCTACAAACCACACGAATGTGGAATGTTCTGCCTGATCAAGTGTTTCCTGGTCGTTGCGATGTCCAGACATTCAAGGCAAATATACATCGACACCTCCTTTCCTTATCCACTTCCTCTCCATCCGCTCGCACTGTGCTCTGACATTTAAGGGTACTTCAAAATCCACCTTTGTGCGCGCATTAGTGTAAAAAAAAATCATCGGCACTACAACCGGGATCCGGTCTTGGCCTTATTTAGCAAGTCTCTTCACCGGTATCCGGTCCGTATCTGAGACTTGTTAAATTGTCCATAATAATTTGTTTATCCGGGTAAGGTTATTAGCTTGGCGCCAATCTTACCAGGATATGGCGCACCAATAATCCGGATAGAACTGCCGGTATGCCTGCGTCTTTTTTACTCGTACATTCCACATGAGACTTAAACCTTAGCTTAATAGATTTCTTTCATCGTATGTTCTGATTTCTAATCCACTCCCTTTTGACTTACGCCTATTATACAATTTGTCATAGGCCCAATTTGTGTTATTTGCGACATTGCCTTGAATATTTGAATGTCGTACACTTGTTGACGTACACATTTAACAAAAAAATAGCGCTAAAGTTAAACTTAGTTCACTGCTCCACTATCTCTACGTTATATTCGCTATGGATTTGTTTGTATGTGCATTGGAGTCGCCACAGTCAGAGGCTTTTTTTTTCCTTTTTTATAATTCACAGTGACTTGATAAAAAGCATGTTGTACAATATATTAGTGGGATTTCTTGGTTAGCTCTGCATAGCCAAGCAATGTATTTTACTAAAGTGTACCTAACACTACACATAGCTTAAAGATTACTCCTACGGTGCAACTCGTATCAGACTATTTCTCTTCGCTGCCACTTGGAAGAGCCCCACTTTTATTTATTGGTGTCATTACTTTAAATATTTGAATGTCGTACAGTTGTTTGCCATTCGTGGACACGATTAACCAAGAAATAGCGCTATTTATTACCCATCGGTGCACAATAAATCCTTTAATTTTGGTCAGTAGCCCATTCGTCTTTTGTTTCGCCCTAACCAAAATCTAGTTTCCAGAAACTGCTACAGCAAGCCACGGACCGGTTATTCGAAAGTTGAAAATGAAAAACAATAAATATGTAAAACCCAATCTAAACTTAGTGGCCCCACTCGTTCGGGACGCAACTCCCTAAGATCGTTTTAGAGAATTAACAAAAATGTTCCGCAACTTATCTGAACAAAACACATTTACGGAATTGAGTCGCATTCGCTGAGCTAATTCCGTTGTCAACCCATAAAAAAGCAAAGCAAAAAACGACTTGTTGGTCTAAATGCAATTACATTACCCTAAGGGCGGTCCAGAACCATGCAACAAATTACTTCTACGGATGTTATAAGGAAACACAATACACCAACTGAAGGAGCAACTACGAAACTGATGGCAATGGCGTCGTTGTTCTGTTTGGTATTTGGAATTCCGAGAATGCAGACTTCAAGGACCTCCTGTGGGACACGCGCCACATATGTGCTCGAAATTCATTCTGTTCAATTCGGCCGGGGGTTTCCGTTGCACTTGTATTCGCAGCGTTTGCTAAAATTTCTAATTCGAAATATTACAATATTAAAGGACACTCGGCTGTGACCGTGGCGTGCAGTACGTGAACTAATCGAATTCACAAATTGCTTTGTAGCCAGTTTGCTTGCCTGGTGGGGGGACAAGCATATTTCCATAAAATTTCGACTCCAACATTCCGCCACAGCTTTTTCTATCTACGTAGCACGATAAGTTTTTCTCTCCAGCTGGCCCAGAGCAATGCAGGATAATCATCTTCAATACGGTCACTCGGTCTATTATCGTGTACGAGAAGTGCATCTTGAGCTCCAGGGGGGCATCCAGCTTCAAAATATGAAAGGGCAAAAGCATTTTTATCTGTTGCACTGGCATCAACATGAGTATTTGTGTGTGACAGGATTGCACCACCGACACCTACCCAATAAAGAAGCTTTCTTGAGGATCCTAATAGACAAATTCATGAAATTTAGTCTTTGAAGCTGTTCCAATGTATACGATAAAATATGACGGCAATGTCCGATTCGACGGAGTGGACATTGGTGGAAGAAAAGCACATACAGCAAGTACGAGATAAAATATACTCGATATTCAGAAGAAGGAGCACCAAGAGTGCAAGATGATTTATTCATAATGTGAAAAGTTGTTCCTTCTCAGAATGCCCGATCCTTGGCTGATATGCCATCCTTTGTGGGTAACTGACAAAAACTTGCAGATGAGTATGCGCCACGTATGGGGAAGCATTTATTGTGTGACCATAAACTTTTGTCCTCTTCTTTGTGTCCCTCAACCGCAGGCATCCCACTGGTGCATGATTTTAAAGATAACCACTTTGGAATAAACCTCTGTCCAATATTCTTTCGACCCGTCCATCCCCACAAAACGGTAGTTATACACTTGTGCATAAGTGCACATCCTTACTGGCGATTGACATATCGTTTTCCTGTCATCGGAAAGTGCCACTTAAGTGTGTTTGGCTTGATGGTTGAGAACAGTTATCCTTCCGCCACAATGTACGCTATTCCGTCTGGTATTTGAATAAGTCATTGACTTTGAATAACTTTGTTTAATAAGAAAATTGACCGCATCCTCATTCCTTGTACCTTTGTCAATTTCGATTCGTTTTTCGTACTCGGTCTTCATTCTGTTTCCTTAGGCTCTTGTTCATCCATAAGAAGACGAACTTATACATGTGGGTTCGTCCCGAATCCGTGGCAGTGTACGCGCCAGAAGGACAGGGTGAGTAAGGTGATTAATTAATGAATCGCGCTATTCCTTTGGTAAGTTGTAATGGCACTGGTACTGAAATATGTCCTTAAGGAATAAGTCCTCCGCCACTCAAGGTAGTGAGATAAAGATAATAAAATTAATCGCCAAGGCAATGTGCAGATAAATAATTCAAAAAAGGCGCAGGCAAAAGTTTCACTCGACGAGAACGATTAACATGAATTCAAGATGAAAAGTGAAAAGTAATGAGCTCTGTAATGGATTGGCTTTGTGGCTAATATTTCGGTTATGGACTCCTTGGCATTGAGTTAAATTAAACGCCCATTAACATAAAAGTTTGCGCTAACTTGTAAGTTAATTATTCTGTTGCTTGCTTCAAGAAATTGCCTCTTTGATAGCCCTTTATAATAAAACCTCTGGCGGGGGCATCTGACGCACAACCGAACTAATATTATAGTATGCCTTATTCCTAAAACATATTTCCCGTACACTGAATTTTAGTGGCTTGCATAATATCGAATACGCTTGGTGAGTTGCTCTGTTTGGATGTTTCTTGTAAGAGAATTATCAACAGATATGTCAATAGTTGGAATATTAAAGGCTGGGGGTAGATTATATAATTCACTTCCAACACAGTTGGTGGTTGTGTACAATAGTTTCATATACAATGTAATCCAATGGGTGACATTGTGGGCATTCTCGGTTGTCTTTTTCCTTGTTATGCGCCTCAGGGGCACTGGTTCACAATTACCCAACTGGTCCTGATCAACACTGCCTGACTCCGTGACGGGGATCGCCGTTGGAATGCCACAATAATAAACAGCAAAACTCAACTATTGCTCCTTTCTCGTACATTTATTAAGTAGATTAAAATTGAGTGGTAGTAATACAATAGCTCATCTAACTTAATGTAAACATTTAGATGTAAAGAAAGTAAACGCTAAAAACTAAATAAGAGTTGCACTGGTTAACGCTCGTTTGTTAAAAACTTGGTCAGTGTTAAGTGTGGTACACAATAATTCAGTTAATTTAATTTAAACAATTGATCAACGATGAGTTGTAGTACAAAATAATTCAGTTAATTCAATTTAAACAATTGATCAACGATGAGTTGTAGTACACAATAATTCAGTTAATTCAGTTTAAATAATTGATCAACGATGAGTTGAAGTACATAGTAATTCAGTTAATTTAATTCAATCACTTTAGAAGTTAAGGAAAGCAAACGATAAACATTAAATAAGCGCAGCCCTGGTTACATTCGAACACAATGACGGTTAATGGTAGACTCCTCAAGCGTTGTTTAATGTGGAGGCCCGACTTACCCCCACGGAATCTGATGGTCGACTGAAGATTCCCTCCGAAACGACAGAGTACCAAACTTCATCCATCGCTTCGGTTACCAATAGGTGATGATCTTTCATGGTTGGTGATGTGCACGCACACAGATATGATTGCCTCGCACGCTCATGCTGTATGTCCATGAGCACGCGAACCGTGGATACTCGAATTCCATAAAAGGAAATGTTTGCATCTGGGGTGTATACCCGATCAGTAACTGCGTACAGCATTTACACTGATCGTGCACATATCGCTGGCGTCTGCTGATATGACCTGCCCTGCACGTGTGTGGGGAAAATGCTTGCTTCTTGTATGCATGGACAAGTTCGAGGATTTATGTCGGTTACGTAATGTCGTAACCGAATTGGATTTTAGAACCACGCTGCGTTGTATGCAGGCATGCCCTTAGGGGAAATGCTTATAGGACGCTAATGCTTGTTGATCGGTTTACCGACCGATGTGCTTGAAGGAAAAAGGAAAAGAAGAAATATCTCTTGCATGTGTGCGGCGGAATTCGTTCGGAGACATGTGTAATGAAATGGTTCGGGTCATGTCTGTTTGGTGCTGATGGATTTTGCATCAGCGAATATTATGGATTTACAGCATTTCATGTATTTGTAGTACAAACTATGGAAAGGTAAGTGCAGGCTTTCATGTTTTGGTGCTCTAGGGAGCAGTTACTTGAATGGTTAATGGGAAGGTAAGCAGTGGCGTTCAAAGGAACCGCCACAACATCACCTTCAAATATAAGATGTTAGACTTATTCGAAGAAAAAGCAAATCGACTGCAGTCGTCGTCGAATAAGTTAATACGTGACGCAGAATTCTACGTTACAATAGAATATATAAATTGATACCAAGGAATATATAACTATTTTTGTGTTTTCAACTAGACAATAAGTATTAAGTGACTATAGAATTTAATTGACAATACCAATTGCAATTGGAGGTGTTCACTTTAATGATTTTAATAAATGAATTTCCGGTGTGGATTAAATAACTCCCCTTTTTTGCATTTTCAACAAAACAATAAGTTCTTAAACTGCGACAGCAAAATATTAAGACACAAGTTGAATTTTGTCGAAAAACATTCTGCACGATAGCTGAATTAAGGATGCGACCCCCCCCCCCCCCCCCCCCCCCATTGCCAGGGAGCAAGTCAATAAAAACCACCATTAAATATATATAACAATTGAACGATTAAAAATATATATGTTACAATTGGGCGGCATATAGACGTAACAACCGTAACCTCATTAACAACGGAAGAAGGAAAAAAGTATGCCATTCCGGAGGAGTTCACTTTTATAAATGCCCATGAAGAGCTTCACGAAACAACGTACACCAAGGTAAAAAATAAATTAAAACATGGGTGTGATGAAGTAAGTGTATGGATTATAATAACAAAAAATTAGAAGAAGTATATGTATATGCGGCTGGCTATATAGAATTTAACAGACAGTTTTTAGATGCGGTTAAAGAGGAAAACAAGAGTTAAAAAGAAAAATTGGATTCGATTAAAATATTGTAGAAATTACTTGAGCCATCAAAATAAAAAGAAAGGGAGAAAAACTTTAAATACATTGCAGATAAATATATATTATTATTATTATTATTTACTGGCCTATAGGAACCCGGAAGTTCATGACCTCACCGACTCGGCTCCGCCATTGTTCTCTCTCCTGTGCGCTCTCCTTCCACGTTCGATCATCCGATCCGATCTCCTCGAGGTCCAATCTAACATTGTCCTCCCATCTCCGTCGCGGCCGTCCTGTCGGTCTCTTCCCCGTTAGTTTACCGTCAAGAATTCTATGCAGGGTCCTATCATCGGCCATTCGCGCTACGTGTCCGGCCCATCTTAATCTTCGTGACTTGATTACTCTCACTATTGTAGGTTTGCGGTAAAGCTCTTCCAATTCGTGGTTGTGGAGTTTCCTCCATTGTCCTGACTCCTCGTCATATTTACCGCCAAATATACCCCTTAAAACTTTATTCTCGAATACGCGGAATTTGTTCTCTTCCCGTTTTGTGAGAGCCCATGTTTCGCATCCGTATAGAGCAATCGGCATGATTATGGTTCTATAGACACGGAGTTTTAAGATAAATATATATTAGATATTAAATCTCAAATGCTGAACAAAGGATGGAAACATTTGAAAAAGAATGTATGAGATTTAAAATAACAAAAAACAATACCAAAATCAAAATGCTGAGACTGTTTTTAGAAAAACAGGCGATGACTGGTACCGTGCATCATACATTAAATTATCGACAGAGAAAAATTGGGAAGAATGGAAAAACAGATTCTTAGAATCAGTTGCATATAAAGGATGGAACACATAGAAATTTGTTCTAACATTCGAGTATAAAAAAGGATCGCTGATTGATTATGCTATGAAAAAAAAACCCCCCTTTGTAGAAACCTTGACGTGGTGCGGGGGCTTAAACTACAATGAATCACTCAGGCTATGTTGACGGAAGCACACGCCCATGTCAGACAGCTAGCGAGGAGTAACACACAAAGATCTACCACCCCTAACCCTGGCTGTTATGCGTCGTCGTGCCCATTGGATGGTTTGCAGCCAGGGTATACCGGCTGTATTATAACGGCGCCTCTCTGACACCGGGTCGAATCAGAGCAGTAAACAGACCTTATCATATCAAAGAGGGACTGTGCTATGGCGGACTATTTGAAACCACAAGACTTGTGAGAACAAAAATGAAATATACAAAAAACAATCCCACGAAAAACCCGGTAGGCGTCTGTGTGATGAGCCGACACTGACGTAGGTGACCAAATCATCAATAAAACACCGACTCGGCAAAAAGAAGACGTAGGGAAAACGGAAAAAGCGGGATATACGCGCCGGCACGTGGAATGTTGGAACCATATATAAACCAGGCGCGACACATACGGCCGTAGAGAACGCGATATAATACAAAATGGAGATCCTCGCGTTTTAAGAAGTCCGACTCCCGCATCAAGTAATCGTACCTAACGGGCTTACACTGTCGGGTGGAGGTGCCGATACACATTACCTCGGAATTAGCTTCATCATAAGCAATAAGATTACGCACTGTGTAAAAGATGGAAGATTTATTAATAACTAAAAATACAGGATTTGTGGTACAATTATGTATTTATAAACGTGCATGGCCCAACAGAATCTACCGACCAAAGAACCGCAGGACATGTACGAGGGTTGCCTTTTATATTTCGGGATTAGAGAACAAAAACAAATATTGATCATCGAAAATCACTTTATTGTTTTTCAAAATATTCCCCATGAAGATCTATACACTTTTGCATGCGTTTGAACCAATTGTCGAAGCGCCTTTGCCACTCTGATTGAGGTATCTCCAACACATGCATTCTGAATGCAGCAACCGCTTCTTCAGGTGTCGAAAAACGTTAACCTCTCAGTTTGTTTTTTACGTACGGGAATAAAAAGAAGTCATTCGGTGCCAAGTCAGGACTATACGGCGGATGACCCATCAAATCGATGTTTTGGGTGCTCAAAAATGCAGTTGTCGCAACCGATGTGTGAGAGCTCGCATTGTCGTGGTGAAGAGTGATCCGTCTTCGGCGGTTGGTTTTCCTGATTTCTTGGAAGACAACTGGCAAACAAATGGTTGTGTACCACTCAGAATTCACTGTTCTGCGTTGTTCTAGTGGTACGGTAGCGACATGTCCAGTTTTTCCGAAAAAACAGGCGACCATTTGCTTGGAAGTGCTTCGTGCGCGAACAACTTTTGTTGGATTTGGCTCATCTTGAAACACCCAGACAGTCGACTGCTGTTTTTTTTTCGGGCTCATACGCGTAAATCCACGATTCATCACCTGTCACGATGTCATAGGCGTGTTTCGAAGCACCGCGACCGTATTTTTTGAGCATTTCTTTCGACCAATTGACACGAGCCTTTTTTTGGACGATTGACAAATTGTGTGGGATCCAACGCGAACAAATTTTTTTGTTTATGCAATATTGAATGTATGCTGGTCCCACTAACGCCTAAGGTTGTCTCAATCTCACGATGGGTCACATGACGATCTTCCAATATCAGTTCGCGCACAGCATCAATGGTTTTCGGAACAACAACTGATTTTGGATGACCTTCACGAAATTCATCTTGGAGTAAACTACGACCACGATTGAATTCGCCATACCATCGATAAACACTGGTCCTTGATGGAGCTTCATCGCCAAAAATTGAATTAAGTTCATCCATGCACTGTTGCTGAGTTAGTCCACGCCGAAAGTTGTAAAAAGTAATCGCACGAAAATGTTGACGATTTAATTCCATTTTTGGGCCGAGATGAATCTTTTAAGTTACTGTAAACAACACAAATAGCGCTCGTATGTCAAAACGTTCTGAGTGCGTATAACCTCAAAAATGTCCAACTTTACGACAGAGCTATCAATTGCCGGATTGCAACACTAGGGTCGCCAAATCCCGAAACATAAGAGGCAACCCTCGTATCACGAGACCCTAGAGGAAATATTTGATGGGATATCATCATACGATGTTAAAATACTCCTCGGCGAGCTCAGTGCGAAAATTTTAAAGGAAGATATCCTCCAACCAACTATAGGTAAACAAAGCTTACACGACGTTTCAAGTGATAATGGAATTCGAATTGTTACGTTCCAATCGTCAAAAGATCTGGTAGAAAAAAGCGCGACTTTCAAGCACAAGCAAATCCATAAAGCCACATTGATATCACCCGACGGCGTAACGCATAACCAAATAGACCACTTCCTCCACTGAAACATCCTTGACGTAAGATCATATAGGTGAGCAGATTGCGACTCCGATCATCTGCTAGTGATAGGTAAAATTAGCAGTCAGCTTGCAGCAATCCCACATGGGTAGTCACGGGAGACGAGCAAAAAGTTCGACATTGATAAACTAAAAGACCTACACAACAAGGCGGAATATCAAGACGAACTAACGAATAGATTTAGAATCCACGAGAATGGGAGTAGTCATCATCATCATCAGCACTACAACCGGGAACGGTCTTGGCCTTATTTAGCAAGTCCTGAGGCTTGTTAAATTTTCCATAATGATTTGTTTTTTTCGGGCAAGTTCATTAGTCTTGCGCCAGAGGCTCCCGACGGGGAATCGAACCCCGGTCTCCCACGTGGCAGGCGAGTATAAACGCGACAATTCAGAAAGAAACAATGAGACTTTCCAAACACAAAAAAGTGCGAATGGGAAAAGACTCGCATCGCAATAGTCCTAGAAAATTCCAGAGCAAAGAACATCAGAGGTATGTATGACGGCATAAATTCAATTAGAAATGGCTACCGGGTTAGAGCCTAAATAATTCGAACCACAAACGGCTGTCAGGTCACAGAAACAAAAAATATCGTGGCAAGAGGGAAGCAGTACTTTGAAAACCTGCTCAATGTGCGCACCCATCAACCACAAATAAACGCACCAGGTGTACATACAGCCAACTTTCAAAATATCTGGAACCAAATGACCTCCTCAATTACCGCCAATATGGCTTTCGTGACAACGTGTCCACGGGATATCTGATGAAGTACCTTACCGAGAAGTGGAGCACTTCCTCCCACTACCCCGGCGAAAGCAAGTTTGTCACGTTGGACAGCGTTTGGAATCTAGCCCTTTTATCAAAATTACATTCCTATGGAGTAAACAATTTCTTGATCCGATGGATAGGAGACTATCTTGCTGGCCGTTCAGTCCAAGTCCATCTTGATGGTCTCGAACCTACCTCCCATCAAACGAATGCAGGTGTTCTTCGGGGTTCGGTACTATCACCCACTGTCTTCCTCATCTTTATAAATGATCTCTTGCACATTATCCACAGCCCAATTCACTGGTTTGCTGATGATAGCACGTTGAGTTTCTTATACTCATACGAATATTCTCGACCAAACTCTTCGAACCTCATTACCAATCAGCAGGTTATGCTTAAGACATAGAAGTTCGACCTCAACAAATGATTTGATATAATTTTTTATTATTTTATTATCTAACTGAGTAGAATTCAATGCCTTCAAAACTCAGTAGTGCTTCTGTCGTCAGAGGCGAACCCCAAAATGAATATACTGTTGGTTAATGGCACTGTTACGGACTTACCTCGCGCCCAGGTCTCCCCTAACATCCACAAATCCCCTTTCGTAAAGTTCCCCCCTCTACTTCTAAAAGGTGAACAACTCGCCAAGTAGCTAATTGGCATAAACTACTTTGTGCAAATTCTACTTGGTAGAGAAAATAATAATAAAACGGCGTTGGCGCCGAATAAAATAATAAAACGTCAACGGCGAAAACAAATTTATTGACATTCGACGTCAAACCAACGTAAGAGAACGACAATCGATAGTGTGTACCGAAAGAAATTAAGGAACTTCAGAGGGTCTAGCGTGTTAAAAGGAAGGAAGTTATTAATAATCCAGATCTAGAATCTTTGTCAGATCCAAAGTAGATTGATTCTTGTGTTAGTTTTCTACAACTCAATTATAATGAATCCGCATTGGAGTTGTTGGATTTAAATAACCAACCAACGGATGCTGAACAGGGGAGCAGCCCTTCAACGCCCCCTGCACCCTGTCGGAGAAAACAACCAGCAACCAACACATCAAAAAACACATAGCGACCGCTCAACGGTAGACTAAAGACACGTAAGTCCCCCAACTTACTCTCAATTTGAATTAAACTATATTAATCATATCAACTATATTAATTATATATATTAATATTAAATTGTTGTTAAATAACTATAACATCACTTGCGTGGGGATTCTTTAACCCCCTTCCAAAGAATCTCCCATTGCCATAAATTACCTGTCCCCCAATTACCTACAAGTGAGCTTTTCCTTACAGCTGAAAATATAGTTCATGGCAAGATGGTAATCATCAAACTTTCACCAGCATTATAAACCCCAAAAGCTAATTCAGCTACCTCATCAGGTAACCAGCTTTGATTCATGCACAGGCCAATGCTCAATACCAAGAGGCATTTCCTCTTGCATGTGCATGACATGTTTATTCACATCACCGCTGAACCATCGGCCGATTGTATAATCAACAACCTACAGCGCAACCATTGCTGGCCGCCTAAAGGAATTTCTATAAACGCAAACACACCGACCGATGGAACGTTGGCAATCTGCGTGCAAGCTAATTGACGCTGTATGCAATGGCCAACGAATAAACAACGCTCTCTTCCTATCCTGAGGTTCGCAACACTTGCGGCAATTCCCTTTCATCGGGTATCAACCGATCATGGAATTTGGGCATGGAAATGATCATTGTTTAGACAATCTTACCCATGCCATGCCCTATGATCACCAACAGCAAAGCAAAGCAAACACACAGTACCTCACTGCGTTTGTTTTGTTTGCTAACCGCTGGTCCATGGTTCCCCTGGGTGAGACGTTAGCCTACACATCTGCAGGTCAAATTCCTCACCACCATATCCCTGTACGAGCATATTAACCAAACCCTTGGCCACCGTCGGCAAGATTTCCGTTGACTTAATGCTAACAAAATGTATTCCATCCTAGAGCACCAGAGCCACACGGCTAAAACAAAAATAATGCTTGCAATTTGGTGAATTTTAGACCTTAGAAAATGGAAACATAAGACGAAAACACAGTAAAACCAAAAAGTATCACCGAGGTATACTGTCTATCAGCGCAGACATCTAGAAGGTTTTCCTGCAATGTACGTGTGACATGCCATAATTTACATAGACTGGAGAAACTTTGTTTTTTGAAATTGGGGGTGGAGACGTCACGTTAAAGTTAGGCGCAACACTACGGTAATCATTACTGTCGTTAGGTTAACATCAAGTACTGCAATTATAATAAGTCTTTGTACTCGACTGGGTAATTTTGTGCTCTAAACACTATTTACAATTTGCCATCCACTACATCTAGCAACCTTGCATACGTCCTCTCATATAAACGAAACTCACATGCGGATAACTTGCGCACATAAATCCCATACCAAATGAAAACACCATCAACATCATTCAAACTATCCACAATGGATTCTATTGAACTTTTCACAAACCATCAGCACTTGAATATTTTTCGATTTCATTTCATCTGAAAGCGATATTCAACTCCATAGACCGTATGGCAGTCAACATGCTGGCGTTGAGTTCAATTTATTGCTCCTGACATGATAACTTCATCGCCAGGATTCACTTTCACGATCTGCCCCTTATCTCCGTAATGATGTTGAAAAAAGCGAAAACACACAAAAAGGAAACTGACAACAACAAGGAAAGTGTATATACAAGAATAACACGGAACGTTTTCTTCGTAAGCCTCCGAAGACGGCCGTCAGATATTCTGCGATTGTGGGTGGTGTTGATTTCGATTGCTATTCTTCCCAGAAGTTTTACAAAAACAGATGGAAACTTTACCGTTTCATAAGCATCCACCCCCACGAGCAAACGAAACTTTCTCTCTGAGGCTTTGGATGTAGTTATGGCTATCAAATGAAATAAAGATAAGGACTTAAAGAATGAAAAAACCAACAAAAAAAAAATAAAAAACAAAAACAAAAATGAATAAAAAAAAAACAAGCCAAGAAAAAGTATCTAAGTAAAAAGGATATCGTTGGAAAGAATCAGCAGGAATTCAAATATGCAAAACGGGCGCCGGCATCATTCCATTTTGGTGTAGTGGTTGAATGGTTGTTTCATAGATGCCACTCGTCTCAATAGGGACGAAAAGTTTTTCTTGAAAACTCCTCAAGAGCGATTTTCCGAGAAGGCTACGGCCAGTCATTGCCAGTTAGCCAGATACAGATATTTTCACAAAACGAATGTTTAACGTTCATTTGTGGTCTTTTGATCAACATACAATTTGCGTAAACAAATTCGGCTAGAATTAAATAAATTAGTTTCTTGTAATGGAGTGTTTGATAGGGACACTTAGATACTTATCTTGACGCGATTTATTTCAATCTTCGCGAAAGTTGACCCAAGTAGGTTACAGTCAATTATATTCAGATAAACGAAGAAAATTTTCCTTACCAAGGTTTTTGTTATATACTGGGCTCACAATTTGTGTTGTCTGAAGTAAGACCGACGTATAAGAATTTATATGTGTAGACTTCGGTTATATAAGTGAGCTCATGGTGATTAATGGGTGTTTGTAATCCCTGAAACCTGGAATAATATTTTGAGTTTATGTTATCACAGTTTTAATAAATCGATGCCAAATGAATGTCAATTGAATTGAAAATTTCGCTGCGATCAGTGCAAGATCCAACTTTGAAGTAATTTTTACATTTTTCAACATTTTTTAATTCCGTTTTTTTTCCCTAGATTCTAAATTAAAGGCTAGACAAAAAATGCTTAAATTCGAACTTAATTATCTTATGTTATAACTTACTGGTCCTACGCAGACGCTCGAATCTAAACTTTACATGTCTATTGTACAATTTGCCTTTCGATGACAGAACTTTGTTCGTTTTTTAAGTATGTTTATTTTAATGACAAAAAAAAAAACTAGAAAACTTTGTGTCAATTTTGTTTTTTTTTTCTAACTTAAAATTATTGTTTTTAATTGCTTAAGAACCATTTTAATACAACTTAAATCTTAATCTACCCTAATTCTAGAAAAGCTAAATCTGTGTAAGCTGGTTGATGTTGTAGTTACTTTACAGACTCTGGTACACAAGTCCTTACTTGCCATTCAACGACCAAAACCGTTGGTCTTGTTTAATAATGTCATCCCGGAATCTAAAGGAAATAGCTCTTTTAAACCGCAAAAGTACTTCTACAGTGCGCGTGGCTTCTCGATCGTAGCACAATCGGTCGTCTACGGAAGATCTAAGTACATGTCAAATCAGCGGAACTCAAGATCGTTCATATCAAGTTCGAGGTACGCCTCTGGTGGAACAAACCCATTGCGGCGCACCCTCTCAAAATACAAAGTATTTGTATAATAGCCTCCGAAAATAAGGTTATTGGATGCAACTATTTATGTAGGCTTCGTTATATAAGGTTTCATTTGGATAATACCTTTAATAGTCAGATTCTGGTGTTCGATATAATCTGACACAAGTTCTAAGACATTTTCCTTCGAATCTTTTCTATCATATTTTGACCTATATTGAACAACACTGGGCATCCATATATAATCATGGGCCTTATTAGGCCCATAAAGTATATAACTTTTACCCAGCTATCAAGTTGGCTGCTGTTTTTTTTTTTTTTTTTTTTTTTTGGTTGCGGTAGGAAGGTGGAAATCTTCAAAAGATACCTCTAGACCGATCCAGGGGCATGCCGTTTTTTACCGACTAAAACCAACTCCCGGCAGACTCATATTCCCGTTGATCCCCGCGGAACTTTCTTTTATATATTCCGTCGCGGGGCAGGACGGAGTTTACCTGTTACTCCGCTCGTCACGTCGCAACTGCTGCATCATTTCACAGAGAATACCATTGGTTAATAACAATAGTAATAATAATTGCATGTTTTAGTGAAAAAATCAAAAGATATTAGGTTAGTAATAATAGTAATAATAATTGCATGTTTTAGTGAAAAACCAAAAGCAACTTAGGTTAATAATAATTATAGTGGTAATATTGCCAACAAACCAGTTTACGGCGGAAGATACAAATGGTAGGGAAAAATCCATCACCTCCTCCAGCGGCTCAACCCTAACAAAAGAGAACAAAACAGGATAAGCCAAAAACAGTCATCCCAAAGAATTTGTCTGAAACAGACCACCATCCAATGAGTAATTGGCCTTCCAACCTGCCAGTGGAAACCTGGCAGGTTGGAAGGCCAATTACTCATTGGTTTCTCCCAGTGGAAACCTTTTTGCGAGTGAGGGATGCCGCGCATCGGCGACCTTCTAGGGAATGCAGCGGAGAGTTTGACCGCCCATACGATCCGGTTAGGATCTCGGGGTTTCGCCAAACCCCACGGTTCGCTTTCCTAAAAAACCCCCATAACTTTCATCCAATCTCCCTTTCACTAATGCAATCGCATTAGCATCTTAAATGCTTCATGCATTAAAGAGATCAAATCATTAATCTAAAAGTCGCTGTAAAAGAAAACTTACCTCTCACGCACCTCTTCGCATACAATTCTCCGTAAGATTTTTTTCTTAACTTATCAGGTAGAACCCTCATTATTACAACCCAACTCCTATTGTTTCCCATCAATGCATTTGCATAGGCACCTGAAGACATTTTCCTTTTTCAGTGACATTAATGCATACAACGCATTATCGGGAAATTCCTGTAAAGAATTTTTCCTTCAAGGGCATTCATACATATATCAATGCATCTCTGCATTAGCGACCAGGAACCGAATTTCCAATTAGTGTAGATATTTACACTAGAGTTCGATACTGGCGTCGCCATAGATGCCATGTTCAATTGACACAGATGGTATATACAAACCGTCATCGTGTAATCACCTGAAATGCTTCGCATTGACTTGCAACTATCGATACAGCTGCAAGTACTTCTCGCTGAAATATTTCTTTGTTTGAATCTTCAAACAAGCACCGTCATCGCGCTTAGCCGTAGGATTGGATTCAATAGCGTAAACATGTGCAAACAAAAGAATCCGATTCTCCCGGTCGGCAGAGAGACGATATACGATCTCTATTATATAAATTATCGCAATCCCTTTTAGCATCTAATGAGTGGCTGCTATTTAGACAGCTGACCCTCATTACCGAACGATGCCTTATGTCGTTTCCCATTTGTTCTTTTTTTTCTCGTTGTAGGTTCCGTTTATCCTTGGCTAAACGCATCGATAAAAACGGTGATGTGTACGAACACACACATACACCGCCGCGTCCCAGAGATCGCCTTCCATTGGTCACTGGTCAAAGGAAATTTCATTTCCTTTCCACCACACCACCAAACACCCCAAACGTAGGTTGAATCTTTAAGTCGTATTCTAACCACCGATTCGGACGGTTCGTCTTCCGCTTCCCGTATCGCCGGGAGGCGTATATATCGTGGTGTCTAATAGTTCGATTAATCAGTAATCAAATTAAATGCAGTAAGAGTTGTTGCGAATAAAAAGAACCTTTTTTAAAACATACAAACTCGTGCGATTTTCAACCCCCAAGCGTTATACCATTGTAAATTACATATAAGTGAATAAATTAAAGTGAGATAAATAAACGGATTAATAACATCAAAACGGAGCGTTTTATTATCCTTCGCTGCAGTTTCCTGAGTGTTTGTGTGTAACATACTTCCTTTTTCTCGACGAACAGTTTAGCTTACGGCGGACCTTGGAGAACTTGTGGGGACGAGGTAGAATCTTGTGTCGTACGCCGGCACCACAACTTCGGCCCCCACAATACCCTCTCACCACTTTCAAGGTGCCACCTGGCAGGCAAATTTGCCTCGCGCCAACGCGGTTCCAGACACTGGACTCGCCTTCGTGGCCGGATTTAGGGGTTGGTATATTGAGGTTGTCCCATTTTGACGGGGAAACCAACCTACCCACAGAAGTGTGTAGAGTTACAAGGATACCATGTAGAAAAATGAAAATAAATTTTAAGAAAAAATGTCTTGTATCTTTGTTAGGTCAAAACTGTTCAGACCACTTTCGTATTTAGGAATGAATTTCGGAAGGATTACGATTCGCGAAATGCTGTAGAGAACAAGATTTGAATTACTAACTCACAGTGTTCTGAACCTTTTAGCATTCAGTGTTGTCTTCCTCCGAATGTCGTCATATTTTGGAATTGCTAATTATAAAAATTTCATAATGGTTTCAGATATTAGGATGCTTATCAGAATGATGTGTTACGATATCATGAATACATTTTAATTGTATTTAATTGAATTTTTATGTCAAAAATCTCAAGTGAACTTAGAAAATAACATAACAAAAAATTCTGCTGACTTCAAAAATACTTAAATAGCTACCTACACAAAAGTTAAAAACTTTTAATGAAACGCACTGAACCAAATATAAACAGGCTGCAAGTAGATATTAAGTGCCCACCTGGGCGGATGATCAAAAATAAACTAAAATTGGTCCTTCGGCTAAATAATTATCCGCAAGAAAAATTATGGAAAAATACTAAAATACATTTCTCTCTTGTTTTGATATTGTACAGCAAATATTCGAATTGAATTTCTGAGAAAAGTTAATTGGAATTATTATATTGTTTTTACTCCCTATTTTCCATTGTGCGTAGCAGGACTTCTGTGTTATCTGTTCATTATCTCCCCATATTGCCGAAAGCAATTCAGACTGTGACTGCTGTATTTACAAGTATATCAGAATGTCAGAAAAATAGAAACAATCTTACGCTGACTTATTTCCGCCAATTTAAAAAGTGCCAGCATATATTTCGACCAATTTAGCTGGTAGCAAACATGTAAAAGTTAGATAATTAGCTAATTAAAACTTTTTACTGCGTTTATACCCACGGAAGGCTTCTGACTACTCAATCCTAAAGAATGTTGAGAGACGCTAGAAGCTATTAAAAATACAAAAGTCACCCATCAACGTCGGTCATCCACTGATTTTAGTGCTGTTGTTGACGCGCAGTATCAACTTTATAATTTGAAGTCACAATCCTCAAAGAAATCTTTGTCTTATATGTCGCGCAGTTCTCTACAGCTAATTTAGCCACACTAGTCCGCATGGAAATGTTTCTCATATCGCTGGAGCTGCTCTCAATTATGATAATCTCAAATTGATGAACCAGAACCGATGATACTCGTATAAGCCAGATACTAAGGATCGTCATAGAATCTTCCAAACGTTGGCTTACTGTGTGATGAGTGATAATAGCACATGTCATGTTAGACAAAGCCACATTCCGGTTAATCTCAATCGATATTCACACGTGATAGCTTGCGTAAAAATCTCTTCGTTAAATGGGAAAAGTTTTCCAGTCACATCTTCTTCTAGTTGTCACCGTCGAATTTCTTTTATTCGTTTTGCACCCCGAAAATCGTCAACTAAATTGAACTAAAGAACGAAAATCTGTACAATTTCCAATTTTCATAAAGGCATACGTTCCAGTGGGAAATTTGCATATCGTATCGCTTTAAGCTGTTTTCTTAACCGTATTTGAGGACCAGAGGCGTTCAGGCTCATTCTGCCTATGAGGATTCTTTTCTGCTTCTGAAATTAGCATATCAATTGGAAATATTAAGGATATATTTTGCTGGCTGTGTTGGTGAGATTAAAGGGTAACATTGCTGTTACCCAGCTCATTAGCATATGCAGAGGATAAGTATATCTCGTAAATCAAACAGCGCTCTTTACTTTCCTTTCGCCTTATCTGCTTATGACAGCTTCTAAAATTTACATCCAGTGAGGAAGTCGAGCCAACAGCTCCTCCTGTAGCGCGCTTTTATGTCTTTCTACGAGTTTGAACGCATGTCCATCCTCCATCGTCCTGGATTGGGGATAAATTTCTCGAAAATCATGGAATGGACATTCATGCAGTGCCAGCTCTCCTCAATGGCTGCAGCTCGTCCTTCTTTGAAAGGATGAAGAAATTTTGGTCTATAACCGCATCCCCTTCCAAAGGGTGTCACAGAAATGTCGTAAACGATGAAATGCGTGAACGTGAATCTGCATAAATTTCCAACGCCTCGCACCCGTCGTCCTTGCTAGGACTTATTTAACATAAAGTCAAAGCGAACAGAGGAGCAACAGAGCATCGTCTGCAGATAAAAATTACGTGGTCCGGAGTATCCCAGGCATTGCTACAGATCTCACGCTGTTGATTTTTCGCGCGCCCGTTTGAGAAGTTCAGTGATTATTACTATGGGTGTACGTGACTGGCCTGGGAATCACCACAAAATAAGGGGAACTAGTGTGAAGTTTCGAGTATTTATGAAGATCTAATTTGTTGCTCAAATCTCAGACTAGCGTACCAGCACGTGGTTGCCGAAGAAAGCACCGGGTGTGCGGTGTGGCTGCTGTCCCTAAAGTTACGACATTTAGAGTAAATTACTGCAGCTGGAGTTGCCATTTGAATTAACCCACTAAAATGAATTGTTACCGGCAAACAGGTAAACTAAATGCACAGTTCTTTATCATTGGTCTGATGCATGATGAGAAAGTTAGAACATTAAGCTAGTCCTTTAATTAAATGGCTTTGGTTGGGGAAAGGAATAAAGTTTCCCACTGAAAATTAGTGCATTAAAAGTTTGCCAAATTAGAGTACTAACAAGAGGAGGCGATGAGTGTGGTGTCTTTCTCGATCATGATTGGGTAGTTGCATGCAATTACTTCATTCACACTGGCAAACGGTGCACAAGGGAAACTAATTAACTGGAATATATGGACGAATATGTAGACATTCATTGGTGGCGTTTCGACGTTGCTCCCAATGTAGAAGCCCTTCAAATTTTATATTTGGATTTCTATTTGACGTGCTCCATGAGAGTAGTTCTTTCTTATAATTACAATTATACATGAATAATGTCGAAATACCTTGTAAGTATTTCTATATTTGTTCCAGGTAAATTGCTTATATACCACTGGTGGCGAACGGACGACCACCAATGACACAAGAGAAGTAGTCCCAGATCAGGCACTACTCCGGCAGCGATGCTTGAGGGAAGTGTTCGACTACGGCTGCCGTTGGATCCGGCTCGAAGGACCTGAAATGTTTTAGGATGCGTCTTTCAATTATATTGTTCTGTGAGTAGGGCGTGAGAATATACTCACAGCTAGGCCAGCTTGTCGTCACAGGCGACTAAAGGCCGAGTGGTAGCCGGGGTCCCAACGCCCTGTGCGCCCGGTGAAATACAACCCCATCAAGCTTTAGGCTCCGTGAAATGGTCGGGAGAAATCCCTGGCCATCTTTCGGAGCTTGGCTGATGGACCGGTTCGAGAAAAGGTTGGTTAGGTGGTAGTCGGTCCCAAGGTGAGATACCACCCCGTCACGCTGTACATTCCGCGATATCGCCGAGAGAAATCTTCGACGGTGTTTCGGATGTGTGGCTGATGGCCCGGACTGACACGGGGATAAGTCATGATGGTGTCTTCTGATATAAAGAATTCCGGAGGTAAACTAGTTTCCCATTCGGATCTCCGGGGGGGACTATGTCAGGGGGAACATCATGCAGATATCATGATAAATAATGGAACTTTGAGAGGTTCGTCATCGCATAACCGGGCTTGCTCTCGAGGCTCGGCCCACGCTCGACTGGTGACGGGATTTTGTAACATCAGGGGCATCGGTTTCACCAATACTAATGTAAACGCCGTCCACCAATATTTGCAAACAGCGAAACCTGATACCCTTGCCCTAACTGAGACCCAGGTCGATTCGTCAACTGATTCGACATATCTTCGTTGCTCAGGATACGACTTACATTCGAGATTCCGTTTTAAGGGCGGAGTCTGCGTCTTCGCACGGTCCGATCTGGCTTGCCAGAGGATGGAGGCGTTGGAGCCCAATAATATGGACATCATATGGTTGAGGGTCGTGCTGAGGAATTCCGTTAAATTTCTTTGTTGTCTTTACCGCTCGCCGAATGACGATCGACCGGCGACATTTTTTGAACATCTTTCATATACCGTCGACTGGATACAGATCAACCACCCAGCTTCTGAAATTATTGTCCTTGGCGATTTTAATGTGTACAATTCCGACTGGTTGTTACATTCTAACAGAACCGACGAGGCTGGGAGGCTGGTGGAGATGTTTGCTGTAAGCCACAACTTGGCTCAACTCGTGGGGGAGCCAACGCGAGTACCGGATGCCCGAGGCGATTATGCGAACACCCTGGATCTGTTTTTGACATCCGAACCGAGTATTTATACCGTAGAGGTTTTTGCGCCACTGGGAAACTCAGATCACTGCTTGGTATCTGTCGCGCAAGCACTTGCATACCAAGCGAATAACCGGCCTAAGCAGCTTTGCCATGTATGGAAGTATGGGGCTGCTAACTGGGACGATATGCGAGATTTCTTCGCATCCTTTCCATGGTCGGAGGTGTGCTTCGGAGACTCCGATGTTAACGCTTGCGCGGAGTCGGTATCAGAGATTATTCTCCTGGGGATGGAGATGTATATTCCACATTCCATCAAACGAAGTTCGTCTGATAAACCTTGGTTTGAAAAAATTCGAGCTGATTACAGCGGCAAAAAATATAGCTTTTAAGCAATGGCGCTCCAATCCCACCGATGTTAACAGAACGAATTTTGTTAGAATCAGAAACGCGTGCAACCAGGCGATTGATACCGCGAAGAAGACTCACAACGACAGGGTGATCAATAAGCTCCTTCGGTGCCCAACTGGTTCGCGCTCCTTCTGGTCAATGGCAAAGGCTGTCAGCAGTAACTTTGCTTCCTCCTCTTTCCCTCCGTTGGTGACAGACAGCGGGACGTTGGTCACGAATCCAAAGGATAAAGCTAATGTGTTCGCGAATTTATTTTCCGCGAATTCAAACCTTGATCCCGGCCTTTTGGAGCCACCTGCGATCTCGCCGGTACAGTCTTCCATGCAGGATGTGAGATTTCGTCCGCGCACTATTCAACGCATTCTACGTGAACTGGATTGTAGGAAGGCAAGCACTAGTTCATCTCCCGACAGCGCGAACATCCCTGTATCAGAACTCGTTCCGTTACAGAGCGGGGAAGCTGTGGAACTCCCTTCCCACGGGAGTGTTCCCGGAGCGTTACAACCTGCAACTGTTCAAAAAGAACTGCAACAGTTATTTGATGGCATCTCGGGGCGCCCACTCGACGCTATAGGTTCGCCTCTCCCGAGAGAAGTCTAATAAAAAAAAATAAAAAATAAAAAATAAATAAACTCACGGTCATGCAAGCAAACTAGCTACACTGCAAGCAGAAATGTCTAACTTTTATTTTCAGTATTTAACTTAGTAAAGCAAGTAAATTGATCCTTTTTAGAGAGTTTGTTTCGATTTAATACTGTGACGCTGTTTACTGCGAGAAGACACGACCTGTTTTGTTGTTGTTGAATAACGCATTTATTGTACAATAATTTAACAAATGTTGACTTAGGACTGAAATGCTAAATACTGTTTTACAATCTTTTCTTATTCTTAAAATAATTTACTGGCTCTACACGAGGACTCTAAATTACACGATACAATTTTGTGTAATGACTTTCGGCATACAATAATATTTTTATATTTTTATATTTTTATATATTACCTATTACCCGACATTTTAGAAAATGAAAAATGGAAATGAAAAGGAAGAATAAATAAATATGAAAAGGGAAATGAGGAATGGGAAGGGAAGGCGTAGCGTCTTTTTTTTTTTTTTTTTTTTGTAATTAGACTTCTCTCGGGAGATGCGCACCTATAGCGTCGAGTGGGCGCCCCGAGATGCCATCAAATAACTGTTGCAGTTCTTTTTGAACATTCGAGGTTGTAACGCTCTGGGAACACTCGCGAGGGAAGGCAGTTCCACAGCTTCCCCGCTCTGTAGCGGAACGAGTTCTGATACAGGGATGTTTTCGCCGTCGGGAGATTAACCACAAACGGGTGCGATCTTACTATATTTGGGGATATTAAATCATTTCTTCATTGTCAATCCACCACCAGTTGGGATGGGATCGGTCATTTATAGATTTATCTCGGTCGCCTATTGCCATGCTAAATCGCAAGTGAACTGCAGCATTTGATATGTCACTGTTATAAAGAATCCGTTTGTCCCTGGCACCACGAAAAGCGTGGTAAATAATAGGGACTCCGTGGTTGTTTTGGATAAGACTTTTCTCGGGTGTACCCGCTAGGCGTTGAAGCTCGACTCACAGCAATGTTTGTGACCGTCCCCTCGACTCTTTGTAAACGACTCGTGCAGAGTCGGTCGTCCGCTAAGGGTGGTTTTCATTCTCGAGACAGACGTGCAGTTTCTCTTCGTGGTGACCAATCAGAGAGGGTCTCTCTGCCGATCTTGGCGAGATTGTTTCGCTTGCTCGTGTTGCCAGGCAAACGAAAACGAGAAAAGGGGAATGAGCAAAAGGGTATCGTTGGTGGCGCGCATGCAGCTGCGTAAAACAGCTGCTCGCCATTAGTGAAACCTGAGCTACTAGGAAATGAGATACTTGCACAACGCTGGTTGTGCACGGCATCCATGACCGTGGAAAGGGTCGAATTCCCTGTGTGCATGTTTACATGCAGGAGAATTTGATTCTCGGCGGCTAGACGCGCGATGCGGGGACTGCTTTTGTCGGTTGCGGTGAATGAGAATTAGCTGGAAACCCTGGCTGACAGGGGCGACGATAAGTTTCCCTATGTATGTTACATGTTAGGAGTTCTTTCCAGGGAAATTATAATGATGCATCATCTGTATGAAAAGATGAATTCTGGAGATGCATTATCTCCATGAATTGATGAATTCCGTGAAGCATTATCTGCATGATATGACACCCTTGGGAAGGGTAAAATTTACAGGTGGTGTAGGCCAACAAAAGGAGTTGGGGATGGCGTTATGTGTGGTTCTTGTGGTTAGAATTGTGGGTGGTTTTGTGGTTGGTTCTCAGCGCGATATTAGAGAACCCCCACAGGTTAATCATATAATACCACCAACTTTTAAAAGGTCCCATTTCATCCAATAGAAAAGCGAAATTACCAACGCATTATCGTACAAACTAGACAGACTTACATGTAAACAGGCACCTCCCAATACTCACTCACTGGGGTCGCTCTCCACTATAATGGGATTCACTTAATATTAGTTTCTTCACGTTGGTTTATTTGTGTTTAATCAACACAAGAAATTATCCATGAGTACGTACAAAAAGGCGTAAACAGGCAATAGAAACTTAAATTTCAGAGACCCATATCTGCAAAAACAGTGTTATGACACAAGAAATGAATACCATTCTAATAAAACAAACATGTTCAAAATATCTTTGGTATCGCTTACCACGAATGGACACTTGTTTGCTTGGGATGATTATATTCGCATACCAAAGTAACGAACAAGTGCTGGCAACTTAACTTAAATAATGTACTACGGTACATATATCATAAAGGTTTCGTACAAGGATAGGATGCCTCAATCATAATGAGCTACAATACAAATCAAAGGTGAGGTCAGTTTGAAAATTACCCATAAACCAGTACGATCGAAGACAAAAGGAATCTATTATAAACCTTCAACGAAGACGGTCAATTTAGTTTGGTGTGAATTGTAGACCTATGTTGATGGTCATCGGGAAACTTTCCCATTGCAGTGTAGTATTATACACTAAAAAAAAAAGATAAGCAAAACATGAAACCAAAAATTATGCTGCGATTGAGACGAAATCTTTTTAAATTAAAACATTTTGGTTAATCACGGTGCAAAGACGAAGGTAATGAACTAAATTCGATTGAGTTGCTCGATTTGTGCAGTGAGAATTTTTGTGTTTGGTTTCAAGTGAATAAATAAATTCGATTGAGTTGCTCGGTTGAGTGCAGTGAACATTTTTGTGTTTGGTTTCAAGTGAATAAATAAAACAAATAGAGTGACTTTCTTATCACCTCAATATAGTATGGGTATGTTTATAGCTCAGATTATACAATATTGTACTATTTTGGGTGCACCACCGTGCTTCCGGTTTACCGGGAAGAGTGGGCTACCGTGGTTGTCCTTCATGGATATGTTGAACTCGTGTATATTTGTTTTTCCGAGACGTAAGTGTATTTACACGCGCGAGAAAAACACTGTTTGGTAAAGAAACTTTTGTTGAGCCGTAAATGAAAGGGCAGAATGATACTTTTTAAAAACGAATTTATTTTTAAGTTTAATTCTTATATTAGTTTTGATGAGGTCTTCTCCTCACGCGCGCTACTGACTGACTCCGTCAAGCGACTTCTTCAACTCTCGAAAATTCAAATCCTCAAATATCTTTATCTTCTTTCGAAGGTCAAGATGCATCGCCACTTATCGTTTGATCCTTTATTGGGGTTTTATTTGTATTAGCCATCTGGCTAATGCAAACAAGAATTTTCGTGCATTTCAAATAGGTAGCACAAGATCCATCGAAATTGGTTGTTAGTTTAGGATCTGGGAATCCGTGTCTATTAGCTAGTCATAAAACATCTGGTATCCGTTTGGATGTTTATTATTGCAAGAATTGTGTGTCGGCGTATCGAATAGATATGCCATTGTTTGGACACATGCACTTTTAGGTTTTGGATCTTGTAGGTTTTTTAGGTGATAATTGCTTTTAGCATACCTGAGAAAATAATGCATTATGCTGTTTGATTTTAGGAAATTGAATCGAACAAAGGCATTAAAATGAATAAATAAATGTGAATTCAATAAATGAGAATTTGAACGTTTAGTTCGATTTGGTTACAATGTTATGTTTGGAATGTCAAATGAATTTTCTTATAGGTGGGAGGAAAATGTGATGTGGGAGGAAATGTAATGTGAAGGAAAATGGTAGGGCTTCTTGGAGCACTACATCCTCCCCTCCTTCAAGAAAAAATTAATCTGTAAGAGATTAATTTTCCAGGAGTGACGCGATAAAAGTGAAGGCGATGGCATTCTGACTTCATTACAAAATGTTGTTTTTTATACTTTCTCTCTTACACAAGTACATGTAATGATTGATTTTGGATATATTGAATTAGATTTCGGATTTGGTAACATTCTGTTTTCTTTCTTTTCTCTATGTAGTTATACATGTAAAGTTTAGGTTTGTTCATTAAATATTTGCTTGAGTATTATGTATTAGTGATTCTATTTACAATATTTGATGTCGTTTTTTTTTTTTTTTTTGTTTATATAAAGTATTCTAGAAACAATATCTATACTATATTTACATTTATTGGTAGGTTAAGACGTTTTTTTTTATATTACAATGTATATATGTAGTTTTAGAGTAGCTTTACGAGCTATGGAGAAGTGTCGTTTTCAATTTTGTAGCGTTTTTTCTTAGTATTAATGTACAATATTTAAACATTTTGTTATATATTATTTATATTTTAATGCTAAGACATATGTAGGTAAAGTATTTTTTCATTTAGTGTTAGATTCATTAGTAAATTTTGTTATGATTTAGGTTAGTTAAGAGTTAATACACAATTTTATAAGTGTTTGATTATTATATCAGTGTATAATATTGTATGTTTTGTACATTTTCGTTTTATTTTCTTATGTATTATGATTATTCGTTTCATATTTTGTTTATTCTTAATATATTAAAAACATTTTTTTTTTATATAAATTATTTAGAAATTGTATAATAAGTAATATTTCTTTTAATTTGTTTTTTTTTCCATCAATTGACAAATTTATATATATATATTTTTTCATTTTCTGTTTTTGTCTTTCATTTGTTCATAAAATTATTCTTAACATGTGTATTTAAATATATTTTCTTTTTCTTTTCATCATATATCATACATATTTACATATACTTCTGTTTTTTTCAAAAGTTTCTACTGAAATAAAGATTGGTTGTGTTGGGAAAATTTTCTTTTATATCTCGAATTCAAAGGGTTTAATCTACGAATAGTTTCAAATTGTTATTATGAACTACACGAGTACCTTTTCCTATCTTTAGAATTGAGTTTTCCCTGGATAAAATCTTTATTACTTCGTATGGACCTTTCCACAAGGAGGTTAATTTATTGGGTCTTGTGTGGTTTTTTAGCAATACTTTATCACCGACATTACATTTTTTGTGACCCACTGTCTGGTCATAGTACGCTTTTGATTTTTGTTTTTTTTCCAAAAGTATTTCTCTTGCAGTGCAATAGCCATGTTGCAATCCTACCTTTAGTTCGTTAGCATAGTTGTCGTAATTGTAAATGCTACTGGGGTTTTGTCTAAGGGAAGTTGGTATTTCAGCAGGAAAACCGTACAATAGTGTGGCGTGTAGCCTGTACTGCTATGAGGTGTGGTGTTGTATACGAACATTGCGTATGGTGTCCAAGTGTCCCAAGTAAGAGGATCTTGGTTGACGTAGTGTCGGAGGTATTCCGCCAAAGTCCTATGACTTCGTTCTAATGCTCCGTTTGTTTGTGGATGATAGGGTGCTGTATTGAGTTTTCTCATTTTAAGTAAGGAACAAATGTCCTTAAAAAGCGTGCTGAGAAAATTTGCACCTCGGTCAGTCAGTAAGGAAGAGGGTATGCCGTGCTGGCAGACGATGTTTTCCACGAAAACCTTTGCTACTTCCTTAGTTTCGGCGCTGGCTAGAGCGTATGCTCCTGAAAACTTGGTCAGATCGTCCTGAAATGTTAGCAGGTATTTATATCCGTTGTAACTAACTGGTAATGGTCCTACTATATCTAACGCAACTCTTTCAAATGGCTTGGTGCTTGTTGTGGTTATTCTCATGGGGATTCTGAGGTTTCTTCCACTTTTGTTTACTTGGCAAGAAGCACATTTTCGAATATAAGCCGTGACGTCGGCAGTCATTGTGGGCCAATAGTACTTTGGTCTCATTCGGTTTATAGTTCGGGTGGCTCCTTGGTGGCCACCGAAAGGCGAGTTGTGATACTCTGCGAGAAGCTTCTGTATCTCGTCTGGGTCTGTTACGAGTCTTCTTTTATCAGAAAATGATTGTATTTTTATTTTCAGTTCAGCGAATATTTCTTCTACAAGTTTTTTAAAGACTATTTGGGATTCATTGTCTATTGTAGGAATTGAGATTCCAATGGAGTCGAGTTTCTGGACTAGGCACACTTCCTTCAGGTCGCCTAGGAAATTCTTAGCGATTTCCTGGTCCTTTGCGTTTCTAAAAGGCAATGGTAGTGTGATGGCCCATAACTTGTCTTGTTCATGAAGCATAATTTCTCCTACTTCTGGCTTGGTGAAGTTTGGGATTCTTCCAGCCAGGGTTTTTTCTTCCATTGAATCTATCAAAGGGAGGATTATTACACGCAACCCAAGTTTTTTCCCTGCATGAATAGATCCAGTTCGTTCCTCCCATGTAAGGTTGGTGAGGGTTTCATATGGTTGTATGTCTGTGACTTTTTTAGCTTTTTCTTTGCTTCTAGTAGTAACGAGGATGTTACTTTTGGTGGCGACATCTGGGGTAGTTGATGTTATGCGACTGAGAGCATCGGCATTCGCATTTTGCTTGCCTTTTCTATGGACGATTGTGTAATCGTATTCTTCGAGTAGAATTCTCCATCGCATAAGTCTGGATGTAGGATCTTTTCGTCCTATAAGTCATTGTAAGGAGCTGTGATCCGTGACTATAGTAAATTTTCGTCCGTAGACGTATGGTCGGAACTGAGCTAATGCAAAAACGATTGCCAGTAATTCCTTTTCAGATGTTGTATACCGAGTTTCGGCGTCGTTTAGAGTTCGACTAGCGAAAGCAATCGGTTTATCTTGACCTATTGTGCCTTGAGATAGCACTGCTCCTAACGCAACATTGCTAGCGTCAGTGGTTATTATAAATTCTCGGTTATAGTCTGGATAAGACAATATTGGTGGGGTAATAACCTTTCTTTTCAGGGTGGTGAATGCCTCGTCACAGAAGGCATCCCAATGGAATGGAACATTCTTCCGCAGTAATTTGCTTAGGGGTTTTGCCAGTTCGGCAAAGTTTGGAATAAACTTTCTATAATATCCAACGAAACCAAGAAATGATTTAATATCTTTTTGTTTCCTAGGTGTCGGAAAAGTTTTTACTGCTTTGGTTTTCTCAGGGTCTGGTTTTATACCTTCCTTTGAAATAACATGCCCTAAATAGGTGAGTTCTCTTCTTATAAAATGACATTTTTCAGGTTGGATTTTCAGATTATGTCTTTGTAAGCGCTCGAAAATTCGACTGAGTCGAGAATTGTGATCGTTCAGATCGTAACCGTAAATTACTATGTCATCTACATAGACAAAACATTCGATTCCTTGGAGATCCATGAGTACATTGTTCATAAGCCTCTGGAATGTGGCGGGTGCGTTTTTAAGTCCGAAGGGCATTCGATTATATTCGTAATGTCCGTAAGGGGTGCTAAACGCTGTTTTTGCCTTATCTCTGTTGTCCATGCATATTTGATGAAAACCATTTGCTAGGTCTAAAGTACTGAAATATTTAGCTTTGCCCAATTGGTCTAAGATATCAGTAATATTAGGTAATGGATATGCATCTCCGACTGTTATTTTATTGAGAGCTCTAAAATCGACAACTACTCTCCATCGTTTAGTTCCATCAGGTCCTGCCTTTTTGGGTACTAATAGAAGTGGGGAATTCCAAGGGCTGAAACTTGGTTGTACCACGCCATCCTGAACCATTTCATTGACTTGTTTGTGGATTTCTTGCTTCGAGCTATCTGGAAGGCGATATGGTCTTATGTAAAGTGGGGGCTTTCCTTCCTCAGTGATAATTTGATGCTCTATGGCGTCAGTGTGTGTGAGATGGTCGCCCTCTAAGTAAAAGAGATTGTTAAATCTGCGGCAGATGTCTAAGATTGATCTCCTTTCCTCCTGGTTACAAAGGCGTAACTCAAGGAGTGATTCCAACCGTTCAAGTCTATTCTTTAGAAGATCGTTTGTTTCATCCGCCTGACATACTTCGTAGTCGTCCAAATTTTCCCATTCGAATTCTATGTTGTTGGTACTTACTTCCTGATCAGTGTCCAAAGTGTTCATCAGAAGCACTCTGACTTTGTTGTCCCTTGGCGTCGTCAATGTATTTCCAAGGTATATTCCTGACTTGATTTCAGATTTTTTAATTATTACCTGTTTGCAAGGTTCTCCTTTAAGGGGTATTTCCACTATTTGTTGTGATCGCGGTTGTAACTTAATGAAGTCAACTGTGAGGTTTTACTTCTTATTGGAAGTTGTTATAGAGGATTTTGGGGTTTCAGCTTTAATATTTTCTGATTTTTGTCCTCTCTCGAATTCCTTAAGTGCTTTACTACGAATTTTATTTGAAGAGTGTGATGTCAAGGTATTTTGTTCCGCTGCGTTTGCCAAATCATCAGATCCGGCCCATAGACAAACGGATTCAGATGTTTGCTTCTGAACAGGGTTTTCTAATTTTTCAATAATACCGAGATTTTCCGTAGAACACATCTCGTGAGATGTGGCATTATCACTTTTTTGCTTGACCTCTGTTTCGTTTAGTAAAGACTGTTCGAGTTTATTCGTGGTTCCCTTCTTAATAGTGAATTGCAAATATCCTTTTTCATAATCAATGTGACACTGGAATTTAGTGAGGAAATCGTTTCCCAATATACCATCGTACTGAAAATTTTCATTGTCATTTATTATGAAAAAATTTTGTTCAAGATGTATGGTATGTTTTTTGGTTTCGAATTCTAATATTCCAATTACTTTGCCACGCGTGCTGATTGTTTCCAGCAATGGTGGATATTGTTATTGGATTTGGATCCTCTAGAGGTTGTACAACGTACGAATTATTTGATTTTATCAGGCTGATGTCTGCGCCTGTGTCGATAAGAAAGGTAGAGTATTTTTTATCCGATGGATTGTATTTGATTCGTATTACTGGCTCTTTGAATTCGGGTCAGAAGAATACGATCATTTTAAAATCTACATCGGGATGGGGTGTACGTCGGCAATTGTCTGTACTCGAGAAGAAGTGCCGTGTCTTGCCGCCCGAGTGAGTTCGTTTCCCTGTTGAGGTATGTTAGACACCATATTAATGTTTTGATTCTGATTTTGACTGAAATTTCGGTTTCCTATATGGGTGGAATTTGTTGTTACTCTATTTTGTGATGGACCAGGTTGATTCCTAAAAGTATTTTGGTTCGCAAAAAGGGATTGATTTTGGCTTCGCAAATGGGATAACCTGGTTCTACATTCTGCCTGAGAATGGTTAAATTTTCTGCAGTATGTACATCGGATGCGTTCAGACTCTGTTTTGATGTTCTGGGGAACAAAATTCGGAAATTTTGTGTTGCGATAACAAGTCGCAGAAGTATGTCCCCGTTTTTTACATGTCTGGCAAACAATTTGGTTATTCCTAGAGAAGTTAGTGGAAATTGGTATTGTGTTATCGCAGCCCAATCTTCGAGATTGTTCCACAGCGAAATTAATGGCTGTCTTAAAATTTGGAGCGTTATGCGATATGACTAAAATCCTGAGGTTAGGATTCCTCAACCCATCTTCAAATGCGTTCAATGCGAGTCTTTGGTTTTCTGCCAAAAGATACGTCCGCACTGTAGGCTCAACCGAATTTGCAAATGTAGCGCCGTCTAATTGATGCAGAAGGTGTTTGAGTCTGTCCCCAAACTCCTTTACATTTTCCGTACATTCTTGTTTTGCCGCTACTAGGCTATTTTGTGCCGCTGGCCTAGAAGTTTGAGTTTTAAATTCTCCTTCTAATTCAGACACAAGATCCTCCCAGGTTGGAATTACCTTATATTGAATACATTCGCGTGCTGGTCCCTGTAATCTAGTTTTGATTACTCTCAAAAAGAATGACTTTTGGTTTTCGCCTCGTGTCTGCGAAAAAAGAATATCTCCACAGGAGACGAATCCATCTAATTCGTCCGGATTACCGTTGAACGTCGGCACGAATCCTAATATGTCATTCAATCCGAGGTTAGTATTTATTCCGATGTTTAAATTCATTCCCGAGCTTTGTTCGCGCGTTTCAGTGGGTAGGCTCTCCGAGAGCTCAGCCGCAGTTGTCTGTGAACGAGTACCCGGCTTTGTACTTCCACTTACGACATATTTGAAAAACAGACCTTTCCAAATTATCGTGAAAAAGGGCAGAGTGCAAAGAGATGAGATCTTCATTTTTCCCTGAAATTACTTGAAACTATCTTGGCTAAACGAAAAAGATGCTGTGAATCCTGAAAGCGACAAGAAACGAAATTCCCAAAATAATAGAACGAATTTTATATTCCTGTCCTTGTCAGCCACGAGATTACCGTTGTCCAAAATTAAGCAGACTTAAGAGGAAAAGGAAAAAGTACTCAAAACCTACAGAACAAAAGCTGATCGAAGAAATTAAAACCAAAGAGAAACTTATTAAGTCGACAGTATAAAAAAAAATCTTCCCAAGTCATTTGAATTATCACAGTCTTTTAAAATGTACACTTTATATTCAAAACCTGTAAACGATTTTAAATCCTTTGTTTCCCATTAAATTTATAATAGTTTAATATCTGTAAATATATATGTCTATTTTGAAATATGTGAGTTCACTAGATTTTAAATTTAGCATGCCTATATTCAAATGTCGAATTTCGATTTGGGGTTTTTATTATTTATCATTAAACAAGTAATATACACAATTTGGTTTTGCATCCCCCTTTGGTTTGATGCTATCACATTCTAATTCTAAATTTACAAATGTCCGGGTTTTCTTTATTTTCCTTTAAACACATAAATTTATTTTATATTGGGGTTTGCTGTTGTTATCCCCTTATATGTATCAAATTATAATTTAAATTTAAATTTATGTTCGGGGTTTTCCTTTGTACCCTTTGGATTAAAATAATGACATACAATTTTGATTACCTTGATTTCCTTTTTTGTGTGTGCGCTGCTTCTGTGGTCGTCGTCGCGGTGATGTATTGATCGGCTGCTCGTTTTCCTTTGATGCTGGTCGCCGGACGTCATCACACATTTCTCGAATCATATTTGTCAGTTTTAAATATATTTTTTGTTTGTTTGAGTTCGACACTACTTTTTGTCACTTTCTGATTTGTTTCGGGAGTGTTTTTTGAAAAAATTACCGAATCTTCACTTGGGTATGAAAAACCACTGTCAATAAAATGTTGCACAATTTGTAAATGTTTACTTGTGAGATCCTTTTTTGTGTTGATAGGGGATATTTGAAAATCTATCCCTCCAGTGTTCTCGTTGTAAAAGTTCACAAATCACACACAATTTAGGTAGGGATTTTTAAATTACTCCACTATCACTTGTGCACTTCTCACTTTTTAATTGTTGAAAAACTGATTTTTGATGTATCGCACTTAAAATATGTCCTCATTGGTCTTTCGTTGGTAGGGGATTTTCCGCATCGCTGCCACCAAATTTATGTACTATTTTGGGTGCACCACCGTGCTTCCGGTTTACCGGGAAGAGTGGGCTACCGTGGTTGTCCTTCATGGATATGTTGAACTCGTGTATATTTGTTTTTCCGAGACGTAAGTGTATTTACACGCGCGAGAAAAACACTGTTTGGTAAAGAAACTTTTGTTGAGCCGTAAATGAAAGGGCAGAATGATACTTTTTAAAAACGAATTTATTTTTAAGTTTAATTCTTATATTAGTTTTGATGAGGTCTTCTCCTCACGCGCGCTACTGACTGACTCCGTCAAGCGACTTCTTCAACTCTCGAAAATTCAAATCCTCAAATATCTTTTTACTTCGTCCTCACAAAATAGAAGTTCCTTCGCAAACTCCAAGAAAAAAACGGTTCACCAATAAGTCTTCGAGGAACACCGTTGGAGTCACTGAAAGATCCAAACACACCAAAGAAGCAAAACAGGGGAAATAAAGCACGCAGGTTGGTTCATTATAATTTGTTTTATTACATGCAAGACAGTAGTCACGGTGAATTTCACAATTACATATACGATAGTTTTTACGTTATAAGGGTCCTTTTTATCTCTAACGATTTGTTATTAAAAGTTGTGTTTATTATAACTTGATTTGTTCTTATATTTTTATTTCCCCCATTTGCACTATTGTATTTAAACAGGGGTCACAAGAAAAATTACTTTTAATTGAATATTTTTGCTATTTACTTAATCTGACTCAATATGCGTTCATCGCAATTTCACTTTTTTTTTCGAGAAGAGTCTTGACACTTGATTTACACTAATTCGCGACTCCTGGTACTTACGCATACCCGCAGCGCTACGGGTAGCTCGGTCGGGTGATGGAAAACGACAAACTGCTGGTTGTAATCCGTCTCTTGATCCAACCCCCAGTTCGATGGTGAGATCGGTTGAAAGAGAGAGAAAAATTCCTTTTTGCCAGTGACCAATGGAAGGCGATCTCTGGTATGCAGTGGTGTGTGTGTGATCGTGCAGATCATATTGTTTAACTCATGCGCGAAGGTCATGGAAAACGATGCCGAAAAATTGCAGTGCATTGCGGTTGTATAAATGAACCGCCGGTCATCAGGGGAATGGTGCTAATGGATTTTCTATTTACACAATGGGAAATGTGTATCGCATCTATTACCGGCGATGACTTGTCATTAGACAAGGAATCGTGCTCGGGTATATTGCAGCTGAAAAAACAAGCTGCCTGACGTTGCTTTGGTCGTTGGACAAAGCAATCACCAGCCAGTGTGTATGTAAGAACATTTTTGTACACATGGTGAGGTTGGGAATAGCCGACGCAAAGATAATATTCCCTGATTATGATGGTTACATGGTACGGTAACCGAATTGTTTTCTGTCAGCACATGATGCTTGATCTTTAAGAAATTCTTCTCAAAAAAGGCATATGAATTATGAATGCTTGAGAATTCTTTCAGGGAAATTTTGTTGATGCGTTGATGCATGGAGAATGCCCTTGTTGGGTGAAATTATTTTCAGGAATTTTCAGGGAATGTTGGTCCTTGATAAAGGAAATTTTTACAGGTGTTAATGCAATTGCATTAGCGAAACAATGGGGTTATGGGAGCTTCAGGACTGGGAGCTTTTAGGTAATTTGTGAAGGCGAGTAGTGGCGTTTAGTGTAACCGCCACAGATATACAATACTAAGTTATGTTACCGCAACAAAATTCAGTCCGAAATCCCATCATCAAATAAAACAATTTGAAATAGAAATGTGGTGGACGGCGAGTGTTCGGATCTGTATCCTGTTAATTCGGGGGTGCCCCAGGGTTCTATTTTGGCTCCAACCTTGTTCTTGCTTCACATAAATGATTTGTTGGAGACAACGGATAACAAAGTGTTCAGTTTTGCGGATGATAGTACGCTTGTTTCCTCCTTTTCGAGTGATCGGCCGATTGGTGCATCAACGTCGCACCAGCTGAGATGTAGACAGATTGACTCTCTGAACCAGGATCTAGATAAAGTCCTGCAGTGGAGAAAGGCCAATCTTGTCGACTTCAACGCAACGAAGACCCGGTATACAACATTCACAAAGAAAACCGGATCATCGGTTCCACAGCTGATGATGAATGGCCGGGCCCTCGAGGCTGGGGATAGCTTGAAACTGCTCGACGTCACGGTCTGTGGGAATGTATCATGGCATAAACACGTGTCGAGCATCGCCAGGTCGGCCTCAGGAAAACTGAGCTATCTTTTTAGAGCCAAGAAATATTTTACGCCGGCCCAACTACTTCTCCTATATAAATCCCAAATTAGACCCGCGCTCGAATATTGCTCTCATGTTTGGAGCTCGGCTCCTAAACATACCCTCGACCTACTTGAGAGCGTACAAAGACGAGCGATCCGCCTGATCGGAGACTCGGCGCTGACGTCGGGACTACAGTCGCTATCACATCGAAGGCGCGTGGCCGACCTTTGTCTGTTCTACAGATATTATCACGGGTGCTGTTCTTCGGAGATTCTTGGCATTGTTCCACGCAATTCGGTCTATATGCGCTCCACAAGACAATCCGACGGATCGCACCCATTTGTGGTTCATCTCCCGACAGCGCGAACATCCCTGTATCAGAACTCGTTCCGTTACAGAGCGGGGAAGCTGTGGAACTCCCTTCCCACGCGAGTGTTCCCGGAGCGTTACAACCTGCAACTGTTCAAAAAGAACTGCAACAGTTATTTGATGGCATCTCGGGGCGCCCACTCGACGCTATAGGTTCGCCTCTCCCGAGAGAAGTCTAATAAAAAAAAAAAAAAAAAAAAAGACAGCCGCACTAGTTGGATTTCTTTTTATATTTCTTTTTATCTCTTATCCGTTGAATTAATGTGTCAACTTCGGCAAGAAGACTGGCTGTCAAACTCTCTATTCCTTAATCCTTATTGTCATTTAGTGAAGATGTCACTTTTTTCAAATAATTCAAAAGCTAATAGTCAACCAATAATCGTAGTATTCACTAAAATGGAAGTTGGTGCTGTAGATCGAGTGAAGGGGAGTATGATGGGTTGTTTTTTGGTACCGGCTTCCACTTATTTTAGAATTGACAGCATAAATTAAGCATATCAAATACCTTTCGAAACCGCTTAGCAGTGGAAACGAATATCTTTAAAGTATAGAGGGAACACCACGATTAAAAGTATAGAGGGAACACCGTCCAAAATACCGGGATTACTAAAAACAGTTAGAAATAAAAGGGTCGTTCAGTAAATTCTTAGAAATAGATTTGTGGGGAGGAAGTATGTACCAGCGTGGGTACATGATTCACTTCCTCCTCCATCATAATTCCGCTGAAAACAGTTCTCCGGACACAACGA
Source organism: Microdon myrmicae (assembly GCA_963931805.1). Classification (NCBI taxonomy): domain Eukaryota; kingdom Metazoa; phylum Arthropoda; class Insecta; order Diptera; family Syrphidae; genus Microdon; species Microdon myrmicae. The sequence goes on from OZ007499.1 coordinate 28,984,335, forward strand.
CAGGACAAACAGCAAAATGTCTCTGAGGGGGAAACCGGCGCACCGAGAGGGAAACACAAAGCGAAACTCCGCGACATCAACACAGGAAAAGTTAAACACACTGTGGTAACTACATTTTCTTTTATTTTATTTTAATGTTGCTCTGTTCGGGAAAACACTGAATACATTTCGTGGTTACCGAACGCGACTCTCGACTCACGCGATTATCGCTGATTATTATATATTCCCTGTGCGCACCAGGGTAGCGATGGAGACACGACCTGGTCAGGTCGAAGGATGAAATTTGACTCAGCGATAATTATTTCATGCAGAGATCACGCGCTAATCTTGATCATGGTGGTATGTGTGAGTGAAGATCACATTGGTTTATTTTTCATAAACAAGGCCATAGGAATAAACCTGAAACTCAAGGACGGGGCATAATGGGCATCCAAGAGATGTGTGTTTGTTGAAACAAACGAATCGCATCTCGTCGGATGCTAATGGCTTTGTATTTGTTTATGCATCTAGTTCGTAAGGGACAATATTCGGCGAATCAAAGGACAAGGGAAATATGACCTAATCCATAGGTCGGTAATGAGGGTCGGCTAGATAAATAGCAGCCGCTCATTAAATAGAAAATGTGATTCGGATACCTAAACGATATGAATTGTCTATGGTATGCATTGCAGCTGTTACGATAGCCGCAATGCCGATGCACATGGTGCTAATAGGTTTAAGACGCGAGATGCGTATTTGCTTTGGTTTGCACATTATGCGAGTCGGGGAATGTTATTGCTTGGAGAGAAGGACGCCAGCCTGTGTGTACATAAAGAAATTTATTGTACACATGAATAAAACTGGGAATAGGCGACGCAATGATAATTATTCCTGGCTGGAATGGTTACATGATACGTGAACGGGGGTTTTTCTTTTCAGGATAATTTATGATAAGGAAAGTAAGAACTCTTACAGGGGATGTGTAAGCGAAGGAATGCTTGAAAAGGTAAGAATACTTTTGCAAGTACTTTTGGGTTATAATAATTGGATATATTTGATGCGTGGAGCATTTAAGATACTAATGCGAATTGCATTAGCGAAAGCTGGTGCAGACTGGGTTGTGGTTATGGGGGTTTTTTCAGGAAGGCGAGCCGTGGGATCTGGCAAATATATCCTTTTCGAGTGATCGGCCGATTGGTGCATCAACGTCGCACCAGCTGAGATGTAGACAGATTGACTCTCTGAATCAGGATTTGGATAAAGTCTTGCAGTGGGGAAATGCCAATCTTGTCGACTTCAACGCAACGAAGACCCAGTATACAACATTCACAAAGAAAACTGGATCATCGGTTCCACAGCTGATGATGAGTGGCCGGGCCCTCGAGGCAGGGGAAAGTTTGAAATTGCTCGGCGTCACGGTCTGTGGGAATGTATCATGGCATAAACACGTATCGGGTATCGCCAGATCAACCTCAGGAAAACTGAGTTATCATTTTAGAGCCAAGAAATATTTTACTCCGGCCCAACTTCTTCTCCTATATAAATCTCAAATTAGACCCGCGCTCGAATATTGCTCTCATGTTTGGAGCTGGGCTCCTAGGCATACCCTCGACCTACTTGAGAGCGTACAGAGACGAGCGATCCGCCTGATCGGGGACTCGGCGCTGACGTTGGGACTACAGTCGCCATCACATCGAAGGCGCGTAGCCGGCCTCTGTCTGTTTTACAGATATTATCACGGGTGCTGTTCTCCGGAGATTCTTGGCATTGTTCCACGCAATTCGGTTTATGTGCGCTCCACAAGACAATCCGACGGATCGCACCCGTTTGTGGTTCATCTCCCGACGGCGCGAACATCCCTGTATCAGAACTCGTTCCGTTACAGGGCGGGGAAGCCGTGGAACTGCCTTCCCACGGAAGTGTTCCCGGAGCGTTAGAACCTGCAACTGTTCAAAAAGAACTGCAACAGTTATTTGATGGCATCTCGGGGCGCCCACTCGACGCTATAGGTTCGCCTCTCCCGAGAGAAGTCTAATAAAAAAAAATAAAAAAAAAATAACGTGTTGCCGTCGGAACTACAGGTGACAAAATTATATTTATTGTAATGTATCTATAGCGTTTAGCAAGGATGGTAAAGAAGGTGAATTGAACACACGATAAAACAGGTGAGAGGCGACGCATTGATGTATCACACTAACAGCCGCGTGTACGAATTCGATCGTTCTTCTCAAGTTCACTCAACTGATGTTAAATTACTATGGTTTTGCTATGGTATACGGTGTGGTGTGGTCTCCTTATCACAAGATCCATATCTGTAAAATCGAAAGTATTCAACGTCGCTTCCTTCGGTCCGCTCTCCGAGGGCTAGGATTGGGGAAAACCCCTTAATCCTGCGGCCATACGTTAACCGCCTCAAATTAATCAACCCCCAGAACCCTCGAGGAGCGTAGGATCGTGGCTGGTATAATGTTCATTTATTTGGTCCTCTCCGCGACTGCGCCTATCTCCTTTACTTAATTACGCTGAACACAAACCTTCGAAATATGCGTAACCCCCCTCACCCAAAGGAACTCTTATGGTCTGAACGAACCCCCCCTGCGGATGCTGAGAAATGTCAACTCCAATTCCACCTTGTTCGACTTCGACCTCCTGGTTACCTTAGGTTAAGCGTAATTAAGTTAGTTCTTACGCTCTTTAGTTTGTAAGCTATATATGCTTTAGTTGTAGGTACTTCTGTTGCTTGAATTAAACCAATAAATGGGGTGGTAGCCCCACTAAACTTAAACTTGGAGTATAATGACTTAAGCTGGCAAAACATCCTTGCACACTCATGGTCAGCTTTAAAAGCTTTGGCCTGTTGTATCTAACGACGAATCAATTTCAACTAAACGAGAGAAAGGCCAAAGTATTCATACAAAACAAACATATTTGTTGTGGTATGTTAATTAATCCAGCTGGTGAAGCGCAAATGCCTTGCGTTTCCATTGCATCAAAATCGGAGAATTCAGAAAATTTTACAAACATTAATTATAACCTTGAGATGACATATTCATTCAAAATTGACATTTATATTGTTTTCTATTACTTTCAGACCATGTGTTTAAAAACTTGGAAAATTAAATAAATTCTGTGGGGCTTCGGGGATGTGCAAATATTTTCGTGCTTTGAAGTTGGATTGTTTTAAGTAGCTGTTTACATTAAATTGCTTTTTGTTTTCAATGAAAGATTCATTCAATTTGGAAGGTTCCGAGCAGTTACTTACAACATTTTGCGTTTCTTTGATCCGGATCATACTTGGTATTTGTGCCGTCAGTGTCCGTGAAATTGTCACTTTTTGATCCACACTCCAGTCCTTAAAAAAAGCTTCAACAGTTAATCAAATTTATGACGGCCGAAATAAGTGAATTCTGGGATTTCACTTCGTTACGGCCACCGAACTATCTGGATAGCATGTGAACAGTACACGCTTTTTTATTATCCTCCGTTTGCATAAATAGAAATTAAATTGACACGCTTGTGTCAAGTGAACATTTTGTCCATCTATCTGTCTGTCACGGTGATCAGATATGACGGACCTTCAAAGGGCGCTCCTAGATTTCATCATCAACATTTCGTATGCCAAATTCTGAGTATCCTGTGTACAGGCTTACTCCGTGGTGACAGGACCGTTCCATATCCTAACACCATTCCTCTTGATGCAAAACTTTACAAATATAACCGTGTACAGAGGTTCAAAGAGAGAAACTTAATTATTGTTCTTAAAAATTCCATTTCAACCTAGGCTATGTTCCAGAAGTTGTTGCAGAGACGAGAACAGACAAAAAATCCCATGTACGTGGACAACGCAAATATTCAAAGAAATCCAATTGTCCAATGAATGAAACATTGAAGGATTCCGGAGTGTTCGGGGAACACACGACCGACAAGTCCGACATTCGTGACTACCGGCTTCATAACTCAAGTGCTAGTCCCTGTGTGCATTCAATCGAGACCCTGTACAACTTTAGTGGAGTTAACAAAAGAACACTATGCATGGGACATTCTATGTGATGACCCTTAATAAAACATGAAATGATTACAGCAATAGCAGCAGCAGGAGTGGCAGCAACTGCAATGGCAGAGGGGTCGTATCAGGCACAGATTCGTTTCTGGAATTTATTAGCCCCATAACTATGTGCACAAATCCCCCCGTTCGTACGTCATTCCTACACCGCAATTGTGTGAGAAACATCAACACCTGAAATTAAAGAAAAGCACTTCATACAGCCCCTAGACTTTGAGCTCAACACCTGAACCAGAAACTATATCCGGTGCCTGTATACTCAGGACCTGTCGGTGTACCTCAATTTTAGCTTGTATACCCGTTCGTTATGCTTTCTGTGTGTGTCTTTGTTTTTGATATGTGCATCTATATTTGCCCTATCCCCTCCCCGGTTGACCGCTCTTGTTTCTAGAGCAACGTTTTTATACTTTGTAATTGGTGGTGTTATGGCCGACGAGATTGCCCATGGTCCAACCTCTTGTGACCGATGGTCTTATGAACACACATCACGCCATGACACTGTCGGATGTCGACGAGGTGAAATAATTTCATCGTTTGGAGTTTGTTAGTTTTTAATTAACCATATTGCGAACATTTTAGATACTTTTATGTGCCCACGAATAACATGGAGTATACCAGGTATCCGCGAGGAGTCTCTGTGGTCTGTGGGTTTAGCGAACATAGTTCGTATCCAACGCACCGATGCATAAGGCCTGTTTTCTCTTCTCAGTCATCCTTTACCTTTAGCTCCTTTTTTTGTTTTTGTTGTGTTTGGTCTTCTGCCTTTTAATGGCGCGACACGTCTGGGAGTGGGGTAATCGAGGTTCGCCGCAATAGCATGTCGTAACATTTTCTAGTGACAAACAATTTCGGTGGAATGCACAATGTATTCAACAACACGGATGAAGCAGTGCAAGAACACGGCATCCTGCAGTGCAGGTGAATTTTTTCCGGTAATTTGTTTCAGGCTGAGTATTTCGTCATCAAGTTTGGTAAAACACGCTGCAATGTACGGCAGCCCCCCACTGCGTTCTCATCGTGTCCTGTTGCAAAAATTAATACACCAAAGAATATTTCACACCATACACATAAACCTCCTACTGGCGCTGATATGTACAGCCGATTATGCAGTAGGTAAACCCCACTGTTGGTGGGCTTTAGTCCCCAAATCTGAATTCTGTTATGTGGCAGCGGAAAGGTATGTTGAGAGAAAATAACAGTAATTACAAGGCGGAACAATTTTTCGCCTGAGTATACAACAAAATGTCGGCACTTTAATTGCTTTCGAAATTTAAAACATTTTTTGAGTTAAACGGACTGGAACTGCTTTTCGGAGCTCTTCTTCATAATTTCATCGAAAACCGGGGTAGAGTCCTGCTGATGTGTTATTTTCTCTTTATAGTGTCCATTTTTATTTAAACTTTTTGTTGGTGAATTAATGTAGTTCGGGTTGGAAATAAGTTTACTTTCTGGTCTATTACATTGCTGGCGAACGAAAGAGGGTCGTTCGAAAACCATGGGCTACTGAAATGGGGTATCACACGTCTCTGAGTAAGATTCTACTTGTTCATAGGTAATCGAAATTTTTGAAATTTTTTGATCTTATATGTCACACACTGTAGCGATATTATATAGAATTTGGCACCGAAGGTTCCTCAACAATATTCATATTACTTATCATGTCCTTTAGGAGGAATTAGTGTTTGTTTTAGTGAAATTTTCCATGCAATTATTTAGCCACGAGATTAGTTTCAAAAGGCAGTACAAACGAGTCTGCCTGTAACTGCCGAACCTTAACTTACCAATTACTTAAAGAAAATTTGTGGTTGTTTTCTTTTTCTAATTGCCCTTAGGTTTCTCTTAGTTTGGGTTTTGCGAAATAATTTGATATGGTGGAGTTACTTTTGGCTGGCTTCACTCTAAACCGTAGTTACAGAATTAATGAATCCAGATGGCGCAACCGAAACTACGTTTTACGCTGTATCATCGTGGAGGGCATTAAAAACCTCAAATTACTGTTCCCATATTCGACTCAAGATCTTAATCTTTCACTTCACAACGAACTAACAAATTGGAGTATGAAAATCGATGTGTGACTGAGTTTAGTGATGAATCTATTTATGTTCCAACATGGACGTATTCAAGGGTCTGAAAAAGGATAAATAGAAAGAGATAGGCTCCAAATATCTTCTTCGAATATAACTGGGGAAAAATCCATTATTGTTCGACAGATACCCTGTGGTGATGGGTTACTCGTACGCCTTCACGGGCGTGGGTTCAGCAACACATCCACAATTTGTTAGGAAAAAAAAAACAAAACGAGTAGAGCACACTGAAAAACAAAACGAATAGAGCACACAGGTTTCTTTATTTTAAATGTCTTTGTTGCTTAATTTTCCACTATCTTCTTCCGATACTCGTTTACAAGTATCCAATGGTTACGAACTGGACACTGCAGCTAAATGTTCACCAAAAAAGATAAATAAAACTCGTCCGTTCGATTAAAGAATCTTTATTAACACTGTGGCGCAAGACTGTGGCCCGGAAAAAACAAATCATTATGGAAAATTTAACAAGCCTCAGGACTTGCTAAATAAGGCCAAGACCGGTTCCAGGTTGTAGTGCCGATGATGATGATGATTAACACTGTGGTCCGGATTGTCTAAAATGATTCGCAGATACATTTCCTTTTTGCAGGTGGCGAATATGCTAATTACACGAAGTATCATTTAAAACTACATAAATGAGCGTATTTAATTAAACACATGACTTTAAAAACGTTGACTTTAAAAAAATGGCGACACACAACACTCTCGACACGAGGATCTCTTAAGGATATTCCACTCTGACTCAGTAGACCGATAAAATCTGACTAATTTGACTGCCTAAAATTGGCCCAGCCTCCGGCGATTGTGATGGATTTCCACCGCACACCATAGCAGGAGGAACATCCCTTCCGTCATGCAGTGACTAATGGGAGCCGATCAGCATCCTATTGGAAAGTCCATGCACAATATCTTTTCTATGGGAACGAATGTCTTCCCATTGGAAGGAAGGACAAACGAACGCGCATCAAAACGAATAGATGGGAGATGTGCAGCTGGGTACACATAAACATTGGTAGCCCTAACATCTCTATCCTAACAATAGAGGGTATATTGAATACCGAAATGTAATCCAATGCTTAAGCGCTAAAATGCGGCTTGTTTGAACAAGCCAATAAAAATACATTAGGATTATCTAAGAAGTGGTGATCCGTGATAATTGGATGCAGCTGCATGGGCATCGATTTGCATGATATGCTCGTGGGATCGGTGATTGCTTGAGAAAAGCAGATACAGAAGAATTTCCGTGAGGATGATTGCAATGAATTGCGATAAGGGGACTGTGGAAGATTTCCCAATCGTGGGCAATGGGCATGGGTCCCTACCAGAGGAAACAAAAAGTTTTAAAGGTCACAGCGATGTGGATGATGCTGTGGCAAGATGATGATCTTGCCATGGAATGTTTTGCAGGAAGCTTAATGTTGCCTAATTGAAGGTAAGTACCATGGGGTAAGATAGAAAGAGGAAGGTTTCAGAGGGTTAAGCGATGGGTGCCACTTCGGCGCCTTGAAGAAACCTCACAACCTCATTAAGTACTGATCAACCAAATTCACATTTGCGCCTGTTCATTTCAGCCCTGTGAGTAGGGCGTTAGAATATACTCACAGCTAGGCCGTCTTGTCGTCACAGGCGACTAAAGCCCGAGTGGTAGCCGGGGTCCCAACGCCCTGTGCGCCCGGTGAAATACAACCCCATCAAGCTTTAGGCTCCGTGAAATGGTCGGGAGAAATCCCTGACCATCTTTCGGAGCTTGGCTGATGGACCGGTTCGAGAAAAGGTTGGTTAGCTGGTGTTCGGTCCCAAGGTGAGATACCACCCCGTCACGCTGTACATTCCGCGATATCGCCGAGAGAAATCTTCGACGGTGTTTCGGATGTGTGGCTGATGGCCCGGTCTGACACGGAGATAAGCCATGATGGTACCTTCTGATATAAAGAATTCCGGAGGTAAACTAGTCTCCCATTCGGATCTCCGGGGGGACTATGTCAGGGGGAACATCATGCAGATATCATGATAAATAATGGAACTTTGAGAGGTTCGTCATCGCATAACCGGGCTCGCTCTCGAGGCTCGGACCACGCTCGACTGGTGAAGGCATTTTGTAACATCAGGGGCATCGGTTTCACCAATACCAATGTAAACGCCGTCCACCAATATTTGCAAACAACGAAACCTGATATCCTTGCCCTAACTGAGACCCAGGTCGATTCGTCAACTGATTCGACATATCTTCGTTGCTCAGGATACGACTTACATTCAAGATTCCGTTTTAAGGGCGGAGTCTGGGTCTTCGCGCGGTCCGATCTGCCTTACCAGAGGATGGAGGCGTTGGAACCCAATAATATGGACGTCATATGGTTGAGGTTCGTGCTGGGGAATTCTGTTAAATTTCTTTGTTGTCTTTACCGCTCCCCGAATGACGATCGACCGGCGCCATTTTTCGAACCTCTTTCACATACTGTCGACTGGATACAGATCACCCGCCCAACTTCTGAAATTGTTGTCCTTGGCGATTGTAATGTGCACAATTCCGGCTAGTTGTTACATTCTAACAGAACCGACGAGGCTGGGAGGCTGGCGGAGATGTTTGCTGTAGGCAACAACTTGATTCAACTCGTGGGGGAGCTAACGCGAGTGACGGATGCCCGAGGCGATTATGCGAACACCCTGGATCTGTTTTTGATATCCGAACCGAGGATTTATACCGTAGAGGTTTCTGCGCCACAGGCCCTCGAGGCTGGGAAAGGTTTGAAATTGCGCGGCGTCACGGTCTGTGGGAATGTATCATGGCATAAACACGTGTCGACTATCGACAGGTCAGCCTCAGGAAAACTGAGCTATCTTTTTAGATCCATGAAATATTTTACTCCGACCCAACTTCTTCTCCTATATAAATCCCAAATTAGTCCCGCGCAGAATATTTCGTTCATGTTTGGAGCTCGGCTCCTAAACATGTTGCGTAATGGCCTCTCCCACTACCGGTGCCCCACCGAGGAGGAGGATAATTTGGGGATAGATATTCATAATCACACGTTGAAGATAATGTACACTAATAGATATCTTATTGGAATTACATAAAAAATGAATAAATCAAATTAACTATATTGTGAACGAACACGTTCCACAATATCAATTAATTGCAAGCAGGTGCACGAACCTGTGCCGTTGAGTGGCGATGTTGGTGAAAGTTTATCGTTGGAGGATGGTGTGATCATGGGGGAGAGAGAGAGAGAGAGTGTGTCTTTCGAGTGAGATTGATATAAGCTGGAGCGTCAGTAATTACCCTCCATCCACGAAGGATGTGTTTTTTCGTTGTACCCTTTTTATTGAATTGTTAAATTTTTTGCTTTATTTCCAAGAAGGAAATCCTTTTTTTGTAATGTGTTCATTTAGTTTAGTTTAATTAAGCAGTCCACGTAGGACTTCCAATTGTCAAATTAAAGTTCAAAGTAAAGTTTCTATTAGTAAAACTAACATGTTGGTGTTTTCGTGATAAAGGAGAAATGGTGAGGAATCTGGTGGCAGCTAATGAGTTTTGCAAGCGGAAATTGGAGATAAGGACATTGTGTTTGAAGCCTATAGATTGCAGCCCCATCGGAAGTAACGCAACGGGACCGGTACAGTACCCTTTTTTACATTACAAATTGTGCTGAGTGTTTAACGGACCGCCACCGCCAAAGAATGATTATCTAACAGGACTGACACCACGGACAGGCACAGTGCACCAATAACTGACCAACTATCGAAAGACTCATATATCAAAATTGGCGCTGTGGAAGCGATCCCGGCAACCTCAACCCCGTATTCAACATCACATTCTAACAAAACTTTATGGTATAAATGTCTGACAAAACAAGGCAAAACTTTTATAAATAATGATACAACAAACATACCCTCGACCTACTTGAGAGCATACAGAGACGAGCAATCTCCCTGGTCGGGGATTCGGCGCTGACGTCGGGACTACAGTCGCCATCACATCGAAGGCGCGTAGCCGACCTCTGTCTGTTTTACTATTCTTCGGATATTCGTGATATTGTTCCACGCAATTCGACTTATATGCGCTCCACGAGACAATCCGACGGATCGCACCCGTTTGTGGTTCATCTCCCGACGGCGCGAACATCCCTACATCAGAACTCGTTCCATTACAGAGCGGGGAACCTGTGGAAGTCCCTTCCCACGCGAGTGTTCCCGGAGCATTGCAACCTGGAACTGTTCAAAAAGAACTGCAACAGTTATTTGATGGAATGTCGGGGCGTCCACTCGATGCTATAGGTTCGCCTCTCCCGAGTGAAGTCTATTAAAAAAAAAAAGAAAAAAAAATATCAAAAAAAGAAAACTCCTTCACAGCTCTTTGATTGCGCGATTTAGCTGGCAGTTTTAGGGTGTGAAATATAAAAGTTCACAAGGACAATTTTGCTTTGATAAAGGCAAAAATGCAAGTAATGTGGATAAAATTGTTGTCCAACAGTCTCACAGCCATTTAAACAAATTTATAATAATAATAATAAAAATAATAATAATAATTAAGCCATTTATTCCACGTCTTTAAAAAAGTTACATTTCAAATGTTGTTAGTTATTGTTAGTATATTTGCTTAATCTAGATTCTCTGCTCTTCCAAACCCCACTGACCACTTACCTAAAGAACCCCCATCCCTACAACCCAGTCTGCATAAGTTTTCGCTGATTGCAAGATGTGGATCTCTGTTTGGGTGAAGACCTCCTCCAACTTTAATTAAGGTTCCCAGTTATTATTTTTAAGTTCAAGTCTCTGTACGTTAATTCTTCTTCAGTACAAATCTTTATAGAAGTTTGTTACATGATGATTGTTTACATCTTTCCTTGCTTCGGTTTCATCTGATTGTTGTTTAAGTTTTTGTATCCATGATTTATGAATGCTTAACTCCTTAAACGCTCTTTTTATACTCCAGTTTTTATTTAAATTTCTTGTTATTACTTATTATCTATGTGTTTAGTATTCTTTCCGGATTGATTTATTCTTTTCTTCGTATACCTTTGTTCGTTTTTTCATATCTGTTCTTTTCTTTTTTTGTTTTTTTTTTAATGTATGAATTCACAGCGTTTTTTTATTAGTTGTTGTGTGTCTTCGCTAAATATTCGATGTCCTTTTTTCTGTCTTTTTCCATATTTTTGAGCTGCTTAAAATAATATTTTCTAATGTATTGTAATATGTTTGAACGGCAGTAGGGCTACTTAGTGCATATTCTAAGTTTTCAATATTTGAAGTTTTGCATAAAACTATAAATGTCGTCTTCTGTCCTTCGAATATTTGGTGTGTTGTTGAAATTTTTTCTCCTCCTCTCGGGTGATTTTAGTGTCATGGTGTGTTACGACACAATTTCGCTTCCCTGGCTTGCGCTGGAGTTAACCGTAGATTGCTGAGCACATGCTTCGAAGCCACTCGCAACTGCCACTTGAGGTGTGAGAGCCGCAATGGGCGATTGTTGCAATGATCCAAGGGATGTACTTTGGGATTTGGGCAGGTTGTACGCAAGAATCAGAAAGCATAAACAGAACCTGTGGTAAAGGTGGTAGGGTTGTGACGATTCCACCAAATCCCACTGTTTACCTTCCTGAAAAACCCCCATAATCATCACCCAAAACGCTCAAGTCCTCGCCAATGCATTCGCATTCGGCACCTAAAAATGCTGCACGCATTTAAGGGATCAATTCCTTGATCTTTAAGTCCCTGTAAAGAAAACTTACCTTCATGCATTCTCTTCGCATACAATTGCTCCTTAAGATTTCCTTATTAGCTTACCGAATATATTTATTTTCAAGCTTCTGCAAAAGAATTCTTACCTGCAAGCATACCTTCGCATGTAAAACCCCGTATAAGAGTTCTTTATCCTATCGTAAATTACCTGAAAGGAAATTCATCGGTTCATATATAATACAACCGCATAATCAGGTAACCTTACCCTTGAGTTGGTTTATCCCAGCTTCATCATGTGCATTATAAATCACCAGACAAACACATTGGCTGGCGACCTAAATCAAATACACACATCTCTTGGCACCAATTAAATCCTACAGCATAAGCAAATGCAAATAGGAATTCAATACTTACCCTTACCAGTGATGCCACAAACACAATTTCCTGGTAATCTAGCCAAAACCTATTAATACCATTCTTCATTGCGCCGTGTCTATTTATTTAGCCGCGACGCACATCTCAAACAAAGATGCAACTAGCATCCGACGAGTTTCGGTTTTGTTTGTTTTACCAGACTCGCATCCCATGAATGCACCTCTTCCTTTCTTTGTGTATATTCCTTCCCATGGCTTTGATCCATAAAAGAACCAGTTTACACACATATATGTGTACTGTGGCGATCTTCCGTATGAGATCTGTTGGTTACCCCAAAGAGAGACTTTACGTCTCTCTTGGAACAGGAAATATATCCTTAATTTAAGAGAGCCAGCTTCACTGACCGAATTCCCTAGTCAGCGAATTTGTATCGCCAAGTCCTTTTCCATCTGCTGACGACAACAGTCGTGCGGACTTCCGCTCCCGTTCCGCGGACGGGAGCAATAATAACAAAAGTCTTATTACAACCTCTAAAGAAGTCGGTCGAGTTTCGTGATTACTTTAACCTCCCACTGTATCGTGTGCACGCGTACCTAATCCGAAGTAACATTAATTTCGTTGACGTGAAATAGGTCAATAGACATTCATTACATTTAAGAACTCTGTTAAACGTGTCTCAAATTGAACTAGTAATTTTTCTAGTAAATACAGTGATGTTGTGGCGTTTCTAACAAATATTGTAAATACACAAATCGGACAATAAAATGACCATTTAATATCTATTAGACAGTTCGTTTCTTTTCTTTCCTATTGTTGTTCCCCTGGTGATCGTTCGTTTGCAGGCCGCGGAACAATCGTAAGTTACATCAGAACCTTGTTGGACAGCGGGTTGAATGACGGAGGAGGAAGTGAATCAAGTACCCATGCTGGTACATACTTGCTCCCCACAAGGTTTTAGTAGGTCTGCCTAGACACGGGCACTAATTTCACTAATACCCAACGCAAGTCTGCAGCGAACTGTTCACGGTTCTATACCAAGTAAATAAATGCACTGGAGTTTCCTTGTTGTTGATGGTTTCCTTTATTAATTAGTTTTCATAACACCGTTCTATACTAAGTAAATAAATGCACTGGCTTTATGGTTGTTGAAAGTTTCCTTTAGTAATTAGTTTTCATAACACTGTTCTATACCAAGTAAATAAATGCACTGGTTTTTTTTTTTTTTTTTTTGTCTATTTCATAAAATATTTCCTACGTTAAACGACGTTGGTGTAAGTTATAGATAGATAGATTTCTCTTTTTTTTATTTTGCTGTCACCAAAACTGACTTTACATCGGGAACTGGAATATTTCCGCACAAAACTTTATATTGGAAAATGTATTGACTCTAAAAGAATCGACCATGAACGACAAACGAACTTAACTCTCGTAAACTCAAACCGACCGAGGTGGTGGTAGACATCTGACTCCTTGGGCGAATAAAATCTGACTCCTCGATGCAACTCACATCCATCAGATTCAATGGTGGTGAATTGCCTCGATGAAGGAGGAGCGAAACGATCAACTTGGCGGCGGCCAATCGTGATCGAGCATGGGAGAATTTTCACATACCGTATAGATCAGTTCGATGGTCTGCAATGCAGACAATGATCAGCGGACACCTGATCAAACAAGGCACGATCATCAGGGGCCGCGGCGATGTGGCCATAGATCGTTGATGGTATACACCTGGGAAGAAAATAGGTTTTTGCTTCAAAGTAAACAAAACGCTATTTCACAGGTCCAATGATGGGATGCACAATGTTCATGATGTGTCTATGTTGCGAAGAGTCGTCATTGTATTTACTTAAGATTCCAGGGAAATGCCGTTGTAGGCGACATCCGCTGGTGACGATAGTTCCACCAGAGATTTAGAATCTATTTGCTTTAGCCGAATGGCTCTATAGCAGAATAGGGGAAATTGTTCATGGACGTTAAGTCCACAGAAAACTCAGCGAAGGTAGCTATGGGTTATTTGTTCGGGTTAGAGGATGGGTCTTCATAGGGCATGAACGTGGGTAAACAAATGATCATGTTCATGCCTAAATCAAATGCTCGGTTGTATAGTGATTAGGAAATTGGTCGCAACTCAGCGAACCTTAGGGGATAGATAAGATATACAATTATGTATGGTAGAAGGGACTATCGGTTGTAGCTGTGTCCGCAATACGCTGGCCAGCGTTTGTTTATCGTTAATTGATGACAAGCTGAGCCGATAGGAGATGTAAACTGGTTCATGGAGTATGAACCAGAAAACTTCGGAATTATGTATGCCGTCGGAGAGATTTCCTTTCAGGTATGAAAAATGCTAGTGGGAGCTTACGTTGCCCAAAATTGCAGGTAGGTATGGTATCTTGTGGCTGAGGGAAAAGACAGGTTAAGTTGAGGAAGTGGGTGATTCTTGGAGAAGACTATAAGGAGGCCCACAAGGTCACCGAATGTCATCCTCATATTTATTTCCATTTTCATTTTTGGAACATTTGTTATATCCGTTTTATATTCTTAGATTCGAAATTATAGGCTAGACAAAAAATGCTTAAATTCTAGCTTAATTACCTAACTCAGTGGTGTCTCCTGTTGTTAAAGGTGAACCCCAAAGTAAATACACTGTCAATGAATGGCACTTCCATCGACGAAGCCAAGGAACTATCAATCCTCGGCACCCGAATTAATTCGACTTCTAATTGTTACGCCCGCTTTTGAAGTTTCAAATGGGTGGGGTTCCTTAAGAGATGCGAAAAATACTTCGCTCCATCCAACCTGGCCACTATTTACAAGGCGTATATTCATCCCATATTAGGACAGGGGCATACAAAACTGCACTATGCGTCCTTGATAGGATGCAAAAACGAGCACCAAATCTTATTGGAGATTCAGCCGTAAGTCGATCAATTCCGTCGTTAGAACATGGGCGCAACGTATCATGCCTACATCTTTTCTATAGGTATTACCCCGGTCGTTGCTTAACTGAACTTGCTGAATGTGTTCCGCATCCGCAGACAGCTTCCCGCGCTACTCGTCACTCTGAGAAAGCCCAATAATTCACGTTGAAAGTCAACTTTAGGAACACAAATAAATATAGAGAGTCATTCTTTAGCCGAACCACACGAATGTGGAATACCGTGTTCCTCGTCGTTGTAATGTCCAGGCATTTAAGATCAACGTACATCGATACCTCCTTTCCTTATCCACTTCCTCTCCTTCCGCTCGCACTATGCTCTGGCATTTAAGGGTACTCCAAAGTCCCTTTTTGTGCGTACAAAAAAAAATTGAAAAAAACACCTAAAATAATACATTCGTTTTCAAATCATGTTATGATCAAACACAAATTTATATATACATATTGTCAACATTCTGGACCGTTGAAGCTAACGATTGAACAGTTCCGGAATTACCCAACAGGAGGAGAGAGAATCAAAAATTCAACAGGCAAATTATTGGGAATGCGAAGAAGCATCACAACAACAAATTATCTAACGATCTAATCAAGTATCCATGTGACATCCCATCTAATCAGTGGGAAAAACCAGTTCGTGTTTAAACTGTGCTCTTTTAAAGCCGCATTCAATACAATCTTCAATACCGCTGGAATCGCACGTAGGTTTGACTGCAGTAAAGCCATTATACCGGAGAGGTTACTGTCTATAATCCTTAAAAAGTATTCCCAAAACGGTCACCAGTTTTTGCTAACTTTTCCGTAGACATCATTCGTTTTCTGTTGGACAACCACTCGCTTTCAACAGGTCCCAAAGAAGGGAAAAAGTGTCTTCAATAATATTATCGGCTTATTGCCTTACAGATTAAGATGATAGAAAAAGGTATCAACTCCATATTGATTAAATATTTAAAATCTAACCAATTTCTAAGTGTTCGGCAGTAAGCCACTAAGGCTTCCACAGCAAGCAACCTATCGGAAATATTTAAACATCTGAAACATGGTGAGTGAAAAGCAGATGTCTCAAATCCTTTTGGCCGTATCTGGCATGCAGTCTTATTAAATAAACTTCTGTCCAATGGACTTTCCCCATTAACTTTCAAATAAAATTAAATGTTAAATGTCCTTGAAAATAGAAAAAAGGGTGTTTAGAACGATGAGTGTTGAGAAGGATGGGTGTTTCGATATCTTTTCTATTGATTTCGGACTATCTCACAGTTGTACATTGGCTCATATATAATCGAGTGTTCAAATAGATCACGTCCTTCTAGTTAGCGGCGAAATCATTAACTACCACTTCATCTCTTCAGGACACTGTTTTATTAACTCGATAGAAAAATCCTAATTTTCGCTGATTTGTTTTCTGTGAGTTCAAACCTACCTTCGGGTCTTTACGATCCACCGTCATTATAATTTTCAACGGTAGGTATTAGTCCATGTAATACGGTTCGCTTCCGTGCTTCTCAATTAAACGAGGAAGAGAAGGGAACGATGGATCCTGATGGATACTTATTCTGTGTTGGATCCGTTTTGGTCCCCCAGTGGATACGAGGTTACGCGGACGTCTCTTTAATTCTTTCGAATAAATCCAAAGATTGCGCTTCACGATTCTATCGATTCACTAAGGACGCAAATGTCAATACACAGACGAACAGAAAGCACTATTGATAATAATCAAATTTGTCAGCTGGAGGGAAACGACCAAATCACGATCCGGAAAACAATGCACCGACAAAAGAACTTCTTGCTGAGCCGTAGTCGTAACTGGAAACACAACTGCAAAAATGTTATACTACACTTATTATGCTACGATTTCTCTCCACCATCTACAAACGGGCTAACTATCTGCTTGGCTTCTGACTACTATCTACTGTATCTTATTTCTTTCACCAAAGTCTGGATGCAGCGCTCCTTATTACAGGTCCATTTCTGGAGTGTTTTTGTGTTATTCATCTGACTAAAGCAAGCAAGAGCTTACATGCACTTCATATGGGGGGCAAAGTCCATGGGGATTGGATGAGAATTGGATGGAAATCTGGATGGGACCTTGGATTTATTTGTATATTATAAAACATCTGCTTATAGTGCATATGGAGATATGCATTGTGATGTTTAGATTGTCGGAAATGTGTGTATGCGAACCAAAGGACATTTGGTTCTTTTAACAGGTGTTCGATTGGACATAGGATGCATATGAAGATATGCTTAGTGAGGTTTAGATTTTTTAAGAATTTTGTGCGTCCATGATAAACTAACATTTGGTTCATTTATCGCATATTTGTTGTAGCCTTTGCAGTTTGGAAATTGATAACTGAACAATTTTAACGAATTGAACCCAAAGGGCTACAATTGAACGTTTGGTTCACTTTGTTCAACATTGGATTCAATGTTGATTTGGGGATGTGGATTAAGGAGTAACCTTTATGTGGTACGGAAATGGTTGGCCTTCTTGGATCACTACATCCACGTACTGTTCAACTGGATGTTCAGCTTTGTCAGCGGCAGAAGAATAATATCTTCATTTCAAAACGAGGGGCCAGGTAACCTATCAACATCGCACGAAATGAGACCCAGTATTTATTTATTAAATCGACATGTTGACAAAATCTTACAATAGGGAAAACCTAACCTCGTTCATTCCTTGACATCACAGGCAGTATGTCGAATATTATGAAGTCAACCTTCACGAATTCGAGTTACAACAGCTTACTTCAAAAAAGAGAGCTCCTCCCTCGAAAATCCCAAATTATATCAGTAGCCGAATACAGTTCAAATGCTTAAAATTCTGTTCTTAAGCACACCGTAGACCTACGTAAGATTTTCTATGCTAGCTCCCTTGCCAACTGAATCGATCAATCAAAATATTCAAGGAATTTTTTTTTTTTTTTTTTTTTTTTTTTTTTTTTTTTTTTTTTTTTTTTTTTTTTTTTTTTTGGGAAGAAACTTCACTTTTCTAACGAGCACAAGTCTGAATTTATTTGATCAATTACGAGATATATGTAAGCACAGCATCCAGCGAAAAATTAATGGATTTCTTTTTGTTCGAACTAAGATTACAACGGAGTTGCACGATGAAGATTCGCGATATTCAAAGCTTCCAAACTATTCGGTCATTTGCAGCGCATAAAGCAGTCCACTGGAAGTAATAATTTGACATTCATCACATAATGGTGCTTTATCAAAATCTGTTTCTGTTGTCTGTAGGAATTCTCTGGAACTACTGTTAAGACTATATAAAGACCCCAGAAAACCAACAGAACATTCGCCCAACAGAGGAGCCATAGCATCACGAATTCCACACATGCACAAGTATCTACCGAAGTTTTCAGGCAACTCAACTGATGAAAAACCACAATTGGCCAAGCGTAACTACGCTCGGTGTTGACAGCCTTAAAAAAATCGTAGGTAATAAAAGCGCAATGAAAAACTCATCAGACATAAGGAAATTTTACGATCGTCTTTGGAGCTATGCGCAGACTGGAAGTTCCTCCACGGGAATTTTGCCAATAGGTTCAGCAATAAAAATTGGGTATTATAATGCAGTTCCGACATTGTTTTTGTTTTAGTGAGGGCAGAAGCGCCGTTTATTTAGCTTACTACAAGCGATATATAAAAAAGATATACTAAACAACTATCTTAAAAGCGAGGGTATAATAAATTAAATCGAAATGGGGCATAGGGGAGGATAAAGGTATATGTAGTTTAGTTTAGTCGGCTACTACCCCATTTATTGCCTTAATTGAAGGGTAAGGTGGATAGACGAAATTAAGAGTAAGAGGTGGGGTGGGAAAGGATAGTGTGGTAATATTGGAGGATCGGCAGTTGGAATGTGTGTAGTAAGAGGGCGGTCGGCGGGTGAGTTTGGTTGGGGGGGGGGGGGGGGGGGGGGGGGGCAAATTGTGAGAGCAGGGAAGGTAAGGTGGAAATCGAAGGGGGAAGGGTGCGAATTTGCCCGTTGCAGCGTTCGTGAAAGAGGTTCGTTATAGCCGTAAGAAGTGTCATGGGCGGGCAGATAAAAGAGATTAGGGTTTCGTAGGTTACGGGGTTTAGTGTGGAGAGAGATGGAGGAGAGCAAACTTGGACTGTTGAAAGGACGCTGGATGAAGAGGATGTCAACATGACGTCTGCATTCTGCAAGTGTGTTGAGGTTTATTAGATGGAGACGGCTAGTGTATGAGGGGAAACCACCGGGGTTTTCCCAATTCAAGCCACGAAAGGCAAAATGCAAAAATCGACGATGGACGTTTTCGATCCTGCGAATATGAGACAAGTAGTGAGGAGACCAGACCTGGCTGGTATAAGTATGGAACGACCACTCAACCAGATTGGTGGTGGTCGACCTTCCCGGAACGAAACCACGTTGATTGTATAATGGATTTACACCGACAAGATTACGCGTTGTTAAGAAGACAGTTTTGGAATACGAGACAGTTTTGCGATGGGACGGTAGTTACTAATATCATTTTTGGGTCACTTTTTATATATAGGGGTTAAAAGGAGGATTTCCAAATGCTAGGGAAAATACCTTGCATGAGGGACAGATTGAAAATCTTTGAGAGCGGAAGAGGAAGAGAAGAGAAACATTTTTTAACAGGACAGTCGGAAGTTCATCGGGGCCGGGGACGAACTCGTCTTTAAGAAAGTTTAGTTTTTCTTCAATTAGGTGAAGCTGAATAGGTTGAGAGAGAAAAGGGCCAGTCGAGAATTCGGGCAGATCTCTTAAATAAGAAGGATTGGGCTCGAAGCAGATGCCCATGAAGGATTTTTTGAAGAAAGAAGCAATTAGGTCGGCAATAGTTTGAGGATCGGTTGAGGTAATCGTGTCATAGGAAAAGCAGTGGGGATAGGCGTCGAATTTCCGTTTGCAATTAATAATGCCGAAAAAATATTTGGGGTCGTTGATCAGGTTGGTTTGTGATTTTGAGATGTAGTTGAAGTAGAGGGAGTTGTAAAGCTCGGTGAATTTGCGGGGAAGATGGTCTGTGCGCCGGCATGGCCGCTGATTCTACCACCAAGACACTAAATGTTCCACCGATTGTTACACTGAACCTGTCCACAAAGGAAACAAAACTTCACGACAAAACATCCACCAGGAGGAGAGTAAATGAAACCCACTGTTTATAGTTTTGAATAACTGGGTTTATTGCTGGGGATCACCGTTTTTAATTTAATTTTATTTTTATGTGAAAATATTTATATTTATTTAACAAACGTGGTACACACTTTCAATCTTAACATAGCACGATTCGACTCGACTTATTACTGGGGGGTTGAAAATATACTTTATTTAATGACACACTCTGGTGAGTGCACACTCTCGGGTGCACTCTGCAATGACGAAAAGCTGTTGCACGCGCGATGGTTGGAAAACGACTCAATCGAGGGTTGGAATCTGGCTCTTGATTAACCCTCGATTCGGTGGTGGTGAATATCCTCTCGGCTAAGGATATGTTTTACTTACCACAAGAGAAACGTAAAGTCTCTCTTTGTGGAATAGAAAACCAGATCTCGTAATGAAGATCATGGTGGTATGTATGTATGGGTGATCGTACAGATCATAATGTTTCTCGATGCATTTCAGCAAAGAATAAACGAAACCTGAAACGAGGGAAAAAGAACAGAGGGATCGTATAGGTCATTGTTTAACATATGCATTGTAGCTATAATAGGCGGCAATTCATCGGGGTAATGGTGCTAAAAGCAAATGAGTGGTGCAGATGCGTTAATAGATATATCGCCATTCGGAAGAGGTGCTAATGGGTTTTTAATGTCATCTCTGACTGCAATAGGAACCGAGTTCTTGTTTGTATTAGGAAATGCTAGAGGATTCGGTTTCGATGATAGTGGTTGGGATGCGGTAATTGTTTGTCGATTGGACAAACGAATCGCGGTCGGTTTATTGCAGCTGTATAAACAAGCTGTCCGACATAGCATTTCAACGATGACAAAGGGTGCCGAATGGTTTGAGATTTATGATGCCGTATTATGTGAAGAAATCTTTACAGGGAATATGAATAATGCATTAAATGCGTGAATGCTCTGAGAATTTTTTTTAGGGATTTTTAGATAATGCGTCGAATGCCTTAAATGGCCTTGGAAAAGGAAATGTTTTCAGGTGCCAATGCAATTGCATTGGCGAAAAACAATGGGAGTTGAGTTGCAATTATGGGGGGTTCTCTGGGTAAGTTTAAAAGAACCCCCACAAATTTGTAAAACGAACCGAGATAGTTGGAGTAGTTTAGGGCCGAATGCGTTCTTGGGAAAATGTTCCACAAGTCAACTGACATACGTCAGGTTGAATACGATACAGTGTCCATTTGTTATTTATATGTGAACCATTTTTGAAGAAATGTATGACTTTATTTTTTTAACAGTCAATAATTCCTGTTTGAGAGAATATTGTAATAATGTTTTTGTATAGGTATTGAAATCATTCGTATGTATCAAACTCTTTTCAGATCACAAAAATACTTATATATGTTTAAAAAACTTTGACTACACTCGTATTCCCAAATCATCTTCGCCATCCATTAGTGGAAAAAGAAAGGGAACTGTAAGAGAAGTATTAGGTGTGTATGGTGTTTTGAGGCTCTCTGTGATATTGATATTTCTTACCAATTACAAGGGCAAACGTATTACAGTTGCCTTCACCATAAGTGACTCATCTATACATTTTTTACATCCCATGGTGGTTTCAAATTCCTCTCACCAAATGCCAATGATGTCATTATTTTTAAAATGGCTTCATGTCGAGTATCCCGAATACCAATAAACGTTTTTTCTCAAATGGGTATTCTCCTATATGTATGCTGTATGCTTCTCAGCGCATGAGAGTATTCATTCTGGATAAATTTTACATAACGCACGTTCATCCATGAAAACAATGATAAGGCCATCTGCCACTGAAGCGGATCATGTATCTACACTCACCCTAATGTATAACTATGATGCGAGCTTTCTTGCAAGATACCCTTGTACCCAAGGAAACGAAACGAGAATTCACTCAAAACACAATGCAAGCGTTTTAAAAATGCATAGAAGATGAATATGCTAGTATCGTCGCATGTAGGGTGTCGGTACCACGCACAACTATCTCAATCAACTGCAACAAAAGCATCCGAAGATTGCTTCAAACTGCAAAAGAAAAGAGACGATTTTAGCATTCGTCCGTTTTAGGGGGACGCTATAACTATGCGCTGGGGCACTCATCAGCATCCTTTAGTCCAGGTACAGTCCCAGGTAAATCTATTCTCGAAATACCCATGTACAACCTCTGCAGAGCGGGGCGAGTGTGTGGGTGTGACGGACAGTGTCATTGTGCATGTTTGTCCCCCACCAGCATATGAGGTGACTAGCAGTTTAGTTTTTCGGTTCTCTTGGTGTTGTCTGGTTAATTCAAATATTTGTCAAGACTATTCCCCAATAACCGTGCCAATATTTACAAACTCATCAGATCAAACAACATATCCAATTTCCATGGGTAACCACCACCCGCCTTCGAGCATCCCCGACCTCTAAAAGCACCACATGGCATACGACATTTATAATCCTTTCCGTGTTTCCTCCGTGCATGCTTCCGAGCCACTGTTAAACGCAGAACCGCATATCCTTGTGCACGTGTGAAGAGAATGTGATATCGTATCCTGCTCCCTGCACCCTTGGCATTTGTATGTGTTTTGCTTCTCAGCTTTGAGGAATTTTCCCAGTTGATGACGGGCGCTGCACCCACTTCTCTAGCTTATATGGCAAATTGTAGTTTCTTATTGAGGGTTGAACGTTGATAAATTTTGTGCGGGAAGGGTTGTAAATTTTCACACAGATGACAAAGGCTAAGGCAGCACATATGAATATCTGATGCCTTCGAATTAGTGGCAACAAATAAGTGTGTTTGCAGTGCTCAACGTCGATGCCACTGCCGCTATACTCGTAGCCTTCGGATCTCTTGAGTTATTTATGGATTCGAAAAGGCAGAAAACGACAAAACGCTGGGCGTTCTGTCCGCCATCAAATATCCAATTACTTGGGTGTTTGATTGCCGGAATAAGATTCATATTTCACTCGTCGAAAATAACTAGTCTCCGTGACAACAACACGAATGAAAACCAATGAATTCTGGCAAATATTCTATGAACCGGACTTTAGATTGGAATCTTTAGTATTCAATGGTGGATTTTTGGTAGACAGGCTTTGCTTAATGGGTAGTTGTGGGTCTTTACAAGTTATAACAACATTGGAGGTAGTTTCTTATGGGGCATTTCACCTACTGCAGGATACGGTATAGTTTCAATGAGCACAAAAATAAGGGGTTTTTGACACCCTCACATATCAAAAATATAGTATTGGTGTGTGACAATCATGAGTAATTTACCACTGTAAGATAAAGAATTACCATTTGCAAAAAACGACGGTCTCCTGAAGTTCAAAAATATTATTAATGCCCAGCATTCAGTCATTGTTCGCATATTTGTTCCATAATCATGTGAATTACATTTTATATGCATTGTGAGCGGACACCTTTTTTCCTTTTTTTTTTGTTTGTAATACATGTATACTTCTCTCGGGAGAGGCGAACCTATATCGCCGACACGGCGCCCCGAGATGCCACCAAATGACTGTTGCAGTTCTTTTTGAACAGTTGTAACGCTCCGGGAGCACCTGCGCGGGGAGGGAGTTCCACAGCTTCCACACTCTGTAAGGGAACAAGTTCTGATGCAGGGATGTTCGCGCCGTCGGGAGATGAACCGCAAATTGGTGCGATCCGTCAGATTGTCTTGTAGAGCGCATATAAACCAAATTTCGCGGAACAATACTGTAGTGCTCCAAAACGCCCTACTACCTTTTTCCCCCATTCCTACATCCAAATCCTAGCTATCTTAGGCTAAAACCAAAAAACCTATCAAAACCCACAAAACCCACAAAACCCCAAACATGATCCAAAATTCGCAATAAACGAATCAAACATTCGTTTATAGCCTAACATTTGCCCCCACGGCATTATTAACCCAAAATCCGAATTAAAATTAAAAGTTGCAATAAACGAATCTAATATTCGTTTACGTTTCACATTTGCCCCACAGCATCAACAAAATCCAAAAATTCAGAGATCATTATCTCTATCTGAAAATTTCCCATTCAAGAAAACAAACAAAAAACCAAAAGCAGATACATTCACACATCTGCGCAATAGTTTCGTAAGAATTCAAGAAATTGAATTCTTATCTTATGGAAATACAACATCTCGTTCGTAATATCCAAAAATCGAGATTGTTGCACGAAAATGTGTATCTTTGGGATACAATTTTCGATGTGCTTTCCTTTATAAAGGAATAGTAAAACGATCTCGAGGCGGCAGTATCTGAATCCTCCTGCCACAGAGCAGTAATTTTCTAATATAAAATCCACAATAAAACTTTAACAAAAATTAAAACTAACTTCTTTTAAATGCTTGGGAAATTGTGTGTTGTCACCAACGTTGGATGATTCTTTCTTTTGTGTACGAGGACGACTCCGAAAACTAGTACAGGAAGCGATACTAAAGTTGCAGAGCATAAGGACGTTATCCCCTAAGTTACGTCCTACAAACAATCAGGACGTTGCTCTTCCCTCTGGGTCAGAGGAAGCACGGCAACGACCCCTGGCTGGAGGGTGTTGTGTCAGGAACTATCAACAAAGAGATCTAACGTCCTTTTCAGGACAAGAAAACGCGCTTCCCGAGGAACAACCCGCACAACAGCAGAACAATACCACGAATCTCTGAAGAACAGTACCCGTGATAATATATGTAAAACAAACAGAGGTCGGCTACGCGCCTTCGATGTGATAGCGACTGTAGTCCCGACGTCAGCGACGAATCGCCGACTAGGCGAATTGTTCGTCTTTGTATGCTCTCAATTAGGTCAAGGGTATGCTTAGGAGCAGAGCTTCAAACATAAGAGCAATATTCGAGCGCGGGTCTAATTTGGGATTTATACAGGAGAAGAAGTTGAGCCGGAGTAAAATATTTCTTGGCTCTGTAGGGGTTTCTCTATTCTATATGAGAACCAACCCACAATTCCAACCACAATTCCTACCTAATTTCGACCGCTTTCAGCACATCATACCTAGCCATTTCCTTTATATGTTATTCCCCTGTAAAACATGTCAAACGGACGCATAGCTAAACTCATTGCCCCATGCAGATAATGCATAATTGAGTTTAGCTACATTCTTGACATACGGCAACTCCATTTTTGCTAACCATGAGTTTCCCATCGGAAATCTCATAACGTCGGTTAACAACAGCAAGTCTAAACGAACGACGCTGTTGCATCATAGCAAAATCGCTGGGGTTATTTCAGCGTCTTAGAGTCTGGTTCTCTCGCTGATTATTTCCCAAGCATCAGTGGCGTCCTATTGACTACCCCTCAGATCATCCATACGCCTGGGATCAATGATCTCTTTTTGCAGGGGAGTGACATCAACTAAGTTTTCCTTTCTTCTAAAATTCTGTCTTTACACGGTTCAATGCGCTCGGACTACACCATAGCCGTACCACTGGGTCAGTGGGTCATGTCAGTAGCTGCATATGATACCAGCACACACAACCAAAGCTACTTCGAGATCACAGCACATCATGTTTTTGTTCTCTCATTGTCCATGTCCGTCACTTTCCCTATTAACAAAAGTTACCCACACTTCAACGGGCGTGAGGTTGAGTGAGCAGAGGCGTGCTCGGGCAAGTTAATTAGTGAGAATTGATTTAGTGATATTCAGTAACCAATTTTCAATTGGAAGTTTTACAATTAAATCTTAATACGAATTTTGCTAGCGGCACCATTTGTAACAGGAGGCCGACAAGATATGATAGTCAATGTACATCTCATTAAATTAAAGTGTAAATAAAGAACTCACAAACATCATATCAACAAATAAAATTATTATTAAATTAATGTGTAAATAAAGAATCATAAACATCATATCGGCAAATAAAATAAACTAAGTTAAACAACTAAACCTCGGTGCAGTTTTATTTAATACCATCTCGTGGACCTCCTGAGGATCATTTTCGCGCAGCAACATCGTTGGGGACGCAAGTGAATCCTGTGCCATACGTTGGCATCATACTTCAACCCCCACAGCTCTAAAAAGATAGTTCAGTTTTCTTGAGGCAGACCTAGGTTCACCTGTGGAACCAATGATCAATTTTTCTCCGTGAATATTGTATACTGTATCTTCGTTACATTGAAGTCGAAGAGATTGGCCTTTTCCCACTGCAGGACCTTATCTAGATTCCGATTCAGAGAGGCGATCTGGCTACATCGATCGATCACTGAACACCCTGTTATCCGTGGACTCCAACAAATCATTTATGTGAAGCAAAAACAAGGTAAGAGATACAGTAGAACATTTAGGCACGCCGGAATTAGCAGGATACAGATTCGAACACTCGCCGTCCACAACAATTCCGATCGATCGATTTTCAAGGAAACTCTTCGTCAAGTCGCAAATCTGCTGGGAAAGTCTATATGAACGAAGTTTGCTTAGCAATGGCCCGTGCCACGCGCGGTCGAAAGCTTTGGAGATATCCAATGCGACCGCCCTTGACTTACCATGCCGCTCAATCGCAGATGTCCATATATCGGTTATATGTGTCAAAAGGTCTCCCGTGGACCTGTGGGGGTTCTTTAATACATTCCCAAAGAACCGCCCATCCTCTTAAATTAACCACTTTCCAAATCCACCATACCTACCTGCAATTTTGGGGCAGCGTAAGCTACCCAATATTCTTTATTACCTGAAAGTTAAATCTTATAAATAAGTTAAATCTTACCAAACAAATTATTTCATTCATACATGCACCGTGCCAGACAATCGGCTCGGCTTGTCAGCAATTATAAAAGATAAATACACACTGGCCAGCGTAATTGTTGACATAGCTGTAGCCGGTATTCTTACTACGGTTCATGAGTGAATATCGCGCCTATACCCTTAGGTCCGCAACACTTGCGACAATTCCCTTTCATCGGTTATCAACCGATCCTGGAATTTGGGCATGGAAAAGATCATTATTTAGGTAACCCGCCTGAAAACCTAAATTAAACATACAGTATCCCACTGTGTGCGTTTTATTTACCCGCATATTAATCTAAACATATAGCCATCCAGCCTGACCCTTTGCCGCCGTCGACGAGGTTTCTGCTGACTAATGTCAACAAATAATTTTCCTCTTCGTGCACCGGAGCCATAAGGCTAGATTAGATATTGCCTACATCGGTGTGTTTGTGTAATCAGGTGTCCACCGATCATCGTCCTCATCACAGGGCATTGTACTTGTCCCACGCGGACACATATAGAATCCTCCCACACCAATGTAATCCGCATCGTTGAATCTGGCAGATATGGATTGTAGGTAGGAGTCAGTTTTTAGCCACCGAACGGAGCAAAAGATCCCGAATTTATCTCCTGTCGGGATTACATGCGTGACATGAGTCGAGAATCGCCAGTCGCGTTGGTCGTTCACGAGAGTAGTCCTTGTGTCAGGTGTGAATATTGTTAAGGACCATTGTCCGGGAACAATGAACGGTGAACAAGTAGAATAATCGGTTCCGGCAACCATTAAAATTCAACGGACAGTTTGTGTGACCTTTATATATTTAACATTTATAACCATGTAATTGATCAAGAAGTCCTTTTACAAGTGGAACTATTTTTAATTCGAAACTCGGTGAATAAATAGAGAAGAACATAAATTAAAAAAACAAAAAGCTGTTTCCGACAGGATTGTGTGTTTCATTTATTCTCATCGCTTCCCAGTGCACATCGGTGGATTAACTTTTCTGTGTTCTCCGGCGGATCAATTAGTGCTCTCAATAAATCCGTGGTGTTTTCGCTCAACCTGCGTCCGTGCAGACGCCTCTAGCGAAAAATACCCACAGACCCCCTGCCACGGTGCTCGTATTGAAGATCAATCAAAAGTCCGTTGCACTCAAAATACTTAATTAAGTCGGCATTGATGACCTTTTCAATCACCTTAGATAATATACACAATTATGATATCGGCCAGTAATTTTGTGGGAGACACTTTTTCCCCTCTTTGTGATTGGATGAACTCGAGGGATTCCTAAGCAGGCAGGAAAGGTCCCTCGTTCATAAAATAAAGGAAAGAGTCTCCCAAAAACCGGAGACAGTTCTGGAGCACAGTTCTTAAGGACTATTACTGATATTCCGTCCGAGCCGGCCGCCTTCCTACAGTCCAGTCCACGTAGAATGCGTTGGATAGTATGCGGGCGGAACCTCACATCCCGCATCGAAGGCCGTACAGGTGCCATCACATGTGGCTGCAAAAGACCGACATCGAGGTTTGATTTCGTGGAAAATAAATTCACGAACACATTAGCTTTATCTTTTGAATTTGTGACTAACGTCCCGCTGCCTGTCACTAATGGGGGAGAAGAGAACGAAGCGAAGGTACTGCTGAGAGCTCTTGTCATTGACCAGAAGGGACGCGAACCAGTTGGGCACTCAAGGAATTTATTAGTCACTCTGTCGTTGTA
The DNA here is from genome assembly GCA_963931805.1 of Microdon myrmicae. Lineage (NCBI taxonomy): Eukaryota > Metazoa > Arthropoda > Insecta > Diptera > Syrphidae > Microdon > Microdon myrmicae. The sequence continues at coordinate 29,013,024 of OZ007499.1, forward strand.
AGCCTTCTTCGCGGTATCAATCGTCTGGTTGCACGCGTTTCTAATTCTAACAAAATTCGTTTTGTACACCTCGATGGAATTAGAGCGCCATTGTTTAATAGCTCTATTTTTTTGCCACTGTAATTTGGCCGCATTTTTTATCAAACCAAGGTTTATCAGATGAACTTCGTTTAATGGAATACGGAATGTAGATCTCCATCCCGAGAAGAATAATCTATGTGACAGACTCCGCGCATGCGTTAACATCTGAGTCTCCAAAGCACGGGAAGCGGTAAAGACAAGAAGAATTATAACAGAATTCTTCGGCACGATCTATAACCACATGATGTCCATTTTATTGGGTTACAACGCCTTCACCCTCTGGCAAGCCAAATAGGACCTTAAAACAGAATCTCGAATGTAGGTCGTATCCTGAGCAAAGAAGATATGTCGAATCAGTTGCCGAATCGACCTGGGTCTCAGTTGGGGCAAGGATGTCAGGTTTCGCTGTTTACAAATATTGATGGACGGCGTTTACATTCGTATTAGTGAAACCCATGTCCCTGAGGTTGCAAAATGCCGTTATCAGTCGAACGTCGACAGAGCCTCGAGAACGAGCCCATTTATGCCATGACGAATTTCTTAGAGTTCGTTTATTTGTCATAATATCTGCATGATGCTCCCCCTGACATAGTCCCCCCGGGGATCCGAATGGGAAACTAGTTTACCTCCGGAATTCTTTATCTCAGAAGGTACCATCATGACTTGTCTCTGTGTCAGTCCGGGCCATCAGCCATGCATCCGAAACATAGTCGAAGATTTATCCCGGCGATATCGCGGAATGTACAGCGTAATGAAGTGGCATCTCAGCTTGGGTCCGACGCCTCAAGTAAACCAACCTTTTCTCGAACCGGTCCATCAACCAAGCTCCAGGTAATTGTTCCGAGCATTTCACGGACCTTATAGCTTAATGGGGTGGTATTTCACCGGGCGGCAGGGCGTTGGGTCCTCACCTACCACTAGACCTTTAGTCGCCTCTTACTACAAGCCGGCCTAGGTGTGAGTATATTCTAACGCCCTACTCACAGCCGTGCATTTCTTTCCATCGAGGTGTAACATTATGTGAGAACAAAATTGCAGGAGTGCATCCGCCGTGGATTTACCTATAAGAAAACCAAACAGTGCTGGCCTAAAATAGCTTGTTTATTTCAAAAAATTTCACTATTCTTGTTTTTTAAATTTCCCAAAAATTTTACCAAAGACAGACAGCAGTGCGATGGGTCTGTAGATACCGACCTCAGCAATAGAGCCCTTCTTGAAAAGAGGAATGACGTCTGCACATTTAAGACTGCTTGGGAAAATCCCATCAAACACGCAACGATTAAAAAGATTGGATAGGACGTCCACTAAAAAAAAGACTGTTTTCCTATGTATATTATTTGATATGCCATCAGATCCACATGAATTTGAATTAGGTAGAGTATCAATGACTTTCAAAATTTCAGAAGCCACGCCAAAAAAAATTTGTTCGCGTTGGATCCCACACAATTTGTCAATCGCCCAAAAAAAGGCTCGTGTCAATTGGTCGAAAGAAATGCTCAAAAAATACGGTCGCGGTGCTTCGAAACACGTCTATGACATCGTGACAGGTAGTGAATCGTGGATTTACGCGTATAAGCCCGAAAGTAAGCAGCAGTCGACTGTCTGGGTATTTCAAGATGAGCCAAATCCAACAAAAGTTGTTCGCGCACGAAGCACTTCCAAGCAAATGGTCGCCTGTTTTTTTCGGAAAAACTGGACATGTCGCAACCGTACCACTAGAACAACGCAGAACAGTCAATTCTGAGTGGTACACAACCATTTGTTTGCCAGTTGTCTTCCAAGAAACCAGGAAAACCAACCGCCGAAGGCGGATCACTCTTCACCACGACAATGCGAGCTCTCACACATCGGCTGCGACAACTGCATTTTTGAGCACCCAAAACATCGATTTGATGGGTCATCCGCCGTATAGTCCTGACTTGGCACCGAATGACTTCTTTTTATTCCCGTACGTAAAAAACAAACTGAGGGGTCAACGTTTTTGGACACCTGAAGAAGCGGTTGCTGCATTCAGAATGCATGTGTCGGAGATACTATAGCGTTTGAAATAATAGTGAAGAAGATCGTGTGATTCGAACTGACGCTATGACAGCTCGAATCACGAAAACAATTTTACCTAAGCTTTACACACCAGGCTACTGACCGAGTTTAGAATTTGATTTCCAAACTCGACTATATTCCACTGGTATGAATTATTTTTATTTTATCGCTTGGTATACGGTTCTGATGTATTTTTCTTATTCGATTTTTTTTTCGTTCGGTGTTCTTCACTATTTTTGCTTGTGAATTGTGTGTGTATCTGTTAGAATCGCTACAATACCTCAATCAGAGTGGCAAAAGTGCTTCGACAATAGGTTCAAACGCATGCAAAAGTGTATAGATCTTCATGGGGAATATTTTGAAAAACAATAAAGTGATTTTCGATGATCAATATTTGTTTTTTGTTCTCTAATCCCGAAATATAAAAGGCAACCCTCGTACCACCTTCGGCGCGACATATTTGTTTTGATTTTTCTAACCCTCGCGAAACGTCCGTTGCCACCGGTGGTAGGAACACGTCATTTGTAAGCCTAAGCAATGGAGTATATGCCTCGAGCACCACTTGCCGCCCGAAACGCGGGGGGCGGGACGGGGTGCTCTGAGGTCACCTGTAAGTCAGTTGAACGTCCCTTACCACTTGGGGGGGGGGGGGGGGGGGGCGTTCAAGGCTACTTCTAAAAGACTAAGAAACTAACGGAGCGAAAAACACCCAACAACTTTCATCTAAACACAACTCTTTTAGCATAAATATTTTATTTTCTTTATAACATTGGAAGACCTACGCGCCCCTTGAGCTCTCGAATTAGAACTTAACGGTTTACAGATGTGTCTATTTATACTACTGTTCTCTATTCATACTACTTTTGCACATGGCTATCGATGCCATGTCCCATTGTACAATCAGCAGCCGTCGCACGTGGTTCTATCGCGTCGCATTTTTCCCAAAGATCGAGCAATTAGTGCTCGGGTAATTGATTCTTCCTTGGGAAATCGATACAATGTTGCTTTGCTGCAGCGTCTTCCTGAGTATTCATCCGATACGCTTTTCTTTTTTATTGCACAGGGTCTGGTTGTAAATTTCTGGGTTTTTCCTTTATGCAAAGGCTTGCTTTGTTTCCTGGTGTGGTGTCTTTCCAGGAGTCGCGTATTTGTGTCATTGGGAATCCCAAAATATCTCAAGTCGGTGTCTCTCCTGGGTCTAGAGTGACTCGTTGATAAGAGGACCTAAAAATAATATTTAAACCGATCGTCGCATTGCTAAACGTACGCATATTTCACAACTGCTCGAGGGCATTCTGTACGAAGTATTATGTTTTCGCTGAAAATCTCTCATCCCATTCAACCAGCACGATTTCCCTATTGGCAGTCTATCACCACTAATCATACCACAGTCTCCGTGTCGGAGAACGGCAACGAAGTCGATGTTATCACAGCCGATTTCAGTAAGCCATTGAAGAAAATTTCCCACAAACTCATACTCTGTAAGCTAACTTCCTTTGGCTTCGAACCCCTGCTGAATAAGTTAATTTCTTTCTACCTAAATAATCGAATCTACCAACTCAGGCTTAGATCTTTTCTTTGAAATCCTTTTCTCCCCACCTCAGGGTTGGACATTTTGGTCCCCTCCTGTTGTAGCCTTTCACTCAGAAAGCGTGTATGTGGCGGTTCCCTTGAACGCCACCAATCATCTTCCCATTACGCCATGTAAAAACTCCCACCTAGGGCATATAAACACCTGGAACACAAGTACTTACCTTTATATAGTTGTACAATAAGGACATAAAACGCTGTAAAATCACAATATCTGCTGATGCAAAACTCATCAGCACCAAACAAGCATGTGTCTTATGGGCAATTTGGTTGCATCACCATGCAACCAACATGAACAGAACAAATCCGTTGAACATGCCTCGGATCGTTTTCCATCATATAACAAGCATCTTCCACATGTAAGAGCAATTTGATTGCACCATCTAGCAACCAACATTGTCCGAACAATATCCAGGAGATATACCGTTATGCGCCAGCCGCACACATGCAGGAAATGTTTTATCTTTTCCTTTTGCATACATGCCCACATCGATTGGTCATCCGACCGACAAATACATGAGGGCATACGGCCGACCGCCCAAGCAAGCCAAGTTCTCAAAATGGAAAATTACCATCGAGAATTCGACTACGTGGAGATGCCACCAACATGTGCACGATCAGCATAAATACTTTACGCAGTCGCTGATCGTGCAAACACTTCAACCCCTATGTCGAGATATTTGCACCAGCTGCTACCATGCCGGCTAATGTTCCCCTTGTAGATTTGATCGATCCACGTTCCGCATGCTTGTGAACACACACACGCCATGAGCTGCAGAGATGATCATCGTGTGTGTGTTTCACCCCATTCTTGCTGAACCAAATGCGGGGATGATTCCTTGTATGGTCACTGAGGCGATGGATGGAATTTCTGGTAATTTTGTTCCTTCGGTGGCAATAGCAATCGCGTTCTGGATTCCGTGGAGGCAAGTCGAGCCTCCACGTTAAATAAATTGGAGTCTTAAAATCGCTGTCGGTGGATGTGCATTGTCGTTTGAGCTTGAGGCAAACTAAATAAAATAAGGATTATCGTGTGCACTTGATTAAAGTTAAAACTGAATATTGTGTGAACTGGATTTAAATAAGATAATAGAGACTGTGTGCAATTGATCAAAATAAAGTATGAATACTGTTTGAACTAGACTTAAATAAGAGTGAATTTGTTACGTTTTGTTTTTTCCGTGTAATTAAGACAATTAAAAAAATAAAACTAAAGAGAAGAATTACGTTTCTTGTTTCACTAAACTGAGTTCGATGTTCAAGGCCCACGCCTCGCTTTGGTTGTTGCACCGTTTTCACAATAATTGAATGGGTAGGTCTTAGTGCACCAGGGCATTTGCCGGCACGTAACCAACACTAAGACTAAAGAAAGACTACGAAAACGGATAAAATATACCCATATGTCTCCTTGTCCTTAAAAGGGCGAGTAATCCCTCACGACCGCTCCCGAGAAGGCTCCTTGCGGTCGCCACCGTGCTTCCTCAGACCTGAGGGAAGAGTGACGACCGATTGTTGAATTCGGTGCTGGAAATCGGGTGCGCCTACCTTTTTAATGTTATGATATTATTATTTTATTTTATTTAGCTTAATTTATTGGCATCCTTACAGCTAGGCCGCCAATTCAGACAGATCGTCGAATCAAAAAAAAAAATTAGTTGGCGAGAGGGCCGACTTTAGCGAGACAAGGACAGATGTGTTCTTCATCTTGTCTCTGGCTTCTGGTCATCTTGGGATAACCAGAATCACCCACATTCGTGAGGATGTTGGGCTCGGTCTCGAGATATCTGAAAAGAAAAAAAAAAGGGTTGTATCCAAGGATTGGCGAAAGGCTAATAACCTAGCCCGGAATAAACAAATTATTATGGAAAAGCCTCAGACTTCTTAAACAAGGCCAAGACCGGATCCCAGTTGTAGTGCCGATGATGATGATGATCCAAGGATTGTGTGGACAGTGTTAGTTCAGGTGTTCGGTAACTACATGGATGGAGTGATGGTGGGAAAGAAATCATACAAGACCGGTAGGTCTTGAGTGCACACTGATCGTCGAATCGAAGCAATAATCTTCTGACGCAAGCGCTTCCTTTCAACGCCATGTTCCTATTTCTTACCTAATCAACCGATAACTTCTGTTCAATCACTGTCTTCTCTCGGATTCGATCTCTTTCATCCCATTTCACATTAACCCCCGTAACTTGTGGAACCCTCGTCTCTTCTACTTGCTCGTCCATCACACTTATTATGGCTCTAACGAACCCATTTCGCGTATGTTACGGAGTGCCAAAACTTACACCACCTCCTTTGACTTAAACCTCATATCTTCTGCTCTCAAATTTCGTCTCCCTACTAGCCACCTTTTCTTCGAGGTTGATTGAATACGAGCGATTTCCAGCAGATAAAAAAAGTTTTCAGTTCATAATATGTCGAAAGAACCGCTGGCAGTTCTACGCCGGAATTTTTTAATAAACTGTGACTAGTATTTCGTCGTGTTCATTTACTTTCTGGCAAGTTACTTGCAGGATTTTCAAACCTACATTTGACATGCAAGATTGAGCGGAGACTAATTTACTTCTAATCTAAGGCCATAACACAGGGGATTTAGGGAAACCTTATTTAGTTACTTAAGCAACTCACTTTGCCTCTACTTTAAATTGATTTAAAGAGAGACTAGATTGTCCTTATCCTTTCTGTGATAAAATATGTTCGATGTAAAATAATCCGCCAACTCATCATTTAGCAAGCAATGAACGCGATGCTTCCAAAAACTCGGCTAAGGCGATGGTCAGGTTAATAGATTTCTGTTACTCTGCTTATTCAATTTCTTTTTTGAGAGAGTAAGTATCATTTATGTGTCACATAAACGCAGTACCCCTCTCTACCTCTTAGGCAGAGCCATAATTTTTTTCATTCTAACGCCATGTCGCCTACCGCCAATGCCTAATTGTTGGCCGTACTTGTTGCTAACAGGAAAATAAAATTATGCACTCCTCTAGATAACTCCAATTTCCATAAACACCATGACGAGAAATTTCCAAGTCGTTCCCACTTTTACATGGAAGTGGGTCATTTGAGCACACTAAACGAAGGACTTGTCAACATAAAAAAAGCAAACCAAGATCCGAGAGGTAGTTGTAATTTTTGTTGTGAGACTGATTTGAAAACCACTGGAGGCGTTAAAAGAATTCACCGCAAGCAACAATGTTGTTTCTCCTTTGGACGTCATATCACCGGACTCGTGATTTGTGTAAATTGAAATGCCTTCTTGTCAAAAGTGCCATAAACAAATCCTGTCGTCCCGAATTGTAGGAGATATTAAGGACACCTAAAAGGTAAAAGAGTAAAGTGAAAAACAAAACATCCAAATAAAGAGCTTTGTGGAATACGAGTCACGAATACCAAAAACTGAAAGAAAGAATGAAAACTTCAGGATGTAAAAGTAGCAGACCTGACAACAATTCACAGGGAACATCCTTTGCTACGTCTTTTGTCTTTGAAATTTATCAAGACCTTCCCTTGTTGTCCATTTTTACATTTCCACGTCAAACAACTTGCAACTTGACCAAAAGTAAAAGTATTCCCACCGCCGCTCGGAGCTGCTTCTATCGTACTTACAAAGTTTTCTTTTGATGAACCACAAGTAAAATGAGATAACTGATCTGTGGTAGAAAGATCAAGGGAAAGGCGTAAAACATTTCAAACGTCCTTCGCAATTTTTCTTGCAACAGCAGCCGTGAAAGCAATTTTCAGGACATCAGAGAAAGGCATGGATACCAAATAACATCAGCATGAAGGACGATCTAGGAAAACAAAATACGGAGAACTGTGTAAAGTTGTCTAACTTTTCCATTCAAAAATTTGTAACTCGTTTAGAAAGTGCCGACAGGATAATCTACCGTCCTACACTCAGCGGAGCAAGTGCCTGGTGATGACCACTTGCGGCAGAATGCGTGGCCGTCTTTTCTAAATGTGCTTCCAACAAAAAGCAACAACAAGACGACGTCACCGAGGACGAAAAGTACAAAGACTAGACATGGGAGGAAAAGAATTCAATCGCACGTCGGCCTGCCTGCCACTAGCATGTTGCAACTTTCTAGCTCTTCCATTGCAGCCAGTATCAGCATGACTCCCCAATTGAAAAGTACTTCAAAGTAATGTCTTCAAGCGGTCAACACTAACGTGGGCAACTTCTATTGTTCACCGTAGGTTACGAGGAAATGCCCAAGGATTCACGTTCAGCCTTTCGAGAGAAGTGCTTTTATTATCCTTTTGTAAACCTTTCTGTGTATTTGATGTGTTTCTCTTCTTTGACCAATGAAACAATGGAGCAATGCTTTTTACGCTCATTGTGTCTTGTTTTAGCTACTGCCGCTGCTGCCGTTAGCTCAATAGCTAAAGTAGAAAACAAAAGAACTAACTAGAGTTGTCAGAATTGCTGTAACATTGTTGCACATTGCCTAAAGTAACTTGTACCGAGAGAAATACTGAACTCAGGGTGTTGAATTTTTGTTTTGGCATGCTTCATACTGCATCTTTACAAGTGATGTGCATTATCCTATTATCCCTTGACAGGAGCCGCTTGACCTGCTGCTCGAAACAAGTTCATTTCGATTTGCTTTGTGTTGGTACAATTGTGGAAGCGTTTTAAAAACATTTGCAGCTATTGACGTTCATACTATACAGTGGCAGTAATATGATTCCAATATTACTCTGGTTATTTCTGTATACATATAAAGAGTACATGCCTGCGTGAGCGCTAGAAGTGCCTGATTGGTTTAGTAAAGTAAAGCTGCGGTAATGGGAACCCTCTCAAGAACGTAGCGTTGGAAATCGTAAATTCGTATTTTTCTTAAATTTTTCTAATTAGATAATCAAGCGGAATACCTCCTCTCACTTCAGACCACTAATTACATTTCCGAACTTTAAAACCTCGCTAACCCTAGGTTAGCTCCCAAGAGAGTGTGGCTGGCTGAGATGTTCTCAAAGATATTTGTCTAGTATATTGGTCGTCATCCTCCCAATAACGCTGATGATGTATCTAGTACAATAACTGGTAGGACTCTGCGTACTGTAACGACCTTTACTCCTTGTCAACTGAGGAGTTTTACACCTAAGTCTATTAGGCAATAAGAAGAAGGAAGATGAGGAAAACTAACGGATATTCAAGGCGGTTGGCAATGATTACAATACAGAAGGTAGTCCCCAGACTGGAAAGGGCAGCAGACATTTTTTAAAGAACGTAAAAAAAAAAACTATCTCGCCATCCACCCTATTGCTCATAGTTGAAACCTGTATAGTTATCAAGTCAATAGGAAAACGAAACTGTACAACAATTCCTGTAAACCACCATCATCCATCACGCGTTGTTTACCAACAGCAAAACATTAGCAGACGACGCTGCTTACACATAATGAAACATTTTTCCCATGCACAAATTCCTTTTCCCATTCTGACGTAAACGTTTTCCGAGCCAATGATCCCCTTTTCATGTACAAAAAGTGCAGGCTATCCACTCATGAATAGTTTCAACATTCGGTGACAAATATGGATGAGTATACTTTTCAACCCCCTCCATTTCCCCTTCTCAACAAATTTGTTATATATATATATATATATATATATATATATATATATATATATATATATATATATATATATATATATATATATATATATGTATATATATGAATACTCACAGTTTCGGTGCTGCTGTTTTTATTTTCTCTATCAAATGTTGGTCACCGTGTTACACAGGAATCGGTTGCACAATAAAAAAAAATAGATGGAAATGGGTACTTACAGATGATCGGCTGGGTATTTTCGTCTGTGGGTTTGTTTGTATTCTTTTGATTTCTTTATTTGTCTTCTTTTGTTACCTTCCTTGAGATGGTCTTATAAAAGGATTCCTTTTGCACATATAAAACAACGTTAAAAGATACGCCGCTTTGTTGTTTTTTCCTTTAGACTTAATACTAAGTTCCTTAATGTCTTCCGTTCAATTTTAATCACATAAAACTACACATTTGTTACTATTTTCCTTATTTATATTTTCAATCGAATGCGCGCACATGACCTCCTACACGCCACGACACATGTTGTAAGATACGACACAACAGGTTCTCTGCCCATTCGCGCCCTTTTATACCGATTGCACACTCATCCTCAATTTCTCATTTCGCCGCCCCCTGGGCTTTTTCTTTTTTTTTTGGTTTCCGTAGGAAGGTGGAAGTCTTCAAAAGATACCTCTAGACCGATCCAGGGGCATGCCGGGTTTTTACCGACTAAAACCACCTCCCGCCAGGCTCATATTCCCGTTGATCCCCGCGGAACTTTCTTTTAGATATTCCATCGCGGGGTGGGACGGAGTTTACCTGTTACTCCGCTCGTCACGTCGCAACTGCTGCATCATTTCACAGAGAATACCATTGGTTACGGACCATGCCTGTTTTGAACTAAGCATGTATTCTATTACTCCAGCCGGAGTAACTGTCCGTCTCGTGTGTCTCTCCAAAATCGTTCGTGCAGTCTCGAATCTCACGCACTCGGTGAGTACGTGTTCCGCATTTTCTATTTTGCCTTCACAATACAAGCAGTATGGGTGATTCACATGCTTATACTTGTGCAAGTATTGCCGGAAGCATCCATGTCCTGATATTAGCTGAGTCAAGTAGTAATTCAGCTCGCCATGTTTTCTTTTCACCCATGTTTCTATATCAGGTATCATGGTGTGGGTCCATCTACCTTTGGTGGAAGAATCCTACCTTCGTTGCCATTCTCTTAGGCTTGAGAGCTCTAATTGTGTCCGCATTCTCCAACGATTCTCTTGGGAGACCTTATGCAAGGCAGCGTTTTCTTTAGCTGCAATCTCTAGTGGTGTCCTTCTGGCCAAAACATTTATGGCATCTTCGGATTCCGTTCGAAGTGCACAGCATACTCTTAGTGATGCTAGTCTATGCGCTGAGTTCACTCCCCTCATGTATGACTTATACTGTGCGGCTCCTGCCCATATGTGAGCTGCATACATTATATTGGAGATGTTGACACTGGTTATGAGTTTCCTTATGTGGGGCCGGGGTCCTCCAACATTGGGTAGCAGTCTCGCCAAAACTTTGCATACTCTTGCCGTTTTTTTCACTCGTTTTCCTCAGGTGTTCCTTGAAGCTATACTCATGCATACTTTTCACCGGACGTTGAAACTATTCATAAGTGAATAGCCTGTACTTTTTGTACATGAAAAGGGAACATTGGCCATGGAAACTTTTACATCAGAATATGAAAAGGAATTCGTGAATGGCAAAAAAATATTTCATTATGTGTAAACAGCGTCTTCTGCTAATGTATTGCTGTTGGTAAATAACGCGTGATGGATGATGGTGGTTTACAGGAATTGGTATGTAGCGTTTAAGGAATTAATTGTGTAACACTGATTCGGGTGTGGAGCGGGAGGAGGGTTAATTATATAACACTACTTGCAATAGGAAATCGAACCATTTCGCACCCGAAACAACCCTCTATGTTGTCAATAAACAGAAAATCTTTGAATCCACGAAACTACATGCCACTGCCCTATAATTTTGAAGAGATATTCTTCTCCACTCGCTACACTGGTGCGAAAGTTCTTCTATTTATCACATTCCGCTGGACGATTACCAAATATGTCGAAAACAGCGATTATTAAAGCACGTACCCAACAAGAAATTATGGGTTTTTCTTCCCTTCTTTTTCACCAATAGCACTAACTTATATTCTGTCGAATGCTATGGAGTCACCGATAAACTATCGACTTCCTCCAAATTTCTAGAAATAAACGTCAATAGGGGCTTCGTAGCATCATCCCAAGGACAATGTAATGACGTGTCTAACCAAAATTCAGTCCCTCACTGCTTCAGTAAAATAAATGTTGCCGCACTGGCTACTTAAAAAGCGTTCGATAGATTTCGACAATCCGCCCTCTTGTCGAAATTGCTTTCGTAAGGGATTGACGGTTAAGTGATTGAATCGTTAAGAAACTACCTTTCTAGGTATTTAATTCTGGTACTTTAGGATAACTACAAGTCCACCTCCAATAAAATTCATGGTGGTGCTCTTTAGGGATCCGTACTCTCATCTACTTTATTCCTCATTTTTATAAATGGCCGCTTGCGCATTTGTAGGTATATGTGGGGGATGTTTTGGTCCCCTACCACTTACTTACGTAAAGCTATGAGCAGATCTTCCGTTGCCATAAACAGTAGACAAATGAAACTCACCAGTTAGTGGAACATAAACCTTTTATTCAATTCTTTTTTAATAATTCTCCTTTACTTTTATTTTGTCACAATTAAATTCTGCTTCTATAATTCTCCTTTACTTCGATTTGATTCACAATTAAATTCTGTTTTCATAGTTCTCCTTTACTTTTATTTGATTCACAATTAACTTCTGTTTTTATAATTCTATAGTGCTCCAAAAAGCCCTACTACCTTTTTCCCCCATTCCTACATCCAAATCCTAGCTATAATACGCTAAGACATTAAATCCTATCAAAATCCTGAAAAACCAAAACTAAATCCAAAATTCGCAATAAACGAATTAAAATATTCGTTTATCGCTTTGCATTTGCCTCCACGGCATAATTTAATCAAAAAACCTAAACTAAAATGAAAATTCGCAATAAACGAATCAAATATTCGTTTATAGCTTTGCATTTGCCCCACGGCATAATCTCAATTCAAAATCCAGAAATACATTTCAATCTGGAAATTAAATAAACCATATCCATGGCAAATCGCACCAGATGTCCGAATTTGCCACAAGCAAACAATACCCAAATACGATTTCCAATTCTCATATGTAAATAGATTGATGAAGATTCAGAAAACTGAATCTTATCTAAAACAAACATTGAGCATCGCACGAAATGTAGCGAAAATCGAGATTGTTGCATGAAAATGTACATTTTTGAGATAGAAATCTCGATTTGATTTCGTTTAAAAGGTGATGTATCGCGATCTCGAGGAAGCCCCGATTAGCAATAATATTGCCCAGTCCGATTCGGACATAGCAAATTGCCTCGCAGAACACTTTGCAAAGATCCATGAGCAAAATAATTGTCTCTCAACTCCTGGCTTCGAGAACACAGTAAACGAATACATCTCAAACAGATTATTCCCATCTTTTACTCCTTTCATCGGTGAATTCAACAACACAAACATAGCTTCACACCCCTTAGACACTACAAATTTTCTAACTGCGGACGAATTATCCGAGATCGTAAGATCAGGAAATAACAAAAAGTCAACTGGATTAGATGGAATCCCACGTGTTCTATTTAAAAGGCTACGCCCACCGAATCTACTTCCCATCCTCATTCTTCTTAATCATATAATTAATGCATCGCACTTCCCAGAGAACTGGAAAACTGCGGTAGTAATTCCTATTAAGAAGCCCGGTAGTAGCAATAACCCTTGCAATTATCGTCCAATATCCCTATTAAGTACACTAAGTAAGATACTGGAACGCAAGATCTACCAAAATCTTCTTTCATTTGCCAATGAGAATGCCCTCATCCCTAACTGTCAGTTCGGATTTCGTAAGCGACAATCCACATGTCATGCTCTACTAAAACTCACACACGATGTTACAACTGGTCTCCAAAACCAAAGCCCTACTGTGTGTATATCTCTCGATATTTCTAAGGCGTTTGATTGCGTCTGGATCTCAGGACTTCTGTACAAACTGCACTCCATATTTAATCTAAACTCTCACACAACAAAGCTCTTAGCCTCATATCTTTCTGCCAGAAAATTCGTTGTGAGAATAAATTCTTCTGTCTCAGAAACCCACACCATAACCGCGGGTGTTCCCCAAGGCTCCATTTTAGGGCCAATTTTATATCTGTTATATACCTCCAATATTCCACAACCCGTATCTCCTAATGTTGTGATGCTAAATTATGCTGATGATACATTAATTTACTCTAGCAGCAAATTTGTTAAGGCTGCAAGAAATCGCATTAACAACTTCCTCCCTAACCTATCAACATACTTTAATAAGTGGAAAATTCACCTTAATCCAAATAAAACGCAGCTCATAGTGTTCAAGGGCAAAAACGAGCACTGTACAAACAATACTAGACGCTGCCACAACAAAATTAAGATTCAACTGAACAACACTCTGATAAAACCCTCCAAAACCCTAAAATATCTGGGAATCACTTTTTCTAATAACTGGTCTTTTTGCTCCCACATTAAAAATTCCCTTCAAAAAGCCACAATTCAGCTTAATCTCTGTAGAAGAGTAATGTGGAAACCGAATAGTCTCTCTCACAAAGTCAAACTGCTCATTTACAAACAAATTATCAGGCCCAGACTCACGTACGTGTGCCCATTGTGGTACCATATCACTCCCTCCCAAATGGAGAAATTACGAGTATTCGAAAGAAAATGCTTTAGGTATGTCTCTGGGTTACATCGTCGTCCTAACTTCTATAAGTACTATAGTAACGTCGAACTCTACAATATCGCTGGTATCGAGCGCCTCGATAGACGATTCCTCGAACTGTCTATCAAATTTATCGAAAACCTACAAAATAATCCCAATCCCATAATAACCTCGCTCTTAGAGAACTCTCTAGATATCAGAACTAACTATCCCAACTGTCTCCACACCAGGGCTATCTTCGCCTCAGGCAGACTGGTGAATGATTCAAATGAGATCATATACCACAACACCGAAGTTACCCCTAACCAGTTCAAATACTGTAACGTCCAACCATTTTCCAATATCCTACGCTTTTCCAACGAACAACCGGAGAGAAATACTCTACCTCTAACCCATAACTGACCTCATTCCACATCCTTTAATTCATAAATCCCATTAATTATAAAACTTTGTTTTGTTTATAGCTCATTTTATAATAATCCGACTAAGTTAGGTTAAGTTATATTTATATTTATATTTAGGGTTAAGTTTAGATTAAGTAAAGTAAAAATAAGAAATTCCTGGTTTTCTGACCTTTTCCAGGAAGACAAAACCCTACTAAATGTATAAACACACATCTAGCCTGTAACTCTTAAAACATTGTTTGGAAAATGTATTATAATAATAATTACATGTAAGCAATTGTCACGAATTTAATTTTAAGTCACTGTATTACTTAAATGTACAAATTTTAATTATGGTTAATAAATACAGTTTTTAAAAAAAAAAAAAAAAATTCTGGTCATGTACCTAGTCCTCGGCGGAAGTGCTGAAGGACCACGATCAGAAGATAAAGCTAGGATCTTGGAGGTGGTGTCCCCAGGATAATCAATTGTTTCCCTATCTAATTAAATAAAAAAAATGCACCTATTATGACAAAATAAAAGGTATTTTTCATTGACGGGCTTTATGCATTCACTGAGGAACGTTGGCGGCTTTAGGACAGGAGGAGACTTCCAACCAGCAAAAAGAACCGGTGAATAAAGTGGTGGCAAGCCCACAAACTAAACCCTTGCAGCGTCCACGATTTCGGACATCACCCAAAGGCACCTGGTTCCACGGCACAGGGACGCAATTCGAAAACGACGTCCCTAGAACAATCGGAAGCTGCTCTTCCCTCGAGGTTCGAGAAAGCACGGCGGCAACCGCAACGGGTCCCCTCAGGAGCGGTCTTTAAGAGATCCTACGTCGTTTTCAGGATAAGAAGACACGCTACCTGAGAGAAGGACCACTACAATTCTCCTTTATTTTTATTTGTCACAATTAAATCCTGCTTTCATAGTTCTCCTTTACTTTTATTTTACTCACAATTAAATTCTGTTTTTATAATTCTCCTTTACTTTTATTTGACTCACAATTCTGCCCGTGCGCTGACACCAAGGGTTGATACTCGACTGAACTACTTTCGCTTCGGTTGGGGTGAGTTGTTCGCTGTGGTGAGAAAGACAATGAAACTTTCCGGCTGGCTCGACCAATAGGATTGGATCCCCAGTACATAGATCCTAACGAGAGTGTGTCCATTCGCGCGCGGATCACTTTGTTTGCTCGTGATGCGAGCTAATGGGTGCACGAACCATGGGAAATGCAAATTCGTAAAAGACCATCTTTGGAAAAAGTGTTTGCGGCTATCTAAATATTGCGCTGGGGATTAGGATGCGCTTGGGATGATTACACAATGAAAGTTGTGTTCACATCCATGACGATTGCGTATTGCATTCCTAAAGAGTCACGGGTCGAATTCCAGTGTGAGTATTTACACTGGCATTGAGTTCGGCTCTTGGCAGCTAGGCGCGAATTGCGCTGGTGCTCTGTAGGTTGCGTAAAAGCCGCCCTGAGTACAGATACAACATGAAAATCGGTCGCGCATGTGTGGGACAGGAAACGCGGGCAGCAGGGGTTCTGCTGATTGTTTCTATTGTTCATTTCGGTTATCTAATATGGCAACCAAAATGTTTTCTTTTGGGCAATGCTGAGATGCATTGATGTATGGGGTGTTGGATGCGATTTGCATAATCGAAAAGTGATGAAATCGGTGGGAGAATGCTTGGGGGAGTTAATGTGCTTGCATAAGCGACAAATGGTAAGGTCACTAAAGCTTTAGGGCTGGAAGATTTGGGGGTAGGTTGAAAAGGTGGCAGTGGCGTTAGTAGAACCGCCACACATTACTCACAACTCAATTCACAGAACTACCGACAGCCGACGTAGATTTTGAATCCGCGCGACTAACTTTATCAAACATCATATTAAACAGCAGGTTAATCTCAACTCATTGCATTCTAACCTCATGTTACATGGTAACTTCCCCACCACGGGGACAGACTTTAAGCGAAGACTACATTGCAAACAATTGACACGTTGACAAGTAAATTAGTGTACGTTTTGATTTGCACCTATAATTCTTTTCGTCGGTATACCAAAAATAAATCCATAAAAGCATTTACATACATAAAATAAAACATCCATTTTGGTACATACGAGGGTTGCCTCTTATGTTTCGGGATTTGGCAACCCTAGTGTTGCAATCCGGCAATTGACAGCTCTGTCGTAAAGTTGAACATTTTTGAGGTTATACGCACTCAGAACGTTTTGACATTCGAGCGCTATTCGTGTTGTTTACAGTAACTTAAAAGATTCATCTCGGCCCAAAAATGGAATTAAATCGTCAACATTTTCGTGCGATTATTTTTTACAACTTTCGGCGTGGATTAACTCAGCAACAGTGCATGGATGAACTTAATTCAATTTTTGGCGATGAAGCTCCATCAAGGACCAGTGTTTATCGATGGTATGGTGAATTCAATCGTGGTCGTAGTTCACTCCAAGATGAATTTCGTGAAGGTCGACCAAAATCAGTTGTTGTTCCGAAAACCATTGATGCTGTGCGCGGACTGATATTGGAAGATCGTCATGTGACCTATCGTGAGATTGAGACAACTTTAGGCGTTAGTGGGACCAGCATACATTCAATATTGCATAAACATCTGACTGTCAAAAAAATTTGTTCGCGTTGGATCCCACACAATTTGTCAATCGCCCAAAAAAAGGCTCATGCCAATTGGTCGAAAGATATGCTCAAAAAATACGGTCGCGGTACTTCGAAACACGTCTATGACATCGTGACAGGTGATGAATCGTGGATTTACGCGTATGAGCCCCAAAGTAAACAGCAGTCGACTGTGTGGGTGTTTCAAGATGAGCCAAATCCAACAAAAGTGGTTCGCGCACGAAGCACTTCCAAGCAAATGGGCGCCTGTTTTTTCGGAAAAACTGGACACGTCGCAACCGTACCACTAGAACAACGCAGAACAGTCAATTCTGAGTAGTACACAACCATTTGTTTGCCAGTTGTCTTCCAAGAAATCAGGAAAACCAACCGCCGAAGACGGATCACTCTTCACCACGACAATGCGAGCTCTCACACATCGGCTGTGACAACTGCATTTTTGAGCACCCAAAACATCGATTTGATGGGTCATCCGCCGTATAGTCCTGACTTGGCACCGAATGACTTCTTTTTATTCCCGTACGTAAAAAACAAACTGAGAGGATATTCTAACCAACTAAAATTCAATAACTGCCACACTTAATGCTGCGTCCTGCCATTAGATTTGAAACCACACGTGGTCACACTATCGATGAACAGCACCTGCGCCCTTATAAATATATATCCAATGATTCGATCACGTGTGTGTACAACAAAATCACACAAACAACGACTTAAAATAAAAAAAAAACCACAGATTATCATTTAAAAAAAAGGGCTACACTGATCATAACGAATGCCAGGTCATATCTAAAAAGACAAAGAGAAGGTTAAATCCTCAACCGAATTTAACGGGTAACGGGCACAAGTCAGATGCCACCGGAGGCAAGGAAATACTCGTATGTGGAAATATTGAAAAAAAAGTGTATCCCAGTGATGTTAATTACTCTGGAGGAGCAGGGAACAATTGCCATTAAGACCATTAAGGACCCAGCAGTCAATAACTCTGACAAAGACCTCGAGAAGATCATCGCCGAGCGCTTATCAAAAAAAGACATGAGCTGTGCAAACAAGCGAATGCAGCCCTATTACTATACGATTTTTGGCCTGTAGGAACCCGGAAGTTCAAGGCCTAGCCGACTCGACTCCGCCCCGTTCCCTGTCATGTGCGCTTTCCTTCCACGCTTGGACAGCCGATCCGATTTCCTCAAGGTTAAACCTAACATTGTCCTCCAATTGTCCATCTCCGTCGCGGCCCTCCTGTCAGTCTCTTTCCCGTTGGTCTACCGCCAAGAGTTCTACGCACGGGCCTATCGTCTGCCGTTCACACCATATGTCCGGTCCATCTTAATCTTCGCGACCTGATTACTCTCACTATTGTAGGTTTGCGGTATAGCTTTCCCAATTCGTGCTTGTGGAGTTTCCACCATTGTCCTGCCTCCTCGTCATATTTACCTCCAAAGATACCCCTTAAAACTTTATTCTCGAATACGCGGAATTTGTTTTCTTCCCGTTTTGTGAGAGCCCATGTTAGGCATCCGTATAGAGGAATCGGCATGATTATGGCTCTATAGACACGGAGCT
Organism: Microdon myrmicae; assembly: GCA_963931805.1. NCBI lineage: Eukaryota > Metazoa > Arthropoda > Insecta > Diptera > Syrphidae > Microdon > Microdon myrmicae. Next base: position 29,031,757 of record OZ007499.1, read on the forward strand.
TTATGTTACGTAATAGCAGTTTGGATTTCAGCAGTTTACTGACTGTGCGCCAACTAGCGTTGCCGGAATGTAGTCTTTTGTTAATTTTCTTCGACATTTCGTTACTGGTCGTCAGTATCGTTCCTAGATATTTAAATTCTTTAACCTTTTCATATATCTTGCCCCTGATGTTTATGTGTGTTCCCCGAGGTCTACCTGCTCTCGCCGTAATCATATATTTTGTTTTCCCTTCATTTAAACAATTGATACATTGACCCACCTCTTCTGCCGCTTGGATGATGATGACACTGTTTTAGTTACACTTTCTTGATTGTCGCCCAAAACGGCGATGTCATACGCTTATGTGATCACTTGTGTGACCCCATTCAGGGATGATTCGGCCATGTAGTTGTCTTGTACCTTTCTGATAACATACTCGAGCACAAGGTTGAAAAGACACGGTGAGAGGCCATCCCCCTGTTTTTTAAGTTTTCTATTCTAACTCGCCCTTTGTTTTCTTTCATGTAGATGTGAATGAGGGCGGCATATTTTTTCGGGATTCCCAGCTCAAGTACAATATGGTAAACTCTTTGCCTTGCGACAGAGTCGTAGGCTTTTTTGAAGTCAACGAACAGTTGGTGAACCGTCTCTCCATATTTCCACTTCTTTTCCAGCAGTTGCCTTATTGTGAACATCTGGTCGCTTGTTGATCGGTTCCTACGGAATCCGCATTGATATTTCTTCTGCGTATGGTGTGACTCTCGCCAGTATGACATTTGTTAATATTTTGTATGTGGTTGGGAGCAATGATATTGTGGTTGATGTGGGCGCACGTTGAACAGGTTTTCAAAGTACTGCTTCCATCTTGTCACGATATTGTTAGTTTCTGTGACCAGACAACCGTTTGCCTCTCGAATTATCAGATCTCGGAAGTTATGGTCCTCTCTTATCCGTTCATACCAAAGGTCACTTTCAAGCAGTCAGATAAACACATTGATTCGTTTCACATTTGAACTATACCAATGTATTTAGTCTATAGACACTTAAGATGAATGTGTGTTGTTCCACCCCCCCCCCCCCCCCCACCACACCTCCCAACCCCATCCCTTTCTATTAGCACTATGCATTGACGTGTAGAAGTACCGAAACTGAAGAGCAAAAACACGACGATTATTTAAGTTTTTAAATTATTGTGTTACGACTTCCTCATCATCATGTTCATCGACGGCACTACAATCGGGATCCGGTCTTGGCCTTATTTAGCAAGTCTCTCCACCGGTATCCGGTCGTTATCCGAGACTTGTTAAATTGTCCATAATAATTTGTTTTTCCGGCCAAGGTTATTAGCCTTGCGCCAGGCTAAGACTTCCACGCCGGCAAACTATTCCTTCGTTTGACTCTGACAAGGTAGTTTACAAAAGATCTAAACGATTTATTGTATATTTCTGTTTGCGTTAGCCCCTCTAGAATTTCGTATTGTTTAACGTCATTGAAAGCAACATTTGATGCAGGCCAATCCACCTTAACACTATATAGCGTCGCAGCAGCAAAAGTTCTCCCCAGATGTTCTTCTTCTCTCAGATACCTGGCTTAATCAAACTCCCGAGTTTGCATTCCTAATTACACATTTGTGTCTAACCCGCGAACCACTGGCCCTCATGGTGGTACTGGAATTCTAATACACAAGAAATTCCAATTTACTGAAATTAGGTTCACTAACATAACTAATGTAAAATCCAAAATGCACTCCCCTTTTATACTCTGTGGCAACAGAGATTTGTTAAACATTCCAAGAAGCACAAACCAGATTTTGTGTGCTTCAATTAGAATAGGATTCTCGGAAGTGTATAAGAATTTCTTTGAATAAATTCTTGGAAGAGTAAATCATGAAATGCATTTACAGTTAAGCATTTCACGACAAATGGATTTTGGTTTAATTTTGTCGTGCATATGAATCAATTGGATTATGGGTAAGGTAATTAGGAATTTGAATCAATGTGCGGCAAACCAACTTTTGGTTTAACTTGTCGCTCATATGATTCATTTGGATTGGGATTATAGGTAAGTGGGTGAGAGTAGTGATTTAGGATCACTTCAAAAGCCAGAAATGCGAATTGTACTAACAACACCATACACTGCCATAACAACATCAGAATCAAGTTAAATAACAATATAATTAAACCCTCCAAAATCTTAAAGTACCTGGGAATAACCTTCACCAACAATCTGTCCTTCTCCGCCCACACCAAAAACTCGATTCGCAAAGCCGCAATTCAACTTAATCTCTGCAGAAAAGTGATGTACAAGCCGAATGGTCTCTCTCCCAAAGTTAAATCACTTATCTACAAACAGATAATCAGACCCGCTCTCGCATATGCATGCCCGATATGGTACCATATCACACCCGCCCAAATGAAGAAGCTACGCATTTTCGAAAGGAAATGCTTCAGACTTATCACTGGCCTCAACCGACATCCCAACTCCCACAAATATTACAACAGTAGTTCGCTCTCCTATGCCGCTAATATTGAACGTATAGATCGACGCTTCCTCTTTAATTTTTCGGTATAATATAAATAAAATATTTAATTTATATTTTTTATATTAATAAAAATTAGTTAACAAGAAAGAGAAGGACCCATGGCCAATTGTTCAACATTTGATGAAGGAGAAATGCGTCAGAAAGTCCAAGTACGATGCCATTTTCCGGGTGTTTTTTCCATAATTACTTCCCCACTGCTCTACCTTGTTTACTACGTGGGATAAAAATCCCGGGAATTTTCATCCTATGTTGTAAAGTTCTAATGCTTTCACCACAAGTTCAATTTTCTTTATTTCAGTCTTAGATTATCAAATTATAAAATATTTTCTTCCGTTTTCTCCACTAATGGATTTTGTTGTTTACACCAAACTGAGCACAAAAGGGCCTTTTTCATTTTTGCCTCAATCTCAAATCTTTGCTCAGGAGTTACAGCAGTAAGATTTATGATGAGAGATCATCAAATATTTTTTTAAGATAATAAAAATGTGTAGTGCTCCAAAAAGCCCTACTACCTTTTTCCCCCATTTCTACATCCAAATCCCAGCACTTAACGCTAAGATGTATAATCCTATCAAAACCCGCAATAACCCGAATCAAACATTCGTTTATTGCCTAACATTTGCCTCCACGGCATTATTAACCCCAAAATCCAAATAAAAATTAAAATTCACAATAAACGAATCCAATATTCGTTTATTGTTCTAGATTTGCTCCACAGCATCACCCAAATCCAAAATTCAGAGATCGTTATCTCTATCCCAAAAATTCCACTCAGTTAAACAAACAAAAAACTCAAAAGCAGATACATTCACACATCTGCGCGATAGTTTCAAAAGAATTCAAGAAATTGATTTCTTATCTTGTGTAAATAAAACATCTCGCTCGAAATATCCAAAAGATCGAGATTGTTGCACGAAAATGTGTATCTTTGGGATACAATTTTCGATTCCTTTTCCTTTATAAAGGAATAATCAAGTGATCTCCGGGCGGCAGTCTAAATTCACAGTCCTTGGAGGAAGTACCCCAGGAAAATCCTGAATAATACAATAAAATCATATTCATAAAGGAAACAAGACGTGTTTTCATTTTTTATGGACGACGGATATCTAAATATCACCTGGCCCCACGGAAGATCAAGTGAAGACATCAGGACGAAAACCGAATCCAAGGACGTTGCTCTTCCCTTTGAACTCAGAGGAAGCACGGCAACGACCCCTTTTGTAGGACAAATTTTCAGGAGCGGTCAAATTTTGAGAGATCGCCTTGTCCTTTTAAGGACCAGGAGACACGCTTCCTGGAAATAAAAACCCCTACAAGAAACACAACAAATCCAAGCTCAGTACGGAAGTACGATCAGAGTCAGCTCTTTTTAAAACCTTAATGTCACAACAAGAAATTCTACATCCTTGTAAAATTATAACATTTCATCATTTACCTGTTCAAATGAAAAAATAATTCCTACGAACTCAGCAGGCTTAACGAATGCCCCTATCACCTCAACCCAAATGGTTATATAGCCATCACATTAAAAAACAAAACGTTTTTAGGGCAAGGGATGTTAAGGTCAACGATTACAAACTTTCCCAATTATCAGACTCCTCGACTACACTCGCCAAACACTAAAAACCGGCATTTATCAGCACCAAATTCCCTTCCACCACTTACGGCGCCTTAAAGCTGAACATTGTGCACAAACTCCGCCGTGTCTCTAAAGTATTGGGGCGAAAAATCGTAGCCCAAGACCACGGCCAGTTTGTAAAACCACAAAATCTGACACAGCTACTTGTAGTGCGTTAGCCCAGAACATGAGTTCCTCATTGTGTGTGAAAGAATAACAGTTGGCGAATCCTTTTGAATTACCATGAAAACAAAACCCAAGCCCAACTACAAAACCGGGCAAGTTTTTGAATTTATAATTTGCCGTTGTGTTTTCCTTATCTGTGTGTTTTGTCATTTTAGTCTCAGTGTTTAAATCTCCTATTTAACGTAGGAACAATGCACAAATTATGATAAATGAGACAATACTGAGCTTCAACTAACCTCCGTGCTGCCTTTTCGGCAATCACTGTGGTAAAGGTTGCCCGAGGATCTCCTGTTACCCTCAGTTCCCCTGCATGATATCATCAACTTTTCCCGAACCGCCGAATGCGAATGAATAATTTATGTGCAAAGGAATTGCAAAGGAACAACCAAATGAAAAGGGGGAATAGGGTCACAAGCAACAAAAAGAAGGTAAAGTGCGTGTTAATACTTGAACAAGAAGAAAACTTTGAATATGAATATTACGGTGACAAGACGACGATGGGTTGAGGGAGAAAACGGAGCGGCGATGAGGACGAGGGCCGTGAGGACTCAAAGGACGAGGATGATGTCGACAAGGACTGAAGGAACATGGTAGCTGACATGACTTTTCCCGTACACCATCGTGGCTTTTGTTTTAATTTGTTTAACTTGGAGAAAACTTTTCGCAGTTTTTTCTGGTAGCTAAATTATTTTAAAGTTTTCTTGCGGTCGGTTGACTATTCGCTTTCTTTTAATATTCACATCATACTATTCTTCTTTCTCCTTGCTTCGTTGTATTTGCTCATTCAATTTTAGGGCAATTCGTCAAAAACCAGAGCCGGGCGAATGCATGGTCCTCCAAAGCAAACCTCCATTATCGGCTGAAGAATACCCCATTGAAAAGCATTAAAATCGAAAGACAATAGTTGTGAATTCACTTGGAAAATTTGTTATACCCACACAATTTAATTAACAAGGATAAATATTATTATAACAACGCCACTGAGCACATAATCATACATGAGTGCTCCCAAGATTGTTCATCCACTTGACATGAACCCACTCCCCGACCACGCAGAACATCCATTCAACCTTCAGTTGTAACTGCGAATTATTATTCAAATCCGGGATGTGAAATTTATTAAGAGCTCATCGTGCGACGTCAGACAATTGGTTTCACACTTTTGACATAACTCCGAACCCGAACACTGATTTCCTAGCTCAACCATATCCAACTGTATAGTCCTATAACCCTGCTATATCCATTCCTGTCTACCTTCAACCATGGGGAGCTCTGTCTCGTCGAGAAAAGCAGGAAGCATCATCATTACGGAAATAATTTCATGGGGATTTGTTTGCTCTTGCAGCCCGGAACTCTTGGGTCGTTGGGGCGTTAAATCCGTTCACTATTGAAAATCATCATACAATTAGGCAAATACATTTGAAATAAGGGTGTCGACCCCTTAATCCTGACATAAGGGGTGTGGATCTGTGGTAGAATATTAGCGTGAATGGACGACCTGACGAATATAAGTCAACTTGAGCCTGTGAAAGTGTTGATGTGGCATGAGCAGACTCAAAAGTGTTAACTACATTAAAAAGTTAATGATTTCCTCTGAATAATTATAAACTGCTTTTTAAACTGCTTTTAAAGGGACGATTTCAACGAATCAGCCACTATCAAAGGATGCACAATACAACAACGGCTATCAAAATATACACAATACCAGAACTTAATTATTGTCTCAATTTGTTGTTCAATAAAGACTAATCCCCATTAGGTTGAGTTCAACGTCACGTCATTACCCAACACTCAACCTAATTGAATGTTTTCCAAGGGTTGCATGCACAGCAATTGACACTCATTCAGAGTGCTCTATAAGACACAATACCAATTAATACCGCGGCTAATCGATTGATTATCTAGGAGATCGTAGCGCCGCATTCCCAATGCGCTAAGGTTCCTTCTGTTGAAGTCAGGCTATGTGAAAGTTGCGGTTACAGAATATAAATTTGCAACTAACGTACGCTTAAATCGCATTCGCTCCCCACTGCATCAATTTCCATTTAGCCGTCAGTCGATATGCCGTAACTATTGACGCATGACATCCAACTAAGTACTGTAAGCCGTGAAAAAGGATAAAACTTTAATCCCGTGCGTCTATGGCGTGTCTGCTGCTGTAACAATAATGCTGTTTCGACAGGACCTTACTTCTTCTTACGAGCCAAGAAAGACGCAGCAATTCATGGGGCAATTTCCATTTGCATCTCCCCATTCACGGGTGTGTGAACGTTAAATGGTTTACTCACCCTTGGCAGGACGATATGAATATAGCAAACAACATCTGTTTGGCGCAGATGCAGGAAATTAGATTTTTCATTGTCACTGCGTTAGCAATTCGTTTTGATGGGCCGCGTCCTAGCAGCATATTCACCGTCGTTTTGCTCTTGGTGTACTGTAATGTAATTGCTACGATAATACCAGGGGTTCATTTCGTTACATGAAATCAAGGACGTAGAAATGTTATTTGAAACATCTTCAGTTAAGGTTTTGTAACGACATGTGGAAGTAAATAGTCCCTCACAAAATAGTCTAAAGGATATACTGTACAGCACTTGTCTGAGCTTCCACCCAAATGATCATCATTGGCCTTGTGTACGTTTCCATACATGTTACCCCAATTTACCAAATAAGAGTAATTCTCTCCACGTATATTGTCGAATTTTGTATAAGTAGGTTTAAAAGTGAACAACTGAAGGTATAAAAAGAAGGATAAACATTAACGAATAAAGCAAGGAAAAAAATGGGAGCAGATTTACCTCCGTTGAATAGAAGTGAAGTTTACCAACGCAGTTCAACGAAGCTCTGTACGAGAAAACAGTTTTAGACAGAGTCACGATATGATAATTTAAAAGAAAGAGTGACAGCTACCTATCATTCATAAAAATGCAGGACAAGAATACAACGTCCATCTACAGTCCATTGCACTAAAATAGTGTACAATGGTTAGGAAGAAACTTCAGTAAAATTAAAACACCTCCTATTCTCAGCTTAAAGAAACCACTAATAGTTTAGTCCCCTTAGGACCCAAACTTCCTTAAATTTTGAATGAAAGATCAGAACGGCATTCCGCTGACTTCTGGAGAATTGCCGCACAAATATACATATCAGAGAAACTGCCGAAACCCAAAAAAATTAAAATTGAATAGGCCGTCGGCTTATCTGGAGCTGAACTCCACAGATCAAAGAATAAAATGCTTGGAGTTTGAACATAAGGCCCCAAAAACCTGTAAAAGCGGAGACTACTCCCAACTCTGTAAGTAATGTGGAACACCCGGTCACATCACAAAAGATTGCGTCAGCGAGGCGTCATGCATGACCTGCAAAGGAACGAACCCTGGCGGAGTTCTGGAGCTGAACTCCACAGATCAAAGAATAAAATGCTTGGAGTTTGAACATAAGGCCCCAAAAACCTGTAAAAGCGGAGACTACTCCCAACTCTGTAAGTAATGCGGAACACCCGGTCACATCACAAAAGATTGCGTCAACGAGGCGCCATGCATGATCTGCAAAGGAACGAACCCTGGCGGAGAAAATCATCCAAACCATCCGGCTGTCATCATCATCATCATCGGCACTACAACCTAGAACCGGTCTTGGGCTTATTTAGCAAGTCCTGAGGCTTGTTAAATTTTCCATAATGATTTGTTTTTTTCCGGGCAAGGTCATTAGTCTTGCGCCAGAGGCTCCTCGACAAGGAATCGAACCCCGGTCTCTCGCGTGACAGCCGGGTATACTAACCAGTATACTATTGAGGAGCTGCCATTAAGAGTGATATTAAGGAGAGGAATAAATCAAAAATCCAAACCATTGTAAGTCGACCCAGATAAATGGCCAAGAAAGACAAAACTGGCTATTCAGTGAACCATACAAAGTCGTAGATGGCAGGACAAAGACCAGACAAACAGCCGCATGGATATACGGAAAACATAGTTTTCAAAACATCGGAGACCAACAAATGGGATTCATAAAAGCTAAAATAAAGTAAATCAACCTCTTCAGCTGTTATGCACGGTCTAGATGGGCAAAAAATTAATACCAAACTATGCCAGGCAATCTCACAATAGATGCGAAAATCAAAAGCCTCTTGTCATATCCGGTGATTTTATTGCTGGGACGACGGCTTGGAGCAGCAAATGTACCAATATGAGAGAAGAGTAACTATTGCGAAAATCATTGCCACAAACACGGCCAAGAAGACCACATATCGCAAAGCGTGAAGACATCATCTGTAACCAGTTCATAATATATATATATATATATATATATATATATATATATATATATATATATATATATATACATATATATATATATATATATATATATATATATATATATATATATATATATATATTGGCCTGCAGGAACCCGAAAATTCATGACCTCACCGACCCGACGCCGCCATCGTTCCCTGTCCTGTGCACTCTCCTTCCACGCCTGACCACCTCATCCGATCTCCTCAAGGTCAAACCTAACATTGTCCTCCCATCTCCGTCGCGGCCGTTCTGCCGGTATCTTTCCCGTTGGCTTACCGTCAAGAATTCTACGTACGGTCCTATCGTTGCCCATTCGCACCACGTGTCCGGCCCATCTTAATCTTCGCGACTTGATTACTCTCACTATTGTAGGCTGGCGGTATAGCTCTTCCAATTCGTTGTTATGTAGTTTCCTTCATTGTCCTGCCTCCTCGTCCAAAGATACCCCTCAAAACTTTATTCTCGAATATGCGGAATTGGTTTTCTTCCTGTTTTGTGAGAGCCCATGTTTCGCATCTGTATAGAACAATCGGCATGATTATGGTTCTATATACACAGAACTTTATGTTGCGTGATAGCAGTTTGGATTTTAGCAGTTTACTGACTGCGTGCCAACTAGCGTTGCCGGAGTGTAGTCCAGTAACCAGTTCATAAGGACAGCTAAATTGCAGCTTAGTAAAAATACATTCACAGAGACCGCCAAGCTATAATACCGAAACATGGGAGAACAAGCGTGAGCCGCCTCCAATGTACAAACAGAATCGAAAATTCAAGGTTTTTTTTGTACACAAACGCACGCACAAAAGAGGATTTAAATGTCAGAGCACAGTGCGAGCGGAAGGAGAAGGAGCGGATAAGGAAAGGAGGTATCAATGTACATCGGTCTTAAATGCCTGGACATTACAACGACGAGGAAACACATGATCAGGTAGAGTACTCCACATTCGTGTGGTTCGACTAAAGAATGCCTCTCTATATTTATTTGTGCGCCTGAAATTTACCTTCAACCTGAATTGATGCGCATTCTCAGAAACAAGAAACTGTCTGAGGAAGCGGAACACATTGAGCAAGTTTAGTCGAACAATGGCCGTGATAATACCTGTAGAAAAGAGATAGGCACGATACGTAGCGCCTATGTTCTAACGACGGAATTTCTCGACTCACAGCTGGGTCCCCAATAAGTTTCACTGCTCGTTTTTGCATCCTATCGAGCACGTGTGGTGCAGTTTTGGATGCCCCTGACCAAATATGGGAGTTGAACTCAATTTTGGGACGAATATACACCTTGTAAATAGTGGTCAGGTTGGGAGGAGTGAAGTATTTTTTGCGAACCCCATACATTTGGCCGATTTGCGCAAGGCTAATAACCTTGCCCGGAAAAACAAATTATTATGGAAAATTTAACAAGCCTCAGACTTGTTAAACAAGGCCAAGACCGGATCCCAGTTGCAGTGCCGATGATGATGATGATGATGATATATTTGGCCGCACTTCTCGCTGCTTTAAAGATGTGGTCGCTCCAAGTAAGAGTCGAATTAATTCGAGTGCCTAGAAATGGTAGTTCCTTGGCTCCATCGATGCAAGTGCCATTCATTCACAGTATAACATATTTACTTTGGGGTTCACCTTTGACGACAGGAGACAGCACTGAGATTTGAAGGCATTGGACTCTACTCGGTTAAATAATCCCCCTTAATATATCTTGTTGAGGTCGGAATTCAGTGTATTAAGCGTAACCTGCTAATTGGCATTGACGTTCGAAGAGTTTGCTCGAGAATGTTCGTATGAGTATGAGAAACTCAATGTGCTATCATCAGCAAACGATTGATTGATTGATTGAAGGCAGAACTCCCATTTTTATTTAGCTTGATGCAAGCTTAAATTGACTTAATATAAAACCTGACAGACTATCTTAAAATCTAGAATAGTGGTTAAGACATTCTTCAATTATTGAATCAAAAAAAAAGGCGGAGTTGAAGATTACTGTGCGATTGGGGGGCTAGAAGGCCAGGGAAGAGCGAGTGTATGTGGGGGTGGTAAACGCGGCATTTGTGAGACAGTGGAGGGCATGTGTACAGACTGATAGAGGGGCGAGCATTAGTGAGCAGGGGGGGGGGGGGGAATTGTGGGTGGGATTGAAAAGGTGTAGGGGAGAACTAGCTAGAGGGAAGGGGGGGAGAGGATTGCAGGGTAGAGGGGCTATTGAGGAGAGGGGGCGGATTTAGGACCGGTTTCTTCTGACACGTTGTTCAAGAGCGGGAGTGGAGAAGTTGAAATCGAAGGAGGTGGGGAAAGAGTTGGCCTGTCGTAGCATACGCGGGAGGGGTTTGTGGCGGTTCCGCCAAACCCTACGGTTTGCCTTCCTAAAAAACTCCCATAACTCTATCCAATCACATAATTTCACTAATGCAATCGCATTGGCACCTTAAATGCTTTACGCATCTAGGATTATCTAAGGTATAATCTAAAAAGCTTCAGTAAAAGAATTCTTACCTTTTCTTGCATTCCCTTCGCATACAATTTCCTGTAAGAGTTCTTTCTTACCTTATCATAAATTCCCTGTAATAAAATTCATCGGTTCGCATATCATACGTCCGCATATCAGGGAATCTTATCCTTGACTTGGCTAATCCCAGCCTCAATATGTGTACATAAAAACTATCTATGCACACACGGCTGTCGACCCTATTAGCCAGCGATAAATACTCCAACGCGAGCTGCATGTAATTAGTACCATCCACGCTGAGACTATTTCCCTAACTCACACCATGAGTAAACAACAGACCGCTGTCCATCAGGCATTCTGGCGATACGCAAATAATTCAATCATCCTAGTATCCCAAATGCACCTACCATCTAATGTTTACTCAGTTGAACTCTCAGGCCATAGATTCCTTTATCCTACATAGTTCTGGATTCGTTCCCTAGTAACCTCTCACATAAACAAAGAACTCCACTATCCCTTTTTCCTTTCTTTGTTTAGAGTCTTTCCCAAGCTTTGATCCATAAAAGAACCAGTGTACACACATGTGTACTGTGGCGATCTTCTGTATGAGATCTGTTGGTTACCCCAAAGAGAGACTTTACGTCTCTCTTGGAACAGGAAATGCATCTTTAATTTAAGAGAGGCAGTTTCACTGGCTGAAATTCTTTTAACAACGATTGAATAACGTCGATTCCTTTACCACCCGCCTACCGCCACGGTCGTTGCCGGCTTCCGCTCCTCGTCGCGCGCCGCGGTTGCGTTCGTCACTGAGTCGCGAGTGTGCGTGAATTTAGTTATTCTTTTTGTTGGTACCATCGCCAGTGGTATAAGTTCAACATAAAATAAATTGTACGCAATCGCGGAATGTGTGTGTAAAGAGCTCCTCTGCCCTATGCCATTCGCGTCAGTTATAAAATATCATTGCACCTTTTATCGTTTGTTTTGTTTTACCAACCGTTTCCTTAAATATAAATAAATGCATCAATAACATTAAAACAGTGTGTTTTATTTTCTGTGTTGGATGTGGTGAACAGTAACACATTTAAAACGGCCTACAACAGGGAGCAGTGAATTCTCCCATTTTATTTAACATTTACACTAGTGATCTAGTGGGTTCTCTTAATCATGCAATTGCAATTGGAGAAAAGATTGATGTCATGAACAGACTTCTGCAACATGATTTTAACAAAGTCAAACGTTTTTGCGACGATTGGAAATTAAAAACATATTTCCAAAAAATAGAGACTATCCTTTTCAGAACACCCCTGTCCAGTGCATCAAGGGATACAAAACGGAATTGGAAAACATTTTCCATTGCAGGATGTAATAATCTCCAACTACAATTAGAAACTGTAGTCAGATACCTTGGAATCTGGCTTGATCAGTATCTTTACTTTGATAAGCATACAGCAGCTGCTCTTGCAGCAGCTAAAAACGCATATACAATTACAGGGAGTCTCTTCCGTAGTAGTCTTCCGGACCCTAAGGTGAAAATAATTTCATACTCAGCATTCATCCGACCAATATTAGTGTATGGCTGCTCAGTATGGTATAACATATCCCCATTTTGCATGCAGAAGTTTCGGATGTTCGAGAAGCAGTGTTTGCGTTCCTGCCTCGGAATGTATAGAACCCCAGAGTCGCAGTATAAGAAATACTATCCCAATAAAGTCCTGTATGACAAATCAGGACTAAACAGAATAGATAACTTCATTATCAAGATTATTCGTGGTCACACAACAAGAGCAATGTGCAGTGAAAATGATCTCATATCGGGAGCATTCTATCCCAATGACATGTATATGGAGAGTACTCTCCAGAATGGGTTCATTCCCCCAGAAGCGTTCTCTTTCTTAGATAAAAAAGGACTTATCCAAGACAAACGTAGAGTCCCTAATATTTACCACACTTTCCGTGGTGCCAGGGATAAACGAATTCTCCACGATAACGATATCTCTAATATTCCAAATCGCCTGCGTATTAGTATGGTGATCGGTGAAAGAGATAAATCAATAGAAGATCGATCCCATCCCAACTGGTGGTGGATCAGTGATGAAGAAAGGACTACACGTCCCCAAACATAGTATACTCAACTGAACTTGCTCAATGTGTTCCGCCCCTTCAGCGATTTTCCCACGATAACCCCCAATCTGTGAATGCGCATTCGTTCACGTTGAAAGTCAGTTTCAGGCCCAGAAATAAACATAGCGAGTCATCCTTTATCCGAACCACACGAATGTGTAATGCTCTACCTGATCATGTGTTTCCTCGTCATTGCAATGTCCAGGCATTCAGACGAATGTACATCGATTCCACCTTTCTGTATCCACTTCCTCACCTTCCGCTGGCACTGTGCTCTCTCATTTAAGGGTACTCCAAATCCCCTTTTGTGGGCGCGTTTGTGTAAAAAACATCATAAGTTTATTCCTGTGTGTCTCTACACGCTGATAATACTAAGTTCTATAAGATCACACGTCACCACTGGATTCTGCATTGCCGCAAACTGACCTCAACAACTTCTCGGCTTAGTGTAGTAAAAATACTTAAGATCACCAAGTTTCAATATATAACCCTTTCTGTTCCCCATTCCTCTCTTTCCTTTGTAGCCAACCTCTAACCATTGTTCGAATTATCCGTGAACTTGGGATCCTATGCAACAGGAAGTTTAACTTCCCCTCATATATTGACGATATGATCCTGAAAGCCAACTCAGCTCGCGGGTTCGTGAAACGCTGGCCCTTTACCTTTCCTTCGTTTGTCCATCTGTTGCTACAATATAAAGACACGAATGATCCTCTTATCAAAAGACCCATATCTGCAGAATCGAATGTATTCAATATCCTACGTTGCCCTCTCCATGGTCTAGGAAGGAAAAACCCTCTGATACTGATATCTTATTTTAACCTCCTTACATTATGATTCTCAATTAAAAACCCTTGAGGAGCGTAGACTCCCCGACTGGGTCGACTGCGCCAACCTCCTGAATTCATCTCTTCTGAATGCAAATCCTCGTAACATACGAACTAAAATGTCTGCTAAAAAAGATGGTTTTACTTCATTAAATTCCGGCAACAATCCGAATCGCCTCAGAAGCATATTTTTAAAATGTCCACCTTCCTTCCAAATAAAACACAATCACCTCCTTTGCTTATCCGCCCACACTGTGTTCTAAAATTTAAAGGTTCCTCAAAAACTTTTTATGCTCGCATTTCGTATAACAAAAATTGAACTTATCTTCATTTATGGTACAAAAACCAAATTACAATTGTTGAACTTGAAATAAATATTCTGCGCCATCATCCAAATACATGTCTAAAGCTTGATGGGTTAATTGGATAAGGTAGGAAGTGCCCGAAATGTTTTACATCGCATTCACAATTTGACATCCTTTCAAATTACAAAGATATCTATCTTCATATTACTCGATTCCAAATGTTAGTTTTGGTTGGTTTAGCTGAAGTATTCTTATAACGAGATAACCAATCTCTGTCATTTGGATCCTTTTGAATTTTACATCAGCGGCATGAAAACATCTCAACATAAGAGTATCTAGAATGAAATATATTTGCTGTGCCAACCACCAAATGAATATTTTTTAGCACAATAGACTATCGGTAACCTTAAGCAAACCTGAGCTTATACTCTTTATAAAATATGAAAAAAATGGTGGAAAAGTACAAACAATTGACACCGTTGGAAAATATTTTCCCGATAGCTCTGCATCCATAATAATGGAGATGCTAAGAGATAAGCTCGAGAGAAGCACAACAGACAACTGATTCATCATTTCATCTCCTCGGGCAGAACATTGGAAATACATTAGACGTTGTTTAAAAAGCACGACAGCGGAACGAACCTTAAATTGATGATTTATACATGCACTTCCCTTACCCCAGCTTAGAAAACAAAATCATCTGCAGCAAGCTTACAATTCAATAAAGAACTCCCCAATAAAAACATGGACCCGAGATTTAACATGAACTGCCATTCGACGAGATGGGGTAAGTAAGCCCACTTTAATGATTCGCGGATATGTTTCCGAAGACAGCAACATACCACTCTCCTTCCCAGAAAGTATTTTCCGGAACGGAGATTATTTATGGCTTCATTTTACCTCATCTTTCATTTCCTATTCCGGAAAACAAAAATATTGTTTCACGAAAACCAAGGATACCTGTGCACACTTTGTTGTCTCTTTTCCTGCTTGCTTGTTGCTCCGGGTAAGGTTCATTGAATGGATCTGGATCCAATGAAATTACTGAAATGAAAAGGTTGGTCTTGTTGCTTGTGATTTTGTAATGGAGGTAGGATACGAATGACAGAATTCATTCTGCGAGGACATAGCAACATACGATAGGTCGGAGAGGAAGCACATGGCAGCTGCCCCACAGGGGCTTGTAACAATAATATTAGCAAATACAACTAGAACCAAGAAGAAGTTTATACTTATCCTCCCAAATCGGCCCTAAGGTCGTCTCTCACCAGGACCTTTATTGCCATATAGAGGGATTACTCCACGTGTGAAAACAATTTACCTCCATTATGTAGCTATAAAAAATAGATTTATAGACTTCGCACGGCCACCTGACGTCCCTAAGCCTATCCAAACAGGTCTCCTGTGCTACATAGATAGTTGGATGACTTGTCATTTCGAAACATACACTAGGCCCATTAACACGTGTAGTTAACCCAGATGAGTTCGGTTGCCCTTTTGTTGATGGGACAGACAATCAGCATCACTGCTGAATAACCCCGATATTGGTGTCGGTATGTCTGATAGTCGGGGCTTTCCACATTGCCTGTGAAGGCAACGATAACAAATTTGACGTGTATGTCCGGCATGGCTTTTTGTCGTGACGACTCGTAATCGCTTTTCACTCGCTGTAATTCCTTGCGGTCATTATGATCACGAAAGGTGGCTCGTTGGCAAACAGTAAATAGTTCATACTTCCACAAGCTCATAAAACAAAGCAGGCCTAAACACAAACAACTCCACCGAAGGAATCAAGCCTTCGGGCGGGTAAACAAATTTCCAACTAGAACAACCCAAATACCTTTCGGATGCACATAGGCAATGATTAAAGGCAAACATTAATTATGTTCCGCGTGAGAGATGTTTTCCACCTTCCACCAACGGAATTTCCTCCTCGAGGTTTTGCGTTTGTTTGCCTTTTCCATACGTTTGCATTTCCCTTGTTAGGTGAACAATTATATGTGTTCAGTAAGTGTGTCCATAAGATGCAATTTCCTAACGATTCAATGCGTTTTCATGTAGCCACAGGATATTTGCGTAACTTTAACGAAAAAATCGGGTATCCCAATGGTACTGGATGCGGTGTAATAATCTTAAGTATAGAAACATTTGAAGCAACGCAGGTGGTAAATGAACGCTCTTTTCTACGTTTACCCTCTTTTAATTCAACGTAGGGTAGATTGCAATTCAAAGAGGGCAACAACTACGGCAAACCAGAAACCCCAATCGATATTTTTTAATCTACCTCATTGAAATACGGAATGGTACTTAACCTTGACAAGCACTTAACCTCAACAATCTCCGTAATACTGTTAAACAAAATTGTTTTCTTTGCGTTCTTGACAATCTTGAGACAATTGCATCGGCAATACTAACTCTTCAAAACAATGCAACCAATAATGTTGCGTTCAAACTTTATGCGGACTTTAGAATGCAGAAAACAACGTAATACTCAAGAATGCTTTCTTTTTTTTTTTCGATCGATGACATTTATTTGAAAATCGTGTCTGCAGATTACAGCTTCGCAAGTACACCAATCTCACTTTTGGCACTACGAGCGTACTTTATGACATTTTGGTCAGCCAACATATATTTTATATCTACAAAAAATTGAAAAGTGTTGAAGCTGAAATATTTTTCAACATACTCAAAACTGGGGTTTATGAGCTTTCAGCTGAATTTTCTGTACTTCTGCTAACAGTTGAAATCTTTCCTCTTGGGCGTGTATATAGTGGTAACATAACCCCCATACATAGCCCCCATACATAAAAAGGGGGAAAAAAACGATATATCCAACTATCGTCCCATTGCTAAGCTTTCGCACATTCCTAAACTGTTCGAAGGCCTACTATATGAGGCGTTCAGTTTTCGCTGCGCGCCCATCATCTCTCCGAACCAGCACGGCTTCCTCTCAGACAGGTCCATTACTACTAACCTTGTCGAATTCACATCCCACACACTCCTTGCCCTAGAAAACGGCGATGAGGTCGACGTAGTCCCTACTGACTTTAGCAAGGCCTTCGACAAAATCTCCCATAACCTCATTCTCTTCAAGCTATCCTCCCTCGGTTTCGAACCCCTGTTGATTAAGTGGGTCTCATCCTATCTCAGTTATCGAACCTGCCGCGTGCGATTTAGATCCACCCTCTCCGATCCTTTTTTCCCAACTTCAGGTGTCCCCCAGGGCAGTCACCTCGGCCCACTCCTATTTATCCTTACCATAAACGACATAGGCTCCTGCATTAATCACTCCTTCATCTCGCTTTACGCGGATGATTCCAAAATGTTTAAGACAATCCGCTCTCCCCTGGACTCCTCACTTCTCCAAGCAGATCTTGACAGCTTCTTGACTTGGTGCCAAAAAAAATTGTCTAGAAATGAATATCGCCAAATGTCACACAATCACCTTCTCTCGAAAGAGTTCCCCCACTCACCCACGCTCCTATCTCTTACTGAACCAACCGATAACATCGGTTGAATTGATTCGCGATCTGGGCGTCCTATGCGACAAGGAGCTCAAATTTACCGCACATTTTGATTACATAATCCTCAAGGCTAACGCCGCGCTTGGGTTTGTCAAACGCTGGTCGAAGACATTCCTTAACCCGTACGTCACCCGATCACTCTACACAACTTTTGACCGGCCACTACTCGAATACGCTAGTCAGGTCTGGTCCCCGTATCAAGTGACTCACATTCGCAGGATTGCGGGGGTTCAACGTCGTTTCTTGCGCTTCGCCCTCCATGGACTAAACTGGGAAAATCGGCTGATTCTACCACCATACACAAGCCGGCTCCGTCTAATCAATCTAAACACACTTGAAGAACGCAGAATCCATACCGATATCATCTTTGTCCATCGCCTTCTGTCTGGCTCAATCAATTGCCCAAGCTTGCTCTCCACTTTAACATTGCATACAAACCCCCGTAACGTACGTAACCCACGACTGTTTTACGTGCCTGCTCATCACATTTATTACGGCGCTAACGAACCCATCTCGCGTATGCTACGACAGGCCAACTCTTTCCCCACCTTCTTCGATTTCAACATCTCCACCCCCACTCTTAAACGACGTCTCAGAATAAACCCGTCCTAAATCCGACCCCTCCCTCCAAAGAATCCCCGCTACCCTGCAATCCTACCTCTCCTCTCCTACCCTCAAAATAGTTCCCCCAGCCCCACCCACAATTTCAACCTCTTCCCTCAGCTCACCAACCCCGCCCCCTACCAGTACGTAGACATGCCCTGCACTGTCACTGTCTCACAAATGCCGAATTTACCACCCCCACATAACTCGCTCCTCCCTCGCCTACTACCTCCCCCATCGCACAGTCACCTTCACCGTCCTGTTTTTTTTTCTCCTTCTTACTCTAGTTTTATATTAATTTAATTTAAGTTAATGGAAACTTGCATTAAGCTAAATAAATGAGGGTTCTGCCCTCACACTAAACTAAACTAAACTAAACTAAACTAAACAAATAGAGAACTAATATTGACTAAAACAGTGTGTTTTATTTTCCCGTTTTCTGGGTGATTAGTTTTCTGCGAACGGCTTTTGGTGAACTATCGTTGGGGATAGTTCTTTTACCCCACAATACCACCTACGCCAAAGGTCGAGTAATACTTATAAGCCTATGACAACGGTCTGGATCAATTATATGACCTACGACAACGGTCGAAAAACAATTATATGACCTACGACAATGGTCGAGAAACACTTGCAGACCTACGACAATGGTGTGGACCAATTATATGACCTATGCCGACGGTCGAGAAACACTTATGAAACACTTATGACCTACAGCAGTCAAGTTGTACTCGTATGCACAAATGAAGCAGGGCTCTGATATGGTGGACTATTTGAACTCGTAGGAACAAAAATGAATAACCAATATACACAAAACAAACCGGTAGACGTAAGTGTAATGAGGCGTAGGTGCGATGAGCCGACACTTTTATAAGGGAACAAATCATCAAGAAAACACAGACTCGGCAAAATGAAGATGTAGGGAAAAGCGGAAAAGGCGAGATATACGCCTCGGCACGTGGAATGTTCTATAAGCCAGGCGTGATACAGAGGGTCGTAGAAAACGCGAAACAATATAAAATGGACATCGTCGCGCTTCGGGAAGTCCGAGTCCCACATCAAGTAATTGAAACCGATGGGTTTACACTGGCTCGTGGAGGTACCGATACACATAACCTCGGAACTGGCTTCATCATAAACAAGGAGATTACGCCCCGTGTAAAAGATGTGAGTTTTAATAATAACCGAATGTCGGTGCTAAAAATGCAGTGCGCATGCTACAATTATGCACATATGAACATACGCGCCCCAACAGAATTTACCGACGAAGAAACCAATGACACGTTCTACGAGACCGTAGAGGAAGTATTTGATGGGATCTCATCATTCGATGTTAAAATCCTCCTCGGAGACCTGAATGCGAAAATTGGAAAGGAAAATATCATCCAACCAACTATAGGTAAAGAAAGCCTACACGACGTTTCAAATGATAATGGAATGCGAATTATTACGTTAGCGGCTTCAAAAGATCTGGTAGTGAAAAGCACATGTTAAAAGCGAATTCATAAAGCCACATGGATATCACGCGACGGCCTAACACGTAACCAAATAGACCACTTCCCCATAAACAAAAGACACCACTCGAATATCCTTGACGTAAGACCATATAAAGGAGCAGATTGCGACTCCGTTCATTCGACTATACGTTGTCAAAGGTGCTCGTTGCCTAACGGAAAAAGCGCAAGCTTCAATCCCCAAATCACCCCGCTTTAACAGATCCCTACTTTGGACACTCATGGTGCTCATCTTGACTCATCCTTCAGATTACGTGTCACCACCATGGGCGTTGATCTCTGATTCATAGCGAATCTAGAAATGGCAGATCCGGAGTTGGGCTCGAACGACAAGGTGGACGTTATTATAAGACTTGATATCTACCCTACGGTTATCCTTGTTCAGGCTACCCACTTGCGATCGTTACTGTCAGGTGCATCACACTTGAATACATCAATACATGCGGGTAAGGCGACACCTGTAAACAGTCATCAAATTATCATCGATCGCGAGATGTATGACCTCTTAGAAAGTTCTTGGATCCGCGAAGAGATCCCACCCCGGAGCTCAGAGAAAAGGTTTAGACGAGATCAATTCCATGAGTAATTCAAGAGTATCGTAAAGGCGAATAGCAATCATTGGGTACCGAGGAGCTTGTGGCGGTTCCGCCAAACCACACGGTTCGCTTACCTGAAAAACCCCCATAACTTCGACCCAACTTATAAGTTTTGCTAATGCAAGCGCATTAGCACCTTAAGTGCTTTACGCATTTAGGTTATCAAATTCATAATCTAAAAGTCCCTGTAAAAGAAAACTTACCTTTCATGCATCTCTTCGTATACAATTCCCCGTAAGATTTCTTTTCTACCTTTTCAGGAATACCAAAATCTATTCGGTGCCTTCGGTGCCCAGGCAAATTTCAATTTCCCACACCTGCACCGCAGTCTCCACCCAGCAAAAACATTTCTTTCCCAAGGATAATTAATGCTTTCAATGCATTACCTGGAAATTCCTGCAAAGAATTTTTCCTAGAAGGGCATTCATACATGTATCAATGCGTCTCTGCATAAGCGACATAAAAACCGAATTTCCAATTATTGTAGATTTTCACACTGGAGTTCGACACTTGCGTCGCCATAGATACCATGTACCATTGACACAGATGGTATATACAAACCGTCATTGTGTAATCATATGAATTGCTTCCCAATGACTTGCAACTATCGATACAGCTGCAAGCACTTTACCCAGAAATGCTCCTTTTTTGAATCTCCAAACAAGCATCGACTTCGTGCATAGCCGCCGGATTGAATTCAAAGCATAAACAATGCAAATAGAGAATCCGTTTACCACAAACGAATTTCCCTGCATATACAAATGCAAGCAAGGGATTCGTTTAGTCCACCAACCAATTAACACCATTTCTTCGATGCGTCGCGTCTATTTATTTAGCCGCGACGCACATCTCAAACAAGGATCTGTGGCGGTTCCGCCAAACCCCACGGTTCACTTACCTAAAAAACCCCCATAATCCATCCAATCATATAATTTCGCTAATGCAATCGCATTAGCACCTTAAATGCTTTACGCATCTTGGATTATCTAAGGTATAATCTAAAAAGTCCCTGTGAAAGAAAATTTCCTTCATGCATCTCTTCGCATATAATTTCCTGTAAGAATTTCTTTCTACCTTTCCAAGAATCCTAGGCAAATTTCAATTCCCATGCCTGAAACATTTTCTTCTCCAAGGAGATTTAATGCATGTAACGCGTTAGATAACAGTCCTAGAAATTATTCTTTAAAGTGCATATGGCATCATGAATCCCAAGCCAGTCGGCACCCTTTGTCTTTGTTAAAATGCTATGGCGGACAGCTTGTTTTTACAGCTGCAATAAACCGACCCGCGATTCGTTTGTACAATCGACAAACAATCACCCCATCTTAGGCATTATCAACGAAACCAAATTTTCTAGCATTTCCTAATGCAAACACGAACCCGGTTTCTACTGCAGACAGAGATGTCATAAACATCCAATTTGCTTTTAGCACCATTTCCCGGATGACTAGCGGTTTATTTATTCAACTGCAATACACTGCACACCATAATTCCTTTTGTCCATCTTCCTTTTTTGACGCTCGCGCATGAGAAAACAATGCATCTCGTTTTTCCTTTGTTTCACCGCATGGATAAACACTGTGATGGGTACGATCACACACATACCACCATGATCTGCATTACGAGATCTGGTTCTCTCTTGTGGTAGGTAAAACATATCCTCAGTGGAGAGGATATCCACCACCACCGAATCGAGGGTGAATCAAGATCCAGATTCTAACCCTCGATTGAGTCCTTTACCATCCTTCGGACACGCTGGTCCTATAACTCCCGCTCTCCGCCGGCAGCGGAGAGGCGTAATAAAATACCCACCGGGTCGCGCGTGTAACAGTTCCGAATTAATAAGAAGCCAATTCAATCTCAATTTAAAATATTCATCGAGTCGTGCGTGTAACCGTGTGCCATTAAAAGGAAAACAATCAATATCAATTTAAAATACTTGTATACGCCACAACCAAATGACAGTGTTTATGTTCAATAAAATAATAATAAACTTAAGCAGTGTGTTTCACTTGTCCGGTGTTTGACGGTTTCTTCTTTGCCATGGTGTTCGTTTTGTGGTTGTGAACAAACGTGGCGGCGTTTCGTTCATTCGTTTGGCGGTTAACATTTGTCGGAACATTAAAGAACTTATGATGGAGGAGGAAGAGAACCAGCGCCGTACGCCGGTGCACCACTCTTCTCCCCGACAGATCCATTTAGCATCCGACGAGTATAGGTTTTGTGTGCTTTACCGAACTCGCATCTTATGAATGCACGTATGCCCTTTCTTTGTTTTAGATTCGTTCCCATAGCCTTGTGTATGAAAAAAACAATGTGATCTTCACTCACACACACACATACATTGCCAAGTCTTTCTTCCTTGTTTTCAGCACGAGAGAAACACTTTCTCTCTCGGGAAAACTGACCCCGTGAGCTAGTCGGCTCACCACGAGCCGTTTATCGCTGAGTCTAAGTCCATCCGCCGACCGCCACGGTCGTTGCCGCTCGCGTTCTCCGTCGACTGCGAGGATGCGTAAATGCTCGGAGTCGTTGTCGTAGTGTTGTGTCAGACTAAGCAAGTAGTAAATATATTCAATTAAAGACATTTTTCTTGTGTCCAAAATAACTAAAATAACTTCAATACAAATAAAATAAAGAATATTCGAACATTTAAATGGGCGTTTCATTGACCTTCGCTGTGGTGTAGTGTGTTTGTGCTTTTCCTTCGGCGTTTTACTTGGTGGAACTTTAGTGACAGTCGGATGGGGATAGGAGTGAACCGAGTGTCCGTGTTTGGCACAATACTCCTAATCCCTACAAGCTCACATGGTTAACTGAAAATAATGTGGTAAAGTAAAATACAAAGAGAAGAAAAAATGAACAACAAAAACCGAAACCTGTCAAAGCAAAAAGAAAAACATGGGAAATCAGATCAGCTCATCAGATACCGATCATAAAGACGATTTAACCTGGAGTTAGTTAGTTTCCTTTTAGACACGAATGATATTTTTATTTGTGAAATGAATACTCCGGCAGATGTTACCACTGATCTGGTTGTTAAACGCAGAATTCCAATACCCTCATATAACACCCAATATAACTCCCAGACCCTAACATTCGCCTACACAAAACATGTATACACATGTATGCTGTACGCAAGATTCCAATAATCTAAATCCAATAGTCAATTATTCCTAAATCCAATAATCAATACATATAACATATATCACATACGCATATGTTGAAAACATATAGCATTCCATGCAAGTTGCACAATGCAACTTGAAACATGTCTGGAAATGTAACACATCTAATGTTGCACACCATTTGCCATGCGCAAATCCAAAAGCCATCACCTTGAAATGCGTGCAGTTCCCACCACCCATCACCTTCAAGGTAATTTTACCCAGGCACTTGCATGCTATTCGCTATGGGCAAATCAGATTCACGTCACTGTGAATCGAAATTTTCCCATAGCCTTGGGTTGAAGAATTTTGCAAAAAAAATGCAACGTT
Source organism: Microdon myrmicae (assembly GCA_963931805.1). NCBI lineage: Eukaryota > Metazoa > Arthropoda > Insecta > Diptera > Syrphidae > Microdon > Microdon myrmicae. The sequence goes on from OZ007499.1 coordinate 29,055,813, forward strand.
TTACTTCCCATCGTCGTTGGCATGGCCTTCGACTGAACTAGCGTCGGGTGGCTGTCTGGAAGACGGCTATGATCGTGGGAAGGTACGTAAGTTTTGATTGAAGTTTTTGAATATAAAAAGGGGAGCTCCGTTAGAATAAAATTTAATTAGAATCAGACAGCCGAAGTGTGGCGTCAGTTACATAAGTTATATTATTAAATTAAAATTAATATAAAAAGTAAAATAAAGTAACACAATCTAAAAACAAAAACAAATAGTCTGCCTTATTATTGAAAACATAATCGGGGCCCCATCGAGAGGGCCCGAAGAAAGAGGGGCACATCCAAAAGGTTGGACACACCTGCAGAAGACGGACTCCACGAGTCGGAAGCCGCTGGACAAACAACCTGCAGAGGACGGACACACGAGGAACCCTACGGGCTAACAAGACGGAAGCCAGTAACTGCTGTGTATAAAAATAAATATACAGCATGGTTATTAATTTACCTCTTGAATTTCCCCATAATTAAGTTGATACCAACACACTACTATTGTGGGGTATTATATGTTGATGTGACGGCAGGCGCACTTTTTCACCAATACTCCCAAACACTTCTTCCGCCGATCACGCGTCTGCCAATATATCCAAGGATCCGTAAAAGTGGTTTAAATAAAAATTCACTGTAGGGTTTTGTTTTTGATATATGTCTTTTTATTTGGCTTGATAAGGGTGACAATTGAATTTGATTATTTGTCTATTGTTTATATGTTCTACATTCGTGTAACAAAATATTTATTTTTAGTTTAAAACTCAGTACCAACATTCACTGGTATTGTATGGAAGAGAAATAATATATTATTACGCGGACAATAAGGTGTGGGTGTCAATCGACATCTGATTGTTTGTCTATTGTTTATATGTTCCACATTCACTAGTATTGTATGTAAGAGAAATAACGTATTATTACGTAGACAAAAAGGATATATTATAACACGGACAATAAGACTGTAACATTTGACGATACAATAGTCGACTTGTGTTGTGTGTATGCGGGGGTTGTGTAGGAGCGAAGTCGTGGCACCGACATGGGCGCAGGGTTTCACTTCGTTTCCACTAGTTCGAAAAGTGTCTGCCGCAGACCGAAAGAAAATCACAGTTCACCGCAAGCTGTCCGAAGTAAGGAAGTTGTTCACCAAAGATATCCAGGATAAAAAACGCATAGGTTAGGTGTTGTTTATTAATGACTTTTATTATTTTACTTTTTGGTTCGGAATTCGGTTGGCACATTCACTGCATAAATGATTAATCAGATACAAGAGGTGATGCTGTTTATATGTTATATTTAAGGAGCAAACATTTCGGTAAACTTTAAAACTCGGTGCGCACATTCACCGCATAAATAATTGAACAAGTGCACGAGGACCGGGTAAAACTAGCGTCACGTATTTGTACACTTCACTGAAACTATCGTACAAGTAATCGACTTTGGGTATATCGCGTGTCTGCAGCGCTACAGACAGCGGGAGTGATGTGACCAGCGTGGTCAAAGGATGGTAAAGGATTCAGCGATCGTCATCTCATGCAGAGATGATTTCGCTAAGGAAAAAAGGAAGAGAGAGAAAAACGTTTCTCTTAAGGGTGTGACCACTAAGAAATGGCGATCTTTTTGGTGCACTGGTATATGTGCGCGATGGAACAGATTCAATGTTGTTGCACGTGTTCGAAAGCAGGCAGGCGGCAAGGACAATAGGGAAAAATGACCAAATGCGCCGTTGGTAATGCGGGTCATTGTTTACACGATGCCTCGTCGCTATTTTCGACGTCGGGAGAAAAAGGTGCTAAAAGCAAATTGGATGTTTATGGCATCTCTGGCTGCAGTAGAAACCAGGTTCATATTTGCATTAGGAAATGCTGGAGAATTTGGTTTCGGCGTCTATTGCGCTAATTATATGCAGCTGCTTGGGTTGTTTATTGATGAGACAAACAAACAAGGTTGCCAGGCAATATGTAGGAAATGGTACAGGACGCGGCTGGGAAAATAGACGGCGCAGTATTTATGGTCCCTGTCATGAAGGTTACAAATGTATGTAAATCTAGTTATTTGCTTACCGGAATTCCTCTAAGGAAATTTGATTGGCGACGTAGATGCCGAAATTGATTAGAAATTCCTGGTAAGTTAATAAAGAAATCTTAAGGAGCAATGGTATGCGAAGAGAATGCATGAAGGTAAGTTTTCTTTACAGGGACTTAAAGATCATAGATTTGATCTCTTAAATGTGTGCAGCATTTTTAGGTACTAATACTGTTGCATTAGCAAACTAAAGGGAGTTGGGTAGTAGTTATGGGGGTTTTTTCAGGTAAGTAGACCGTAGAGTTTGGCAGAACCGCTACAGTTGCATAACGACTCTGATCAAAACTTGCAAAAATGACTCGACGTGTGCACACTGCGGAGGTTGAAAGACGACTAACCAAAAACTGATCCGTAAAAGTCCGCCATCATCTAAGGGTGCGTTTTACTCTTTTCGATAGCAACGTGAAGTTACTCATGCGGCGACCAATCAGAGAGGATCTCTCTAAATTGATCACGGCGAGGGTGCGTGGTGTTTCGTGTTGCATGGCCGTGGCAACGAAGATCGAACAAAAGGAAATGGGAAGAAGGGCATCATTCAGAGTAGCTGCAGCTGCACAGATTGCTTGTCCATCGATAGGGCGGCTTCGGTCATTGGCCAATCGGATACTCGCACAACGATGATTGTGCGTCGTATCGATGCTGGTGGCCAATGTAGAATTCGTATGTGCATGTTCCAATGCTGAAGTATTGATTTCTCGGCAACTGGGCGCGAGATGCTCTAACAAGTTTTGTTGGTTGGACAAAACTTAGGGTGACTTTGAATAAGTCATAGAAATATGCTGCGCGCGTGTATGGCAGTATAAGTATGTTGGCAAGGGGCGTCGATTGATTTCCCTGGAGTACGTTGCATGTTAATAATTCGTTTCTGGGAATTCATGTTATGCAACACACATCCACATTTAGGGAATTTTGGCTGTTTCCCCATAGTGGTGCAGTAGATGCTTGTACTGGGTTTTTAGGTTTTAGGGAATTTGAATGATGCCTATGACATGGAAAACTGAATTCTATGATACGTTGTCTGCATAGGATAATGAATTCAGGTGTGGTTCTGTGGCGATTCCCTTGAACGCTACTTCTCATATTCCCATTAACCATGTAGAAACTCCCACCTAGAGCGGCCGAAAACCGATAAAACAAATACTGATTGCTCGCCTAACAATTAAGCACGTACTTAGCTTTTTGTCACCCACCTAAAGTGTCTCCTAAACCATATTTTCGTTAATTCAATAGCACGAGCCACAAGTTACATCAAGTAACCAACATTATCCAAACCATATCACCAAGATATACCCTTACGCGTCAGCCGCTCACGTGCAGGAAATGATTCAGCTTCTCCTTTTTATACATGCCCACATCAGCCGGTCATCCGACCGAAAAATACATTAAGTCATACCGCTGACCACCCAAGGAATTCGAGTTCTCATAAATGGGAAATTACCATCGAGAATTCGACTACGTGGAAATGCCACAAAGAGGTGCACAATCAGCATAAATGCTTTACGCAGTCGCTGATCGTGTAAGCAACAAAATCTCTATGTCGAGATAATGGCACCAGCTGCAACCATGCCAGCTAATCTTCCCCTTATGGAATTATTGTATCCACGGTCGGCTTGCTCATGCACAGCATGAGAGTGCGAAGTCACCCACATCTGTGTGTGTGCCCATCCTTTCGGTGATCATCTTCTAAGATCATCCCGTGTATGGACATCGAGGCGTTGGATGAAAATTTTAGTGCCTCCACGCTAAATAAGTCGAGTCGAGTATCAGTTAGTGTACGTTGATTAATAGGGTCCTCCTTAATTTAAAGTAACCAAGTTAAAGCCGCAACGGATCGTTTTTGGATTCTCCAATATTTTAACTCAAACCTTGTTATTCAGATTAAATTAAGTAATTTGAACAATAGTGATTTAGTTTCTGTTGTGAATAATCATACCAAGTTTTTGGATTCTCCAATATTTTAACTCGAACCTTGTGTATATATATATTCAGATTAAATTAAGTAATTTGAACAATAGTGATTTAGTTTCTGTTGTGAATAATCATACCAAGTTTTTGGATCCCCCAATATTTTAACTCGAACCTTGTGTATATATATTCAGATTAAATTAAGTAATTTGAACAATAGTGATTTAGTTTCTGTTGTGAATAATCATACCAAGTTTTTGCATTCCCCAATATTTTAATTCAAATCTTGTTGTGCCCATTAGCTTTAAAGATCGTTAACTATAATAGTGCTAAGAAATTTTGTTACTTTAATTATAAGTTTAGTCGACAGACATCGGATCTGCTTTATGTAAGCTTTAATTTGTGTTCTTATCAAATAATAAATAAAAAAAATCAACACGAAGTTTTACTTATTTGAACGGAAAGCAGCGACTGGGTATAGCGGTGAACCTGTGCCCCTGAGGCACCTTACCACTAAAGACAATAAATAACAAAATTACCACAGTTCCCTCACCTGCTGTATGTCCCTTTAAAAGATATCCCCCCTTGCGGGTGGTATTAGCCAACGTTATTGTTGGCGTTATGCGCGGCTGCAGGCGAAATTGTAGCTGATACAGTGGGTTGGTTCTCAGCGTAGTATAGAGGATCCGCACACTATACTATATAGCTATTATACTATATAGCTATTATACTATATAGCTCAATAGATTATTATACTATATAGCTCAATACTCAAGGTGAAAAGAGATGATGGGAATTGTAATTCAATAGTGTCAAAATTAAAGGCTCGCTGACACTAGAAACTATAACAACCAGTCTCATAATTCACGAAGTCCACGTCGCTAAGAAAAATCGAAAGTAAAGATCCTAAGTTTTTTTGAATCACATTCATTCCACGGTCGGCTTATAACAATGTAAATTCAACTACGACATCTACAACGCCGGGGTACACGTCACATTTACATTTATACCAAAAGTCAACCAAACCTTGTATCCATTCAGTTAGTTCCGAAATCCTACCTAGGACTCGAATCGAAAGAATAACATTTTGTTATAATAATTGATATGACAACAATTTCCGGAGCCCCAAGCATGCAAGCCACAATGTGCGAATAGGATGAGGTGCATAAATACAGCTGTAAGGAAGTAGGATCCTGTGGTCAGCAGCAGTGTCTTTTGTTCTAAATGCTCAGTACACCGTAAAATTGAAAAATATCTTCTACAGCCTTGTGCTCCATTTCATTCGCAGATGCCGACCCAGACGGGGGGAGGTGAGAAGAAGAGTTGAGCGAGATAAGATAATTTTAAAAGTGACAGTTCTACATTGGATGTAATGCTCTGACCTCTGACCGCATTTATGCAAATTCTGTTGTGCAATTGTTTCCCCGCACAAAACAGACATTTGCTCGTTATGGGGCTTCGAACTGATAGTTCACATGTTTGCTTGAATAGACTGAATTTTATGATGGCCCCATGTATACACACACATCCACTACACACTCTCTGCCGATGGAGACAGACCTCAAGATACCATAAAAGTTTAGAGCAAGGTATCCCACGAGGATAACAGACGCAAATATTCTTAGACCTAACGGTTGGCTAGCTCTTAATTTCCGTTGTCACAGTGTCGAACCAATATCATCACACGCCCGGGTAGACAAGTAGTTATCTGTGAACCCGAATGCTGGAATCAAACAAAATCATTATCCTCTGGTGCTGGTTGCGGAGCTGAAGTTTTTAATTTTAATTAAACAGCACTTCCACATCACTGACTGTTCTATTATCCTGTGAATGGTAATACCGAAATGGTGAATAGCACAGGACGTTCCAATGTGCGGGGCCACCCTCTTAAAAACAACTGTAACTTGGTGAAGACTGTGTGCGAAGATGCCCGTTGCCCGCGTCCGACCATAGTTTAAGGCGGAAACTTCTCGAGGAGTGGATACAGTTTCATCTGTGTATGGTGCGGGATAAGAGTAGGGGTGGCACCGGTATTTGGTGGGAATTATGGTCGTAAAGTTTTATTATACAACCATCGTTTTGAGTTGAAAGTTGATACTATTTGGTGCGTCCGTGAACAACGAAAACATAAGGTGTGGGATATCGGTACCGCATTGCTTCGAAGGATCTCTAATGAATTTTTAATGTAACATGAAGTCTTCACAGTTGTTTGGGCTTTGTTTATGTTAACTGAAATAATGTTGGATGGAGTGAAATGGAAATAGTTTGGTGCAAACGATTATTTGAAGTGTAACAGAGGTCTCTATGGATGTTTTTGCCCTCAATGGAGCGGCAAGTTGTATCATAATGAGGGCTGTTGTGTTGTTTAAGGCGCATCGGGGCTTTGCTACTTACTCCAAACTTCCAAAAAAAAAAAGATGCATCATGGAGCGCTTATGTGGGGTGCCTTCGGCGGATCCTTTACGGCATGCTCTTAACGTATGAAGTACATTTTGTATGTTTTATATTACGCGCGTTTCCACATTTCCATTGTGCAATGCTGTGAATATTCTATTGCCATCTGGCAAACGTTTGAAAGAGCCATGGTAGTACCCTCTCATCTTTTCTGTCTGAGGAATACAACTTATGAAATTTTAAATGACACCAAACGAAAGACGGAAGTGTTTAACAATAGCAAACAGCACACAACCTGCATTTGCTATAGGTATCTGTAGATAAAAAGCGTGTTGCTTTCGCCTTTTTCGCTTAGTTCAAAATTACTATAGTTACAAAATTTCCATTATCGTTGCATCTCCGTGGATGTCAGTTATTATATGAAAGATACCATTATATGAAAGATACTCCAATCCCAGCTAGCACGATAGTCACTTGCAAACATGGATATATTTACTTGTTACTACGATATGAACTTTTGTTCTGTTTGAAAATAAAGAAAAACAGCTTTTAACATAAAAGGTTCTTAATACTTATCCTTCCAGCTACGCACGACTTATTGCTCCCCTACCGTATACATGTGAAAGATGACTATCCCAGATTGTATGTCACACGGCAATGAAAGAGTGACTGCAGACACAAGAAAGTATCTTTAAATCCGTGTAATTCATTTCACGTATACTATAAAAACAAACTTACTATAATTTTTGTATTTGAGTTAAATTCCAGCGAACTCGATCCATGGCAATAAAACTGAGACGTATATTGATGGAAGATCACAATTCTTGAATTATTTCTTAATCCATCTAAAATATGGCAAATCGAATTTCCAAAACGAGCGGAAATAATTTAACTTCTTTAATCTATATAATATGGAAAACGTGGCACGAAGCTCTGAAAAGCTACTGAATTTAGCATTTACAAAGTAGTATCCGATTTTCTACAGAAGAGGAACTTGGTTCTAGAATGCGATTACAAACAACAGTTCAAAGCAAATGCAAACAGTTACCTCTTAATAGATTGGGGCGCTTCCTCAGAGATTTAAGTTCGTGTTTACTGAAGTACAATATTAAAAAAAAACAATTTACATCGCTGTAAGTTTTGCCGCTTTTCATTTATTTGAGGTATGAAATACGAGAGGAGTTTGATAAGTCAATGGCTTTTTGGACAAAAGATATTTTTTTCGGCAAATAATCATTTTATTTCTCAACATAATCTCCTTTTAGCTCGATACATTTATGGTAGTTCTGCGTTATTCCAATTTTTTAATTCCGTCCAAATAATAGATTTCCCCAAAGCCCTCATCATCATCATCGGCACTACAACCTGGCTGCCTTACGCAATGAGAATACACCTTTGGTCATGCGCTTAGACTCGCCTTCGAAGAGCTCGACGGAGGGAGAGTAAGTCCTGGGACAAGAATGCCGGGCGTAGAAGAGAAATGGACACGCCTTAAGAATGTTGTCATTCATCATCATCGGCACTACAACCTGGCTGCCTTACGCAATGAGAATACACCTTTGGTCATGCGCTTAGACTCGCCTTCGAAGAGCTCAACGAGGGAGAGTAAGTCCTGGGACCAGAATGCCGGGCGTAGAAGAGAAATGGACACGCCTTAAGAATGTTGTCATTCATCATCATCGGCACTACAACCGGGAACCGGTCTTGGCCTTATTTAGCAAGTCCTGAGGCTTGTTAAATTTTCCATAATGATTTGTTTTTTCCGGGCAAGGTCATTAGTCTTGCGCCAGAGGCTCCCCGACGGGGAATCGAACCCCGGTCTCCCGCGTGACAGGCGGGTATACTAACCAGAAGAGCTAAAGCCCTCACAATAGGCGTTAAGTTCTGTGATGACATCTTCATTCAACCCAAATCTCTTACCGGGAATCAGTATTGCATTTAAACTCAATGACTTATCAAAGTACCCTCACAATACAAACAGTTTGAAATTATAACAAATACGGAAAAGGAGGAAATGTCATTAAGTGTTTAATTTGAAGTCTTGAAGCTCAATACTAATGCACTAAAAACGGTCAAATCGATTTGACAAAGATTTTGACAAGCGGCGGTTATGGTTTCAAGTCCCTTGCCCTGTAAGTAGGGCGTTAGAATATACTCACAGCTAAGCCGGCTTGTCGTAAGAGGCGACTAAAGGCCGAGTGTTAAGTCGGATCCCAACGCCCTGTCGCCCAGTGAAATACCACCCCATCAAGCTATGGCCTCCGTAAATCGGTATCGCAGGAACCTATGTAGGAACAGCTGTAATGTTATTGTCATGGGACTCTTTGCCACTCTATCCACTTTGCACACCACACAGACACAGATCGGAAATTAAACACCCTTTCCTTTTCTGTCACTTAGTTTATTTTTTATTTATCTTGTAACTATTTAAAATATATTATCTTACTTTTATAAATTGTTATTAAAACTCAAACTTGATTTGTAGTAATCTTTTAACTGTTTAAAATATATTATGTTACTTTCATAAATTGTTATTAAAACTCAAACTTGATTTGTAGTAATCTTTTAACTGTTTAAAATATATTATGTTACTTTCATAAATTGTTATTAAAACTCAAACTTGATTTGTAGTAATCTTTTAACTGTTTAAAATATATTATGTTACTTTCATAAATTGTTATTAAAACTCAAACTTGATTTGTAGTAATCTTTTAACTGTTTAAAATATATTATGTTACTTTCATAAATTATTATTAAAACCCAAACTTGACACCAAACAAAAATACCACAGAAAGTTAATTATTTAAGAGAACACGCATAACACGAAATTAGCGAGGCGACATCACCAATTCTTTTTCTAACTTTCTGCTCGTACACGAACTCACACACGTTACCGGACTGTCCTCCTTCAAAATCTAAAACCCACTCCCGTGTCCGTTCTTGACTATCTCTCGCAACCAACTCCACTCTATCTCGATCGTTTGATCGGAAGGAAACCTTTTTTCCACGTTATCTAAAAGCAACGTGTTATTTTCCTTTTTTGTTTTCTCGTTGGCCTCACATAAAATCCTTTGTATCCGGATCTCTATTGTGAGCCATCGATCTTTTGTTTGATCCTTCGGTAATTTTCCTAGGATCGACAATTACCATAGGTCATTAAACATTACTTGGGTTTTTCAGTAATGTTTCGGATTGGTATTTACCACGAGTGTTTTTGGTAATTACTTTTTAATGGACAACGGTGCCAAAGATATTTTGTACATCTTAATGCTATTGTTGTCCATCAATCCTATTTACATGCACCGCTCTTTTTCCGTTTAGGAAACGTATCCTTAGAATGGATTAAAGGAAACGGTGTCGCCATTGAGTATTGTTTTCAGATGTATGTCTGGACTCTATGGTTATATTTTCTTAGCTGATTGGTACATTTATCAATCTGCCTGGGATTCACTATATGTGATCCGAAATTGATTGGGGCTTCGCCCGGTATGAATGTTTGGGGGGGTGGTTTTGGTACGTAACACAGCAATCTTCGATTTGCACATGGTGCTAGTTAGGGAATTTTATTGCTGGAAGAAAAAGGGCGCCGGCCGATGTGTACGTAAGAAAATTTACTTGGCGACGTTGGGAAAATAGACGGCGCAGTATTTATGTTCCCTGTCATGAAGGTTACAATGTATGTAAATCGAATTATTTTGTTTACCGGAATTCATCCAAGAAAATTTGACTGGCGACGTAGATGCCAAAATTGATTGGCAATTCCTGGTAAGCTAATAAGGAAATCTTAAGGAGCAGTGGTATGCGAAGAGAATGCGTGAAGGTAAGTGTTCTTTACAGGGACTTAATGATCATAGATTTGATCTATATAATGCGTGAAGCATTTTTAGGTGCCGAATTGGAATGCATTGGCGAAGACTTATGTGTCTTGGGTGATGAATATGGGGGTTTTTCAGTAAGGGGAACCGTGGGATTTGGCGGAACCGCCACAGGCCTATGGGGGAACGAAGTCGTGGTGCCGGCGTACGGCACAGGGTTCTTGTTCGCCCTCAGCGAAGTCACTACAAGTCCATCGGTTCCGCTATTAACCGATCAAGGATTAAGACCAAAACACAGAACAAACGCGGCACAGCGGATAAAACACACCAATGGAAATCACCAAGAAAATGAAACTCACTGAGCACGAGTTTGTTATACTTAATGTTTTTTTTATTTTACAACGGACTTAATATTAATGCAAAATTGATTTTTAAAAATTCGATACAAGGTGAAACGATACAAGGTTAAACACCTCTTCTTAACACGACTTCTGTATATCAACGCTCTCCGCCGCGGGACGGAGGGTGGGAGCGGCAACACCGTGCTGGTCTGCTGATGATAAAAGACTTGTAGCGGTTCCGCCAAACCCTACGGTCCACTTATCTGAAAAAATCCCCATAATTACTACCCAACTTCCTTAAGTTCGCTAATGCAACAGTATCAGTACCTGTAAATGCTTCACGCATTATATAGATCACCATCTATAATCTTAAAACCCCTATAAAGAAAACTTACCTTTTCATGAATCCCTTCGCATACAATTTTCCGTAAGATTTCTTTCTTTGCTTATCTGGTATTCTAAACCAATTCGGTACCCGACAGATTCCTGTAAACAAAATGATTCGGATTGCATTCAATGTAACCGTCATGACAGGGACCATAAATATTGCGCCGTCTATTTGCCCAGCCGCGTCATGTACCGTTTCATACACATTGCCTGGCGACCTTCTTTTTTCATCAATACACAACCCAAGCAGCTGCATATAATTAGGGCAATAGACGCTGAAACCAAATTCTCCAGCATTACCTAATGGAAACATGAACCCGGTTTCTACTGCAGCCAGAGATGCCATAAACATCCCATTTGCTTTTAGCACCTTTTTTCTCCCAACGTCGACAATAGCGACGAGGCATCGCTTAAACAATGACCCGCATTACCAACGGCGCATTTGGTCATTTCTCCCTTTTGTCTTTGCCGCCTGCCTGTTTCGTTGTTCCACTGCTGTCGAGCACGTGTGAATAGCATCGATCTGAACGATCGCACACACACACAACCATGATCTCAACTACGATATCCAGTTTCCTACGTTACACTCGTGATAGATAAAACATATCCTTGGCAAGAATATATTCACACCCTTAAGAGAAAAGTTTTTCTCTCTCTTCCTTTCTCCTTTCCATCTGTCGACGACAATAGTCGTGCGGACTTCCGTGGTCTGTAGCGCTGCAGACACGCGCATATATATATATTTCCGAGTCGTGGTAGTGTTGAGTACGTTGGCCAGAATGTGTCACAGACACCGAATATTCCCCCATCGCGGACCAGTTCATTTCAATTAACTTTGCCTTAGTGTTAACCGTTCGTGTGTAATTAAAATGATTGTCCTTCAGTGTGTGTTTAAAATTAATTAAAGATAAAAAAAAACCTTTCACTAACAACAGTGACCAATGTTTCCTTTTACCTTTCCTGTTTGTGGACGTTGTGTTGCAGTTTTCGAGCGTTTTCCGCGGAACTTTTGTGTTTCCTCTTGTTGCGACGACGGGCCAATTAATTAATTTATGATGGAGGAGGAAGTGAACCGAGTGTCCGTGTTAGGCACATACTTCCTCCCCACAGACTCAACGATATTCAATCATTTGGGGTGAGTTTTTGGCGGTGTGGTGAAAAGGAAATGGAATTTCCTTTGACCAGTCACCAATGGAAGGCGATCTCTGGGACGCGGTGGTGTATGTGTGGGTTTGTACACATCATCGTGTTTATCATTGCGTTTAGCAAAAGATAAACGAAACCTGAAACGAGAAAAAAAGAACAAAGGGGAAACGACCTAGGCATCTTTCGGTAATGAGGGTCAGCTGTCTAAATAGCAGCCATTCATTAGATGCTAAAAGGGATTGCGATAATTTATACGATAGAGATCGTATATCGTCTCTCTGCCGACTGGGAGAATCGGCTTCTTTTATTTGCATATGTTTATGCTATTGCATCCAATCCGGCGGCAAATCGTGACGTCGGTGATTGTTTGAAGATTCAAACAAAGAAACATTTCCGAAAGAAGTGCTTGCAGCTGAATCAATAGTTGCAAGTCTTTGGAAAGTAATTTAGATGGTTACACAATGAAGGTTGTGTATACCATCTGTGTCAATTATGCATGGCATGTAAGGCGACGCCAGGGTCGAACTCTAGTGTGAATATCTACACTAACTGGAAATTCGGTTTTTGGGTCGCTAATGCAGAGGTGCATTGATACATGTATGAATGCCCTTGTAGGAAAAATTCTTTGCAGGCATTTCCAGGTAATGCATTGAAAGCATTAATTAATTGAACAAATCTGCCATCCAGAAGCGTGCGTAGCTCGTGAATCGTAAACGCAAGACCACACTAATCTTTGGAGACCTGTCAAAAAAGAATTGGAGCTCAGATGGAATGTGTTGCCCCACCAAGCATACTCGTCTGGCGCTGTTGTGGTCCTTTTTTTTGATTGATTGAATAACGCATTTATTGTACAATAATTTAACAAATGTTGACTTAGGACTAAAATGCTAAATCCTATTTTACAATCTTTTCTTATTCTTAAAATAATTTACTGACTCTACACGAGCACTCTAAATTACACGATACAATTTTGTGTAATGCCTTTCGGCGTACAATAATATTTTTATATTTTTATATTTTTATATATTTTCTATTACCCGAATATTTTAGAAGACGAAGTTCTCTCTGGTTTTTTTTTTTTTTTTTTTTTTTTTTTTTTTTTTTTTTTTTTTATAAATAATATAAGGTAAAAAAGTTTATAAAAAAATTAATAACAAAAAAACAAAAAATGTTAACATAAAAAAATTTTAAAACGAAAAGGAATCTAAATGAAAAATGGAAATGAAAAGGAAGAATAAATAAATATGAAAAGGGAAGTGAGGAATGGGAAGGGAAGGCGTAGCGTCTGAAGATGTTACTATATTTGGGGATATTAAATCCTTTCTTCATTGTCAATCCAACACCAGTTGGGATGGGATCGGTCATTTATAGATTTATCTCGATCGCCTATTGCCATGCTAAATCGCAAGTGAACTGCAGCATTTGATATATCACTGTTATAAAGAATCCGTTTGTCCCTGGCACCACGAAAAGCGTGGTAAATAATAGGGACTCCGTGCTTGTTTTGGATAAGACCTTTTCTATCCAATAGAGGGAACGCTTCTGGTGGGATAAACCCATTTTGGAATGTATTCTCCAGGTATATGTCATTGGGGTAGTATGCTCCCGAGATAAGATTATTTTCGCTGCACATTGCCCTTGCAGTGTGACCACGAATAATTTTGATAATGAAATTGTCTATCCTATTCAGTCCTGATTTGTCATACAGTGTCTTATTAGGATAGAATTTCCTGTATTGAGACTCAGGTGTTCTATGTAACCCGAGGCAGGAACGCAAGCACTGCCTCTCGAACATGCGAAACTTTTCCATGTAGGATGGGGAAACGTTGAACCATACCGGGCAACCATACACTAATATTGGACGAATAAATGCTGAATAGGAAATTATTTTAACTTTGTGATCTAGGAGACTATTTCGAAACGGAGAGGGCAGCTGCTATGTGCTTATCAAAGTATAGGTATTGGTCCATCCAGATACCAAGGTACCTGACAACGGTTTTCATTTGCAGCGGAAGATTATTGCTTCCTACAATGGAAAAGTTTTTCCAATTATGCCTTGTATCTTTTGAAGCTGTAGAAAGAGGTGTTCTGAAAAGGATGGTTTCTGTTTTTTGGATGTTAATTTACAATTTCCAATCGTCACAAAAGCGTTTGATTTTATTGAAGTCTTCTTGAAGAAGTCTGTTAATGGCATCGATATTTTTTTCTGATCTGTACACTACAATATCGTCGGCATATGCAATACTGCCACATATTGTATACTAGATCACTAGTATAAATACTGAAGAGAATGGGAGAATTCACGGCTCCCTGCTGTAACCCATTTTTAATATGGAAAGTTTTATTGGAGATTTTGTCCCCACATTTTACCACAAATTGCTTATCCATTATCATATCGTAAATGATGTATAACAGATATTCGGGCAAACCTAGATTTGATAGCTTATATACAAGTCCTTCTAACCATACGGTGTCGAAGGCCTTTCCAAAGTCAACCAAACATACGTCTGTGCATTGTCGTTTTGCCTTGTTCCACTGTATATCGGAAACAAGTTTTGTAGCTGCATGAACTGTGTCGTGCCCCGCTCTAAAGCCAAACTGGTTGTTCGGAATGATGTCGTTTTCATCACACCAGTTTATCAATGCCTTATTTATGATTTTCTCGAATATTTTGCTAATGTTTGGAAGCAGACTAATCGAGCGAAGGTTAGCGGGATTGCTCCTGTCCTTGCCCTTTTTGGGGATGGGATGGACTACTGCTATTTTCCAACGTCTTGGAAAGTATGCATTATTTAGAGCGTTATTGAACAAGGTAGTGTAAATTTTCACCGCTTCCGGAGGCAGATGTTTAAGAACTGTATTCGGAATACCATCTGTTCCAGAGGATTTCTTGTTTTTAATGGATCTTAGGATGTCCATGAGTTCATTCTTATTCACAAATATATTTGTGTGCAAATTTCTAAGCGGCGCATCCGCTCTATTGTTTTCACTGAAGGTGGTGAAACTTTTGTTTTCGGAATGCCAACTTTGCCGTTCATTGTGCAGCGAAATATGGTTTTGGATAGCTCTGTTTTCGATATCGAGGTTAGAATGAATGGATTCATTCACTTTGTGTACTGCCTCGAAACAGGCGCCAATGGAGTTCGCTTTCTCTTGCGGATCCTCGACTACTATTAGTTCTTCGTTGGAGTTGATGTGTTCCGGGGTGAGTCCTGCGTTCAGCAATATTTGACAATTCTCGGGAGTCTTCGGGACTCGAAGGCAGGGAATGTCATTATGATCTATTCTTCTAAATACTTTATTTATTTGCGGAAACATATTCCCACCACTGGTTTTAATGGAGAGAATTTTACGTTTCCATTCTTCATTAATTACT
Source organism: Microdon myrmicae (assembly GCA_963931805.1). Lineage (NCBI taxonomy): Eukaryota > Metazoa > Arthropoda > Insecta > Diptera > Syrphidae > Microdon > Microdon myrmicae. Next base: position 29,071,288 of record OZ007499.1, read on the forward strand.
GATCTGTAGTTGTCACAGATCAGCTTTTGAACGTTTTTAATCAATGACTTAATTGTCTTTATTTCTTGGCTATAAGGATCGCTGAACTGTCTGTAGAGCGGTTTGAGCTGGGAGAGCAGAGCGCTTTTTTGTCTATAGAGGGCGTCAATAGTTGAGTTTCTATATCTATTAAAATTCTCCTCCATGTGCGCCGCTTTTGGAATGGAACGGTGCATTGTTTTGATGACAATGTTGTCCATCATTGAGAGATAATGATCTATTTCCTCATTTCGAAGGTTCCTAGTAGTTGGAGGGTCTATGCCATTAGAGCATAGTTCTCTTTTTATTATGCGATCAAAGCGCGACCAGTGTGCTTTTCGGAAAACGAACGAATGTATCTGGTCGTGTTGCTCAAGTATAGCATGTTCGTTTGGAACATGTAAAACGGCGCCGAGGCCGTAATGGTCACTATCATACCCGATTGTGCGAAGGCAATTTCGAGTATTTAGGTCCGTGCCTAATAATTGTAGTCTGTCGTCAATCATAAGTAAGTCCAAAAAGGAGTTTCCTCTTGGATAAGATGGTGTAGTTGTAGCGTACAATTCTAGTTTATATTCTGTTGCATTTGTTTGCCACCAGTTGAACAGTGCATTACCTCTTGTGTTCGGCATGATATCACCCCAAGCACTGTGTTTGGAGTTGAAATCTCCCGCCAGAACAAAATAATTGTTTTCCGAGTCTAACTTGAGATTACGAAAAAGGATATCCATTTCGCTGATAAATTGTGAACACTGAGGAGCTTCAGGTGCATACACGGATACCACGTATAGATGCCTTTGACTTTTCAAAGGTATATCTATAATGCAAGCTTCCAGCAGCTGAAATTTGTGTACAGCTGTGCTGTAAACGACCTTGTGGGGAAGGCCTTTCTTAATTAAGACAGCAACTCCACCCCCTTGTGTGGCGTGTGGACGATCTCGTCTAATGACTTTATAGTTTTTGTAGCCCAATTTGTGCCTCTGGTTTAGCTTGGTTTCGCTAGCTAGAAGCACATCGGGGCATTCGGCTTCAAGCAGGTTACCTAGATTATCCCTTCTTGCCACGTGGATTAGTGAATTCACATTCACAGCAATAATTTTTAGTGTTAAATTAGTTGGATAGTTCATTGTGCTATATTGGGTTGTCTGAGAACAAGGACGAATAAATAATATCTATTCGGGCCGCTTGTTCAGTCAGTTTTTTTTCGAATCCAGCAATCTGTCCTTGTATGGCTAACAGGATTGCTCTTATATCTGAATTTGCCTCTGGAGCGGGCGCTTTTATGACGTTGCGTGAAAGTTCCGCCGCCGTTGTATTAATTGGATTACTAGCCATTTGAGAAAATGATATGCTAGGTGCGGAAGGTTTTGTGATATTACTTCCCTGTGCCGCGAAGTTTGAGTTTAATGGACTACCGGCAATTTGAGCGAATGATACACTAGGTGCAACGAAGTTATTATAAGAACGAACCTTCATTCGTTTCTCTTCTTCAAGTTGTTTTTTTTTAAATTCCAACTTGCCTTTTAGTTGTTGGAATTTCGGACAACCTCTAAAGTTGGCCGGGTGACCTGTATTTTTGCACAGGACGCAAGATAGTTTGCTTCTATCCTGAACCTGTTCTTTACCTAAGGGGCATTCTCCTACGGTATGATTGTTTTGGCACTTTACACATCTAAATTCCATACAACAGTTAGATGCAACGTGGCCGAATCGTTGGCACCGCATGCACTGCAACACACGGTCAGCCTTCCGTATTTTTTCCCAAATTATTGTTTGGCTCATTCAAATTTGCATGAACGAAAACAAAGGGCGAGTTAGAATAGAAAACCACCTCTCAGAACCATTTGAAATCCGGGACGGACTAAAGCAGGGAGATGGTCTATCACCGTGTCTCTTTAACCTTGTGCTCGAGTATGTCATCAGAAAGGTACAAGACGACAACATGGCCGGATCATCCCTGAACGGGGGTCACACAAGTGCTCGCATATGCGGATGACATCGCCGTTCTGGGCGATAATCTAGAGACTGTTAGTGAAAACTGTGAAATCATCATGCAAGCGGCAGAAGAGGTGGGCCTAGAAATAAATGAAGACAAAACAAAATACATGATTACGGCGAGAGCAGGTGGGTCTCAGAGAACACATATAAACGTCAGAGGTAAGATCTTTGAAAAAGTTAAAGAATTTAAATATCTGGGAACGATACTGACGGCCAGTAACGAAATGTCGAAGGAAATTAACAAGAGACTGCATTCCGGCAACGCGAGTTGGCACGCAGTCAGTAAACTGCTGAAATCCAGACTGCTATCACGTAACATAAAGCTCCGTGTCTATAGAACCATAATCATGCCAATTGTTCTATATGGATGCGAAACATGGGCTCTCACAAAACGGGAAGAAAACAAATTCCGTCTATTCGAGAATAAAGTTTTGAGAGGCATCTTTGGAGGTAAATATGACGAGGAGGCAGGACAATGGAGGAGACTCCATAACCACGAATTGGAAGAACTATATCGCAAACCTACAATAGTGAGAGTAATCAAGTCGCGAAGATTAAGATGGGCCGGACACGTGGCGCGAATGGGGAACGATAGGACCGTGCATAGAATTCTTGACGGTAGACCAACGGGAAAGAGGCCGGTAGGACGGCCGCGACGGAGATGGGAGGACAATGTTAGGTTTGACCTTGAGGAGATCGGATCGAATGGTCAAGCGTGGAAGGAGAGTGCCCAGGACAGGGAAGGATGGCGAAGCCGAGTCGGTGAGGTCATGAACTTCCGGGTTCCTACAGGCCAATAAATAATAATAATAATAATAATTGTTTGGTGGAAAATAACTTTAATATTCCTAAGTGCATCGACTTTGCTGTTGGGACTTAAGGAGACAATGAAGAACGGCAACTTGCGGTTGCGACTTCGGGAGAGAGAAGTGGAGAATGGCTTCACATCAATGAATTTTAAACTGGCATTTTCGACAGTTTGTAGTTCTGAGAGGAGTTCTTCCGAGGAAAAAGAAGGATCAACTCCTTTAAGTAACATGGAGATAGTTTTCTCCGATTTAGGTGTGTACGTGAAGTACTCACTACTTGCTTCCCTTAGAGCAGATTTAATTTTATGATAATCATCTAAACTATCACATAAAAAACTTATTTTATTATTATTTAAATTCTTCGTTTTAAAATTTCTACATGTTAACTTACCCAATTTAATTAGGTCCTTAGCTTCCATAAAACTGACTATGATGGGAGGCACTTTCTCCTTCTTACTGGCTGCTGTTTGTTGTTTTTCCAGCAGTTGTTGCTGCTGCTGTTGCTGTTGCTTCTGCTGCTGTCGTTGTTTCTCCTCTTGCTGTTGAATATTGTTTTCCGATAAGGCTTCTTTGATTTGTCGATCCAAATCGTTCTTCTTTTTGGAGAGCTCCTCTTTCTTTTTGTATAGCTCCGCAATAAATTCAGCACGTTCGGCATCTTTGTCACTCATTTCAGTATTGCTGGTTTTGTGGTCTTCAGTTGCCAGTTCTTTAAATTTATTCCCTTCTCCGGAATAATGTGGCTTGTCAGTAGTGGTCATTCCGTCTCTGCGAGTTTTTTCTTTGTTGGTTGGGTTAGCTTTATGCCGTTTGGCAAGGAGGTTTGGCTGGGCTTTGGGCCTCCTCTTTGAAATTACTTTTAGCATTACTTTTCTTTTTTCCATTATTTGTTTCGACCGTTAATTTAATTGTTTTATTTGTGAAGCAGCATGCAGAGAACATCTGCTTTCACACGCATACACATTAACACACGCACAGTTTTTTATTGGCCGTTCGGTATATACACAGCGGTAGACACGTCAGCACACACGTGTACGCGACAATATTGTAAATTTGTGTGGACGACCGGCGAACGAATGTTTTCAACGAGAGTTTTAGACAAGCACTTGGCGCATTGTCGTTTTATTCAAGTTACACCCTATTTTGGGGTTTAATTAATATTTATTTTATCTTTTACGCGCACCTTGCACAACACTTTGGCTACGAGTTCAATGACTATACAGCCGTTCTCAGTGACGGCCACACTTTCACACACAGGTGCACACACTAGAAAGACGCAGGATAGAACGATAGAACGATCCGTATCCTTCGAACGTTAGCTGAGTTATGTCGCTGTTGTGGTCCTTCTCCCAGGTAGCGTGTCTTCTTATCCTGAAAAGGACGTAAGATCTCTTAAAGACCGCTCCCGAGGGGACCCGTTGCGGTTGCCACCGTGCTTCCTCGAACCTCGAGGGAAGAGCAGCTTCCGATTGTTCTAGGGACGTCGTTTTGGAATTGCGTCCCTGTGCCGTGGAACCAGGTGCCTTTGGGTGATGTCCGAAATCGTGGACGCTGCAAGGGTTTAGTTTGTGGGCTTGCCACCACTTTACTCACCGGTTCTTTTTGCTGGTTGGAAGTCTCCTCCTGTCCTAAAGCCGCCAACGTTCCTCAGTGAATGCATAAAGCCCGTCAATGAAAAATACCTTTTATTTTGTCATAATAGGTGCATTTTTTATTTAATTAGATAGGGAAACAATTGATTATCCTGGGGACACCACCTCCAAGATCCTAGCTTTATCTTCTGATCGTGGTCCTTCAGCACTTCCGCCGAGGACTAGGTACATGACCAGAATGCTTCCTCGAGATAGCGATACATCACCTTTTAAACGAAATCAAATCGAGATTTCTATCTCAAAAATGTACATTTTCATGCAACAATCTCGATTTTCGCTACATTTCGTGCGATGCTCAATGTTTGTTTTAGATAAGATTCAGTTTTCTGAATCTTCATCAATCTATTTGCATATGAGAATTGGAAATGGTATATGGGTATTGTTTGCTTGTGGCAAATTCGGACATCTGGTGCGATTTGCCATGGATATGGTTTATTTAATTTTCTAGGGAAATTACCAGATTGAAATGTATTTCTGGATTTTGAATTGAGATTATGCCGTGGGGCAAATGCAAAGCTATAAACGAATATTTGATTCGTTTATTGCGAATTTTGATTTTAGTTTAGGTTTTTTGATTAAATTATGCCGTGGAGGCAAATGCAAAGCGATAAACGAATATTTTAATTCGCTTATTGCGAATTTTGGATTTAGTTTTGGTTTTTCAGGATTTTGATAGGATTTAATGTCTTAGCGTATTAAAGCTAGGATTTGGATGTAGGAATGGGGGGAAAAGGTAGTAGGGCTTTTTGGAGCACTACAGCGCTATCAAACTTCCACATCTTTCGTTTTCTTCGAAACTCCTTGCATGGAGTAGCGCTACATAAGGAAGAGCTGGATATCGTATCTTGTTCAGATTTTCATTAAAAAGGAAACGTTTTTCTACGAGCGCGAAATATGAAGCTTTAAGTTTCCTATTACTATTATTACTACTTATTGGAACCCAGAAGTGACCTCACTGACTCGGCTGTGCCATAGTTCCATGTCTTGTGCACTCTCCTTCCACCCCTGACCATCTCATCCGATCTCCTCAAGGTAAAACCTTACATTGTCCTCTCATCTCCGTCGTGGCCGTCGTACTGGTCCCTTTTTTGTTGGCCTACCGTCAAGAATTCTACGCATCTTCCTATAGCTGCCCATTCGCGCGACATGTTCAGCAAACCTTAATCTTCGCGATATGATTATTCTCATTATTGTAGGTTTGCGGTATAGCTCTCCCAATTCGTGGTTGTGGAGTTTCCTCCATTGTCCTGCCTCTTCATCATATTTACCACCAAAGATACCCTTTAAAACTTTATTCTCAAATACGCGGAATTTGTTTTCTTCCCGTTTTGTGAGAGCTCGTGTTTCGCATCTGTATAGAACAATCGGCATGATTATGGTTCCGTAGACCCAGAGCTTTACATGACGTGGCAGCAGTTTGGATTTCAGCAGTTTACTGACTGTCTGCCAATTAGCCTTGACGGCATGCAGTCTTTTTTTAATTTCCTTCGACATTTCGTTACTGGCCGCCAGTATCGTTCCCATGTATTTAAATCATTTAACTTTTTCAAATATCTTGCCTCTGGCGTTTATGTGTGTTTCGTGAGGTCCACCTGCTCTCGTCGTATGCCTATATTTTGTTTTGTCTTCATTTATTTCTAGGCCCACCTCTTCTGCTTTGGAATCCCCGGGCCACCAACAAATAGCAGGTTTCTAAATACAAATTATTCACAATATGGAGGCTTTAAGATGATTGTTTTGTTCAAACCATCTTGCATAGGAGTATGTAGGGAAATATACTGGAAGAACACGATAAACAGTAGATGCACAAACGTCTTAATTTTTGATTATTGTTGTGCGAGGAATATGCATCAAATTGTCCAAACATACAGCCTATTCTTCAAAAGTATCCCGCGTAGTCTTCGATCTCTTTCTCCGGGTCGCGCACTATTTCATTAACAAGAAATTTGAGAAGATGTGGACTTTAGAATATCAACTTGAAAGAGGGTACTGAAAACTAAATATGACATATATATATATATATATATATATATATATATATATATATATATATATATATATACACACATACATATATACACATATGCTTCTCTCAGGAGAGGCGAAGCTATAGCGGCGACACGGCGCCCCGAGGTGCCACCAAATAAATGTTACAGTTCTTCTTGAACAGTTGCAGGTTGTAACCCCCTGGACACTCGCGCGGGGGGGAGTTCCACAGCTTCTCCGCTCTGTAACAGAATGATTTCTAATGCAAAAATGTTCGCGCAGTCGGGAGATGAACCGCAAAGTGGTGCGATCCGTCGGATTACGTTCTGGACAGCATATAAACCAAATTGTGCGGAACAATACCGTGAATCTCCGAATAACAGTATCCGTGATAATATTTGTAAAACAGACAGAGGTAAGACACGCGCCTTCCATGTGATAGGGACTATAGTCGCCACGTCAGCGCCGTATCCCCGTTCAGGCGGATCGCGCATCTTTGTATGCTCGCAAGTAGGTTGAGTGCATACTTAGGAACGGTGCTCCAAACATGAGAGCAATATTCGAGTCCCGGTCTAATTTGAGATTTATACAGAAGAAAATGTTGGGCCGGCGTAAAATATTTCTTGGCTCTAAAAATATAACTCAGTATTCTAGAGGCGGACCTGGCGTTGTTCGACACGCGTTCATGACACCATACATTCCCATAAACAGTGACATCGAGCAATTTCACGCCATGCCTGGGCTTGGTTATTCATCATCAGCTTTAGAACCGATGATCCACTTTTCTTTGTGAATGCTGTATACTGTGCCTTCTTTGCATTGAAGTCGATGAGATTGGCCTTTCTCTACTGCGGGAACTTATCTAGATCCCGATTCATAGGGTCGATCTGGCTGCATCTCAGCTGGTGCGACGTTGATGCACTAATCGGTCGGTTGTAGTGTTCCAAGGAGCCCTACAATTTTCCTCCCACATACATATTAGCCACTAATCAAATTCTCATCCAAAGCATCCATATCCCGATATCAACGTTGAATTCAATGACAAATAAATTGAACCATTGAATTCAAGTCCTTAATGTTAAATTGTAAATTACCAAAATTCCAAAGTCGGAAATAAATAAGCGATAAACGAGCCAAATGTTCGTTTATCATGCACGCCCAAAATTCAGGCAATCTAAGTATCACAATGCATAACTCCATATGCATTGTAACCAGATGTTTTATGATATGCAAATAGACCCAGATTTCCATCCAATTTCTTATCCAATTCCCATGGACTTTGTCCCCACCTGAAGTGCATGCAAAATCTTGTTTGCATTAGCCAGATAGATAACACAAACGTACCTCAAATAGGATCTATGATAAGGGGCGATGGGTTCAGACTTTGATGAAGGATAAGAAAAAAGGATACAGAGTTGAAGTTGTAAAGTGAGGAGGCAGTTGCCTATGTTAAATAAAATATATACTGAAAACAAAAGAGGTGGAAAAAATTAATCACAGAGTCAGAGTGAAAGACTTGTGTCCTCCCAACCCAAATAAACAAAAAAGCGGAAGCGGAAGTTAAAAGAGGAAGCGGAAGTTAACAGGTAATTGTTAAAAAAAAATAACAAGTGGAGCGCTATTGTTTAAAAGCTCAATCTTTTTTTGCCGGTGCAACCTGCTCGCATTTTTTATCTAATCAAGGTTTATCGGATGAATTTCGTTTGATAGAATGCAGAGTGTTGATCTCCATCCTGAGAAGAATAACCTCTGTTACCGAATCCGCGTATGCGTTAACACAGGTGTCTCCAAAGCTCACCTCCGCCAACAGAAAGGGTTCGAAGAAATCTCGGAAATCGTCTCAGTTAGCATTCCCATACCTCCATATATGGCGATGGTGCCTAGGTCAGTTATTCGCTTGAAATGCAAGTGGTTGCGAAACCAATACCAAGCAATGATCCGAGTTTCGCAGTGGCGCAGCAACTTCCGTGATATAAACGCTCGGCTCGGAACACAAAAACAGATCCAGGGTGTTCGCATAATCACCTCGGGTATCCGGCACTCGCGTAGGTTCCTCCACGAGTTAAGTCAACTTACGGTTAACAGCGAACGTCCCAGCCAGTCTCCCAGCCTCGTCGGTTCTGTTAGAATGGACCAACCACCCAGAATTGAGTACATGCAAATCGCCAAGGACGACAACTTCGGTTGATTGGTCTGTATTCAGTCGACGGTATGTAAGCAATCTGCACGGTATAAATGCTCAGCTCAGATGTCAAAAACGGATCCTGGGTGTTCGCATAATCACCTCGGGTATTCGTATGCCCTTCAAGAACGAACTTGATTACGCCATGACGAATTTTTTTAAATTGGGTTATTTGTCAAAATATATCCATGATGTTCCCCCTGGCATAGTCCCTCCCGGAGATCCGAATGGGAAACCAGTTTACCTCTGGAATTTTTTATCTCAGAAAACCACTATGATTTGTCTCCGTGTCAGTGCGGCCCATCAACCATACATCCGAAACACAGCTGAAGATTTCTCCCGACGATATCGCGGAATGTACAGCATGGTGGTATCTCACATTGGGGCCCGACTTACCACCTAAACCAACCTTTTCTCGGTCTGTGTGTAGTTTAAGTATGGGTGCACCGACGTACGGCACGGATTCACTTAACACCCACTGATATGTTCTTTTATCGACGTGTCCAAAGTAAAACTCCACTGAGTGTCACTGAAACTATTCTTCAAAGGAAAGGAAACATAAAACGCCGTGGTTTGTAGGGTGATGACTTTTTATTAGTATCTACGAATATCCTTAAGAACACTAATTATAAAAGTTACATATATTGGACAATGTGGAACACTAAGGCACTGTTATTAGTTCCAAGTTCACATACATGGCAATCGTTCTTTAAGTAAATTTATTACTATAAAATATTAAATTCATTCTCATAGATCTTATGTTTCTCGACAAATAACTTGACACGAAAACAAGTGTGTGTGGGCTTAAGGAATTTAAATTTGACAACGTAAGGCGCGACAGCAGAGACTCGACGTTGACTCCTCGATGCAATCCACATCCGTCAGATTCAACGGTGGTGGCTCACATCGTTGTAGGAGGGGCGAACCGGATCAACCGGCCTGTAGCGGCCAATGGTGATCGAGGAAAGGGTTCAATGGGAGGATTTCTCAAATGCTGCATAGGGATGCGTACAATGCCCCTTTTGCCTGCAATACAGACAACGATCGGTCGACACCTGATCAAACAAATGTACGAGCATCAGGGGCTGCAAGCAATGTGGTCATAAAACATCGATGATCCACGCCTGAGAACGAAATAGGTTTTTGCTTCAATGTAAACAAAAACGCTATTTCAAGGGTCAAATTATGAGATGTACAACGTTTATGGTCTGCCGATGTTGCATGGGATCGTCATGGTATTTATCCATGAGTTCAAGGTAAATGCCGTTGTAGGCGATACATACTGGTGATGCTAGTTCAACCGGAGATTTTGGTTATGTTTGCTTTAACCGTATGGCTCTGGAGCACAACGAGGGAAATTATTCATGGACTTTAAGTCAATAGAAACCTCGGTGGCTATATGGTTAGGTTAATGTGCTGGTGTATGGGCATGGTGGTGAGGGATTTGACCTGCAAATGTGCAAGCAAACGTCTCACCCAGGGGAACCATGGACCAGCAGTTAGTAAACAAAACAAACGCAGTGCGGTACTGTGTGTTTGCTTTGATTTGCTGGTGGGTCATCATATGGCATGGCATGGGTAAGATTGCCTAAACAATGATCATATTCATGCCCAAATTCCATGATCGGTTGATAGCCGATAACGAGGAATTGTCGCAACTGTCGCGGACCTAAGGGTATAGGCGCGATATACAATTGTGAACTGTGGAAAGAATCTCGGCTACACCTGTGTCAACAGATACGCTGGCCAGCGTGTATTTGTCGATTAAAATCGCTGACAAGCTGAACCGATAGCGGGGTATTCAATGGTTCAAGTATTATGAACCAGAACCATTCAATAATATATATGCCAGGTTTGCTTTCAGGTGGGAGATGCCGCAGGGGAGTTTACGCTGCCTATTTGTAGGTAAGTAGAAAGACTTGCTTGTGGAAGTGGGAGATAGGTGAAGAGGAATGGGTGGTTCGGGGAAATGGCTTAAAGAACCCCCACAGGCCAGTGGTGGTTTCGCCAAACCCCACGGCCCACTTACCTAAGAAACCCCCCATATCCACAACCCAACTCCAATTGTCCCCCGCCAATACAATCGCATGGGCACCTGAAAATATTTCCTTTTCCAAGGACAATTAATGCATACAAGCATTACCTAAAATTCCTAAAAAGAATTTTTCCTACATGGGCATACATTATCAATTCATCTCTGCATTAGCGACCCAAAAACCGAATTTCCAATTAGTGTAGATATTCACACTATAGTTCGATCCTGCCGCCGCCATAGATGCCATGCATAATTGACACAGATGGTATACACAACCGTCATTGTGTATCCATCTAAATTACTTTCCGAAGACTTGCAACTATTGATTCAGCTGCAAGCACTTCTTTCGGAAATACTTCTTTGTTTGAATCTTGAAACAATCACCGATGTCGCGCTTAGCCGCCGGATTGGATTCAATAGCATAAACATATGCAAACAAAAGAATCCGATTCTCCCAGTCGACAGAGATACGATATACGATCTCCATTATCCCAATCCCTTCTAGCATCTAATGAGTGGCTGCTATTTACTCAGCTGACCCTCATTACCGGACGACGCCTTAAGTCGTTTATTCCTTTGTTCTGCATCCCTTGTCTAGGTTTCGTTTTTCGTTGACCTGCGAGCGTTAGCAAACAATCTGATTTCATCGATCGACTTCACTCACACCACGAGGAACACTTTATCTCTCGAGGAAACACACCCCATTAGCGAGTCAGATCTGCACGAGCCGAATATCGCTCAGTCCTTTACCATCACCCCGACCGAGCTGGTCGGCCTGTCTCCCGCTCTCCATATCGCGGCGGAGAAGCGTAAATATCCTGAAGTCGAGTTTTGCATTAAGTTTTAGAAGTGCGGAAGTTGATCGTATACAGTGGAGTGTTGCAACCACTATTGTAAGTCGATATTTGTAGTTCGGGACAATCGTCTACAAGTACTTCAAGTACTAATGTACTCTAAAATAAACTTAAAGTTTAAAACTCAAGTGTTTTTCGTTATGCTGATTCAAAATACTAAATCCCAAGTCATTGTTTTTTTGGTGAAGTTAATCTTTTGGTGTGGCAGTGCATCCTTCTGATGACGAATCGCATACACAATATGATAGTCAAGTACATATAAATAACAGTTTAAGTAAAGAGCTCTTTTTGAACAACATGCAATAGTGTTTTCTTTCTCGGCTGCAGTTTCCTGAATGTTTGTGTGTACTTCCTTTTTCTCGACGAACAGTTTATTTTACAGCGGACCTTTAAGAACTTGTGGGGACGAGGTAGAACCCTGTGCCCATGTCGGCACTACGATGTCGCCCCCCACAGACTTCTTTGTGTTAATGGCAAATCCCAACACCGAACTAGCATACGACAGTGGGCTCTTTTTTAGATGAGAATGAACACATTTTTAAAAGATCTTTAATGTTTTTGCAGTCCCTCATCTCATATATCGTATATCCGACTTAATCAATGCCACCATTTTGTCATCATCAACCTCGATGGGCCTTCCTGACCGAGGAGTATCCTTGATATCAAAACTAACAACTCTGGATTTCTTGAACCAGTTTTGGCACTGATGTTGTTGTTGAGCTTCGTCAACGTAACCTTAACCCGTTCTTCCCTTACCGGAGGTAAAACAGTAAAATATGGCGAAAGTGCACAGGTTAGTATTCCATCATAATCTTGTGGTAAACTTTCCAAATTCCAACCCAATTGTTCTCTGTTTTGTTAAGAATGAAACTTATACTGTCAGCTGTTTAATGAATAATGACAAATATATGTGTGAAAGCCTCTAGTACTACCAAAACTGTACTAACACTATATATTTCGAAACTACACATTAAATGTTTACTCGTCCCAATGAGTAAATGAATAAATAAATAAGTTTTGAAAAACTTTAAGCAATGAACTTGTGGGGTTTCTCTATATTACATGGAGAACCAACCCACAATTCTATACCTAATTTCGACCACTTTCAGCGCGTCATTGCTATCCATTCCCCTTATAGGCTATTCACCTGAAATAACACGTTTTCCCCAAGGACGCATAGCTAAACTCATTATTCTATGCAGATAATGCATAATTGAGTTTAGCTAACATTTTCGCCATACGGCAATACTATTCCTCTAACCATGAGATTTCCACCGGAAATTCCATTCGTATTGGTTAGTAACAACCAAGTCGTATCAAACGACGCGGTTGTATCATCATCCATTGGCTTGAGTAATTACCAACATTCATTAGAGTTTTCCCCACTGTACCATTTTCCTAGCCGATGTAGCGTCCTATCGATTTTCATCAGATCATCCATTCGCTTGGGATCAATGATCTCTTTTTGCAGGTGAATAGCACCAGCTAAATTTTCCTTTCCTTCACAATTCTGTCTTTCCATAGTGCGATGACCTATGAGATCACCACTAGGTCACTAGACCAGTCGCATACACGGCACTGATACACACACTAAGCCAGATCAACCCTGGGTTATTGTGCTTTCCTTTTGTAAGTTTCTACCTCGATGAGCGTGGGGAATTGAGTAATGCACAAAAGAGCATAATTACCATTGGCGGATCTATGTGTAAAAGCAGAAATCACAATTTCCACCCTAATTCCGATCAGTCACATCTCAACCATTAAAGCGTTCGGGCATGCCGCTTAATAACTCAACACTTTCGAGTAGGACAAGTTGGAAATAAAGTTTTGGCTGGGAAATATCGCTCTGACGTGGATATTTCGAGTGTTAACTAAATAATTGTTATATTACTATACAAACAGTAGTTATTTTCTTGAAGAAAGCTTAGATTTAATCTTCTTGGTTCATATTTAATGTTGAAAATACTTTCGTAAAGTTGTGAATGTATAACAACTAGCAGACGTGTTAGTAATCGCGATAATGTAAAACAAATCAAATAAGAATAATTCACCAATAAATTAAAAAGAACTCCTAAACCAAAAAGAACCACCAGTGCATTTTAATTTTTTATTTTTTTCTTGGATTCACGGTGACAATTTTGGATCAAGTGTCGGAGATTAAAGGGAACTGCGCGCCCGTGTCTGGCGCAACTACTTCGAACCTCACAAACTCACCCCGCTGTCTCTCTTCCTCAACTATTCCTCTGACCAACAGCAACGTTTTACGAGAAAACTCCCAAAAGAAGAACTCTGAGCGACTTTTTTGGAAAGTTAAATTGGTCGTTATTTTTCCTCAATAATGATGTTGGCTCTATAACGGACACATCGACGGACACGATTCTGTTTGGCATACGAATCTTTATTGCACACAGAGTCAAGAGTATCAAACCCAAGAGAAATATGTGGCTCGGTTCCGGGTGCAGACAAGCCATTTAAGCTAAAGAGTTGAGGGTCCGGTTGTATAAATCAAACAATACTGAGGAAAACCGGAAAAGATTTAAGAGAGCTAGAAAGGACTGCAATACATATATTTCACACGCCAAGTTCTTGCATGAACAGAGAGTGAGACAAAAAATACACTCTCCCGCAGGTAATAGAAAATTCCCGGCATTCGTGAAGAATATCCAAAACTCGGACTCCTCATCCATTGCTTCGCTAATAGTCGATGGCAGACCATTCAAGAGAAATCGAATATACTTGCTGCATATTTTTCGGCTAACTCAACGCTGCTTGATACCACATCAGTTCCGGCTCAACTTGAGCATAAGCAGCACACCATGAGCCAGAATTGCTTCCGAATGCGTACTGTTGCCCTCGCACTCAAAGAGCTGAACGCAAACAAATCCACTGGTCCAGACGGCATTCCCCCAATCCCCTTGAAGGGATGTTCCTCTTCACTCGCTAAATCACTGTGGAAACTCTTCCATTTGTCTTATTCTACTGGCCATTTCCCAAAATAGATGGAAGTCAGCGAACATTCAGCCAATTCCAAAATAGGGCGACAAATCGTCCCTCTCTTCTTATCGACCCATAGTACTTATTTCTATTCTCTTGAAGGTAGTGAAATCACTATAGCGTTTGCGATGATTGTGAAGAACGTGTGATTCGAACTGACGCTATGACAGTTAGAATCACCAAAAATTGAACCCATGCGTAACACATCGGGCTACTGGCTGCGTGTACGAATTCGATTTCTAAACTCAAGTACACTCAACTGATGTGGGATTGTTATGTTATCGCTATGGTATACGGCTCTGATGCATTTTGTTATTCGTTTTTCATTCGGTGTTCTTCACTATTTGCTTTGTGTTGTGTGTGTATCTGTTAGAAAAGCCACACTACTCGCTCCTCAGTAACTTTCTTACGATCAGCTTCGTCAGCAGAACGACAGGGCGGAGAGCGGGCGAACGAGAGGACGTCGGAGCAGGCGAGTGTGCCGGTGCTCTATGCGCAAGTCGTGATTGTGTCGTTAAGTTCTGTTTACTATGGGAAAATGTGTGCTGTGTGTACAGATGACGTCGGGTTGTTGCGTTAAGCAAATATAGCGAAGACGGTGATTTGAACATATGTGGAAACGGGCGAGAAGCGAAGCAATGAAGCATCAGGCTACTGGCCGCGCGTACGAATTCGATTTCTAAACTCAAGTACACTCAACTGGTATACGGCTCTGGTGCATTTTTCTTATTCGATTTTCGGTCGGTGTTCTTCACTATTTGCATGTGTGTTGTGTGTGTATCTGTTTGAAACGCCGCATCACTAACTAACCGTCAACTTTCGAAATATCTGGAATCAAATGACCTCCTCAATGATCGCCAATATAGCTTTCGCAGTAAGTTCTATAGCGGCTAACGATGATAGTGAACAACGTGTGATTCAAACTGACGCTATGACAGTTCATCATCATCATTGGCACTACAACCTGGAACCCGTCTTGGGCTTATTTAGCAAGTCCTGAGGCTTGTTAAATTTTCCATAATGATTTGTTTTTTGCGGGCAAGGTCATTAGTCTTGCGCCAGAGGCTCCCCGACGGGGAATCGAACCCCGGTCTCCCGCGTGACAGGCGGGTATACTAACCAGTATACTATTGAGGAGCTATGACAGTTAGAATCACTAAAATGGAACCAATGCACAACACATCAGGCCACTGCCGCGTGTAGGAATTCGTTTTCTAAACTCAAGTACACTCAACTGATGTGAATTGTTATGTTATCGCCATGGTATAAGGCTCTGATGATTTGCTCATTCGAATTTCCTTTCGGCGTACTTCACTATTTGCTTGCATATTGTGTGTGTATCTGTTAAAAACGCCACAGTTCCACCGGAGATTTGATGGCGTATCTACCGAAAAGTGGAGCCATTCCATCCACTAATTCGGAGAAAGCAAGGTTGTTGAAAGTTGTTACACTGTGTATCTCGAATATCTCGAAAGCCTTCGACAGAGTTTGGCATCCAGCCCTTTTATCAATATTACATTCATATGGAAAGGGTAATTCCCTGATCCAATGGATAAGAGACTATCTTTCTGGCCGTTCAATCCAAGTGGTTCTTGATGGTGTCAAATCTGCCTCCCATCAAATTAATGCAGGTGTTCCCCAAGGTTCTGTACTCTCACCCAGTATCTTATCATTTTTATAATTGATTTCTAGTCCATTTCCCACAACATAATTCACTCGTTTGGCGATGATAGCACATTGAGTTTCTCATACTCATACGAACATTTCCGGCGAAACTCTTCTAACGTTAATACCAATCAGCAGATTATGCTTAATACACTGAATTTCGACCTCAACAAGATATATCAAAGGGGATTATCTAACCGAGTAGAGTTCAATGCCTTCAAAACTCAGTGCTGTCTCCTCAAAAGTGAACCCCAAAGTAAATATACTGTTGATAATGGCACTTGCATCGACTAAGCCGAGGAACAATCAAGCCTCGGCACTCGAATTAATTCGTCTCTTAATTGGAGCGACCACATTTTTGAAGCTGCGAAAAAGTGCGGCCAAGTGTGTGGGGTTCCTTAAGAGATGCAAAAACTACTTCACTCCATCCAACCTGGCCACTATTTACAAGGCGTATCATCATCATCATCATCATCGGCACTACAACCGGTATCCGGTCTTGGCCTTATTTAACAAGTATGAGGCTTGTTAAATTTTCCATAATAATTTGTTTTTCTGGGCAAGGTTATTAGCATTATTACAAGACGTATATTCGTCCCAAAATGGAGTTCAACTCCCATATTACGCCAGCCCCATCCAAAACGGCACTAAGCGCGCTCGACAGGATGCAAAAACGAGCAATGAAATGTATTGCGGACTCAGCCGTAAGTCGTTTCATTCCGTCATTAGAACATAGGCACAACGTAGCATGCCTATTTCTTTTCTATAGGTATTACCACGGTCGTTGGTCAAATAAAGTTTCTGGATGTGTTCCGCCCCTTCAAACATTTTCCCGCGATACCCGTCAATCTGTGAATGCGCATGAGTTCACGTTGAAACTGAACTTCAGGAGCACAAACAAACATAGAGAGCCATTCTTTAGCCGAACCACACGAATGTGGCATACTCTACCTGATCATGTGTTTCCTCGTCGTTGTAATGTCCAGGCATTTAAGACCAATGTACATCGATACCTTCTTTTCTTATCCACTTCATCTCCTTTCGCTAGCACTGTGCTCTGATACTTAAGGGTACTCCAAAATCCCCTTTTCTGCGCCCGTTTGTGTACTAAAAAAAAAAAAAAAAAAAAAACCATCCAGTCTGAAATAATGACTATGGCGCATAACGGCTTTATTACGTTTGTGACTTAGTGACTTAGTCACCATCCTAGCGTGAACTTGTGGAGTACGAAGTCGTGGCACCGTCATGGGTGCGAGTTCCACTTCGTCCCACTTCTTCCACTAAATGCTCCGCCGATTAATAAATTGCAAATTGTCAAAGGGACAACGCGAGTCACTGAGGTGATTGTATGATTTTCTTTTCAATTAAAAGGAAAACACGTATTTTAATTCTAGTTTTATTTATGAACGGACAAGTTGACAGAAAATATTTTAATGCACAAGTAATAAGCCTTATACCTTGTAAATTATTTAATATAGGTAAATTTTAACCGACTTCAACTTTTAAATCAATTTAAATTTCTTATGCTTAATCCGCACTGTTAATTCAATTTATTAGGACACGACACTCGCCACGACTCAGGGAATATTTTATTACGCTTTTCCGCTGCCGGCGGAGAGCGGGAGTGCTGCGCATGCGACCAGTGTGGTCGACGGATGGAATAAGACTCACCGATATCCTCTCCAATAAGGATATCGTTTTTACGTACCACCAGGGAAACGTAAAGTCTCTCTTGGTGGTATAGGAAACCAGATCTTGTAATAAAGGTCATGGTGGTATGTGTGGGATCGTTCAGATCGATGCTATTCACACGTGCAGTAGAACAACGAAAGGCAGGCGGCAAAGACAAAAGGGAAAAATGACCAAATGCGCCGTTGGTAATGCGGGTCATTGTTTACACGATGCCTCGTCGCTATTTTCGACGTTGGGAGAAAAAGGTGCAAAAAGCAAATTGGATGTTTATGGCATCTCTGGCTGCAGTAGAAACCGGGTTCATATTTGCATTAGGAAATGCTGGAGAATATGGTTTCGGCGTCTATTGCGCTAATTATATGCAGCTGCTTGGGTTGTTTATTGATAAGACAAGCAAAAAAGGTTGCCAGGCAATGTGTATGAAAAGGTACATGACGCGGCTGGGAAAATAGACGGCGCAATATTTATGGTCCCTGTCATGACGGTTACAATGAATGCAATCCGAATTATTTTGTTTACAGGAATTTGTCTGGTACCGAATTGGTTTAGAATACCAGATAAGCAAAGAAAGAAATCTTACGGAAATTGCATGCGAAGGGATGCATGAAAAGGTAAGTTTTCTTTATAGGGATTTTAAGATTATAGATGGTGATCTATATAATGCGTGAAGCATTTACAGGTACTAATACTGTTGCATTAGCAAACTTAAGGAGTTGGGTATTAGTTATGGGGGTTTTTTTCAGGTAAGTAGACCGTAGGGTTTGGCGGAACCGCTACAAACTTCTGTAATGGCTGAAGCATCACCAACAGAATAGCCTGATCTAGGCCGACCTGTTTTTATGGGGCTATCTCAAATTATTCGCCTGCAGTGATCGTCATAGAATCCTGTCGGTCCTAAAGAACCACACCCATCAGACTGTTATAAATATACTCCTCGCAATGTTAAAAAGAGCTGAACGAAATTTACGAGTTTAAGGAGCATAGTGTGATAACAAGGAAGAACTCATCTGCCGGATATCTTCTTTAAACTTATGTAAATTAAATGAAAATAAATAAATAAATTGTAGATGTAGATGTTTTAGTTTGTAATGGAAAGACAACCAAATTGATATCTGCATTACTTATCTTTTTAATTGAATTTCTAAATCAGCAAGTTCCAATACCTCGCCGTTTAATGGCCATCTGGGAATATCTATATCTCAAACAGCAGTGAATTACTTGCCAGCTTACAAGGAATTTTACCCACTGTAGCTAGACAGAAATGGTATTGTGGTAGAAATTTGGTATGGTTACTTCAGGACATATGTTTCTATAAAAGCGATATGATTTAAATGCACAGCGCAACTTTTTTTTAAACATTGTCTTCTTTGGCTTTATATTACATGACGACTATCTGCTGGTTTTGCTTTTTTTGCTGAAGTCTTTCCTCCAACAAGTGAAACATAATTTTGAGTTAATATTCCATTTATGGCAGTCTTACTATTAAGTCATCGAAACACATTTTTCATCCTTGTAAAATGATACAAGTTCGTGAAGGCGTAACTCACACTCTAACATCGCCCATTCTTTGAACGATAAACTGTTTAGAAATGAGAAAACCCAGAAGATCAGCGGAGATATCTACGCACGAAAGTATAGCTTCAGGAATCTTAAACTAAATTATGAAACCAATTTATTATGAAAACGATTTATATCGAAATATCAGACTTACGCCTTTAAGGGAGTCATAGATCAATCATCAGCCGGAGTTACTGCCAGTAAAAATGAGAAAAACAAGAACACAGAAAATTAAATACATTTCATTGGGCTATATTGAAATGACCTTTTATTCAAAGGAAACTGCCTTCAATATACAAATTTGTCATGATCAGTTTTCAACCAGGAAATAAACGTATCCATATAAAGATATCAAAGATACTAAGGGCGTGCTCAGGATGACTGCAATTTAATTACCTATAACGAATATTGATATCTTGAAATGCAATACAAAATCGTTTCCAGGATATTGCAGTTGAGCCCACTCGTACATGGGACACAACAGCAATATTTACCTTTCATTAGTATCCGGTACTACGGTGGCAAGCACTATCATCGTGATACCCTGGGACAATCGTAGAGTAAAGGGTATGCAACCGAAACCACATCCAGTTCTATCCAGTTCGTTCCTACTCCGATAACACAGAGTGTATTGAAGTTCTTACCTTTGACTGGAAATATTCCTTAACATGATCAATATGTGCTTGACACACACTTGCATACCGAAGAGAATCAGTCAAGTACACTTGGATCCTTCGACAGCGCCCTTCATCCACACGTCTGGTTTAGAAAACGAGACTTTCAGACTCACCGCTGTCTTATTTCCTCATTCCGTGTGCTTTACGCTTTGGGAAAATATAACCAGGAAATGAAATAGAATTAGGTGCATATATTATACGACGCACAGAATTCGCTTGATATACTTATATAATCGGGCTGCTCGTACGTGTGCGGCTCTGGCTGGGTGCTTCTTTTTTTTTTTTAGAGCGTCAAGCTAGCCGCAGTCCCTATTTATTTCGTCTGCAATACAAGTCAAGCGATGTGTATCCCCACACTTGACATGTACACACATATATCTTGTGGGAATATCCTTTGAAAGCCGAATGTCCTTGACACTTGCGTGAATGTGTTACCAGATGCATGGGTGTAATTCCTTCCAATAACTCAAAGAGTACCTAATTGCATTTGAATTCTGTTTGAAGTGCAGCTCTCACACAAAGTGACAATTGCATTCCATCACATCTCTTTGGCTCGATAAAGTGTTATTTCAGAATTTTTCTGCCCTCAAGCCGGCGCCTGCCATTAACTGACACAACGTATCCTTTTAGTGCATATCCTTGTAGTAGATTAGAGCCCCGAAGTTGGCCTCATTCGTCTTTGTCAATTGATATACATAACAATTATTTGCAACCCCGCCCTCTCTTTGGGCCGTTCATTTTCCAAGGGTTGCTAATGTCGAAACAAGTATTGTCGACTGCAACGAGCTATAATGGAAGATTTGTCCTTAATATCAAAATTGTAATTAGGATAAATGTTTTTCTTGTTGAAATTGGCTCGTGCCTCCCACAACCTCACTTACTTTTCGCCGCGTACACGAAAGTTCAATAATTATTCCATGTAGCAGCGTTGAAACAAGAAACATATCTACACGTTCACCAATATGTGCAATTTGATCACACAAAGGCATACACAAAATTTGACAAACAAGGTGGATTGCAATTATTCATTGTCCTACTTGTCATCTATCCAGTTGTGGTGGGCTTTCTGCAGTACTGAACGTACTTATACATGCAACATAAATAAGTGGCGGTGTATTGCATCCCTAACTCAAACTTCGGCTGTGTCTTCAAGGAACATTACAATAATATTTCGAGGTTATGTTCTCCGCACAAGCTCGTGTGTAGGCAAGATACATAAATAAATCATGTTCTGGGTAATTTAAGAAGTCCAGGACAATATGTAGGACTGTTCAGATGCTACACCCCTTGGTTTCCTATTCTTTACTGGCTCTGTATTCCACATCCCACACTTATCTAGTCTATCATCTCCGTTAGGAAATTGAGAAAATAATTACTAAAGCCGTAACTTAAATGCAAGGATCCATCCCATCCATGTGATCAGTTTAACTCGCAACGTACCCATGTAATCTGTGCAGGCGGATAATAGATCTATATGAGTAGAATGTTAGAGGATACCTCCTGATTTGACTCAAACTACATGTGCGCTTAATCAGTCCTAATATAGTGAATGGATAATCTTACATTTGGCGTATTTCATTCTGCAATTGACGTGGTTTGCAAACATTATGGATATCAATCGACTGCAATACGATTTCATGTATGGTAAAGGATAGACAAATAACAGCCATAAAGATACATGAGGGATTTAGGATTTAAGGAATTACATTTCACATGAGATATATGGTAATAAGGAATTTAATATCGGCCTCCTTTACCCTTAAACCATCTTGTAGATTACTAATGTATCTGTACAGTCTCTCTATTATCAAGATATTGCTTCCTTGAAAACCCGATTACAATGTTACCTTCCGGAACGATGAATTCTGCAGGTAAAGCAGTCTCCAATCTAATCAGATCACCGATGAACATCAAATCGCAAACAACGCCCCTTGGATTTATTCTGCCGTTTAACAACATTTACAAATAGGGAAGTCCGATATTTTAACCCTATTTTTCATTTTCATTTTTACAACATTTTTTATTTTTCTTTTTATATTCTTAATTTCTAAATTAAAGGCTAGACAAAAAATGCTTAAATTCTAGCTTAATTATCTTATATAATAACTTACTGGTCCTTCGCAGACGCTCTAAGCTAAACATTACTTAACATTTGTATAATTTGCCTTTCGGCGACAGAACTTTGTGGCAATACTTATAATTATTTGAGACAAAGAAAAATTTGAAAAACTTTGTCAATTTTTTGTTTGTTTTTTTTTCTTAAAATTTAACTTACTTAACTTACCTACGTTTTTTTTTTTTTTTTTTTTTTTATGTAAAAGCACTTAACCTAACTTAACTTAAATCTTATACTACCCTAATTCTAGAAAAGCTAAGTCTATGTAAGCTAGCTGATGATAGTATGATTCTTTACCGACTTTAGTACCCAGGTCTTTATATGCCATTCAACCACCAGAACTGTTGACGCTGTCTAATACTATCGTCCCGGTCTCTGTGGGAGATAGCCCTACTGAAGCGCAGGAGCTCTTCTTCGGTGCGCGCTACTTCCCGGTCGTAGCACAATCGCCCGTCTACAGATGACCTACTTACATGATAGATCAGCGGAATTCCGGATCTATCCTGTATAAGCCCTTTCATATCCAAGTCAAGGAACGCCTCTGGTGGAACAAAGCCGTTGCGACGCACGCTCTCATAGTACAGAGTGTTTGGATAATAGGCCCCGAAAATTAGGTCATTGGACGAGCTTATTGCTCTCGCAATATGTCCTCTGATTAATTTAATCATAAAATTATCCACCCTATTTATGTACGCTTCATTATATAAAGTCTCATTTGAGTAATACTTTTTATAGTCCGATTCCGGTGTCCGATATAATCTGAGACAGCTTCTGAGACACTTCCTTTCGAACACCCGAATCTTTTCCATCAAATTTGGACCTATGTTAAACCATACTGGGCAACCATATACGAGCATTGGCCTGATTAGTGTCATGTAGCATATGACTTTTACCTTGCTGTCAAGTTGGCTACTGTGAAATAGCCTCCTTGTCATAGCGAAAGTTTTCCTCGCTTTGAGCAAAGCAGCCTCTACATGTCTGTTGAAATACAGATATTGGTCTAGCCAGATGCCCAGGTATTTAACTAAACTCTTGGTTTCCAGTTTATCTCCATGCGGTCCCACGATAACTAGCTTTCGCCAGTTTTTCCTTGTGTCGTACGTGGCTTTATATAATGGAGTTCTAAATAGGATGGCTTCACATTTCTGGAAGTTGATCTTAAGTTTCCAGTCATCGCAATAGCCCTGCACTTTGTTGAAGTCTCGCTGTATTAACTTATTTATGATCGCAACTTTCGGAGCTGTTCTGTAAATTATGAGATCGTCTGCGTACGCAATAGCCTGCGGAAGTACTTCTAATAAGTCGCTAATGTAAATGTTAAAAAGAATCGGAGAGAGTACCGCGCCCTGTTGCAAGCCATTCGTGATATTATACGTTTTATTAGAGGTCACATTACTACTTTTGACCACGAACCTCCTGTCCTTTAACATATCGTAAAGTACATATAGTAAAGGCTTATGTATGCCATGTCTGACCAGTTTGTAATACAACCCTTCGATCCAGACGGTATCAAAGGCTTTCCCCAAGTCGATCAGACAGGCACCTGTGCATTGGTTCCTACATTTATTCCATTGTATGTCGGAGACCAGTTTAGCTGCGGCATGTGTGGTTTCATGACCCGCCCTAAAGCCAAACTGGTTATTTGGAATAATGCTATTGTCGTCTACCCATTTTAGCAGAGCTTTGTTAATGATTTTTTCAAATACTTTACTGATGCTTGGGAGTAAACTTATCGAACGCATGTTCCTTGGGTTTGTACAGTCTTTGCCCTTTTTTGGGATGGGCTGAATGATAGCCGTTTTCCAACGCGCGGGATAATATGCTTTATTCAACGCGTTGTTAAACAGGACCGTGTATATATCTATTGCCATTGGGGGCAGGTTCTTGAGTACGATGTTAGGTACTCCATCTATTCCCACTGACTTTTTGCTTCTTAATGAGTCGAAGATACTGTGGATTCCTTCCCTTGTTATTAGAAGGCTATTAGCCACTACACCATTGGCATTAATGTCAATTGACAGATTATCTTCACTGAACTCGGTAAAACCCGGATTCTCCGATTGCCAAAGTGAAATTTCATTCCGGAGGTGCAGGTGATTGAGTAGAACTCTGTCCTCCAGGTCGTGATTTCGATGAATGCTTTCATTCACCTTGTACATTTCCTGAAAGACAGCTCCCAAAGCGTTCACCTTTTCCAAAGGATCTTCGATCACGAAGAGCTCACCATTGAGGATAGCGTTCTCTGCATCTATACCAATGTTGGTTAGCAGCTGCTTGTACGTGGGATTTGGAGACACTGAATCTCATTTTGATTATTTCTCCTGCATATTTTATTTATTTGTGGGAACATATTCGGGTTATTAGTTTTTATAGCTCGAATTCTGTTGTTCCAATACAAATTTGTTGCTAATCTATAATTAGCTTTAAGTAATTGTTGGAGGTTTTTTAATCGGGATTTCAGTGATATTATCTCCTGGAATTGTCTGTGTAATTGTTTAAGTTTCGATAGCAGTCTGCTCTTTTTCTTGTGGAGTGCGTTTATTGTTGCGTTTCTGTACATGTTAATGTGATCTGTAACTGTTGTTTTGGGAATTGTTTTGTCCATTGTTCGTTTTACGGTTTCGTCCATTTGTTGAATGTATTTGTCGATTTCGACATTAGTCAGGTTTCTGTTTACTGGCAGATTCAAGTCATTCGAACGCAGTTCTCTTGTTAATGATCTGGTGAACCGCGGCCATCGCATTGCCCCGTAGTTATAGGGTTGCGGGGTCACGAATTCCTCCAGATCAGCGAGCTCGTTCGGAAGCTCTATTACTGCCGTGAATGCACAGTGGTCACTATCGTATTCAATTGTCCGTAAACAGTTTGTATTTCGTCTATTGGTGTTAAGTAATCTCAGTCGTGAGTCGATTAGCAAGATATCTAAGAACGATCTACCTCTAGGGAACGATGGATATTCGGTAGCTAGCAGGTCAGTTCTATATTCAATATGAAACTGATCTAACCAGCCAGCCAACTGATTTCCTCTGGCATATTTTAACCCTATCCGAGATTCAGATTCAACAACGAACTCAACGTATGTTCGATTCGAATCGACATACACCAAATTTCTCGATATACGGACTGATATCACGGTAGAATTTTTAAAAGTGCAATTTTGTTTTCATTGGCTTAAATAAGCATTTGAATCTTTCACAATAAGGGACAAAAGGTTTTATTGAACTATCGGGTTTTTACCCGTTTCGACTATCTGCTATGATCAGTTCAGTCTAATGACTTACCATTTAAGTTCGCACTTCTCCAATACATCTAAAGATGTCGTTAGAGGTATATATATGTATATTCCCTTGGATGCATTTTAAAGAGAAAACTCACCAGTGCCGCATCATTTTTAGTTCGTTGGTTGTTGTGTCGAAAGTTGATTAAAATGGTTTTATTCGTTTTGGGAAGTTCGTTGGTGCGGGTTCCCTTGAACGCCACCAACCATCTTCCCATTACCAAGGTAAAAACCCCCATCTAGGGCATACAACCTGAAATAAAAACAAGTACCGTGGCAGTTACATTGAACGCCACTACTTACCTTACAGGTACAAAGGTAACAGTTTCCTAAAATACACTAAAAGTGTTTACTTACCTTCCATGCCGTACCTGTAACATTAGAAAAACCTGTGAAACATTAATTCTCGCTGATATGAAATTCCAGCGGCAACAAATGCTATATTCTTAAAGCAATTCGGTTTAACAACCAAGCAACCAATATTGCCCGTGCAATATCTACACGATATTCTTTTGCGCGCCAGTTGCACACCAGCAGGAAAAGTGTATCTTGCCTTGGCACAGCATGCCCACCTCGATCGATCACCCGACCGACCGATACATGAGGGCCAGGGGGTCATGGCAGTCGAATTCGCAAATGGAAATTTACCATCAGAATTCGACTGCGAGAATATACCAGCGAAATATACACGATCGGCAATAATGCTTTACGCAGTCGTTGATCGTGTAAACATTTCAACCCCTTTTTGCCGTTGAGATACTCGCACCTGTTGCGAACATTTAGATGGGACCTATGCTATGTAAACAAACTTGCGGACGCACACCATGAGCAGCAGAAGCAATCATCGTGTGTGTATTTCAACCCCTTTTGTGGTGATCAAAACGCAAAAGGGATATCTTACCAAATATGGTCATCGAAGCGATGATGGAATATGTGGTATTCTGTCGCTTCGGTGAGATTATTTAATCGCGTTGTGGATTCCGTGGAGGCATGTCGGGCCTCCACGTTAAAATAATCAGAAAACGGAGTTGAGTGTTTCGCTGAAGTAAAAGACGTTATGTAACCAAATGTAAATACAGTGTCCGTTTTGAAAACACACTAAGCGAACTACTTAAATTGGATTTAACTAAGTTTAAATAAAGTGCTGACGTTATGTAACCAAATGTAAATACAGTGTCCGTTTTGAAAACACACTAAGCCAACTACTTAAATTGGATTTAACTAAGTTTAAATAAAGTGCTGACGTTATGTAACCAAATGTAAATACAGTGTCTGTTTTGAAAACACACTAAGCGAACTACTTAAATTGGATTTAACTAAGTTTAAATACAGTGCTTACGTTATGTAACCAAATGTAAATACAGTATCTGTATTGGAAACACGCTAATTAAACTAATTTAATTAAATATCAAAAGGAGAAGAAATCTTTGTATTCATTTCAAGTGTGAAAATAAAGCTAATCAAATGGTGATCAGTTCGAAGTCTATGAATTACACACAACACACACTGAAGCATATCGGATGGAGGTAGAACCGGTGCAGTACGCCTGCACAAACATACGTTCCTATAATGACCGATTAAATTCGTACTCTACTCTCTTCGTGTCCATGTGTCTTCGTGTCCATGTGTCCATGTGTACATGTGTCCCCGTTCGCATGATAATCAACGGAACAAAGAGAACAATCGATATAAATAGCCGACCCTCAGTTCACCAGCAGGCAGCGTTGGACGACTTCAACGAGCCAATTGTTGTCTTTAACCTAACTAACAGTGCATACTTCGATGGCACACGTGATAATGGTCACGGTTTCATCACACCAAATACCCTACAGAGTCTGGTTAAATCTCGACACCCTAAGAAGTCACCTGGTATCGACAACATGTCATACCACTCGTTGCGAAGGCTTTCTGCCTTATTCTTTATAAAGCTCTCCATTCTGTTCAACCATGCTTACAACATGGGGTACTTTCCCCAAGCTTGGAGGCACGCTATTATTTGTCCAATAGCAAAAGTTGGGAAACCAGTGTATCACCCCTCAAGCTTTCGCCCTATCTCGCTTCTCACTTGCATCAGCAAAATATATGAAAAATTCATATACGAGATGCTAAATAACGTTGTCAGTGCCAGGCACCTAATACCTGATTTCCAATTCGGAGTTCGAAGAGCGCACAGCACCACTATGGCTCTCAATTTATTTCAAAACTACGTCTGCATGCGGCTCTTTAATAAGGAACCCACCATTGCGGTGAGCCTAGACATTGAAAAAGCTTTTGATACGACTTGGATCGAAGGTCTCGCTTTTAAACTATTGAATACTGGCCTCAGTAGAACGCTATGTAGCATCATCTACCAGTTCGTTCGAAACAGAACCTTCCAAGTTAGAATGAATGGAAAGCTTTCCCGAACTTTTCACGCCGCTGCAGGCGTACCACAGGGCTCCATTCTAGGCCCCATCTTATTCAATATTTACACCTCCGATATTCCCCGTCCTGTGGACGGGAGAGTAAACCAAATATGCTATGCGGATGACGTCCTGGTGTACACGTCAACCAAAGGCCCTAACCTCGCAACAAATCGACTCAACCGTCACTTGGACGAACTGTATCAGTATTACAGTCGATGGAAAATCCGACTTAATCCATCCAAAGCAGTAGCCATAATTCTGAGTAGTAAACACTCCCAACCTGCTTCTCGATATCCACAGAATATTCGAATAAAAATGGGAGATACTACGATTAGCCCACAGGACAAGATGAAATATCTCGGGGTCACTTATACCACAAAAATGAATTTCATCAAACATGTGACCCACATTCTCCAAAGGGGCCTCGGTCGGTCTAAGCAACTGCACAACATCTTGAAGTGGAGGAGCAAAGTTGACACCAAAGTTAAGCTTCTCTGCTATAAGCAGCTAATCCGATCTGGAATATCGTACACCTTTCCCATATGGTCCTGCATATCTTCGGCTCAAATGGAAAGACTTCGGGTTTTCGAAAGGAAACTCCTCAGAAGATGCACCAATCATTCTAGAAGGCCTGACGGTCGTCATTACCCCAACTCTCACCTATATGAAGGCGCCTCCATTACCCCTATCGACGAGTACTTGCTTCAATTAGCATATAAGTACCTCGAAAACATTCAGAACAGCGAGAACCTACTTGTACGGGACTCTTGCGTTCTTGGCCCTTCTCTCTCACGATCTCTTCGGATCAAACCCCCACAATTTCTTCTTCAGTACAAAACTGAAGAAACCACCCTTCCCAACAACATTCCCCTCTATAATAGAGGATTCCTGGACCCATACCATGGGGTCTACTATTAACAAACCAAACACACGAAAGCACAGACGGCACAAACACAAACATACACACCGACCAAAGAGCAGATTATCAGACGCCAAAGACGTGATCTGCGTTTACTACCGCACCCAAGACCCACCGGTCTTGTATGATTTCTTTCCCACCATCCCTCTATAAAAGTAGTTAGAGAACACTTGGACTAACACTGTCCACACTATCCTTGGATACCCCCCCCTTTTTTTCTTCTCATTTCAGATGCCGCGAGACCGAGCCCAACATCCTCACGGATGTGGGTGATTCTGGTTATCGAAAGATGACCAGAAGTCAGAGACAAGATGAAGGACACATATGTCCTGTCTCGCTAAATTCGGCCTTCTCGCCACAATTTTTTTTTTTTTTCACCAGCAGGCAGTTGTTTTTCGCTCCGTTTCCAACATTCCACCCACCTTGAACTGTCGGTTCAACTTCCATGTTTTGATCAACCGGAAGCAGGACCAACTTCGTGACGAGTCGCATGAGAGTGCCCCCCTGAACCTTCACAGTTGCCACCCGCACCTTGCCATCTCTGCCAGGTTGAAGCTCGACAACCTTTTCCATAGACCAATAAATTGGGGGATAGTTCCTCGTCCTTAAGAAGCACCACGACCAGATTTTTAAGGTTTGGTTCCGGATGATACTATTTGTAGCGAGCCAGCAACGTATAATGGTATTCGTTCTTTCACCGGGACCAAAATGCTCGATGTAATGCCTGCCAGTACTTCCAACTGGACCCTCAATTGATGACCGTACCTCACACATCGACTTCCAGAACGCTCATTGCTGGCCTTGAACTAAAGAAACGACCGGAAGAATGCCAGTCTATTCTTTTTAGCTCAATACGAGGGTGGACTGAAAAGTTTTTTTTTTTTAATTTATATTCTATTTTTCTACATAGTTTTGTGGCGTAAGGTTTAGTAGGAGCCAAGTATGACGGGTTCACTTAACCTTCCACTGTATTCTCCCGAAAACTCGCATCAAAAGAAAGTATGAATTAAAAGGCACAGGTGTATTCTATTATTAAAGTTTTCTTTATTTAAAATTGGTTACAGTAATTCCAATTGCAACATTCGCCAATATAACTTGTAGATTGTTCTTAATATTGCTTGCGATAAAATTGTCCGCACTGTTATTACAAGATTTAATATTTTGTGTTTTTTTTTTAAGTTCGAATTATTGGAGGTGAAACTAATTACAACTCTCGATAATACCACTTGTAGATTGTTTCTTTACTTACTTGCAATAAAATTGTCCGCACTGTCATTACAAGATTTAATGTTTTGCGTTTTTTAACATTTAAAAGTACACATAACTCGGTACACGCACGATAGCGATACTTCCTGGGTTAACTCTTTGATTAAACGCGATATCAAAAGAAAACAGACACAACAAACGAAAATAGACAGTCGTTACTGCTAAGTAAAGTTACACCTCGGTACCGATGAAAAGACTCCACTCTCAGCGCGTGTGTGCGGTTGGGCGGTAAAAATCGGACTCGTCTTTTACTAAAAGAAATTGGCCCAGCCTCAATGCCTGCGATGGGTTTCCACGCACACCCTCGCAGGAGAAACAACCCTTCGGCCATTCGTGACCAATGGGAAACGATCCGCGCCCCATTGGAAGGTTTTTCATAGATACCGTTGCCACTGGAAAAATGAATGTCTTCCTCTTGGAAGGAAGGACAACGAACGCGCGTTGAAGAGAGGATAGAAGCAGAAACCTGCAGCTGCTCAAACATGAATTGAAAACCTTACTATCATAACGATAGAGGGTATATTGTATATGCCGAAATGGGATCTAAATGCACAAGCGCTAAAATGCGCCTTTGTTTGAACAGGCAAATGCTAATACATTAGGATTGCCTATGCAGCCGATCCGTGATAATTGGTTGCAGCTGCATAGGCATCGATTTGCATGACGTGATCGTGGGATCGGTGATTGCTTGAGAAAAGCAAACACAGAAGGATTTGTGGTGTAGTTCCGGGGTGTGCCTAGACACGTGCACTAATTTCACGAAACCCCAACGGATTCTGCATCGGACTGTTCACGGTTCCAAAACAAGTAGCTAAGTGAACTGGAGTTCTCCTGTTGTTGAATGTTTTCTTTATTGAATAATTTTAATTACACTGTTTTTTTGTCGTTAATTGTTTTGTTTATTACTTATTTCTAATGACACTGTTTTTTGGTTGTTGAATGTTTCCGTTATTACTTATTTTTTTAAATTACAATGTTCTTTGTTTTTAAATGTTTTGTTTATTACTTATTTTGAGTTACGCTGTTCTTTGTTGTTAAAGTGCATTTACCCCAAGAAAATGGAACTTTCCGCGCACAACTCTTTTTATTGAAAAAAACGTATCGACTCCAACAAAATATAACTTTCCGCGCACAACTCTTTCTATCGAAAAAAACGTATCGACTCCAAGAAAATTGAACATGAAAGGCAATCGAACTGCACTCTCGAAAACTCACACGATCGCGGTGGTGGTAGAAATCTGCTTCTAAGTAACGCGGATCAGATTAATGTTAAAAGGTGCGACCGTCCGCTAGGGATATTGACATCTGACTCCAGGTAAATTCGTCCTCAACATTCCTTGAAACCACGAGGCTGAGACGCTGATCAGTCAACGAGCCCACCCGATCGCTTCATTGGTGGTAACCCAATGGCCATCGAACTGGAAACTCCAACAATGGAATAACTTCGGCAGCCGTACAAGCCAAGAAGGCACGTCCACTCGCTGGGAACAATGACTATGCCGATATCCGTTGATGCGTAAGGAAAATCCGAATGCACATCTGTTCAATTATAGGGACGGATATTTTGGCTGGCAGAAAATATGGCCATAAATCATGAGAATGGTTTTCCCATGATGGCGATATAATATCGACCGAAACACAAGGGTGCCTGAGAGCATGATTATTTCAGACGGTAGTGGGTAAATATGGTGCCGATAGTGGCGAGAATGTTGTCCTCTGTTTATGTTTGGCAGACAGAAGTACGAATAGAGAAATAATGCGGCTACGGAATTGGCTCCTCTGTGATGTGAAATTCACAGAAGGTCGCTCGCCATAGGACCTAAGCCGGAAAGGTTTATTGTTTAGGTTTTATGATCCCGCTCGGTATTTCGTATTGCAGGGCTATTAGAAGTCTGGGTTGCAGATGTGCAAGCCAGCAAATAGCCCGGCATATATTTATGGACGCGGTGTTTGTATACCCGTTTGTTCTGTTGAACAATAACATTTCATCAGTCGATGTATCGAGTGAGTATTATTTTGAATGGTGCCCGATCGGTTGTAGGTAGCGAACGATGGCTACACTGAATATCGTCGATAGGACGATCAGTCGATGGGTCTGCAGTTAAACGGTAACAATGACATGCCGGGTGTAGAGGCAAAGCTCCTCGGGTATGATGGGATATTCATGTCGGTTATCCCGGGGGGAACAACCGAATTATTTCAGCTATTTTTAAGGTGGGAAATTAATGCTACAGCAATGTTGTGTAATCTTGCCGGGGTTTCAACTTACGGGTAAGTATAGGGTTTATAGACTTTTATGAGTTAAAAATGATGCGAGGTTCTTCGGGCCCTGAAAAGCCCCACCGATTTCTGTGAGCATTAGTGCCATGAATGTCGATAAGGGGACTGTGGAAATTTTCCTAATGGTTAGCAATGGACATGGGTGCCGATCAGGGGACACGAATATGTTTTGGGGAAAATGTTTCTCAGCCATGTTCGAGTGAACATGTCATGCATGTCTAAGTGTGAATTCGATGTCGGTTACGTGAAAAGATAACCGTAATAGGACATGATGCACTGGGTGCAAGCGTGCCTCGGGGCGAAAGTTTTTGTTGCCATGGCAACGTGGTAATCTTTGCCGCGGGTTTATGTTTTCAGGTGGGGGATGCTCTTATGAAGGGAAGTTAGTTATAGGAATTTGCAGTGGGATATGGGGCAAGAGCGATGCGCGGTTCTTCGGGCCCTGAAAAACCCCACAGTCTCCTTGTCACTCTACACACTTCTTCCGGCGATGCTCCCATTTCTCTAACCCGTCCAAATAGTACTCGGGGTTTTTCTCGGCAAAATAATTGTTCACGAAGGTGATTGCGTCCTCATTTGACGAAAATCTCTGTCCTCCGAGCGCGATTGTTAGATTACAGTAGGAACAAAAAGAAGTCGCTTGAGGCTAGAGCTGGTGAGTAAGGCGGGTGGTCAAGTAGTTCAAACCGTAATTCGTGGATTTTCGCCATGGCAACCGCTGGGGTATGGGACGGCACGTTATATTGGTGAAACAGGATTTTCTTTTTCTGCAAATGGTCCCACATAAATGGATAGCAAGCAAATCGAACTAAATGTTCAATTTACGCTAATCAATTAAAC
This sequence comes from Microdon myrmicae, assembly GCA_963931805.1. NCBI lineage: Eukaryota > Metazoa > Arthropoda > Insecta > Diptera > Syrphidae > Microdon > Microdon myrmicae. The sequence continues at coordinate 29,104,510 of OZ007499.1, forward strand.
CCCAAGCAAATTGAACTAAACGTTCAATTTGCTCACATAAAAAAATTAGACATAATCATCGAACCAAAGGTTCACCACAAAAACCCCCTTAGAGCCAAATGTGCAGGCCAGATGCCGTCTTTCAAACGAAATCGCTGAGAATCATAAAAATGCGCGCCAGCAATTTTATGACCCCTTAGAAAAACGGTTACCTAAAACCATTAAAACAACCAGCGCCAGTTTCAACAACAACAAACAACAGGCAATAAAACAAAATGCACATTCGCCTGGGCGTTACGGTTTCCCACGGAAAAAATCCTTGCCCATTCGGTTAAAGAAAACAACAGGCGCAATAAAAGCACTATTGATTTTGCTTTACACAAAAAAGGATCAGGCGGGAAAAATGAGATATCCTATTATCTGCTGGAGGAAACCAGATTTCGATCCTAAAGAAAAGAAAAATGAGAAAACCACTAGCGACGGTTGGCACTACAGGTTTGGGCCGAGACAATGAGACGAGAATGAAGTTGGGTTTTGAGGCGAGTCCAGAACGGACGCGGTGTTGGTTTCTGATTATTGACCGAGACGGTCAGGATATTGTTCGATAGAAGCGGTACAATGTGTCGTCGTATTAAATTCAAAAAAAAAAAAAAACAATGACTAGTATATGTTCGATTTCAATTAAAATAAATATTAATGAAGGAATGAATAGAGAACAAACAGTGTTTAATTTAAAGTGTGTGTGGTGTGTAAAGAGTGGTGAAATAAAGTTATTAACAATTCCGTGGTGAAAAGAAAAAAAACCTTTACACTTTGGGTACGCGGAATCAAATCTATACTAATTGATAAGTGTATGGATTTACAGCTACAGTTCGAGATGGCTGGACGAGGAAACACTAAATAGAAAAAGCTAGTAATCGTGCCATATTCTAAACAGCTAGATCAAGTTATTAGATACAATTTCAGAGCATAAGAACATTTTACTTACTTTTCAGCGTTCTTTTGTCACTGATCAAGATTAATTCATTTATTTTGTAAGTAATTCCCACTGAACTACTGATTTACAGGTCCAATTTTAGCTTTCTCTGAGTATGTTGGTTCGGCCTCCATTTTCGGGATTTTCCTTAATGGTGAATGCGTCACCTTCCTCCTCCTCTATGACCCAAATGAACGATTACAAGCCGGTCACGATGTAAGGTGCTTGTCGCAAATATTTCCATCATGCAATTCCGACCGTTCCCTCATTTCACTCCCTTAAGCTGTTCACTTAGAACTTGTACATACCAATTTCACGTGCGCGTCAATTTTGCTCCAGCGATAAACCCCAACAAATTCCATACACAATGCATTATAATAATTGGTGTGTAATTAAAATCGGAATTTACAAGGCGTACACCCCTCGTGCAACACATATGCATACCCTTTGTCCTTGCGCTTCGATTCGTGCTTCTCCTGTCACTATGTCCTCGTCCTGAGGTGGACACTTGGCGTGGTAATACACGCTAAAATTGGTACATTCTACGACGATGGAATGTCGTACGAGTATATTAACCTGGGTTGGTGACGATGGGGCGGTTGATGGGAGGACATTTTAATTCCTTTGAGGGTTTTAACTTTGTTTCGTGACATGATGTAATTAATCTTTTGCTGCCTTATAATGAAGCTTTCTTCCTTTTTGGACTAGCTGTGCATATTCCAAAACGTTGTCGTGCAAATTTTACCTTTGTACCAAGCCACATTAAACCAGAACAGTAGCGAGATTGGGGAGTAGTAAACCGTAACAGAAACGAGTATGACCGACAGTGGCACTTATCCGATGATGAATTTAAGGAAATGAGCCTGTGAACTTGTGGGCTAACTTTGAAATGTGTACTAAACACTTTTTCTTTTTTTTTTTATTATTATTATTTGTTGGTAAACCGTAATTAGTCAGGAAGGGAAATTTCTACCAGTATTTGGACGGCTAGAAGGAACAACTAAATATTTCGGAAAGCCAAATCATGGAGGTGAATGCTTATCGTAAAATTGTAATAAATCCATCAGCTAGGGCCTATTTGCGGTGGTTAATTGCTGCACCTAGACAGCAGCAAATACCAGTTTGTGGTTGTGTATGGCGTGTTAATAGTTTCAATCCGGGAGCTTAATGAGTGAACAATAGGACTGAAATAATGTGGCACGTCAGGCTGGGAGTGTAATAGACCCGGCATGAAAGGAAGCCAGCGAAAAACTCAAATAAACTTTAGTAATTAGTTTTGACTAAAACATTTAGCACATGGCAGTTGCCGTTAGCCATATCGTCGATGGACTTATCGATGTTACAAAACTAAAACGATCACGTAATTAACATGTTGCATGTCTCTCTTTTTTTCGTAAAACTGCGGAAAACTGTTTGAAAACATTGGAGTGTAATTGTGATTAGTATTCACACCGTCTTTGATAATCGTGATTTATTATAAATATAACATATTTTCTCAAATATAACATATTCCGTTCCCTTTACTTGCCGTATCTTTCCAAGTTTCGTAACGATATTCAAATGTAAAAGAAGCCTACTCATTGTATCTAAATCTCAAGTTCCTGTTGATGTGTCTCCACCGTCAAACCTTTCAATTGATCATCTTAAAAACGCAACGAGTTTTAAGCCGTTTAGTGTACGTTCATTGGGATTAAATAAAATACATTTGAGCTTTCACTTCTAAAAGATTAAAGCGTTTTGGGAAGTCGGGAAAAACGTTATCCAAACCCTCGCTGTGAAAAGGTTAGAACTTGTGGAGGTTCTTAAAGCTCACCTGAAGAGCCCCCATATTCGCAACTAATTTTTGCATTACCAGCACCAGCACACCTGTAAACTTTTCCTTTCCGTAAGAAATTAATGCACCTAGGGCATTGCATTAAACTCCCTATAAGAATCCCTTCATCCATGCATCCAATGCATTTTGTTAAAGGTTTCTTTAACAATTAATTCATGTATATTTTGTTTTCACAAAACTCATCCCTTTTTTTGTGGAAATACTTATATATTGATTTCTCGTTGTTTATCTTCCCTGGTGTCGCTGATGAATTTACCAAACGATGATATTCCATAAATGTCCATAAAACCGGATGTAAAATTCTTATTTCTTATGTGTTCACAGGATTATTTACCAATTCTATCTCAGTTTTAATTTTCTATTTATTTGAAGGTTTTAACTTCACAATTCTATTTCAATTTTAATTTTCTATTTATTTGATAGTTTTAATTTCACAATTCTATTTCAATTTTAATTTTCTATTTATTTGAAAGTTTTAATTTCACAATTCTATTTTAATTTTAATTTCATCAGCTCTCCACACGATTTGTCTATTTCATATCTTCTATTTATTTGAAAGTTTTAATTTCACAATTCTATTTCAATTTCAATTTAATCAGCTCTCCACTCGATTTGTCTATTTCATATCTTCTATTTATTTGAAAGTTTTAATTTCACAATTCTATTTCAATTTTAATTTTCTATTTCTTTTAAAGTTTTAATTTCACAATTCTATTTCAATTTTAATTTCATCAGCTATTTCACAATTCTATTTAAATATTATTTTTCTATTTATTTGGAAGTTTTAACTTCACAATTCTATTTCAATTTTAATTTCATCAATTTTCTCTTTTCGTTTTCGAGTTCAATCAATGTCCGGAAACCAAACCGCACACGCGCACGACTTAATTGAACAAGCTAATCTAGTTTTAATATTTCGTTGTGCGGAGCAACCGACCACACTCACTCAACGCACGTTTAACAAGAAGCAAATCTCGTGTCGTTCTTTTTCATATCCTTTTTTGTTCCACTTCCACGATTATTATTTCTAGGAAACCGAATTGGCTAATAGGGGGCTATGGTCGATAGGGAGACTATGGCTAATAGAGAGAATATGGCTATGTACAATAGGATTGTGGTTTTTAAATAGGGGTTTTACTTTATTTAAATTATTTAACTATTGTATATGGGAATATTCTATTGTAATGAGAAATTGATGATTTGGGGGGAAGGGTGCATGTGAAGACACGAGATGTTAAGAGGGGGTGATAATTAAATGAACTTAATTATATAACAATTTCATAAATTCCCTGAAAGAATTTATCAAGTACTTTGTAGGAACGAAGTCGTGGCACCGACATGGGCGCAGGGTTCTACTTCGTCCTTACAAACATGATTATTAGTTCATCGGTTCCGCCATTAACCGATCACCGAGGATTAAGTCCAAAACGCAGCAAGGCACACAGATGACGGCCAAGAGAAATAAAACACTAGTGTGGGTTGGTGATCACCACTCTGAATTTAATTTTATTATTTGTCCTTTAACTTCCGTAGTTTAGTTGAATTCTGTACTTTAATTGGAAACGCAACACACAGGTCATTACGATGTTGAAATACAGGCGCACGACTTAAAACACGACAGACTTCAACGACGCACTCGACTAGATTCGCGTTACCGTGCGCACCGGTGAGCGGGAGATCGCGTGTGACCTGCGTGGTCAACGGATGGAAGACGACTCCACGGTATTCAATCGTTGACAAGGAAAATCGGCCAGTGAACGGGCTCTCTTAATTAAGGGGTGCGTTTTCCCATACCAAGAGAGACGTAAAGTCTCTCTTCCGAGTAACCAAACCGATCTCATTGAGAAGATCTTCACGATAAGCCATTACGAAGTACCCTCTCTTTGTGAAACACAAAGAGAGGGAACAGGATCGTAAAGATCTTTGTTTATGTGAGAAGGTTACTGGGAAACGGATCCAGAACTGTGTAGGATAAAAGAGATTTATGACCTGGGAGTTCAACTGAGTAAACATTAGATGGTAGTGGCATTTGGGATACCGGATGATTGAACCGTTTGCGTATCGCCAGAATGCCTGTTGAGAGACAACGGTCTTTTGTTTGCCCTTAGTGCATTGGTAAGGCATTCGTTTCAGTGCAGATGGTGCTAATTACATGCATCTGCGTTGGACTGTTTAACGCTGGCTATAAGGGGTCGCCAGTCAATGTGTATGTAGATAGTTTTTGTACACACATCGTTGCTGAAAAAAAAAAACGGCGCAATATTTATGATCCCTGTCATGAAGGTTGCATTGTATGTAAACCGAATCATTTGTTTACGGAATTCGTCTAGGGGGAATTTGTCTGGCAACGTAGATGCCAAAATTGGTTCGGAATTCCTGGGTAAGCTAATAAAGAAATCTTACAGAGAATTGGTATGCAAAGAGAATGCATGAAAAGTAAGATTTCTTTACGGGAACTTAAAGATCATAGATTTGATCTCTTTAGTGCGTGAAGCATTTTCAGGTGCCTGATGCGATTGCATTGGCGAAAACTTATGCGCCTTGGGATGACGTAATGGAGGTTTTTAGGTAAGTGTACCGTAGGGTTTGGCGGCACCGCCACAACTTACCCATCATAGCTATCTTCTGAAAGGAATTCACCAAGGCCAAACACAATATCACTGAAAAGAAAACTTATCGGTTCACATATAATGTAACCGCATAATCAGAGAATCTTAACCTTGAGTTGACTATTCCCAACCTCACATGTGTACAACAATGTCTTACATACACATTGGCTGGCGATGCCATTGTCCAACGGCCAAAGCAGCGTCGGGCAGCTTGTTTGTTCAGCTGGAATATACCCGACCACGATCCCTCGTCTAAACGAATAAACAATCACCAATTTCGTTCTTTGCCATAAATGAATTACCCTGGATATACAAATGCAAGCAAGGGATTCGTTTCGGCTACCGACCCAAGATACGATATACAATTTTCATTGTATAAAGTATCCCAATCCATTACCACGTTTCTCTAATGGCTATTCATCTATTTACACAAGGGCATCACTCATCTAGCTCCTCGATAGTATAGTGGTTAGTATACCCGCCTGTCACCCGGGAGACCGAGGTTCGATTCCCCGTCGGGGAGCCCCTGGCGCAAGACTAATGACCTTGCCCAGACAAAATAAATCATTATGGAAAATTTAACAAGCCTCAGGACTTGCTAAATAAGGCCAAGGCCGGTTCCCGGTTGTAGTGCCGATGATGATGATGATCACTCATCTAAGACTTTTATGATGCCCTCGTCCCATCTTTTCTTTTAGCACATTTCCTCGATGCGTTGCCGTCTATTTATTTAGCCGCAATGCACACCATAAACAAAGATCTTCACGTCCCTTTTGTCTTTACCGTTTTCCTGCTTTGTTTTTCCATCGCCTTCGCGCATGAGTTGAACAATATGAGCTTCACGATCCATCATACACACATACTACCATGAGCTTCATTACGAGATCTGGTTTTCTATTCCACAAAGAGAGGCTTTACGTCTCTCTGGTGGTAAGTAAAAATATATCCTTAGGAGAGGATATCCACCACCACCGAATCGAGGGTGAATCAAGAGCCAGATTCCAACCCTCGATTGAGTAACGTACGTACGGGGGATGCTCACACCATTGAGTGCATCTTAAACTGCCTTAAGCGAGTCGAGTTTCTTTAGTTTTTCTGGCTAAGTGTTTTTCCTTATCGTTGTACGTGTTCGTAAATGTTAATTAAATTTTCAATATATTAGACGATTGTGAAATAACTTGAAGAGTGCCCCACCACATGTGAATTCATTAAAACAAAGTAAAATCAAATTGACAATAGTGATTCCGCTAATTATTAAGATCCAATTGTGTTCACCTCTGCGCTCGTTAAATTTGCAATAAGAACAAGCTGTTATAAGAACTTAATAGCCGAACAATAAAACTCGTATCAATAGCCGTGTGTTTTACTTTCTGCGTTGGTGTTTCCTCTGCTTCAGCATAATCGTTTAGTGTTCGGCGGAACGATCAGTACATGATGGGGAAGAAGTCAATCAGCGTCGTACGCCGGTGAAACCTATTTCTCATCCCCACAAACCAAAACATCGACTCATCAGACCACAGCCGAATTAACCATTTTTAAACAAACGTCCCCTAATGCTCTGCCTTGTTAACAATTATAAATATAGAGCAAATGAAAATTAAACTAATATTTCGTGCTCGGAATAATGCAAACGATCACTGCTTGATAAAAGGCATATATTCCTCATACAAATCATGCTATCAATTTTTCTTTGATATCCATTGTTTAGCTATTGAGTTTTAGTGCAAGATCTGCACTCCTACCAAATGACACTATTTCATTTGATCAATACACATAGGATTATGGCAAAAATAAATATTTGATGCATATACATATAGTTGCGTACCATAAACAAAAAAGGAAGTATTTGATTTCAAATACAGTTTTTCTATTTCTATATCTACTCGGAAATGCCCGCGGAAAAATAAATCAGGTCGATGCTTTTATGAAATAACGAGTTCCAAAGCTCGCACACCTAGACCTAAATTCAGTTCACATTCAACGTCATATGCATTCTGTTTGTTTTTCAATCTCCACCCGATTCCGAAACATTAGGTACCCAACGATGCGAGGATGTACTTCTCATCGAAAACATAAATATTTAACAATTTCCTTTTTAGGAAACGAAAAGCATCCGTTCGAAGCATTCATCCATTCGCCTCAAGTCCATCAATCATTCAACTGTGATTATTTCGTTGATACCAACGACACAGGTTCCTGGGCTGGGTGGTATGAGGAATCACTGAACTTTAGTTCCGCCCGTATAATGAATCTTCTTCATTTTGCTCGATGTCTGTTCGTATAAAAAAGATACAGTTCATGTAACATTCACAAAAAAAAAAACGAATACACGTTTGGCATAAATCCTTTAGTAATTGTACTCTCTGCAGGATTTGTCTTACTTTGAAAGTAAAGGACTCCTGAACTCGACCGGGAATGTGTTAGAACAAAAACTCAGAGGATCCAATTTTGGTAGAATACCGTTGCAAGATATTCTTACAATTATTATGAGAGGCACTTTAAAATAAATCGGAAGATACTCAGCCTTTGAGTATGAATGTTAACTACTGATGCTGGTATCATTACAAGGCAAAAAAAAAAAAAAAATGGGGTGGGGGGACACCAAAGAAACATAGGTCGTCAACAGTTACCTTTATTTGAAAATACTCAAGAAGAAATAATACAGTCAAGTGATACGGGAATCAGCTGAATTTACATTTGGTGGTGTTGAAGCCAATTCCCCCTCTCATCTGAGGTATACGCATTCAACCTCATAATGGGAATACTTGAATTCAGTCTTTAATTATCTTGCTGAATCATTTGTTATTGCGACGATATCATTACCTGATATCGAAACTATTACAAGAAATTCTTGAATATTAACAGAGCTAAATGTGCTTTGAAAATTTACGAATTAATTTTAGGTGTAACATAATAGAGTAACTTCGGGTATTGTGATATGGTTGGGAAATGTGATATACTATCATATTTTCCGAAATAATCAATTCTCGACAAGAATTTTCTTGTCAACATGACGGCAATGGAAAAGAACACGTGCTACAGTTTTAGGCGCGCTCGCGCTCATTGCGTTGTATGTCAGTGCATTGAAATTGTTTAAGGTGTACAGTCGACAGTTTTTTTGTGTAAGCTTTATGTTATATTTCAGCAAAAATTGGAGCAAAATTAAAAACTGAAGTAATACATTTTGTTTGTGTGTGAATAGAGCTGACAGTATATTGGATGAGTTTTTAATTCAGTGAAGTGCATTTTTTAAAAAATCTCTTGATTGTTTTAAAAGCCAAATGCGGCTAATGTGATATAGTTGAAATTGGGTAAAGTGATATACCATATCACATTACCCACCAAATTATCAATCAGTAAATATTGTTATAATTTATTTCAGATCATGCCAAAAAAAGGGGAGATTCGTAAATGGGATGCGGAAGGAATGAGAAAGGTTATTCTAGCAGTCCGAGGAGGAGAAATGGGTATACTTTTGGCGTCGAAGACATTTGGAGTTCCATTTGCAACACTACACAGATCCGCTCGCAGTGATAAATCTATTAGCGATATTTTAGCCACGCCTTTGGGACGTAAGCCTGTTTTTAGCCTGGAAATGGAATTGGAGCTGGTAACATACATCCGAGAAATGGAATCACGCTTTTGGGGTCTAACTCGCGGTGACATTCGATCACTAGCATTCCAAGCGGCAAAAAGAAACAACATAGCTTGCCCATTTTCAGCAATGAAACAATGCGCAGGAAAAGATTGGTTGTATGCATTTCTTAAAAGGCACAAATCAGAGATTAGTATCAGGACTCCAACCGGAACCTCAATCGATAGGGCAAAAGGCTTTAATGCTGAAAATGTGAGCACATTTTATAGCTTACTCGAGCAAGAGTACGAAAAACATAAATTTTCCCCAACTAGTATTTGGAACGTAGATGAGACAGGAGTGTCCATTGCACAAAGTAGGCAACCCAAAATTTTAGCAGCGAAAGGAAAAAGGCAAATAGGTTGTATGACGTCTGCAGAGAGAGGCTCTCTTATAACGGTTGTCAGCTGCATGAGCGCAGGCGGTTCATTTGTTCTGCCGTACTTTATTTTTCCCAGAAAGAACTATTCTCCGGTTTTAATGAAACATGCTCTTCTTGGCTCGGATTCTGCCTGCCACATTTCGGGTTGGATACAAATCCCGATATTTACGAAGTGGTTTGACCATTTCTTGCGGTTCACAAACCCTTCAAAGGGGAACCCTTCGCTACTCATTTTAGACGGTCATTACAGTCATACCCGAAATATTGAGGTTCTGGAAAAGGCTCGCAAAAATGGTGTTATTATTATATCTTTGCCACCGCACTGTACTCACAAAATGCAATCGCTCGATAGAACATTTATGGGACCTCTGAAGACGTACTATAACGATGAAATTAGGCGATTTATGCGAGACCAGGGCCGAAAAATAACACAGTTTGATGTTATTGATCTTTTTTCGAAGGCCGACCTTAAAGTCCAAACAGCACAAATCGCAATAAATGGATTCAAATGCACTGGCATTTATCCATTCGACAAAAATATGTTTCAGGAGGTTGATTTTATCGCTCAAACATTTGAAAATCATCCGGATGAAGAATCTGCTCTTTCAGGACGAGAATTAGAAGAACCAGTTGCCCGCACAAGTAGTGCAGCTGAAGAACCGGTTGCTAGTACTAGCAGGGCAGCTTTGGAAAAGATCGTAATTCCTTGGGATATCTCACCACCGCCCAAACTTAAACGGGTTATCAGCTCCAGCGGTAAAAGATCAGTTGCAACTGTACTAACAACATCACCGTACAAAACATCTTTGGAAGAGAGCATTAAGAACATTGAAAGACGCAAGAATAAGCCGAAAAGACCTATGATAGTAAAAAGCAAACGGGCAAAGAAAACAAAAGAAAGTTCTTTGAGCGATTCAGATGAAAGTTTGCATTTACCGAGCTCAGACGAAGATCCTTGGGCCGAAACTCCACCTAACAAGGATAGTGTCTGTGTCTTTTGTAACACATCTTTCCAAATGGATAATAAGGCAAAGATATGGGTACCATGCTTGCAGTGCGATTTAGTTTGGGCTCACAATGAATGTCTTCCAACGCGACAAGCAGTTTTTGTATGTGAGTCATGTAAATCGCTTTAAATAGAACGTAGAGAAAGTGTGGGGAGGAAGTAAGTTGTGCGGGCGTACTGCACTGGTTCACTTCCTGTCCCATCATCACTGTCACGAAGATTCATAGATCTCATCGGAAACAGCAAAACTCCGTCGCGAACCGATCACGCAAAGTCAAGAAACACCGGACAAGTCATCAGTAATAAATGAACGAACGCTGCCTCGTTCATTCGCAACCACGGGTAAAGGTGAGAAAAAAACACAATCACCGGACACCAACATGTGCAAAACTGCACGACAAACCGTCCACAAGGAGGAAAAGTTAAACGCACTGCTTTACTTTGTTTATTAATTAACTGTTTATTAGGAAGTGGGTTTTTTTTATAGATTTTGGACACAAATCTTATTTCTACACTGTTGTGGTAAACGATTATTAACCGACTCAACTCCGCGAAGGGACACACTCGAGGGTGTGCACTTTCATGCACACCCTACAGGGGTTGATGAACGGCTCGTCCGATCCGTTCGACGATTTGAATAAGACTCTCCACTTACGCGATTATCGCTCCTCTGTGCTCACCAGGGTAGCGATGGAGACACGACCTGCTCGGGTCGAAGGATGGAATTTGACTCAAATGATATCCTCTCCAATAAGGATATCGTTTTTTTTACCTACCACCAGGGAAACGTAAAGCCTCTCTTGGTGGTATAGGAAACCAGATCTTGTAATAAAGGTCATGGTGGTATGTGTGGGATCGTTGAGATCAATGCTATTCACACGTGCAGTGGAACAACGAAACAGGCAGGCGGCAATGGTTTGCTCTTTAATGAGGGTCATGTTTATGCAACGTCGCTATGACGGACGTTGGAAAAAAGGTGTTAATGGAATACGATACTTTATACCATGGAAATTGTATATCGTATCTTGGGTTAATTGCCGATACGCAACCCTTGCTTGCATTTAGGTATGCCAAGCAATTAGTGGTGGCGACGAAAGAAATGCACATTGTTTGTCTAATGAATCGCTAGTGTTGCAGCTGTAAAAACAAGCTGACGACATAGTATTTTAACTCAGACAAAGGGTATCGAATGTTTGCTATTTATGGTGCATATGCACATTAAGGAACAATTTTAGGAATTTCAGATAATGCTTGAAAGCATTACATGTCCTTGGAAAAGGAAATGTTTTCTGGGGCAAATGCAAATGCATTGGCGGGAAACAATGAGAGTTATGAAATTCCTAAAAAGGTCAAGAAGAATTCTTACAGAAAATTGTATGCAAAGGGATGCAATGAAAAGGTAAGTTTTCTTTATAGGGATTTTAGGGTTATAATAATTGGATCTGTTTGATGTGTGAAGCATTTAAGATAGTAATGCGAATTGCATTAGCGAAATCTGGTGCAGACCGGGTTGTGGTTATGGGGGTTTTTTCAGGAAGGCGAGCCTTGGGATCTGGCGGAACCGCCACAAAAGTACTATTTTTCTGCTAAATATTGGAGTTATTAATTTAATTTTAATTCTAATTTAAGTTTTCTCTTGTTTTTCTTATGTACTATGTAGTGGCTAATGTTCCTACTTTTGTTAAATTAATAAATGAATTCATAATCTATCGGCTTACAAGTATTTTTATTCGGTTGGAAACTATTCGGGAAAAGTGGTATGGTATATCACATTATCCGCCAATTTTAATAAGGGGGGTTACAGAGATTTTTTTATTTTGTTGTAAATAGCTGCAGATTGGCTTACGCTGCAGGGTTCTGAAACGAAATATAATTCGCAATGTATCAAAGAGCTATAATGAATAGTGCGGCAAAAGCTATGTAATAAAAATTACGAATAATTGTTAGAAAACAAATACCTATATCACATTACCCGAAGTTACTCTATATATGGCGCGATGCTAATAACCTTGCCCGTAAAAATAAATTATTATGGAAAATGTAACAAGCCTCGAGACTTGCTAAATAGGCCAAGACTGGATCCCGGTTGTGGTGCCGATAATGATGATGATGATGACTCATACTATACAAAACATTTTAGATGCGTTGTCAAATCCATCATGGAATCTTCATCCTGTCGTTCGAATCAGATCATATCCGATTAAAAAATTTGGTACTGTATTGGTTACGATGACAACGCAAATAGTGTGTCCAAAGTATGCATCAAAATGCCATTGATTTTTATACTATATTGTTTGACCATTGAAGTAGAAGTCAAGTCTACAAAACCATCGGAACCAATGAATCCACCATACGGATGTTTGCATCAAAAATTGTGAGTAACATAGACATAGCTCTTTCACTGACTTCTGTGTGCTAAATTATTTTAAAAGTTAATAATACACATTTTAAGGTGTTTGTCCTGTTAACAAATTTCATATTCATGAAGTCAGAGGGAACGAAACAACAAGATCTAGCTATATTTCCATAAATCACTAGACCCCAACGTGAAGTCATCACCACGAGAGTCGATTGATTTATCCATAATATGAAGACAATGACAGGCAAAAATGACAAAATGGAGCCCTAAAAACTACCGACGTTGCTTTACGTTGAAGTCACCGATAGAGAGACTAGAAAGACAATATATCACTCAAACAATGTCTCTTTCATCCACCTTTATAGCATTCGTGAAGTATTCAATCAAATCTTTTGGCTGTCACTAAGGAATTGACATTATGAGAATATGATAGACTCTTAAGGTATATTGTAGCGATAGCCAGGGATTACGCCCATGTAACAATAGTAAAAAAGACAGTACCAAAAGGCGTTTGGAAAAATCGCCAATGCGGCATATCAGAGCATTAAAGTAGGTATCATGCAGTTCTATATAGCAGGTTGAGACATTCTTGCATTCATCCGGCTGTGATTTGAAGCATCGCTGCTTTTATACTAGTTTTTTTCTTAGTTTGGGTTCGAATCACGTTCTTCGCAAAATGCTACAATATTATGGAGCCCATTAGAGAAGGGGATATATTAAAGTGATATTAGAGAGATATATACTAAAAATGTTTTGTCAGGTATTCACAGATTTCCATATATATTGGGTTACTACCGCATGAAATGTCCGATTTTATAGTAAACATTTAAACGCCAAAATTATTTTTCCGGAAATTTTTATTCAATCAAAATAGGATCCGCTGGCATCTATGACATTCTTCCAAGGTGATACGGGGTCAAATATTCCTTTTTCGAAGATATGCTGACTCCTTGCCGCAATGAAATCTTCAAAGGCTTTTAAGACCTCTGCTCGGTTCTGGAAGACCTTCCGCCGGCAAAATCAATCCAGATTGAGGAAAAGATGGTAGCCCATTGAGGAAATGTCAGGAGAGTACGGTGGATGCGGAAGAATTTCAAATCCCAACTGCAAAAGTTTTTGGACCGTTACTTGTGAGGAATGGGGTCTAGCATTGTCATGCAAAAGGATCGGATCGTACCTATTAACCAACGCAGCTTCCTTTTCAGCCAATTTGGAATGCAATGTGTCGTTTTCCTCACAATTTTTGATAGAGTTTATCGTTTGTCCTGGTTGAAGAAATGAAAAGTGGATTGGTCCTTTCGATGTTCACCAAATTGTCATCATAACCTTTATTGGGTGAAGGCTTGGGGGTGTGTTTTGTTTTTTCACCTGTATCCAACCACTGCCCAGGTCTTTTACGGTTATCTTACAGAACCCACTTTTAATCACAGTTCACTATGCGATGCAAAAACGGTTCAGTTTCGTATCTTAATCTAAGCGATGCGTAAATTTTCAGGCACCGTAGTTTTTGGGACTCGTTCAATTCATGAGGTACCCACTTATCGAGTTTCTTTACCTTTCCTATGAGAGAAAAGTGCCGACTTATTGTCAGTGGGGATACTCCCATCTTTTGTGTATTTCGTTGGGTCTGCATCCGTCGTTGCTCTTAAAACATCGTCTTCAACTGACGTTTCCGGCTTCCCACGTGATTCATTTTTGAGGCTGAAATCTCCCGAATGGAACTTTCCAAACCAACTTTCCAAGCCAGTAGTGTGTTCGTTTATCGTTACATCCTCAAATGCGTCATTAATATTTTTCATTGCCAATGACGCTTTATGTCCCATTTTATATTCATAAAAGAAGAGGGTTAGAATTTGAACTGCCGACAGCATGGTAAACAATTTCTAGAAAAAAAAAAAATAACAGTACTTGTAACGAACCCAAAATTCTCACACGTCAAACACACGTACCACTTTACTTTATAAAAAAAGAAAATTTAACGTTCTGGCACAGATATTCACTCGAAAACTTCTTATCTTCGACTGAGCGAAAATTGGACATTTCATGTGGTACAACCCAATATATATATATCATCATCATCATCGGCACTACAACCGGGTCCGGTCTTGGCCTTATTTAGCAAGTCCTAAGGCTTGTTAAATTTTCCATAATGATTTATTTTTTCTGGGCAAGGTCATTGGTCTTGCGCCAGAGGCTCCCCGACGGGGAATCGAACCCCGGTCTCCCGGGTGACAGGCGGGTATACTAACCACTATACTATCGAGGAGCCAATATATATATATATATATACATAGATAAGATGATGTAGAAATTTTCTTATATAGTGCAATATATAAGAAGTGTTTCCCTGTAATAACAAAGGATTTTATCACTTCATACAAAAAATACAATACAATAGCTTTAACTAATTATTGATCCTACCTGTAATAACAAAGAAACAACATTCAATGTTATTATTCACACAGTTGTTTCTTGATTAGTTTTACAAATTATTTTTTTATTCTTGGTTTATACGGCGTCTGCACTTCGTGGCCATGGTCATTCTGACGCCACGTGTGAATTAATTCGATTGTCTTTAGTACAATAGGGGGTTTGACATAGCGATCTGATTTATGCGCTCAATTCAATTATACTAAGGATACTTCACTTACATCCTAACATATATATATATATATATACATACTTATATATGTACTTATATATACTACTACTACTACTACTACTACTACTACTACTACTACTACTACCACTACTAGTACCACTACTACTACTACTGCTACTACTACTACTACTACTACTACTACTACTACTACTACTACTACTACTACTACTACTAATACTACTACTACTACACTACTATACTGGGTGTATACATACGTTTTTTCCTGTTTCTTTGGTAAAAACAAACACGTAATTTTCTAGGGAAATTCTTTTTTTTTTTTTATTCAAAATATTGGCCATCGGCTTCTACATTTCGACCATCTTTCGGGTAATTTATGAATAGCCTGCCAGAAAAACTCCTTGTCTTTCGCGGCAAAACATTCGTCGAGCCATTTTCCAACTTCTTCGGAATCGCCCATTGTCAGATGGCACCAACTCTGGGAAGTACGGCGGGTGCAGAAGGATGTCCCATCCAAGCTATTTCAAGGTATCTTTCATTAGTTTCGCTGTGTGCTGCGTACCTTTCGCTGATGTCGTCTCTTAGCTAAAATAGAAAAAACGTTTGCATATACCTGGCATTGATCTTCCCCCTTGCTCGTAAACGTCTGCTGATTGTTTCTTATGACAAATGTAATGCTTCTGCTAATTGCCGTTCAGTTTGCGTTGAGTTATCATCCAATAACTACATATATATATTGTTATGCCTAAATGGGCTACACACCAAGTAATTTTTTTTTTGCGCGAACTAAGTCCGCGGGCCTGATACGGTTCGTGGGTGGAACACCTGGCGTTTCCGTTGGACAAAGAGGGACAGAGACTGGAACCAAGGAAATGCTGTTGCGTGAAGTCATAAAAAAAAAAAATACTATTATTTTAACCTTAACTTAACTCTATTAACTACAATCTTATTAATATTATTAATTACAATCTTATTTATTTATTAATCGAGTACAATCTTATGAAATTACAATCTTATCATTAATCAATTACTATCTTATTAAATTACAATCTTATTACCAATTAATTACAATCTTATAAATATTATTAATTACAATTTTATTTATTTATTAATCGAGTACAATCTTATGAAATTACAATCTTATCATTAATTAATTACTATCTTATTAAATTACAATCTTATTATCAATTAATTACGATCTTATAAATATTATTAATTACAATTTTATTTATTAATCGAGTACAATCTTATGAAATTACAATCTTATCATTAATCAATTACTATCTTATTAAATTACAATCTTATTATCAATTAATTACAGTCTTAATTTTATTATTAATTACAATCTTATTTATTTATTAATCGAAGTAACTTTATTAATTATAATCTTATTTATCACCGGGCTCAGGTGATTTTCGATCGTCATGGGTCTCTGCGCAGAATATTCACCTATGGGTTTCTCATAGGTTTCAGATTCCATTTCATTTGATGCAGGCAGGATGTGGCTCGGGTGCTTATCGCAATCTTACGATTAGCGTGGGGATCGGATTTCAGGTTCCAGACACTCTTGAACTTTAGGTTCTAAAGTTTCTCTTCATAAGTTTGGTTTTCCTGGAGGATTATTTCTGATTAGAGACAATGGTATTCTGCAGTTTAAGCGATTTATTGTGTCTTTTCTGACAATGATCCTTAATCCGCATAAATCTTGTGTATCTGAAATAATGGCATTTCGGGGCGCCCACTCGGCGCTATAGGTTCGCCTCTCCCGAAAGAAGTCTATTAAAAAAAAAAAAAAAAAACATGTTAATAACAATTAATATTAGTAACAAACAATATAGTGCGGTTTGTGTTATTTAATATTGTGCCATCGCAGTGTTGAATTGGTTCTCTGCTTCATTCATTTGGAGAAATAGGACATTTGCCACCAATTCTGAAACATTCGTAAAGACTAAGACATATAGTTACTTCGCGTTAATCCATGTAACCAGCGACGCTTGCTCGTGTGTGTGTGAACTACTCGAATGGAAACAATTTACAAACTCGCAGCCTTTGCAACCGACACCTGGTGGCCGTGATCATCAGACACCGTTACAGAAGACATTGATCCACATATGCACAACTCATGCTCCGTGCATCCATAAACCAGGTATTCATTTATTGTCACTAATAATTCAACTCCGTTGGTTACAGACAACGGACCCCACCCAACATTTGGCACGGAGTGGTGCTGTATCGACCCAACCTTCGTTTCACGGCAGGAGCCTATCTCATTTTTGGTCCTGACGTTATTCCCCTGGCCTCCCAAACTTCCATTGGTGGACGTTCGCAGTTCGCTCATTTTGGTCCTTTATATATATATATATATATATATATATATATATATATATATATATGTTTTTTTTTTTTTTTAAACACAAACGCACGCACAAAAGGGGATATGAAGTTTACCAGTCAACCAGGAGAGGTACTACAATTTAGTTATAGAAACAAATTTCTTTCAAAAGAATATGTGAAAATCGCCTTATACGCATACCTTCCTATCTTAAAATACTTGTTAGTGGATTTCGATAGTGCAATCCTATGTGACTATCTTAGGTAAATAGATAACAACCAGCTCTACTTTATGGTTCGTGCGGTCAGTGTTACGTAACAAACGGATCTCCACAGAAAAATAAAAGTATATACACGTCTCAGGTCCAATGCCGCAAATCCTTTTATCATTTTATCCGATGTGCTTCCACATGGGTTTTCAAGAATCGATATTGTGATTTCTTGTAATTGGTTTGTCTGCGGTGCGAGAGTGAGTAATACTCTTTACCGAAAGGTTGTAAGCTAAATAGTTGCAGGGAGCTGCTATAAGAACACACATACATACATAGACTGAAAAGTCCCGAATTTTTTATGAAAGCAAGCATTTTTTAGACAAAATTATATTTCTTCCTCAATATAATCGCTTCCGAGGGCGATACACTTTGTTACATAATACAAGTCAGAAAAAAACCGATTCCCTAAATCCCACGTACATGTATTCATCATAACCCCATTAACAACAGCAAGACATTGGCAGACAACGCTGTTTTCATTTGGCGAAACGTTTTAGTCTTTCCTCGAATTCCTTTTGCACATTCTGATACAAAGGATTTTCCCAAGCCAATATTCCCCTTTCTGATACAAATGGTACAAGCTATTCGCTTGGGAACAGTATCAATATCCGGTGAAGAGTATACATGAGTAAACTTTTCAACCCTCTCAAATTCTTCCTTCTGGGAATGCACTTCGTGGTTTATTACCCAAGCCTCTAAACGAGGACACAAAGTCCGCCTTTTTGGTTTCGCTTTCGAAACCCACGCCTCCTTTGCAAATTTCCCATTCTCTCTGGGTTCATTGACCTCTGAGGAAACTCCCGAGATTTTATTCGCATTTAGTGGGCGGAGAAATGGGAAATTGAGGATGGGTGTGCAATCGGGAATGGGCGATCGGTGTAGAAGGACGCGAATGGGAAGTGAACTTGTTGTTGGCCGGTGTTATTCAGATCGTGGTGACTCCCGTCTTGTGTGAAAGTTGTACAAAAGAAAAGTAAATAATTTCAAATAAAACGAAATAGAACAAAGAAAATACAACAAAACAACATTTAAAAAAAAAACCTAGTATTTCAATTTCATCATCATCGGCACTACAACCGGGAACCGATCTTGGCCTTATTTAGCAAGCCCTGAGGCTTGTTAAATTTTCCATAATTATTTGTTTTTTCCGGCCAAGGTCATTGGTCTTATTTTGGTCTTAATTTAATAAGAGTAATATTCAGAAGATTATTGAGTTGAATGGTGCTGTGCCAAAGCACCCTAATTAGAGCACATTTTTCAACCGTGGCCAAGGAATACATGAGGATACCAAAAGCAGACATTAAGCGCTCACAAACATTCTTGTTGGCTGAGAAGGTACACCCTCATCTTAAACTACTGTCCTAGGATCTGAAGGAAATCATCGACATGTCGAGCGAGTCGAAATAAGGAAAACTGTGAGTACATTGAGTGAGTTTTATGCAACAACTTGGTATAGTCATTCTCCAACATTTTGATGGCCTGTCTGTGGTAGGAAACATCCAAGGCTTCGAAATAAGCCTCGGTTTCTGTGATGATTATCTCATTCGATCTAAATCTCTTTCCCTGGAGGCCATAACCTTCCCGGCCGAGCGTTGGTCTTTTGGTCGCGTTGGTTGGTTTTCGTGGGGCTCTAGCCA
Source organism: Microdon myrmicae (assembly GCA_963931805.1). NCBI lineage: Eukaryota > Metazoa > Arthropoda > Insecta > Diptera > Syrphidae > Microdon > Microdon myrmicae. Next base: position 29,124,149 of record OZ007499.1, read on the forward strand.
CTCTGCAGACTGCCTATTCGTCTCAGGCGTATGGTAATGGACCCATGTTTCATTCATCGTCACAAAACGTCGAAAAAAGTCTGCTCGGCTTTGTTACAACAACGCCAAACCGGCCGTTGAATCATCAACGCACTGCTGTTTTTGGTCGGCAAACGCGACACCGATAGTTTCTTTATCTCCAAGAGATCGTGCATGTATCCCGCCCGTTTTTGAGATGCTCACGGCTTCAGCTAACTCGTGAAAGTTCACTTTACGATCACTCAAAATAACTCAAAGCACTTCCTTTACGATTTCCTCATTTCCTCAGGCTCTTTTGGCCTTCCAGAGCGAATTAAATTAAATTCACTAAACCACCGATAAACCGTTGTTCTCGATGGTGCAGATGTGGGATAACATTTCCGCAATCATTGCAATGACTGTTCAGAAATTTTTCCCATGAAAAAACAATATTTGATCAATATGCGATATTCCTGTTTTTACAATTTTTTACGAAGGCAAAAGCAGCGTCACCCAAATGACTTTAGCTTGTAAACGAACGGATGAAAGGTCACGAAACTTTATACATAAACTAGCGACAGATGAGTCTCTCGATTTAAGTCGTCTTCATTTTCTAGTGACGCCACCAGTTGAATATTCAGGGTACTTTTCAGCAGATTGTAGAGGTCATGTTCATGTATCTATTGTGGATCTTGTGGGGATGTAGTATAGATGCCGACGTACGACACGCGTTCTTTTCAATCCCCAACGATGTTTCGACGAATAGTCCACGAAAATCCAGAAGAAGGTAATAAATGATAATGCGCTGGTGTAGTTTAATTAGTTTTTATCGTTCTTTATTGTTTATTCGAATTTACACTTTTATATAAATAGATATAAGGTGGACGTGTCAAATTAATATCTTTCCTTTTTATCAAATAAGTAATTGTAATCAGTCTATTTGAAAAGGGCAACGTGATTCTCTTTCTCGACTAAAGGGACACTACGTTCACCTGACAGCACTTCCCTCTTACTTCGCGCTCGAGCGTGTGCACGCTGGTGCACACGCTGCGGTAGTTGAATAACGACTGACTTGAAATAGGGATGAAGATGGGTAATTTCTGCTTTCGTACAACGACCGACCAATGGTAATCGTGCTCTCTTGTGCATCCTTCAATTCCCCACGCTCATCGAGGTGGATAAGTACTTGTGTATTCGTTCCACGTTGAAGGGCGTCGAAACGGAAAGCATAATAACACAGGGTTGATCTGGCTTAGTGTGCGTGTATTAATGCAGTCTCCGAGGTGTACCACTGGCCCAGTGCGATGTCTGTGGTGATCTCGGAGTGCTTTGAACTGTGAAGGAGAGGAAAATTAAGCTGGTGCTATTCACCTGCGAAAAGAGATCATTAATCCACAGTGAATGGGGTGTCTGGAGAAAGTGAATAGGACTCCGAATTGGCTAGGGAAATCTGATCATGGGAACTAAATTAAATGCTTTGATAATTTCCCCAGCGGTTGCATGATAATGAGTTTAGCTATGCGTCCGTTTAACATGATTTACAGGTGAAATAGCTTATAAGGGGAGTAAGGGTAGAAATGTTGCGCTGAAAGCGGTCGAAATAAGGTATGAAATTGTGGGTTGGTTCTCCATGTAGTATAGAGAAGCCCCACAATCTAACCTTGCGTCGCATTCTAAGATAGTTTTTACTATTGATGAGGGTGTTGTATTCTTTGTAGGGGTTTTGTTCCAGGAAGCGTGTCTCCTGGTCCTTAAAAGGACAATGCGATCTCTTAAAATTTGGCCGCTCCTGCAACTCGTCCTACAAAAGGGGTCGTTACCGTGCTTCCTCGTATACCTGAGGGAAGAGTAACGTCCTTAATTGAGCCGTTGTCCTTAGTCTTCACTAGTTCTTCCAGGCCAGGTGATACTTAGCTATCAATTGGCCGCTAAATGAAAAATCCGTGTTGTTTTCTTTTACAAATTAAAGAATTTTATTTTTCCAATTGGATTATGTTCGTTAGTTTTTCCACTAGGGTATTTCCTCCTAAGATCGATTTAAGACTGCGGCCCGGAGATCTCTAAACTATTCCTTTATAAAGGAAAAGGAATCGAAAATTGTATCCCAAAGATACACATTTTCGTACAACAATCTCGATTTGTTGGATATCTCGAGCGAGATGTTGTATTGACTTTAGATAAGAATTCAATTTCTTGAATTCTTATGAAACTATCGCGCAGATGTGTGAATGTATCTGCTTTTGAGTTTCTTGTCTGTTTTCCTGAATGGAAAATTTGGGATAGAGATAACGATCTCTGAATTTTAGATTTGGGTGATGCTGTGGAGCAAATGTAGAACAATAAACGAATATTAGATTCGATTATTGCGAATTTGATTTTGATTCGAGATTTTGGATTTAATAATGCCGTGGGGGCAAATGTTAGGCAATAAACGAATGTTTGATTCGTTAATTGCGAATTTTGAATCATGTTTGGGTTTTTTCAGGTTTTGATAGGTTTATATGTTTTAGCGTATTATAGCTAGGATTTTGGGTTAGGAATGGGGGAAAAAGGTGGTAGGGCTTTTTGGAGCACTACAGGGGCTATTTCAGCCACACGAACTGGTTGCCTTTCTTCTGTTTTCTGGCTTTCATTTAGAGGAGCATGCGTGTCGAGCCTTTCCCTCTGTGTGTTTCCCCTCTTTTCTTTCCTGTAGTCTATTTCGAAGGTTGTGATTAAGGAGAAGTGAATATACCTATAAAAGAAAGAATAATCGGAGGAATTATGTAGAGAACACGAAGAAGAGCCTGCCTGGAAAGTCCTTTGGGGCAGTATGGATGGAAGGAGACAGCGCGGCAGACCTTGTCTGCGATGGAGAGATGACGTAGACCAGGACACCCAGAGCCTGGGAGTGCCAAACTGGATGACATCGGCTCGAAATCTGGACCGGTGAAGAGATTTGTTAAATAAGGCCAAGACCGGATCCCGGTTGTAGTGCCGATGAAGATGATGATGATGTTCAGAACATAAGAAACTTGTTCCCCTATAACTATTTCACTAAAAGCTCTTGGTTGTATGGACGATGAATATCGCTGCTATTGAAATTCGCCTATGGGTATTATCAGACTATAAGGGTGCCATCGTTGGCACGGGTTCTATGCCTGTCGCACCTACTGCCTCGTTTGTCGTCGCCAAAGGTGTATTAAGATTTGGGGTTTCTGTTCACTATTGTTCCTGAAAGTCTTCCGATTTGTTTAATAATAAAAACACTTCCCAATCATTGTAAGCACTTCTTAATTTATTTATTTAAACCAAAACTGTCATAACTAAACAAACCACACAAATTTACAAAATTATTTTTCCTCCGCTTAATAAATTACGGCGACTCCAATGTTCAACTTGTCTACTAACAAATGCTTCGATAATTACAGTGTCCGGCTAATCGTTAAGAATTACAAAAGATTTCACAAAAAACTGTAAATGGGGCACGGACTAAAGTTTAAAGAATAGTAATTTAAACCAAAGATAGTAAACGGCAAAGACTTCACATTCGCTGGTTATCAGTCAAACAAAATAACACTGTTCGGCTTACGAATTGTACTCGATTTGACAAGACAACTGGAGGCACACTTTCACCGACTGTAAGTATATTCTGATTCGAATTATATAACGTGGAGGCACGACTTGCCTCCACGGAATCCGTATCGCGATTAACTATTCATTCATCAAATACGACAGCACAGCAAATTTTGTACATTGCTTCGGTGCCCGACAAGGGATGATCTTCCTTGCATTGGTCCCGCGAAAAGGGGTGAAACACACACACGTTTCCGATGCTCATGGCGTGTGTTCACGAGTATGCGGGCCGTGGATCAACGAATCCACAAGGGGAACATTAGCTGGCATGGTTGCAGCTGGTGCAAACATCTCGACATAGAGATTTATGTGTTTACACGATCAGCAACTGCGTACAGCATTTATGCTGATCGTGCACATCTTGGCGGCATCTCCAAGTAGTCGAATTCTCGGTGGTAATTTTCCATTTAAGAGAACTCGACTTCCTTGGGCGGTCAGCCGTATGCCATCATGTATTTGTCGATCGGATGGCCGACCGATGTTGGCATGTATAAAAAACGAAAAGATGAAACATCTCCTGCACGTGTGCGGCTGACTCGTAAGGGGATATCTCATTGATATGGTTCGGGCAATGTTGGTTGCTTGATGGTGCAACCAAATTGCTCTTACTTGTGGAAGATACTTACTATTGCTGATTGAATTCGATCGGAGACATGTGTAATGAATTGGTTCGGTTCATGTTAGTTGCTTGGTGATGCAACCAAATTGCTTATAAGGAACATGTCTGTTTGGTGCTGATGGATTTTGCATCAGCGAAAATTGTAAATGTACAGCATTTCAGGGATTTATAGTACAACTATGTAAAGGTAAGTACATGCTTTTATGTGTTTTGGTGCTCTAGAGGGCAGTTACCTGGATGGTTAATCGGAAGGTAAGCAGTGGCGTTCAAAGGAGCCGCCACACGCCACATAAAGTACAATTCGATTCAAATGCAATTGGTAGAGCCGGGGACATCAGGAACCAATTTGGACAATAGTTGGACTACATAAAAATTTCAAAGGTAAAATGAATGGTCACATCTTTTGACTGCCACCAAATCAGTACAGTCGTAGAATATGTCATATGATATCCCTGTTCTTGAATGCAAGGCCACTCGTTTCCTTTTATTCCATACCACATTAAGTATATTAACTCAGCCAACTCCTGAATCCATTACTTGTTATTCATCACAAATACAAGTTTGAACAAATTTCAAACCTGCCGCAATGAATCCGCATAAAGTGAATGCTCTCTGTTACTGAATCATGGTATCGGGCCATTAACAGTTGAAACCGCATTCAAATGAGTAGCGCCTATGTACCACAGAGCGGTATGAAGTAGTTAAACTGAGGGTGAATTAGGGTAATAGCATAATGAAATCGCCGTTATTAACCAAAAATACTCAAGCCTGACCAAATTTTCAATCGATCCGGTTTTGGAATGTATACTTTATGAACTTGCCTCTACGTCCGAACAGGAAGTCGTCCGACTGCCAGCAGTGTTTGTAGCACGTCCGATTTGGGTGGATTCCCACCTTCGTATTTGCTCTGCGGTGCGACAAATATTGCCGCAAACTTGCTCCTTCCTTATGTATGGCGCTCAAGTATACTCCAATGAATATTCCGATACAGTGCATAGGTTGTAAATTGTTTTCCACTTAGCGTGAAAATGCTTTTAACCTCACTGCTGTTTACGGATGAATGTGCTAGGTAGCCTTTGTGTAAAGACGTACAGTGTGACTGGGAAGAAGGGCTTGATTGTAAGTGTCGTGGATATGATTCGGCTTCTATTCTCCGGAATTTCATTGTAAACAGGATGCTTAAAATTTAACACTTAAAACTTTAATTAATAATTTGGGAACCAACTTATGGCCGTTGGTCTTCCATTGAATCGTCTGAGGCACAAATTTAGATAATAGTAAACTTCCTGGACACACTGTGCGACCGTACCAACAACTTTACTGATTGACTCAAAGACTTCTTGTATTAATATCTCCAATTCCATTCCCCACCATCATCCGTGCATCCATGCACCATTACATAGCCATCATTTGTGACTAAAGAAGCACTTTATGGGATAGTCCTGTGACGGCTTTACCGTACATAATATCCTGACTGAAACTCAAGAGATTAAGCTGTGTAAAGGGTGAAAAAGCAGTGCTATGTTGGGGAGAAAAGAGTACACTACCCTAAGGTCAGGCAGCCTCACTCCTAGTTTTATAACTATCAGCCTGTCCATGGCTTCAAGTGGTGATGGTAATGGATTTTTGGGGTTGTGTAAATTTTGGGCTTGTTAATGGTGCATGAAATGACTTGTTACTATGTTTGGCAAGTGGTTGACCACAAGTCAACTATCGCTAAGATATGTTTTGATGATAGTCCGTTCTACAACCAGCAGGGCTTTAACTAGACCAGTCGCATTCATCTATCGTTTTCGGGTAGATGAAATTTCTTCCGGTATTGGTCACTCAATTGAAAATGTATTTTATGTTAACTTTAGGGTGCAGCGTTAAATGCACCCATTTCGGTATGTGCACTCGATCCACTTTCATGCTTTTCTCTGAAGTATTCTCTTTTTTAAGGTCGATTACAGGTAAGTGTTGCATTCTGGACCGGGTTTCCGGTTGGTTTTAAGTTAACAAGGAATAATCGACGATATGTATGCACTATCGTGTGATGGGGGTTATGGTAATGGTGATGATATTGGTGAAGACCACACTGTAGGCAAAGCCGTTATTGACTTAACTACAGAAAGTGATATTATTTTAGTAACCATTTCTTGTGCCGTAGTCATGCCAGAGTCGTTATCGACAACGCACTTTGGAAACATGAACTCATTTCTAGATAAGTCTCGTTCATTAGCAAATTATGAGAAGCAGTCGTGTTTTGTTGAAAGCCAACGAATCCTGGGAAAACGAAATCCATTTTCAAAATTGCTCAACATAACGTACAGGCCGATCTATGAGCAATAAACGAGGGATCATTCTTAATTGACATTTCAGGTAGACGGTTGTACAAAGCTGTATGAAAATTTGCTCCAGTTAGCCAAATTGACCACTACCCAGTGATGAGTGTAGTCATAATTATACGGCTCTGCAATCATAAAATTCTGTATCCTATATTAAGCTTCTTTACTCATAAGATATTTGGTCACCAATATAAACGCATTCTAAACACGAAATGATGGCATAGCAAAAGTAGTCATTGTCCTTGATCGGATTAGGCTTCATACAACACATCATCATACCGACGTACGCCATTATAAGTTTGTTGTTGTTATTCCTTTGGATATACAAATCTACCAGTTTTCGCAACGGCAGATTCGGTAATCTTGTCCCAAGCATTTTGATAACTCTAACGCCATAATCACATCGCAAATGTTACCCGATGACATTTGACAAGGACACGAAGATTTGTTCGCATATAGAATTAATATTGTAGCTGCCCTTAAATCTCATCTACTTTTCTTCTGCTTGGGTCCTCGTTCAAGCACCTGAGAAAAGGAGAGATAAACTGCTTTTATTGTAAGCGACCGGATGTGTCTGTGTAAGTAACGTAATCAACGGATTAAATGATTTACTACACTAATGACACAAGAGTATTGTGCTGTAATTAACATTAGTCCTATTACGTGGATTTTCCTTTTACTCATCTGAATTTTTTCCCCAAATTTTCTATGCTTCCGTGGAGCTTAGTGCTAAATGATCTTAAATATTACACAATATACCAGAAAATGTTTTTTTTTGTTAGGAGGACAACAAAGAAATACAGGGTGTCCGGAATTATATTTTCTACGCAATGTTTTTTCTCGCAATATATCCAAAAGGAATTTTTTTTAACAATAACATATAGACAGTGGATGTTGCACATTTTTGCACAATATAATTATTAAAGAAAATAAATGGTTGTACTCACGTACAGCAAACTGTTGGAGGATAATCCCTAATCGTATGTATTGGTTCGGCTATACCTTCTGTAACAATCGTTATTCTATAGAAATCTCTCTTATCACGCTTCTTCCTTTTTTTTCATATCCACCTTTTTTTTATTAATGTTTGTTGTAAAATACGAGTATTTATATATGTTTTATTGTTTTGTATTTAAAGGCTATGTAAGCAGTTTATTGATTGATTGCTTTTTTATTCGGATACAATTGAAATGTTTGTTTCGTAGACATCATCATCATCGGCACTACAACCGGGATCCGGTCTTGGCCTCATTTAACAAGTCTCTCCACCGGTATCCGGTCCATATCCGAGACTTGTTAAATTGTCCATAATAATTTGTTTTTCCGGGCAAGGTTATTAAGCTTGCGCCAACCTTTCTCAGGATGTCGCTGCATACATTGGTTCACTACTTGGCGGGTGCCAAAGTAACTATCTAGGGGTGTCACGTGGAGACTAGATGTCAACTTGGATTGAACAGGAACAAGGATGGTCCTGGCCCTCGCCAGGTTGAAAGCAGGGACTTTGCCCTGTATGTTCGCTCCCACCCCCCTTTGTTTCGTAATAGTTGATACAATTATTTATTTTATTAATTTAAATAAGACTACGTTAATAAACTCATTAACGAATTGGCGTAAGCCATTGGCTTGACATCTGGATAAATTGTTTAGTAGTTTTTATGTGTAGCCTAAAAATGTGAAAATGCATATTTTGCTATTTTTATTGTTTTTTTCATTTATGCTTTAATGTTTTATAGGTAACATGTTTGATCAAAAATGTAATTTGTGTTTAATCAATTCACGGGGAAACTCTTCTAGGGCAACGCATTTTGGATTGGAATTTGTGCTGAAAATATCATTGGCCTTTTCTATAGCAACACGATGCTAGAGCAGCTCACCAATCGTTTACCGGTCTTCTGTTATCGATCCATAAGAACGGATTCCCTGAAATGATATTGGTTAAGGCGAACTATCCTACATGTAATAAAAGGGGGGTTTTTCAGGCGATGTCGTAGCGGCCATATATCAAGCGCCGTCGTTGACACCGGTGCCAATATACTGGTCCTTCCTCGATCGGTAAGCCGCGCAACTGGAGTGCCCGCCCGTTTTTACCAGTCCCAGCGGCAAACAATTCGCCATACAAACGTATGGACGAAAGACACAGACTCTGGACTCAGTTCTCTTCAATTTTATCCACTGACGCTACGTTGTACGATGCCAGCGAGCCCCAATAGGTTCCGTCTCCTGACACTTCGTCGTACGATGTTAGCGACCCCCCAACGGGATTAGACCTATTAGATAGGTACAACCTGTTTGTAGATTCCGCCAACAACAGGTTGACACCCGCAGCCCCTTTATCTGCCTCTTCCCGCACATGCTACTTCATCACTGCGGGCGCGAGCAGATTCCCGATAGGTTCCGACCTATCGGACGATAAACCTGTTGGTCCAAGCGACCCACAACAGGCTAGTGGACCACGCCGAAAACTCCTTGCCCTGCGGCATCAACGCGGTAACATCCGCGTTCACCACAATTATCGACGCAGGCCCAAACCATAACCAGGAACTTGTCATAACGACAGTTCCCTTAACAATCACAGCGCCTCCCAAAGTACGCAGGGCCACCTTGAATTCCAAGTGTACAGCCCTTCTTTCCAGCACCACACCACCCATTCGAGCATCCCTTCAGCCCTACCTTTTTTTCGTGACTACGTCAAGGGGGGGATACCGTGGCGATTCCGCCAAACCCCACCGTTTGCCTTCCTAAAAAACCCCCATAACGTTCGCCCAGCCTGCATAAGCTTTCGCTAATGCAATTGCATTAGCATCTTAAATGCTTCACGCATTGAGAAGAACAAAGTTGTAATCAAAAAAGCCCCCGGAAAAGAGAATTCTTACCTGCATGCATAACTTCGCATTTAAAATCCCCCATAAGAGTTCTCTCCAAGCTTTTCATAAATTTCCTGAAAGAAAATTCATCGGTTCGTGTATAATACAACCGCATAATCAGGAAACCTTATCCTTGAGTTGGCTTATCCCAGCTTCATCATATGTATCATAAATCACCAGACAAACACATTGGCTGACGACCTACACCCAAGGGCCCGAAACAAATACACGCATCTCTTGGCACCAATTAAATCCTACAGCATAAGCAAATGCAAATAGGAATTCAATACTTACCCTTACCAGTCATGCCATAAACGCCATTTCCTGGTAATCTAGCCAAAGCCCATTACCACCATTTCTTCGTTGCGCGGCGTCTATTTATTTAGCGGCGACGTACATTTCAAACAAAGATCCAATTAGCATCCGACGAGCTTCGGTTTTGTTTGCTTTACCAGACTCGCATCCCATGAATGCACATTTTCCCTTTCTTTATTTAGATTCCTTCCCATGGCTTTGATCCATAAAAGAACCAATGTACACACATACATGTGTACTGTGGCGATCTTCTGTATGAGATCTGTTGGTTACCCCAAAGAGAGACTTTACGTCTCTCTTGGAACAGGAAATGCATCCTTAATTTGAGAGAGCCAGTTTCACTGGCTGAATTTCTTTCGACAACGATTGAATATCGTTGAGTTGTTTTCCATCCGTTGACCACGCTGGTCACATGCCGCTCCCGCTGTCTGTAGCGCTGCAGACACGCGATAATACCCGGAGTCGAGAGAGGTCGAGTTTTAACGTCATAAAGGTTTAGACGCGCGGAAGTCGGTTATGCACAGTGTAGTGTTTGCAACCGCCATGTCGAATATTATATTTGCTGCAGTCTTCGAAGATTGTGTTTTTATTGACTTCACATTGTAACTTTCACGCGGTGCTACCGTAAAATGTTAGTATCCAATAAGAAAATGAAACGGAAACAATAATCCTTGAATTCAAACAAATTATTCCAATAGTAGTGTTTTTCTTTAATATAGAAATAAAACTAAACAAAGGAAATAGTTTGTTTTATTTTTACTTGTCGCGAACAGTTTTCTGAAGGTATTTGGCGGGACGTTGTCGAAACTTTTAGTGACAGATGGATGGGGATAGGAATGAAACAAGCGCCCGTGTCTGGCACAATACTTCTCCTCCCCACAAGGTCATAATTAACATTTGATTCCAATATAACGACGCCACAGCTCACACACCCCGAGTATCAATCGCCTTATTACGTCCACTGTTCTTTGCTTATTCACAGTTTTATATCGAAACGTATAGAAAATGCCAGAGCAAAGAACAGCAGAGGTATGTATGCCGGCATAAATTCAATTAGAAATGGCAACCGAGGGAGTGCCAAATAATCCGAGACACAAACGGATGTCTGGTGACAAACAAAAAATATCGTGACAAGGTGGAAGCAGTACTTTGAAAACCTGCCCAATGTGCGCACCCATCAACCACAAATAAACGCACCAGACGTGCATACAGCCGAGCCCAAGATCCCAGAGCCCTCTTTCGACGAAGTTGTAGACGCGATAAATCGACTGGACAACAACAAGGCCCCCGGAACCGATTGCATACCAGCAGAGCTTGTGAAGCATGAAGGAGGGGCTATGGGGTAAGATTGTATGGGTCTTATTTATGTCTTTTAGTAATATGCCACAGAGGCACAGGTTCACTAAACTTCTCGGCGCGTCGTTGTAACGCGACGCCAACCCCATCTATCCTACGTCACGTCATAGTGTCACAGTTCCTTTTTACGCAAATGAAAGGCTCGAATCGCTGGTGGTATGATTTATTTTAATAACTAAAAGTTTCGAATTACGGTTTATATACAGAATGAAATGATCGCACTTCACTTGGGGTTACAATGGAATTTGTAATAATTAAAAGGTTCGAAATACTATTTATATATAGAATAAAATATTCGCACTAACTAAAAGTTTCGAATAACGGTTTATATACAGAATGAAATGATCGCACTTCACTTGAGGCTACAATGTAATTTTCCATAATGAAAGGTTTCGAATTACAATTTACATACAGAATGAAATGATCGCACTTCCTTGAGGTTACACTATAGTTTTCAATAATAAAAAGCTGCGAATTACAGTTTATATACAGAATGAAATGTTCGCACTTTACTTGAGGTTACACTGTAGTTTTCAATAAAGAATGAAATGTTCGCACTTCCGCACTTTCGTCACCGATTAACGTAAGGGAGAATTTTAAATTTTAACTCTCAATGAGCCTTCCACTTTGACTATATGACTGGTCCCTTGCAACTCTGTTTTTAAGGAATCCAAGGCGCGATTACCAAGTTCATCAAAGCGATAGGATACCAAATCCCATCATCGCTTCGATGACCATATTTGGTAATTTACCCGTTTGCGTTTTGTTCAACACAAAAGGGGTTGAAATACACACACGATGATTGCTTTTGCTGTTCGTCGTGTGTATCCGCAAATATGCAGATACAGCATACATCTCCTTTAAGGTTCGCAGCAGGTGCGAGTATCTCTGCTACGAAAAGAGTTGAAGTATTTGCACGATCAACGTGTGCGTAAGGCATTATTGCTGATCGTGTACTTTCCTCTTCCATAGATGGATATGTTCCTTCGACATCATTGTGTGGGCTTCACGCTGCTTGGGCGCGCTTTGCCGGCGTCCCATTGTATAAATCGCCATGCGCATGTGTGCGAAAATGCGTTTGTCTTATGCGCATGGATTATGTAAGGGAATCATATCGAACACCCGATGTTATATCGATCCGTGTTTTCAAGGGCATATGGCTGGTGCCAACAATTCGCTTGTCGGACGGGTGGTCGCTCGATGTAGGTATAAACGTCCGCCAGAAGGAAGAAATATCTCCTATAGTATGTAGTTAACACATTAGGAGGCATTTCTTTGATACCTATTGGGCAGTGTTGATTACTGCATGTGCAACCGGATTTGCCTTTGTTGAACATGGTGCGTTTCGCACCACTATGCCCTTGTAGGGAATGCCTGTTGTTGCTGATATATTTTTCTTATCAGCAGACATTATGCTCCACAGGTTTTTCTGTGATTATGGTTTGCCCAAGGCAGTTAAGTACGTCTTTTTTATAGAATAGGACGCGCGTAGAAATGGTCACCTGGTGGCAGATGAGCAGCTAAGTAGTGGCGTTCGCAAGAACCGCCACAGGGCAACCGCTCGAAAGATCCACCAACTGGTTAAAATAATATGGGATAAGGAAGTCATTCCGGAAGAATGGAAAACCGCAATAGTCATCCCCATTTTCAAAAAAGGCGACAGATCTGACTGCGAAAATTACAGAGGAATATCATTGCCCCCAATCACATACAAAATATTAACAAATTTCATACTGGCAAGAATCACATCGTACGCAGAAGAAATATTGGGAATCTACCAATGCGGATTCCGTCGGAACCGGTCAACAAGCGACCAGATGTTCACAATAAGGCAACTGCTGGAAAAGAAGTGGGAATACGGAGAGACGGTCCACCAACTGTTCGTGGACTTCAAAAAAGCCTACGACTCTGTCGCAAGGCAAAGACTTTACCATATTGTGGTTGAGCTGGGGATTCGGAAAAAATCAGAGAACACATATAAACGTCACGGGCAAGATATATAAAAATGTCAAAGAATTTAAATATCTGGGAACGATACTGACGACCAGAAACGAAACGTCAAAGGAAATTAACAAAAGACTACATTCCGGCAACGCTAGTTGGCATGCAGCCAGTAAACTATTAAAATCCAAACTGCGATCACGTAATATAAAGCTCCGTGTCTATAGAACCATAATCATGCCGATTGCTCTATACGGATGCGAAACATGGGTTCTCACAAAACGGGAAGAGAACAAATTCCGCGTATTCGAGAATAAAGTTTTAAGGGGTATATTTGGCGGTAAATATGACGAGGAATCAGGACAATGCAGGAAACTCCACAACCACGAATTTGAAGAGCTATACTGCAAACCTACAATAGCGAGAGTGATCAAGTCGCGAAGATTAAGATGGGCCGGACACGTAGCGCGAATGGGCGATTATAAGACCGTGCATACAATTGTTGACGGTAAACTAACGGGGAAGAGACCGACAGGACGGCCGCGACGGAGATGGGAGGACAATGTTAGATTGGACCTCGAGGAGATCGGATCGGATGATCGAACGTGGAAGGAGAGCGCACAGGACAGGGAATAATGGCGGAGCCGAGTCGGTGAGGTCATGAACTTCCGGGTTCCTACACGCCAGTAAATAATAATAAATAATAATATCGAAACGTAGTGAACCCTGGAAGTCTTATAAAGACAATATTTGATAAAAAATACCAAAAAATAACGCATTGAGATATTCCTTCCAGTGGTATTCGCTTCACGATAAATATTCAACATGCAAAAATTCTGATAAAAAACCGAACTTTAGGAAATCTGTCATCGCGCAACCGGACTCGTTCTCGAGGCTCTATCGACGTTCGACTGCTAATGGTATTTTGTAACAACAAGAGTATCGGTCTCACCAATACGAATGTAAACGCCGTCCGCCATTGTTTGCAAACAGCGACGCCTGATATCCTTGCTCTAACTGAGACCAAGATCGATTCGTCAACAGATTCAACATATCTTCGTTGCTCAGGATATGACTTACATTTGAGATGCCCTTTTAAGGGCGGAGTCTGCGTCTTCGTGCGGTCCGATCTGACTTGCCAGAGGATGGAGGTGTTGAACCCAATAACATGGACATCATGTGGTTGAGGGTCATGCTAACGAATTCTGTTAAATTTCTTTGTTGTCTTTACCGCTCCCCGAATGACTGTACGCAAATTACCAATACATTCTATATAATACACGAATGTAGCCAATAGCTTAATAAATATTATAAATATTTTACTACACGAAAGATGCTGTCAAAAAAGGAATGTTGCATGCATATAGGCCATTGCGGTGTTTCTAACATATACGCACACAATACACAAGCAAATAGTGAAGAACACCGAACGAAAATCGAATAAGAAAATGCATCGGAGCCGTATACCATAGCGATAACATAACAAATCCACATCAGTCGAATGTACTTGATTTTAGAAATCGATGCTTCATTGCTTCGCTTCTCAGCCGTTCATCGAGTGTTCAATTCACCCTCTTCACTATCCTTGCTTAACGCAACAACCCGACGTGATCTGTGTACACACAGCACACACTTTCCCATGGTAAACAGAACTTCAGGACACAATCACGACTTCCGCATAGAGCACCGGCACACTCGCTTGCTCCGGCGATCTCTCGCTCGCTCCGTCGTTCGCACACGAAGCTGATCGTAACAAAGTTACTGAGGAGAGAGTAGTGTGGCGTTTCTAACAGATGCACACAAAATACACAAGCAAATAGTGAAGAACACCGAACGAAAATCGAATAAGAAAATGCATCAGGGCCGTATACCATAGCGATAATATAACAAATCCACATCAGTTGAATGTACTTGAGTTTAAAAATCGAATTCGTACACGCGGCGGTGGCCTGATGGGTTGCGCTTTGGTTCAATTTTTAGTGATTCTAACTTTCATAGCGTCAGTTCGAATCACACGTTCTTCACTATCATCTCAAATCCTATAACATCTTTTATTAACGTTAAAACCGCAAGAATTCTTTCAGCGTAGCATCAAATATAATTCCCTGCTACAACCGATGGAATCCTTTCGGTGTAGCTGTGAAACCTTATCACGTGTTTACATGTTGTTAAACGCATTTCCAGTTCTCATGCTCAGAATTGAAATTTTGCATTTGCCACGTTCCATCTATAGCCTACAAGCAAATCAAATCCCCATCACCTTGAAATGCATGCATTTCCCATTGCCATTCCTAAAATTGCAATTCTGCAATTCCCACATTCTCATCACCTTGACGATCACACCCAATCCCCAATCACCTTCGAGGTAATTTTACCCCGGCACAAGAATGCTATTCGCTATGGGCAAATTAGATTCGCATCACAGTGAATCGAAATTTCCCCATGGCGTTGGGATGGAGCTACAGCTAGAGTGGAGGTAAGATTACCACCTGGGGACGATTCACTGCAGAAAAAATGAAACGTTGTGGTTCCCATTGTCGTTGTAATGGCCTTCGACTAAGACTAGCGTCAGGTGGCTGTCTGGAGGACAGCTGGTGGGGGTTCCTTTTACCCGGAGAACCCCTGTAGTGCTCCAAAAAGCCCTACCACCTTTTTCCCCCATTCCTAATCCAAAATCCCAGCAATAATACGCTAAAACGTATAAGCCTATCAAAACCTGAAAAAAACCCGAACATGATCCAAAATTCGCAATAAACGAATCTAACATTCGTTTATCGCATAACATTTGGCCCCACGGCATAATTAAATCCAAAATCAAAATTAAAATTAAAATTCACAATAAACGAATCCAATATTCGTTTATTGTTCTACATTTGCTCCACAGCATCACCCAAATCCAAAATTCAGAGATCGTTATCTCTATCCCAAAAATTCCATTGAGTTAAACAAACAAAAAAGTCAAAAGCAGATACATTCACACATCTGCGCGATAGTTTCATAAGAATTCAATAAATTGACTGCTTATCTTGGGTAAATACAACATCTCGCTCGAAATACCCAAAAGATCGAGATTGTTGCACGAAAATGTGTATCTTTGGGACACAATTTTCGATTCCTTTTCCTTTATAAAGGAATAGTCAAGTGATCTCCGGGCCGCAGTCTAAATTCACAGTCTCTGGAGGAAGTACCCCAGGAAAGTCCTGAATAATATAATAAAATCATATTCGAAAAGGAAACTAGATGACTTTTAATTTCCACGGATATCTAAATATCACCTGGCCCCCACGGAAGACCAAGTGAAGACATCAGGATGAAGGCCGAATCAAAGGACGTTGCTCTTCCCTTTGAATTCAGAGGAAGCACGGCAACGACCCCTTTTGTAGGACAAGTTTTCAGGAGCGGTCAAATTTTAAGAGATCGCCTTGTCCTTTTAAGGACCAGGAGACACGCTTCCTGAAAATAAAAACCCCTACAAGAAACACAACACCCCTATACCTACAATCTAACTTCCATAGTTTCCCGCTAGTGCAATTGCGTTAGCACCTGTAAATGCTTCACGCATCAAGGTTATCTAACGCATAACCTGAAAGCTCCTGGAAGAGAATTCTTACCTTCATGCAACAATTCGCATTCAAAATCCCCTACAAGAATTCTGTCCATCTTATCGGATCATAAATCCAAAACCCAATTCGGCACCTTCGGTTGCCACACAAATCCCAATCTTACCATATGCATTTTCCCTAGATGAATTGCTGTAAAAAAAAAACAATTCGGTCCACATATAATGTAACGATCACAACTAGGGATAACGATCATTGCGTCGGCTATTCCCAGCCTCACGATGTGTACAATAAATTTCCTTAAATACACAGTGGCTGGCGACCTTTGTCCAAGGGACAAAAGTAAATACACGCATCTTGCGTCTAAAGGTATAATCCAAATCCTATAGCATAAGCAAACGCACCCCTTGGCAGGGATGCCATAAACACCAATTCTCAGTGAATATGCTAAAACCAATTAGCAGCATGTCCACGACGCATTGCGGTCTATCAATACAGCTGCAATGCACATCATAGACAATGATCTACACGATCCCTTTGTTTTTCAAAATTTCTGGATCCGCTTCTCATGACCTCCCGGCATGAGCAAACATAAATCCATTAGTACCCAATGAGATACGGCTTGTTTACTTAGCCGAACTCACATCTCATTGATGCCCATTATCCCTTTTGATTTTTCTGCTTCATTGTCATGGCTTCGTCTCATGAAAGAACCAATGTTCACACATACATGAATACCATCATGATCTCCTCTATGAGATCCGGTTACCTACCCCAAAGAGAGACTTCACGTTTCTCTTGTAAGAGAAAACACACCCTAAATTACGAGAGAGGCCGTACCGCCGGCCGAATTTCTTTTCCTAGCGGATTGACATCGCTGAGTCGTTTTCCATCACCCGACCGAGCCGGTCGGTTTCACTCCCACTCCCCGGTGCGCACGGGGACGCGAATATATCCCGTCGAGTTGAGTAAGCGCGCAATGAAGTTAAAAGTTATTTTTCTGGTGCCTCCCGTACAATGTCATACAGTAGAGTACTCTGTCTTACATTTCCTTCTTTTTTGGTGGGTCAGTTTCATCGTCAGTGTAATCAAAAGCTGTTTTATGTAATCTAATCAAGTGCAGTAAGATTTGTCATCATAGTTAAATACCGAAAAGCTCGTCGTGAATAAAAGAACCTTTGGTGTAATTCGAATCTGTTTTCTGTAATCTAATTAAACATCGAAAAGTTTGTTGAAATAAAAAGAACCTTTTACAATAGACTATCCAGTGCTTTTCATTTACTTTCGCTATGGTATCCTGGGTCTGCTTTCGGAGCCGTGGCGAACATTTCTCTGATATTTAGTCCCACACCAAATCTTCATCGATCAGTTAACCTATTAATTATTGAAATTTGATAGAAGCTCACTACTTTATTCAATATTGTCATAGATCTTAATTTAAATTACGAAGAGATCCTCCTTCGTACATCCATTCGAACGGGCTTTGTGAAGTTACTCTATCTTAATAATATATCATTAAAAATATTTCACAAGAATCGTTCCAATAATTCCGATTAGCTTACCACCAGTCAAATATATCAAAACTACGTAAATACACAAGTAAATCGATGTAAAGTAATTCCAGTCTGGTTGAAAGAATGTGATGGATTCCCATAAAGCAAGACCACAACATGAAATCCGCTTTCTTTGAAAACGAAACCACTTTCTAGCAACGAAAGAAGGATATCAAAATTTCTTTTGTAGGTTATAAAGCACTTAGGGCTTTAGAATACTATCCTCACTATAAAAGAGCAGTACAACCGAATATAAGTACATTTTCTACATACAAAAGCATACAAAACATTGTTGTCTTCATTTTTATATGAGCTCAAGTTGCAGTAAATTCAAAATTCCCTTAAGGGCAAGCTCTGTCTTTGATCTACCCCATGGTGAGTAACAACTAGAAAGGACATTGGACGATGGCACAGCAAGTGTTTTATTTATAAGAGAAAACTGTCCGGAAGCTATTGTTCTTAGTTTTTGACGAGAAACAATGGTGTAGGAATTTCAAAGGAATTTGTAAGGATGATAACTAATCATTGCATTTCAAAAGATGGTAGTTGCTGAAGGTAGTTATCTTGTGCTCTGCCATTTCTGAAAGAAGAATCAGTTCGGATTTCCATTATACATCGGTTTAGCAAATTACGATATAGAATTCCGTTTGTTGCCCAAGGAAAGTGAGATCAAACTGGCATTAAACATTTCTTCCTTCGACCCTTGTTGCTTCTGTCAAAGTAATATGAAGCTTCTATGTTTTCCTCTCCTCCCTTTTTTTTTATAATAGAATATTTTTATTTATATGCTATGCTGAGAATAAGTGAAGACATACCAAAAACCTCTTTTCAGGACGAGAATCATTTTACTCCACAGACAGACACGAAAACAAGTACCGAAGTTGGATGTGATCACTAATTCCTAAAACAACTTGAAAACAAATTACGTTATTATGAATACGTTGGGTCTCTGGACGTATGATTCAAATGTGACCTGTATTTAACTTTAAAAAAGTCCTAGGATACTCAGTTACACATGACTTCATTCTTTAAGGTATGAATAGAACCCAAAAAAGTATTTTAATTTTATTCCATATCACTTTTCTGTTGTATCAGCAAAACTGGTTTTAATCAAATTAAAGCCCCCTCATTAGTTGAGAAGACATGA
The DNA here is from genome assembly GCA_963931805.1 of Microdon myrmicae. Lineage (NCBI taxonomy): Eukaryota > Metazoa > Arthropoda > Insecta > Diptera > Syrphidae > Microdon > Microdon myrmicae. Next base: position 29,143,443 of record OZ007499.1, read on the forward strand.
TGTTGGAGACAACGGATAACAGAGTGTTCGGTTTTGGAGATAATAGTACACTTGTTTCCTCCTTTTCGAGTGTTCGGCCGATTGGTGCATCAACGTCGCACCAGCTGAGATATAGACAGATTGACTCTCTGAATCGGGATCTCGATAAGGTCCTGCAGTGGGGAAAGGCCAATCTCGTCGACTTCAATGCAGTAAGGACACAATATACAACATTCACAAAGAAAAGTGGATCATCGGTCCACAGCTGATGATTAAAGGCCAGGCCCTCGAATCTAGGTAGAGCTTGAAATTGCTCGGCGTCACGGTCTATGGGAATGTATCATGGCTCGAATCACACGTCCATCACTATCATCCCAAAACGCTATAATTGGTGACTACGACGTGATCTGTGTACACACAGCACACACTTTCCCGTAGTAAAACAGTTCTTCACGACACGATCACGACTTCCGCATAGAACACCGGCACACTCGCCTGCTCCGACGATCTCTCGCTCGCTCCGTCGTTCGCACACGAAGCTGATCGTAACAAAGTTACTGCGGAGGGAGTAGTGTGGCGTTTCTAACAGATACACACACAATACACAAGCAAATAGTGAAGAACGCCGAACGAAAATCAAATAAGAAAATGATCAGAGCCGTATACCATAGCGATAACATAACAAATCCACATCAGTCGAATGTATTTGAGTTTACGAATCGAATTCGATCACACGGCGGTGGCCTGATGGATTGCGCTTTGGTTCAATTTTTGGTGATTCTAACTGTCATAGCGTCAGTTCGAATCAAACGTTCTTCACTATCATCCGAAACGCTATATACTCTTTTCCGTTAGACACCAATGAAGTGACGAAAAAAGCAAAAGGTGTAAAAAAATCTGTAACTAACAGTTTAGATATAAGGGATAATAGGAATTGCTTATTAAGGCGAAAATTATTGTATAAACCAATGTTCATATTTAGAAGTAAGTTGCACAATACTTATACTCAATCCATAAATAAGTTAGCATTAAGCTATAACGATACAAAAAGATACATTTGTAATGATCGTATAAGCACCTATGCTTGGGGGCATAATAAAATATGTGATATTTGATGTAAAAAAATTATTAAACTAAAAATTATTGTTTGTTTATATTTAGAACTTACTTCTAATAATGTATATCGCCTCGGAAGAGGCGAACCTATAGCGTCGAGTGGGCGCCCCGAGATGCCATCAAATAACTGCTGCAGTTCTTTTTGAACAGTTGCAGGTTGTAACGCTCCGGGAACACTCGCGTGGGAAGGCAGTTCCACAGCTTCCCCGCTCTGTAACGGAACGAGTTCTCATACAGGGATGTTCGCGCCGTTTGGAGATGAACCACAAACGGGTGCGATCCGTCGGATTGTCTTGTGGGGCGCATATAAACCGAATTGCGTGGAACAATACCAAGAATCTCCGAAGAACAGCACCCGTGATAATATCTGTAAAACAGACAGAGTTCGGCTACGCGCCTTCGATGTGATAGCGTCTGTGGTCCCGACGTCAGCGCCGAGCCCCCGATCAGGCGGATCGGTCGTCTCTGTACGCTCTCAAGTAGGTCGAGGGTATGTTTAGGAGCCGATCTCCAAACATGAGAGCAATATTCGAGTGCGGGTCTAATTTGGGATTTATATCGGAGAAGAAGTTGGGCCGGAGTAAAATATTTCTTGGCTCTAAAAAGATAACTCAGTTTTCCTGAGGCTGATCTGGCAATACCCGATACGTGTTTATGCCATGATACATTCCCAAAGACCGTGACGCCGAGCAATTTCAAACTTTCCCCAGAAACGAGGGCCCGGCCATTCATCATCAGCTGTGGAACCGATGATCCAGTTTTCTTTGTGAATGTTGTATACTGGGTCTTCGTTGCATTGAAGTCGACAAGATTGGCCTTTCCCCACTGCAGGACTTTATCCAGATCCTGATTCAGAGAGTCAATCTGTCTACATCTCAGCTGGTGCGACGTTGATGCACCAATCGGCCAATCACTCGAAAAGGAGGGAACAAGCGTACTATCATCCGCAAAACTGAACAATTTGTTATCCGTTGTCTCCAACAAATCATTTATGTGAAGCAAGAACAAGGTTGGAGCCAAAATAGAACCCTGGAGCACCCCTGAATTAACAGGATACAGATCCGAACACTCGCCGTCCACAACAACCCGGATCGATCGATTCTCGAGGAAGCTCCTCGTCCAGTCGCAAAGCTGTTGGGAAAGTCCATATGAACGAAGATAGCTCAGCAATGCCCCGTGCCAGACGCGGTTAAAAGCCTTGGAGACAACCAATGCGACCACCATTGACTCTGTGGCGGTTCTTGCGAACGCCACTACTTACCTGCTCATCTACCACCACAAGCGTCTTATTTCATAAAAAGCATGTACTTACCTGTCCTTTATTTGCGAAAACCTTTGCCTAAAATATCTAAACTTATCATTTTCGCTGATGTGAAATCCATCAGCACCAAACATATGTTTTCCTAAAGGCACGGTTCCCGAGCGCACCATTTACATAGGGCCAATTCAGTTGCAACACGAAGCAACTGACATGACCACCACGGTGCACATAGCACCCATTGAAATTGCAGCACACAAGCAAGATATACGCTCGCTTGGCTTCAATGCTGCAATCACATCGGTCGCTAAATCGAGCCACATGAAATGGTAACTCGCACCTGGCCGCAGAAAGGGATCGAGAACTTGTGGGTTATTATTTATATTAGGGTACCGGCGTACGGCACAGGTTTACTAAAAAACACCCAACGATCGACGATGTTAACCAGTTCTCACACGGAAAATGGGGTAGTAAATCGTTCCGCGAAGGAAACAAAGAAACCAGCACACAAGTTGATCCTCAAGGCAGCAACGGAGAACAAAATTAAACACTTCACTTTGAATGTAGTTTGTATATTTTTATTACTTGTGTATTATCATTAGTTGTTCACAGTAAGTTACGGTTACATATTAATTCAAATTTTGATTACACAGGAAGTTCGTTGATAGGGTACATTGTAACAAAGTAACATCGAATAATACGAAACAATTATGCGACCACTCGGCGTGACATAACATAAACGTCTAACATTACACTTGACAAACTATGGGACACGCGTAGTGACGTAAAATAAACGTCTAACATTACTCTTGGCAAACTATGTTGACACTCGAAAATCCTTCGTCTCCCCGGCACAAGATGACTCCTTGAATAATTGTATCTGACTGCCGAGCAATCGTCCTCCACATTCCTTGTAGTATCGGATACCTCTGGCGTACCAGGGAAATTCCAAGACACATCTGGTCAATTAGAGGGACGGAAATTTAGGCTGGCGGAAAATGCAGTCATAAATGATGAGAATTGTTTTCCCATGATGGTGATAAAATATCGGCAAAAACCCAAGGCTGCCTGAGAGCATGAATCTTTTGACTACATTGTTTATGTAGGAAATTGCCGCCTGGACGAAAACGTTTTCTTTTGTCTACATCGGATAGACAGAAGTGTTTCGTGTAGCATAAGGGAACAATGCTGGCGGCGGCAATTACGTCTTCTGTGATGTAACATAGAAGATCGCTTGCCATAGCAACTAGAAAAAAAGGCTAATTGATCTTTGGGTTATCCCGCTCATTATGTCCTATTGCAGGGCTATTAGAAATCTGGCTTGCAGATGTGCAAGCCAGCAAATATGCCGGCATGTATTTTTGGACGCTAATGGGCATGGAGACTGGTGGATGTGTAATCTTTTATTCTGCTCAAGGTAACATTCCATCGGGTGTGTGGTATTTTTGAGGGACATACAGTCGGTTGCAGGTAGTCAACGGTGGCTACTCTGCATATCGTCGATAGAACGATCGGTCGATGGGTCTGTAGCTACGAGGTAAGTATACAATGCCCAATGTGGAGAAAAAACTCCTCGGCTATGATGGAATATTTATGACGGTTATCCAAGAGGATAACCGAATTGTTTTCAGCCATTTTAGGACAGTGGTGAATACTATGGCAAGGTTATGTGATCTTGCCAGTGATTCGACTTAAGGGTAGATATGGGGTTTATAGGGTTTTTATCGGGTTAAAAATGATGCGAGAGTCTTCGGGCCCTGAAAACCCCTACAAACTCGTCAGTGTAAATACACACACGACGGTTCTGTGGCGGCTCTTAATGCATTCCCAAAGAACCGCCCATCCTCTTAAATGAACCACCTTCCAAACCCACCATACCTACCTGCAATTTTGGGCAGCGTAAGCTACCCTTCATTCTCTTTCACCTGAAAGTTAAATCTCATTAAGGCATGCATCACGTTGAATTTTTCCGTTTATGAACTGTACCATATCTCCATCGGCTCGGCTTGTCAGCAATTATAATAGATAAATACTAGCTGGCCAGCGTAATTGTTGACATAGCCGAAGCCGATGGTTTCTTGCTACGGTTCATATCCATTTATTGCCCCAGTCCCAAGGTTCGCAACACTTGCGACCAATTTCCTTTGTCGGTTATCTACCGATCATGGGATTTGGGCACTAATATGATTGACGTTAGACAATCATAACCCAAATCATGCTAACGATGCTCCGGCCTGTAAAACAAACAATAGCTACCATAGCCTAGGTCATAGGCGAGCAAACCATCGGTTTGCTTATCGCCACGAAAACTCTATAGCCTACAATGGCATTAGCATGAACGCCTAAGTAAACACGATGTGCATATCATCGTGACCCTTGAAATAGCGTTTTTGTGTATCTTGAAGCAAAAACCTATTTCGTTCTCAGGCGCAGGTCATCAAAGATTTATGGCCCTCGAAATAGCGTTTCTGTTTATTTAAGACACAGAAACCTATTTCTCCCTTCGGCGATCTTTTTGCCATCGCATATCTCCATAATAACAATTCATTGCAGCAGCCCATGTTTATTTAGGTGCACTTTCGTCGTCGCCGATATCCAGGCTGAAGGGCAACGTACTTGAGCTATACGCACACAGACACAATCCTCCCCTATCGATGCAATTCGTGGCCATCGAACAGATGGATGTGAGTTGCATCATAATCTGAGTCAGAAGTCAATCTTTATAGAGGACAGTCGCGCCCTTTCAAGTATAATTTTTATCGCTTGCTCCGTCTCAATAATCAGTCAGTTTTTTTTTATCGTCTATCGAAGCACTCACTTCTTAGAGGAGTTGTGCACAGTTTTAAAAATCGAGTCGTTCTATCGGTGGAGTTGGTGTATTTTGAGTCCGCTGGACATCCGGCTAATTACTTTTATTGATGTTTTCGTGTGCACCCTAAGTGTCAATCGTCAATGTACTGTGTGCGTTTATTTATATTAAGTAGCCATATGAATTAAATCACTCTTGTGATTAAGAAAACAAATCTCATTATGCATGTAGATAAAATGTCGGAGTGTACCACAGTGTGAAACATGAACAATAAAAGTCAACGTAAAACATCAAGATATCCCGGCGAGTCTTTATTTTCCTGGTCCTTATCGGTCGTTGTAACAATTTCCAGATAACATCGGTGGAGTTTTTATCAACCCGTATCCTTCGGATATCACCATAAAAACTCCCCACATTGGTGACCGCGACTAAGCGAACACGCGCTTTCGCTCAACTTATATATTCGCGAGTCGTGAACATTTGCGCTACACAGTAATTGTGTTTAGAGACAGTGACCAAGTGCCAATCAAAGAAGACGTCGAAAGTGTTTAAGGAGCGCCACCTCACCTGTAGTCACCTGCCACCATCGCTGAAAAGACACCGCCCCAGTTTTATCACCATCAACACCAGAAGCAACAGCCCAACATTTCATCATCTACACCAACAACGGGTATCCTTTTTCTTACCTTTTATATATTTTCTAGTGCTTAGTCCTAAAAATTGTGAAATTTTAAATACCAAATTCATAGTATGCACAAAAAGCAAAGAATTTCCGCAACTCAAAGCTAAGTTAAGACAAGTTTTATATTTTCGTTGCCTTTTCACATTTGAATGATTGTAAATTAGTACCGATTCCCAATGAGTCGTATATTTTGACCTCCTTGTTTTTCCGTGTTTTGTTTTAATCATTTTATCATACTATATACAATACAATAGAAGTTAACGAGGGCACATACGGTGATTATTAGTAAATTTTTAATTCAATAAGTTTATTTAGAATTAATTAAACTGCAGAAGAAAAGAAAACATAAACTTGGTGTACTGTTATAATTCCTTCCCTCATGTCAAACGATTTTATATTTGCTCTAGTTTTTGTGTAGTTGTACGTGTACAAAATAATGTTAATAGCCAGCCACAATATTGATATAAAAACGTAAGAAGTTTTTTGTTTGTGAATAGTTATATAAAATAAAAAACGGAAGGAGCAACAATTACTTTTTGTACCGTGGCGTGGTTGAAAGTAGACGTCAAAGCACGTATTTTACATAGATCTTCTTTATAATAAATTTCCAAAGGAACGTCTGCTATTATTATTTGTTTTCTCTCTTGTGCAAGCTCCTTCTGAGCCTAAAATAGTAAAACCGATAAGCTCCATCTGAGCAAGTGTTAAGAACAAGTTTCTCTAACTTACACCATTTGCTGTTAATATATATTATTTCATATTTTACATTTACGAAAACATATAAAGACAGAGAAACAGAAAAGCTCCGTGTGTCCATCGAAACCAACTAAGTTTCGGTTTGTGAATTGCTTCCTTTCAACAGCAATCTTTTTATTATTTACATTGTTATAAATCTTGGGGGATATTTTGCATTTTTACATTAGATATAATACAAATTAAGTACAATCCGTTACAATAAGAATCATAACACTTGTAAACCCCTTCAGGGTACTAAGTACAAACTATTGTATCGGCAATACATGCCCCTTTTTAATGTAATTTCTGCGACAACTTCTAACTTCTCTTTTTATGTTTAAAAAAAGCCTAAAATTAAGAGAACACAAATACGTAAGTCAAAAATTCACACACATACACTGGTGATTGCAATATTTATAACTTTTCCTCACTGTGTTTTTTTTTTTTTTTTTTTTTTTTCCTTTTGAATCTTTCCTTTTTTTATTTTTTTTATTTTTTTCTTTATTTTATTTGAAAGTAAAACGGAGTTAGTACTTAATACACACAAACACCTATAGATACCTGGCACGCCCGCGAGATTTGAACTTCGTTTTTGGAAGAATCGTAATTACGGTTCAATAATTTAAAATAGAGTTTAATTGTTTCAGGATTAAGCTATTTAACAATAGAGTTCTATCTGTTTCATTCGCGACCTATCGACCGCCGTTAACTCCATTCCACTGCACTTGACTACTCTCGACTCCACTCGAACATCTTCGCCTGCTTTTGACCTCAGTGGCCTCTCTTCAACTCCTCGCGTCCTCTTGCGACCTATTTCTACGTTCTCCACAACAATCTCGACCCGTCTGTACAACTTTATACCGGTTCGCTCTCAACCATACACGATGACCTGTACTCAAAACACCCCACCCCAAGGCGATCAAGAACAACTCGAGTCCCTCGAGTTTTACGACGCCTCCAGCGCCGATTTCCCTGATACACAAGTCGCTACCGACCCCGAAGCGACAGCACAACCCGCTCCCCTGGCATTTCACGATGCCCCCAGTGTCGTTAACCGACCCAACCCTGCCAATATTAACCTGTTCCCTTTTGACGAGGAGGACCCTGAACTTTGGTTTGCTGAGACTCACCTCGACGCTCTGGACGAGCCCGGAAGTTCGCGGCAACAACGCTTGGCGGCCGAAACGAACCTTTCGGGTATGAGACCGTCCCTTTTCCTGACCCATTTACGCTCTATAGCGGGGACCAGGTTCTCGGACGACCTAATACGGCCTCACTTTTTAAGATGTCTCCCCCTCCATGCCCATTCGGCACTCGTAGCCCAACCCAATCAGAGCTTGGGCTATTTAGCTAAAATTGCGGACGCAATTATGGAAAGCTCAGACCAGCAGTCTGAGCCTCCAGGGTACCAAGTAGCGGCGGTTTCTCAACACGCCGCTCAGCCTACACGGCATCTTTTTCCGCCACTAACAGCCCCAACGACGGCTCCGGTGCGTCAACCTTCTCCGTCACCACATCCCAGAAGGCCTGCCTCAACCAATGTCACACAGCGGACCCAAGAGGGCAGGCCCAACGAATTCCGCCCGAGAAGTCTTCCTGCTCAGGTCACCATTTCTGACATTCGTGCGATACAGACCTCAGTCCTCCGCGAACTAAATCAAATTCGCGAGAAGCAACCAACGAGGCGCTCAGAATCGCGCCGTATCTAATCGTCCATTGGATCGGCAACAACCTTCCCAAAATGCCCCTCAGAGGGCCAACTTTCGCCGAGCATTACCTCGGCCTTCACAAAATGACAACATTCAGAGGCAAAATACGCCCAACAACGCCGCCTCTCTTCCTTTGTGCGCCAATCACCAACGATACGGTGATCGCACATTTAATTGCAAGGCGCCCTGTGGTTGGACGCAACCAGCCACCAATCAGGGACGACCTTTTGAAATAATTTTGCCGACCGATACCCTCGCGCAATCGGCCGGCACCCCTGCTATAAATCGCCTAACCATCCGGGATTCTAAACTGAATATCGCTTTTACTGTCGATACCGGCGCCGATATTTCAGTCCTCCCGCGATCGTTTGCTCCGCGTAACCGCGTGCCCGCCGCGCTTAAATTGTCAGCTGCGAATAATACGCCGATACTTACGTACGGACGTAAAAAGCTGACACTACAACTGGGTCTTCGACGTCCGATCACTTGGCGTTTCGTCATTGCGGACGTGAATGAACCCCTGATAGGTTCCGACCTATTAGGTGCACATAATCTGTTGGTCGATTCGACCCATAACAGACTAGTGGCTCCAACCGCACACCCCTTGCCCATGTCGGCATCTCCAGCGGCAACTTCAAGGGCCACAGAGTGCACAGACCCGATTCAAGCCATGGTACAGGAATTTGTTAGTACGACAATTCCTCTACCTAACCAGCGTCGACATAAGGCCACGGTGTTTCATCATATAGAAACACGTGGCCCCCCGGTGAGCCAGCGCCCACGTCGACTGGCTCCCGAAAAATTACGTGCGGCACGCGCGGAGTTCGAGCACATGATTGAATTAGGTATCTGCCAACCGTCGGACAGTCCCTGGGCAAGCCCACTTCACTTAGTGAAGAAACGTTCTGGTGAGTGGCGCCCATGTGGCGATTACAGGCTGTTGAACGCAGCAACTGTCCCGGACAGATACCCTATCGCACACCTCTACGATTTTTCGTACAAGTTACGAGGGTGCAATGTCTTTACTACCCTGGATCTCACCAGGGCATACCACCAAATTCCGGTGGCACCTGAAGACATCCCCAAGACCGTAGTCATTACACCTTTCGGACTCTTCGAGTTCAAAGTGATGACTTTCGGCCTCAGGAATGCCGCACAGACATTCCAACGTTATATCGACACGGCTTTACGTGGTCTAAATTGCTGCCATGCATATCTTGATGACATTCTCATCGCCTCCAAAGACCACGCCGAACATAAACGCCACTTACGTCAGGTCCTAGAGCGCCTCCATGAATTCGGTCTTGTCATCAACCCAGATAAGTGTCAATACGCCAAGGAGCAAATCACCTATCTGGGTTACGTCGTTGACAACCAGGGCATTCGCCCACTTCCAGACCGTGTGGAGGCCCTCATGAAGTATCCTCGTCCTACTAACGTGAGTGAGCTTCGTCGATTTCTGGGCATGCTTAACTTCTATCGTCCTACGCTGAAGAACGCTGCCCAAATTCAAGCTCCCTTAAATGAATTTTTGAAAGGAGCTAAGCGCAATGATAAGCGCCCCATTAATTGGACAGAAGTCTCTGATCGAGCATTCCAACTGTCCAAAGAACAATTGGCAAATGCCACTTTGCTCCGATACCCTCTCGAGGGAGCGGCACTATCCATCCAATGCGATGCATCGGATACCGCAATCGGAGCTGTCCTTGAACAGGACATCGAAGGCCGACCGGAACCACTCGGTTTCTTTTCAAGGAAACTGAGTCCCACAGAGCGACGTTACAGCGCCTATGATCGCGAATTACTTGCGATCTACAACGCTGTCAAATACTTCCGTCATATGATAGAAGGTCGCTCACTCTCCATCCTAACAGACCACAAGCCGCTAGTCTACGCGTTCCGGAAGAAGTCGGGAAACGCCTCCCCCCGACAAGAGCGGCAATTAGACCTCATAGGGCAATATACTACGGAGATCAAGCACATCTCCGGTAAACAGAACGTTACGGCGGACGCCCTTTCTCGAATCGATACGATTCACTTGCGTACCGCCTTAAACAATGCTGACCTTGCCCTAGCTCAAGAGGAGGACGAACAGCTCAAGTCCCTCCTAACTGCCGATACGGCACTTGAGTTTAAGAAAATCACTCTTCGCGACCCCTTGGGCGAAATCTGGTGTGATGTTTCAACTGGAACCGCTAGACCTTACATTCCCGAAAAACTGCGTAAGGGCGTGTTCCAGGTTTACCACAACCCAGCCCACCCCAGCGGCCGAGCGACAGCCGCTGCTGTCCGTCGCAAATTCATTTGGCCCCGGATGAACAAAGACCTCACCGGTTGGGCCCGTGCTTGTCTCCAGTGCCAGCGCTGCAAAGTAGCGCGACATAATGTACTGGAGCCAGCGCAGTTCAAGCTTCCCACGGCACGCTTCGCCCATGTCCACATAGACATAGTGGGACCGCTTACTCCATCAAGAGGATTTTCTTATATCCTCACTATGATGGATCGCTACACGCGATGGCCAGAGGCGACACCTCTCCGGGCAGTTACTGCCGAATCAGTCGCCAAGGCTTTTTACTCAACTTGGGTCACACGCTTCGGTGTACCAAGCACCTTAACTTCGGACCGAGGTCCACAATTCGAGGCGACAATATTTAAGCAGCTAACAAATCTCCTTGGCTGCCAAAGAAGTCGTACCACCGCCTACCACCCCCAATCCAATGGGATGATAGAGCGCTGGCATAGATCCCTCAAGGCCTCACCCATGTGTCATAACGACACCCAATGGTTCGACGCCCTGCCCACTGTCCTCCTCGGCCTGAGGACAAGTATTAAGGAGGACCTGGGAGCTTCGGCAGCAGAGCTCACCTACGGTACTAACCTTCTTCTTCCAGGAGAACTCTTCCTGGACGGCGAAACACCGCGTGACCAACTTTGCGAATTGGGGCATCTCCGTGACCTGCTACGTAAAGTTAGAGCAACACCAGTAGCCAGGCACGGCTCCAAAAAACGTTTCGTCCACCCTGAACTGCACAGCTGCACGCACGTCTTTGTCAGGGTGGATAAGGTCAAAAAACCCCTCGACCCCCCTTATGATGGCCCATTCAAAGTCTTCCGCCGCATCAACGACCGCATCTTCGAGATCGATATCAGAGGCAAGCGATCCACGGTCAGCGTGGAAAGCCTTAAGCCCTGCTTTCTGGAAGCTTCAGCTCCAGAACAGCCTCCTAACCAAGACACAACTGCCGGCCGACCTGCACAACCTCCTCGCACCCGCGCCCAAGCGCGCGCCCACAGACAACTACCCCCCTCCCAATCGTCCTTACCTGTTTCGTGACTACGTCACTGGGGAGGGAGTGATGTGGCGGCTCTTAATGCATTCCCAAAGAACCGCCCATCCTCTTAAATGAACCACCTTCCAAACCCACCATACCTACCTGCAATTTTGGGCAGCGTAAGCTACCCTTCATTCTCTTTCACCTGAAAGTTAAATCTCATTAAGGCATGCATCACGTTGAATTTTTCCGTTTATGAACTGTACCATATCTCCATCGGCTCGGCTTGTCAGCAATTATAATAGATAAATACTAGCTGGCCAGCGTAATTGTTGACATAGCCGAAGCCGATGGTTTCTTGCTACGGTTCATATCCATTTATTGCCCCAGTCCCAAGGTTCGCAACACTTGCGACCAATTTCCTTTGTCGGTTATCTACCGATCATGGGATTTGGGCACTAATATGATTGACGTTAGACAATCATAACCCAAATCATGCTAACGATGCTCCGGCCTGTAAAACAAACAATAGCTACCATAGCCTAGGTCATAGGCGAGCAAACCATCGGTTTGCTTATCGCCACGAAAACTCTATAGCCTACAATGGCATTAGCATGAACGCCTAAGTAAACACGATGTGCATATCATCGTGACCCTTGAAATCGCGTTTTTGTGTATCTTGAAGCAAAAACCTATTTCGTTCTCAGGCGCAGGTCATCAAAGATTTATGGCCCTCGAAATAGCGTTTCTGTTTATTTAAGACACAGAAACCTATTTCTCCCTTCGGCGATCTTTTTGCCATCGCATATCTCCATAATAACAATTCATTGCAGCAGCCCATGTTTATTTAGGTGCACTTTCGTCGTCGCCGATATCCAGGCTGAAGGGCAACGTACTTGAGCTATACGCACACAGACACAATCCTCCCCTATCGATGCAATTCGTGGCCATCGAACAGATGGATGTGAGTTGCATCATAATCTGAGTCAGAAGTCAATCTTTATAGAGGACAGTCGCGCCCTTTCAAGTATAATTTTTATCGCTTGCTCCGTCTCAATAATCAGTCAGTTTTTTTTTATGGTCTATCGAAGCACTCACTTCTTAGAGGAGTTGTGCACAGTTTTAAAAATCGAGTCGTTCTATCGGTGGAGTTGGTGTATTTTGAGTCCGCTGGACATCCGGCTAATTACTTTTATTGATGTTTTCGTGTGCACCCTAAGTGTCAATCGTCAATGTACTGTGTGCGTTTATTTATATTAAGTAGCCATATGAATTAAATCACTCTTGTGATTAAGAAAACAAATCTCATTATGCATGTAGATAAAATGTCGGAGTGTACCACAGTGTGAAACATGAACAATAAAAGTCAACGTAAAACATCAAGATATCCCGGCGAGTCTTTATTTTCCTGGTCCTTATCGGTCGTTGTAACAATTTCCAGATAACATCGGTGGAGTTTTTATCAACCCGTATCCTTCGGATATCACCATAAAAACTAACCACAGTTCGACCCTGTTGACGCCAACAACAACACGCACACGATCATCATCATGCTACTCGTAGTCACTGAGCGTGGACACAAGGAAAAACTGGCGAAAGCTAGTTATCGTGGGACCGCATGGAGATAAACTGGAAACCAAGAGTTTAGTTAAATACCTGGGCATCTGGCTAGACCAATATCTGTATTTCAACAGACATGTAGAGGCTGCTTTGCTCAAAGCGAGGAAAACTTTTGCTATGACAAGGAGGCTATTTCACAGTAGCCAACTTGACAGCAGGGTAAAAGTCATATGCTACATGACGCTAATCAGGCCAATGCTCATATATGGTTGCCCAGTATGGTTCAACATAGGTCCAAATTTAATGGAAAAGATTCGGGTGTTCGAAAGAAAGTGTCTCAGAAGTTGTCTCAGATTATATCGGACACCGGAATCGGACTATAAAAAGTATTACTCAAATGAGACTTTATATAATAAAGCGTACATAAATACGGTGGATAATTTTATGATTAAATTAATCAGAGGACATATTGCGAGAGCAATAAGCTCGTCCAATGACCTAATTTTCGGGGCCTATTATCCAAACACCTTGTACTATGAGAGCGTGCGTCGCAACGGCTTTGTTCCACCAGAGGCGTTCCTTGACTTGGATATGAAAGGGCTTATACAGGATAGATCCGGAATTCCGCTGATCTATCATGTAAGTAGATCATCTGTAGACGGGCGATTGCGCTACGCCCGGGAAGTAACGCGCACCGAAGAAGAGCTCCTGCGCTTCAGTAGGGCTATCTCCCACAGAGACCGGGACGATAGTATTAGACAGCGTCAACAGTTCTGGTGGTTGAATGGCATATAAAGACCTGGATACCAAAGTCGGTATAGAATCACATTATCATCAGCTAGCTTACATAGACTTAGCTTTTCTAGAATTAGGGTAGTATAAGATTTAAGTTAAGTTAGGTTAAGTGCTTTTACATAAATAAAAAAAAAAAAAAAAAAGTAGGTAAGTTAAGTAAGTTAAATTTTAAGAAAAAAAAAACAAACAAAAATTGACAAAGTTTTTCAAATTTTTCTTTGTATTTCAACAAATTATCCGTACTGCCACAAAGTTCTGTCGCCGAAAGGCAAATTATACAAATGTTAAGTAATGTTTAGCTTAGAGCGTCTGTGAAGGACCAGTAAGTTATTATATAAGATAATTAAGCTAGAATTTAAGAATTTTTTGTCTAACCTTTAATTTAGAAATTAAGAATATAAAAAGAAAAATAAAAAATGTTTTAAAAATGAAAATGAAATGAGTCACTGATCGTGTAAACATTTCAACCCTTTTTTGCGTTGAGATGCTCGCATCTGTTGCGAATTTGTGGAGGGACCTTTGCTATGTCTGCATATTTGCGGATACACGCGATGAACAGCAGAGCAATCATCGTGTGTGAGTTTCAACCCCTTTGGTGTTAAACAAAACGCAAAAGGGTAAATTACCAAATATGGTCATCGAAGCGATGATGGAATATGTGGTATTCTGTCGCTTCGATGAGCTAATTTAATCGTGATTCGGATTCCGTGAGGACAGGTCGGGCCCTCACGTTAAAATTTACATCTCTCGTGGGGCGTCCCAAGAGATACAGCGTCGTGTGTTGTGATTTATTCGATTAAAGTGTTTAATCTTCAGTTATTTAAGTATGATTTCAAGTTTAATTTAATAGTTGTCAATAGTGACGGAGAAAAGGATTAGTATAATTTTGTTTGTTCGTAAATCGAAGGTCTTACCTTTCAGTGATATTATTGAAATGCTGAAATAAAAGATGTTTTTTTAAATGTTTCATTCGTCGGTTACAATTGCTTCAAGCGCTTTAAATTATAGAAACACGACTGCTGAGAACGCCGATCGAAGTACACTGTCCTCGCCGATCCTAATTGACGCCTTGGTTCTCCTCATACACACAATGCAATCTACCTCGATTGTTGGTTAATATAAATCTATGCTGGATCTCAATATGGAAAAATAATTGATAGAAAAGTGCGTGAACTTCAAATGGAATCTGACATTCTGCCACTTGATACACCTGCAAATCAGCTTAAAGCATTAGGATATCGAGGCATTATCATTTCGGGTGGCCCATCTTCTGAGTACTCTGATGACGCACCAGCTTATGGTCCAGAAGTGTTTAGATTAAAAATTCCACTCCTGGGAATGTGCTATGGAATGCAATTATTGAATAAGGAATTTTGCGGAACAGTACAGCAACATGATATATGGGAGGATGGCCAGCAAAGTATTGAAATCGAACATCGTGTCCTTTGTTCAACCGTCTAAACCGCTCTCAATTAGTTTTGTTAACCTATGGGATGGAGGTAGAACCGGTGCAGTACGCCTGCACACCCATACCCGTTCCCCCATAACTCACCATGCCGTTCAATCGCAGATGTCCATATATCGGTTATAAGTGTCAAAATGTCTCCTGTGGACCGCTTGCCACGGAATCCGTATTGACGATCAGTCAGAAGTCCGTTGCATTCCAAATACTTAACCAACTCTGTATTGATGACTTTTTCTATTACCTTAGATAAAATAGACAGTAATGCTATCGGTCGGTAATTTTGTGGGAGACACCTTTTTCCCGTCTTTGGGATTGGCTGAAATCGAGCGATTTTCCAGCAGGCAGAAAATCTCCTCCGTGCATAAGATAAGCGGAAGAGTCTGCCAAGAACCGGAGACAGTTCTGGAGCACAGTTCTTAAGGACTATTGCTGGTATTCCGTCCGGGCCGGTTGCCTTCCTACAATCCAGTTCACGTAGAATGCGTTGAATAGTGCGCGGACGAAATCGGACATCCCGCATGGAAGACTGTACCGGCGAGATCACAGGTGCCTCCAAAAGGCCGGGATCGAGGTTTGAATTCGCGGCAAATAAATTCGCGAACACATTAGCTTTATCCTTTGGATTCGTGACTAACGTCCCGCTGTCTGCCACCAACGGGTGGAAAGAGGAGGATGTGAAGTTACCGCTGACAGCTTTTGCCATTGACCAGAAGGAGCGCGAACCAGTTAGGCACCGAAGATCACCCTGTCGTTGTGAGCCTTCTTCGCGGTATCAATCGCCTGGGTGCACGCGTTTCTGATTCTAACAAAATTCGTTCTGTTAACATCGGTGGCATTGGAGCGTCATTGCTTAAAAGCTCTATTTTTTGCCGCTGTAATCAGCTCGCATTTTTTGTCAAACCAAGGTTTATCAGACGAACTTCGCTTAATGGAATGTGGAATATACATCTCCATCCCCAGAAGAATAATCTCTGATACCGACTCCGCGCAAGCGTTAACACGGGAGTTTCCGAAGCACACCTCCGACCATGGAAAGGATGCGAAGAAATCTCGCATATCGTCCCAGTTAGCAGCCCCATACTTCCATACATGACGAAGCTGCCTAGGCCGGTTGTTGGCTTGATATGCAAGTGCTTGCGCGACAGATACCAAGCAATGATCTGAGTTCCCCAGTGGCGCAGAAACCTCTACGGTATAAATACTCGGTTCGAATGTCAAAAACAGATCCAGGGTGTTCGCATAATCGCCTCGGGCATCTGGCACCCGCGTTGGCTCCCCCACGAGTTGAGTCAAGTTGTGGCTTACAGCAAACATCTCTGCCAGCCTCCCAGCCTCGTCGGTTCTGTTAGAATGTAACAACCAGTCGGAATTGGGCACATTAAAATCGCCAAGGACAACAATTTCAGAAGCTGGGTGGTTGATCTGTATCCAGTCGACGGTATGTGAAAGATGTTCGAAAAATGTCGCCGGTCGATCGTCATTCGGGGAGTGGTAAAGACAACAAAGAAATTTAACGGTATTTCTCAGTACCACCCTCAACCATATGATGTCTATATTATTTGGTTTGAACGCCTCCATCTTCTGGCAAGCCAGATCGCACCGCGCGAAGACACAGACTCCGCCCTTAAAACGGAATCTCGAATGTAAGTCGCATCCGGAGCAACGAAGATATATCGAATCAGTTCACGAATCGACCTGGGACTCAGTTAGGGCAAGGATATCAGGTTTCGTTGTTTGCAAATATTGGTTGACGGCGTTTACATTGGTATTGGTGAAACCGATGCCCCTGATATTGCAAAATGCCGTCATCAGTCGAGCGTGGGCCGAGCCTCGAGAGCGAGCCCGGTTATGCGATAACGAACCTCTTAAAGTTCCATTATTTATCATGATATCTGCATGATGTTCCCCCTGACATAGTCCTCCCGGAGATCCGAATGGGAGACTAGTTTACCTCCGGAATTCTTTATATCAGAAGGCACCATCATGACTTATCCCCGTGTCAGTCCGGGCCATCAGCCACACATCCGAAACACCGTCGAAGATTTCTCTCGGCGATATCGCGGAATGTACAGCGTGACGGGGTGGTATCTCACCTTAGGACCGACTACCACCTAACAATCCTTTTCTCGGACCGGTCCATCAGCCAAGCTCCGAAAGATGGCAAGGGATTTCTCCCGACCATTTCACGGAGCCTAAAGCTTGATGGGATGGTATTTCACCGGGCGCACAGGGCGTTGGGACCCCGGTTACCACTCGGTCTTTAGTCGCCTCTTATGACAAGCTGGCCTAGCTATGAGTATATTCTAACGCCCTACTCACAGGGTTAAAATATTTAATAAATGATATTTGTTATTAAAAAAAAAAGAATCTGTAACTAATAGTTTAGATATAAGGGATTATAGGAATTATTTATTTAACTAAAAATGATTGTTGTTAAATTCACCCATGAAAGGAGTAAAAGATGGGAATACTATGTTTGAGATGTATTCGTTTACAGTGTCCTCGAAGCCAGGAGTTGAGAGAGAATTATTTTGCTGATGAATTTTTGAGAAGTGTTTTGCGAGGTAATTTGCTATGTGCATATCGGATTGGGCAATATTATTGCTGATTGGGTTGCTGAGATGATCAATTAGGGGTTTATATTTACGACCAGTTAATTGATTGATGTTTTTGAAAAGATCACGATTTGGTTTGAAAAATTTAAGTGTGGAGATGTAGTTTTCATCTGCGAACTTTTTCAACTGCTCATTTATCAGAGTGGATAGGAGTTGGATCTTGCTTTTAATAGAGTGCAGTATCTTGTATGAAGTTTTCAGCGGAGCGTGGTTCATGTGGGTGTGCACCTCCTATTTATATAAATATTCGTTGGGTTTTGTCAAAATTAAATAGAAGAAGAAATAATTTCTAGAACAGCCAAAAAGATGTGTAGATCGTTTCTAGTAGAACAGAGTTTGGGGAAATGGATATTGGATTTGGTTAAAGAAATTTCTGGAAAGGATGCTCATGAAATTCATCTGAAGATGTGTATTTCATGATTTTGGGACTTTGGTTAATCAAATGAGTGTGCCATAAATGAACACATCGTTCAATTAATTGGGGATTTATTTTGATTGGAAACATTTAATTGGATGGGTTGTGGATAGTGTTATAGATTTTGATAAGGAAATAATAGGGTTTTTGAAAACTCTAGGGTGATATCTATTGAGCTACAAGAAGCAGAATCAGATTTTAAAGGAATTAAATAATAGTTAATTATATAATTACCATGTTCGGTGATATCAGAATTCAACGAACTGAGCATGCCTTGTTGTTTGATAATTAGGTTTTGAGAGTTTGGTTGAGCATCTGTTCGCGAAACTCAACTTGCTGCCCAAATAAGTTTTTTTATTCGATTTCGTTAGTCCTTTACCAATATTTCGTAAAAGGGGTTACAAAGTAGGATTGTCGATTTCAATAGGGTTGGTGTTTCTGCTTATTTGTTTCATCGTCGTTATCAGCACTACAACCGGAATCCGGCCTTGGCCTTATTTAGCAAGTCTCTCCACCGGTATCCGTCCCTTTTCCGAGACTTGTTAAATTGTCCATAATAATTTGTATTTCCGGGCAAGGTTATTAGCCTTGCGCCAGCTTATTTTTTATGATTTTAAAATATTGAAGCAACTGAATACTGAATGGCGGACGGATATCATAAGTTTGCTATAATTTATGTGATTTATCGGTTCACTCAATGGCTTTGTTATATCTAGTGACATTTTAGAAAAGGATTTACCCAAGTGAATACGATAAGAATAAACGACAAGAAAAACTGGCCCGTTTATATAACACCGGTTCGTGGATGTCGGGATTGACAAACATCTAAATGTACAACCATTTAATGGTGTAAATCGTAACAGTCCAATGCAAATATTTACGAATCTATTTATTTTTATTCTCTGTCGTATGCTCATGGTTCAGCGGAAGTCCAGAGGTTTGTCCCTTTTTTGTTGCTGTTTTCACAAAGCCACTATTCATCCACATTCCCCAAATTCCCCTCCATATGCTGAACTCCTGTATAAACTACGCCTACAATGATACGAGACTCTACACTTCCAGAACAAAGCGTTGCATTCAGAACATTTTTCAACATTTTTTTATTTCCTCTCTAAATTTGTATTTTTTTTTGTTTGTTTGTAGGCATCCCAATCGGTTGACTGAATCCCACTAACACGGGCTGTTTCCCTTGTGGTCTGACCTGCCCGTAGGCAGTGCGTTACCTACGATTTCTACTATCGCCATCCAGATACTTTATTACACTCGAATTGCGAAATTTGCATTAAAATGGTTCTATTTATTTTGTCCGAAACACGCGCAAAAAATAAAGATGAGGCAAAATATTTTTAGTTGAGCTAAACAAACCCCATCCAGACACCCACTGTGTAACAACTGCCACTGAGCAGCGGTTGGACAAGAAGCCAGCAATTCGAATTCAATTAATATCTGTTGTTAGTTATTTATTTTTTGTACGAGATGCATGTAATCCCCTCCAATGGCGGACATTGTCGGAGGTTTAAACTCCACCGCTGTGTGACATATTGTGTTTGGGAGTAACCACTTTTTTCATAAAATCCTTTGCAGAGATAACAATAAAAACTGCAATTAAAACAAGCGTTTATGCTGCGAATAACTAGGGTTGTGATACGCGTAATTCATGCATATTGATGGCGAAAGACCTCCGCCGTGACTGTCCCAGATGGATCTTGCTTTCGGCTACTCTGTACGCATTCAATAAAAGCACCTTGCCCAGTCATTAACCGGTGCTGCTGCATCGCATAGATCAGCATCAAAAATTTAGAGATTTTACACAACATCCATTATAAATTGGATCCTTGATAAGGACCATTTGCCAGATGACAAAATGAAAAATTAATTTCTGCGGCTTGCCTGTGGGATTTGGATACACTGCCTGCACTTCAAGGCCCGGATTATTGTTTTAATGAATAAAATTTCAATATATTTGCGGTGTGATTTGCACTTTAAGTTCACGCGAACGCACATTCACTGCTGACGGACGAGTACTCCGAATACCACCAGTGCAGTCTGTTCTTCTCGATGTGCGTATAATCTATTGAGGGTTATAAATTTAATTTTTCAGTGGTCAGCTAGAATGGCAATCAGCAAGGATGTTTTTAAATCATTATCACGTGGGGACCGAACGCACTATATGTTACCTCTGGGAAATAATTTGTCTATTTTGCGGACGTACGTCCTGAATATTTGAATATTTACTTTTCACCGTTGAAGAGATCGCTGGGGATTACCGGATCCCACAATAATCAACGTAATTACTCAAACACGAGCATCCTTTATAATTAGCGATCTAAAATTTGCATTTAGCCATTTCATGTGGTGAATTTTCACCTCGTAGATACTCGCGCGATTGTCGACAGGCTCTAGATTCCTCTGGAGATGGCAAAATCTAAGCCGATGTGTTCAGCAAGTGCCCAAGAGTATTTTGCATCAGATTACAAGGTAGTTTTATATATTTTGCAGTATCTACTGGCTGATTCAACAAGATCAAGTATCAGTTCAGTTAGAAGTACTCCCCTACCGGGCCAATTCGTACCACCAAACGAAAGTGATTTCTTAGTTTTCCCAAATTGTTTTTGCTATACTTTGAAAGCATAATAAGATTAATTGGGAGAGAGTTAACGCCTGACTCATCATCACCACCTAAATATAACATAACGTATGCATCTCGTTGTTGACGTCCGGCGCCGTGCTTCCTCGGTTGAGGGAAGGGCGGGGACCTTTAATTTTTTAGACTTATTAAAACGGATTTTATTCTCGTCTCAAAATTCTTCTATTTATTCTCGTCTCAAAATTCTTCTCTATAAACTTCTTCCCTCTAAATTCTTCTATCTCAACTCGACTCTTCAAACTTAACTTGACTGCTATCTCACCTCAACTTAACTCTTACTTCTCAACTCTTCCTTGATTACTCAACTCTCTGCCTCAACTGATTTTACTATTGAATTCTTTCTCTACTTATAGAACATTGTGTTCTAATTTACTGGAAATTATGCCCTGTGAGTAGGGAGTTAGAATATACTTACAGCTAGGCCAGCTTGTCGTAAGAGGCGACTAAAGGCCGAGTGGTAGCCGGAGTCCCAACGCCCTGTCCGCCCGGTGAAATACCATCCCATCAAGCTTTAGGCTCCGTGAAACGGTCGGGAGAAATCCCTGGCCATCTTTCGGAGCTTGGCTGATGGACTGGTTCGAGAAAAGGTTGGTTAGGTGGTAGTCGGTCCCAAGGTGAGATACCACCCCGTCACGCTGTACATTCCGCGATATCGCCGAGAGAAATCTTCGACGGTGTTTCGGATGTGTGGCTGATGGCCCGGACTGACACGGAGATAAGTCATGATGGTGTTTTCTGATATAAAGAATTCCGGAGGTAAACTAGTCTCCCATTCGGATCTCCGGGGGGGGACTATGTCAGGGGGAACATCATGCAGATATTATGACAAATAATCGAACTTTTAGTGGTTCGTCATCGCATAACCGGGCTAGCTCTCGAGGCTCGGCCCACGCTCGACTGGTGACAGCATTTTGTAACATCAGGGGCATCGGTTTCACCAATACTAATGTAAACGCCGTCCACCAATATTTGCAAACAACGAAACCTGATATCCTTGCCCTAACTGACACCCAGGTCGATTCGTCAACAGATTCGACATATCTTCGTTGCTCAGGATACGACTTACATTCGAGATTCCGTTTTAAGGGCGGAGTCTGCGTCTTCGCACGGTCCGATCTGGCTTGCCAGAGGATGGAGGCGTTGGAGCCCAATAATATGGACATCATATGGTTGAGGGTCGTGCTAAGGAATTCCGTTAAATTTCTTTGTTGTCTTTACCGCTCCCCGAATGACGATCGACCGGCAAAATTCTTCGAACATCTTTCATATACCGTCGACTGGATACAGATCAACCACCCAGCTTCTGAAATTATTGTCCTTGGCGATTTTAATGTGCACAATTCCGACTGGTTGTTACCTTCTAACAGAACCGACGAGGCTGGGAGGCTGGGAGGCTGGTGGAGATGTTTGCTGTAAGCCACAACTTGACTCAACTCGTGGGGGAGCCAACGTGAGTACCGGATGCCCGAGGCGATTATGCGAACACCCTGGATCTGTTTTTGACATCCGAACCGAGTATTTATACCGTAGAGGTTTCAGCGCCATTGGGAAACTCAGATCACTGCTTGGTATCTGTCGCGCAAGCACTTGCATACCAAGCGAATAACCAGCCTAGGCAGCTTCGCCATGTATGGAAGTATGGGGCCGCTAACTGGGACGATATGCGAGATTTCTTCGCATCCTTTCCATGGTCGGAGGTGTGCTTCGGAAACTCCGATGTTAACGCTTGCGCGGAGTCGGTATCAGAGATTATTCTTCTGGGGATGGAGATGTATATTCCACATTCCATCAAACGAAGTTCGTCTGATAAACCTTGGTTTGACAAAAAATGCGAGCTGATTACAGCGGCAAAAATAGAGCCTTTAAGCAATGACGCTCCAATGCCACCGATGTTAACAGAACGAATTTTGTTAGAATCAGAAACGCGTGCAACCAGGCGATTGATACCGCGAAGGAGGCTCACAACGACAGGGTGATCTTCGGTGCCCAACTGGTTCGCGCTCCTTCTGGTCAATGGCAAAGGCTGTCAGCGGTAACTTCACACCCTCCTCTTTCCCCCCGTTGGTGGCAGACAGCGGGACGTTAGTCAAGAATCCAAAGGATAAAGCGAATGTGTTCGCGAATTTATTTTCCGCGAATTCAAACCTCGATCCCGGCCTTTTGGAGCCGCCTGTGATCTCGCCGGTACAGTCTTCCATGCGGGATGTGCGATTTCGTCCGCACACTATTCAACGCATTCTACGTGAACTGGATTGTAGGAAGGCAACCGGCCCGGACGGAATACCAGCCATAGTCCTTAAGAACTGTGCTCCAGAACTATCGCCGGTTCTTGGCAGACTCTTCCGCTTATCTTATGCACGGAGGGTCTTTCCTGCGTGCTGGAAAATCGCTCGAGTTCAGCCAATCCCAAAGACGGGAAAAAAGTGTCTTCCTCAAAATTACCGTCCGATAGCATTACTGTCTATTTTATCTAAGGTAATAGAAAAAGTCATCAATACAGAGTTGGTTAAGTATTTGGAGTGCAACGGTCTTCTGAATGATCGTCAATACGGATTCCGTGGCAGGCGGTCCACAGGAGACCTTTTGACACTTATAACCGATATATGGACATCTGCGATTGAACGGCATGGTGAGTCAAGGGCGGTCGCATTAAATATCTCCAAGGCTTTTGACCGCGTCTGGCGCGGGGCATTGCTGAGCAAACTTCGTTCATATGGTTATTCCCAACAGCTTTGCGACTGGACGAGGAGCTTCCTCGAGAATCGATCGATCCGGGTTGTTGTGAACGGCGAGTGTTCGGATCTGTATCCTGTTAATTCGGGGGTGCCCCAAGGTTCTATTTTAGCTCCAATGTTTTCCTTAAATTTATCGAAAATTTTCCAAAACCTTTCTGGGCCTATTATTATAATGATTGTATAGAAATGCATAATACCAAAAATCTTCTTAAGAACTGATTTCAAATGTCCTAAATGACTGTGTAACTTTTTATTTTTTTGTATTTTGTGTTTGAATAAATGTTTAGTGTTGTAAAAAAAAATGTGTAATGTACTTATATGGTTTTCCTTTTCCGTACCTATTTTAGTTAAATTATTTATTATTATTATTTATTTTTTATTATTTATAGGCCTGTAGGAACCCGGAAGTTCATGACCTCACCGACTCGGCTTCGCCATCGTTCCCTGTCCTGGGCACTCTCCTTCCACGCTTGACCATTCGATCCGATCTCCTCAAGGTCAAACCTAACATTGTCCTCCCATCTCCATCGCGGCCGTCCTACCGGTCTCTTTCCCGTTGGTCTACCGTCAAGAATTCTATGCACGGTCCTATCGTTCCCCATTCGAGCCACGTGTCCGGCCCATCTTAATCGTCGCGACTTGATTACTCTCACTATTGTAGGTTTGCGATATAGCTCTTCCAATTCGTGGTTATGGAGTTTCCCCCATTGTCCTGCCTCCTCATCATATTTACCTCCAAAGATGCTCCTCAAAACTTTATCCTCAAATACGCGGAATTTGTTTTCTTCCCGTTTTGTGAGAGCCCATGTTTCGCATCCATATAGAACAATCGGCATGATTATGGTTCTATAGACACGGAGCTTTATGTTACGTGATAGCAGTCTGGATTTCAGCAGTTTACTGACTGCGTGCCAACTAGAGTTGCCGGAATGCAGTCTCTTGTTAATTTCCTTCGACATATCGTTACCGACCGTCAGTATCGTTCCCAGATATTTAAATTCTTTAACTTTTTCAAATATCATACCTCTGACGTTTATATGTGTTCTCTGAGGTCCACCTGCTCTCGCCGTAATCATGTATTTTGTTTTGTCTTCATTTATTTCTAGGCCCACCTCTTCTGCCGCTTGCATGATGATTTCACTGTTTTTACTAACAGTTTCTAGATTATCGCCCAGAACGGCGATGTCATCCGCATATGCGAGCACTTGTGTGACCCCGTTCAGGGATGCTCCGGCCATGTTGTCGTCTTGTACCTTTCTGATGACATACTCGAGCACAAGGTTAAAAAGACATGGTGATAGACCATCTCCCTGCTTTAGTCCGTCCCGGATTTCAAATGGTTCTGAGAGGTGGTTTTCTATTCTAACTCGCCCTCTGTTTTCGTTCATGCAAATTTGAGTGAGGGCGGCATATTTTTTTGGGACTCCCAGCTCAACTAGAATATGGTAGAGTCTCTGCCTTGCGACTGAGTCGTAGGCTTTTTTGAAGTCAACGAACAGTTGGTGAACCGTCTCTCCGTATTCCCACTTCTTTTCCAGCAGTTGTCTTATTGTGAACATTTGGTCGCTTGTTGACCGGTTCCTACGGAATCCACATTGGTAGTCTCCCAGTATATCTTCTGCGTACGATGTGATTCTCGCCAGAATAACATTTGTTAATATTTTGTATGCGGTTGGGAGCAATGATATTCCTCTGTAGTTTTCGCAGTCAAATCTGTCGCCTTTTCTGAAAATGGGGATGACTATTGAGGTTTTCCATTCTTCCGGAGTGACTTCCTTATCCCATATTGTTTGGATGAGCTGGTGGATCTTTCGAGCGGTTGCCTCTCCTCCATGCTTCACAAGCTCTGTCGGTATGGAGTCGACTCCATTTTATTTTTATTTTTTATTATTTCGTGTTTGAGTAAGTGTTTGTATTTGTTTTCGTTGTTTACAATATTTATTGTTTTCGGCTTGGTGTTGTCATTGTCCATAGCTTTAACCGTTGTCGGAACGTCTACCTTTTCAGTCTTACTCACTGCTGATGGATCGTTTAGTTTCTCAGTCTCATTTACTGATTCGTATAGTTCTTCAGACTTATTAGCTGTTAGAACATCTTGGTTCCCAGTCCTATTTGCTGTTTGAACTATTTCTTCAGTTATATCTGCTGTAGAAACATTCAATCCTTCAGTCTTTGCTGCAGAAAAGATTTGTTCATCAGTATTAGCTGCTGAACTGACTTGGGTTGCAACTTTTGGGTCTTCAGTCTTTAACACTGCTGAATTTTCAGTCTTTGTTGCTGAAGTGTCGGGGTTGTCTATTGGGATATCTGGAATATTAGGGATTTTTGTTTGTATATTTTCTGCAAGTTCCGAATTTTCAGTCTTTAATACTGCTGAGTTTTCAGTCTTGGTTGCTGAAGTGTCGGGGTTGTCAATTGGGATAGCCGAACTATTAGGGATTTCAGTCTTTAATACTGCTGAAAATTTCGAATTTTCAGTCTGTGTTGCTGAATTATTTTCCAGAATTGGAGTATGAATCGGAGTCTTTATATTAGGGGCTGGGTTATCTTCGTTTATATGTCTAGCTTTATAGGAGTATGTGGGCTCAAGGTAAATTTGGTCAGGAGCTTCATTAAAATGGTCGTTATCTATTTCCAAAGATCTAATGCTGTAAATAGAAAAATTTGTCTGTCTTCCATAAATTTTGGTTGGCGTCAGGCCTCGTTTTCCGACTCTTGCACCCGAGAAAAGTGAACATTTTGCCGATCGTATTGTCTATTGGTGGTCCTAGAATTTTCACCAAAACGATTTTCAGAGGTTGTAGGATTATTTCGGAATGGATTACGCGTTGTTTTACCTTGTTGGTAATTTGTTGAAGACGATCCATTCCTAGATATCTTGTAACATATCTACACTCGCTCTCTTTGTGATTATTCCGTCCACAGAAATTGCATAAAATGTTATATTCCCTTTTTATGGGTTGTCTATTCGGAAAAGTGGCCTGCATGTTTCGATAACATGTGTCCTGTGTATGCCCTGACTTACCACAGGTTTGGCAGACTATTCGATTGAATCTAGGTTTTTCATTATATTGATATGACCTGAGAGAGTTGTCCATTCGGGCAGCATGTGATACTACATGTGCAATCGACTGTTTTAAATTGTTTCCCCCATGGACTTTAGCTAGTATATTCAATTGTTCGTTCTGTAGTCCATCCTCAAATGTTTGTACGGCCAATTTTATATTTTCTTCTATTGAGTATTCCCTAACCACCGCGTCTGCTGTTATTTCACACGTGGCAGAGTTCAGAGTCCTCAGAGCATTCGCAACTCTATCCCCATATTCCCGGACGGTTTCTCTGAAGTTTTGTTTCAGGGATATCAACTCATTGTGTGCCGTTGACCGAGATTGCTCCTCTTTATATTCCGATTCAAGTTTTTCCTTTAACTCCTCCCGCTTAGCGATTTTGCTATACCTAATCAGATCGTATGCATGACCCTCTAGTCTATTTTTGACTAGCTCTAAAAATGTTTCGTATATATCGGGGTCTGCCTTTTTTATTGATCTAAATAAAACATTTCCCCCGGAAATAAATTTGTCTAGGTCGCAGGGTTTCCCGTCAAAGGTAGGGACGATTCTGAAAACATCAGAAATTCCGACAGAAAGAGCCATTTCAGTGGGGTTATGGTGTATTTGTAGAGAGTGTTCTTCCCCCTGCCTAGCCGCCTGTCTTGTGTAGTAAGGACTCGTAATAGCGAAAATTTTAGAAGAAAGTATGGCAAACATTTGTTATCACTTAAAAATATGGTTATGAAAAAAAAAAGGCCTTTATGTTATTCAATATATATATGGAAAAGAAAAATAAATTGGTCCGAGAGAAAGAAAAAAACGGAAATGTCGTCGAAATACTGAAATGAGAATTTTCAAAGAATATAGATAGAAATTTCTATCCAAAAAAAAAATTTTTTTTTTTTTGTGAAAAGGAGAGCTTCCAATTAGAAAGAAAATATTCCTAAAAAAGTAGAGAGAAAAGTCGCTATTGAAAAAAATTCTTAGTCTACTAATTGTTGTCGTTGTACTGTTGATAGAATTCTTTGTCTTGAGTTTTGCTGTTTTTTTTTTTTTCTTCAGTTTTCCTTAGTTTTATATTTTCTCCTTTCTTCTCTATAGGAATTTTCTTTTTATTTTTGTTTACTTAATTTTGTTGATTTAAATTTTAATTGAATTAATTCCATTTCTGTAAAAATTCTATTGATTTGATTTCTTCTTGTTATGTCGTTTTAGGTTTTTCTATTTTATTTATTTATTTATTTCGGCATCATCATCATCGTCATCGGCATCCCACCAGTTCCGTTTTAGTTTCTTCTTATTTTGTGGGAAAAAAAAATTTTTTTTTTCTTTAACTTTTTTTTTCTTGATTTAGTTAGGGATCCTTCGGTTGGATTCCACCGCTGCCACCAGTGTTGACGTCCGGCGCCGTGCTTCCTCGGTTGAGGGAAGAGCGGGGACCTTTGATTTTTTAGACTTATTAAAACGCATTTTATTCTCGTCTCAAAATTCTTCTATTTATTCTCGTCTCAAAATTCTTCTCCATAAACTTCTTCTCTCTAAATTCTTCTATCTCAACTCGACTCTTCAAACTTAACTTGACTGCTATCTCACCTCAACTACTCAATCAGAAGTAACATCTCAACTGTTCAAACTTAACTCTTACTTCTCAACTGTTCCTTGATTACTCAACTCTCTTCCTCAACTGATTTTACTATTGAATCTTTTCTCTACTTATAGAACATTGTGTTCTAATTTACTGGAAATTATAACATGAACAAAACAAAATTTATCAAAGTCTCTGTGACTTTTAAATTGAATAAAATTTGGACGAAAATCAAAGTTACTATGTTTTGAATGAAATAAAAAAGTGCAGGTTATTAAATGTGCTGTAACTGGTTATATTGTGAATGTTTATGAATGGTATGTATTAAGTGAGAATGTAATATATGTTAAGGGAAGTTTTTAAGGATGTGTAAGCAGATTCAGTGTTAAATTTAATAAGGGGTAGTATTCTGGAATACAACATCCCACGTGTAAGGAGATTCAGTGTTAAATTTAATAAAGGGTAGTATTCTGGAATACAACATCGTCTTTTAGACCAATCGATAAAACCCGACAACCATACGCAACAGTGTAATTATATGTTTAGTACCTTTCTCTTAATTACCTATTAAGCGATACACAGATAGATATTTTGTAACTGCCTGAGGTACACTTTGTTTTGTATAAAAATATTAGATCTTAAGTAAAAATAAAAAAATAAAGACATTCTTAGAATAGATTCCATAACGAAAATTTCTAGTCTCAGTGAAGAAAATAATATTTTCTAAAATAAACGGTAAACGTCAACTAGCGCTGTTTTCAGGTTACACTTTGTACCTTGACAACGAACTAATCTTATATTGTTTGTTAATCTAGTAGCTCAGCTCGTACATGCAAGTAAATACATACATGCTTAGGAAAACCGAGCCTACTGCATTGAATCAAGAGCCTAAGTACAGCAACAAAGCATAAAACATCAAGCAGCCTCAATGGCACTTGGAAATGCCAGACTGGTTTCTGGATCGTGATGTTAAAATGCCAGCAGTGATTCTAATCTACAAATTGATATCAGATGCACTGCTCGGCACATTACCAATCAATTTCCCACAGTTTCATTCAAGCATTAAGCGCCTGAGCTTATACCTTAATATCCAACTATGCGGTTGCAGCAGAAAACTCGATTGGCATTGAACGCTGCCAATTTCTCAAATACCAAAGATTCAGCGGACTGAAAACGGACCCCGTTGTTGATTGCTGAATTGAGGAGAGTGAACCTGTGACCGTTCATGAACAGTTGGGCTTTGGTGGTTACTGTTTTAGAAAAGAAGTTTGTATTCTCTCATTTTTTGATACAGTTTTTTATTTGTTCTTTAGTATACAGTCTATTTTTAACTTGTAAAAAAGGGTCCATCGTAAAATAAAGGTTTAAATTTATGTAGTTTTCTATGCGTGTTATTTCTTCCCGGTGCGGCAGTAGTTTTGCTGTGTCCGTGGCGACACATAATGGTCCTTCGAGCCGGATCGCTCGAAGTGTGCCGGATTATTTACATCCACCTGCATCCTCAACTAAAACTTGGATTACGTCCATTGATCAACGATCAGGAGCAGAGGATTACGTCCATTGGAGCATCATCAACATCAACGAACGGATATAAACCTCCACGAGGGAACTATTGAGGAAGTCAAGGTAAGTGGCAATTGGATTTATAATTTGAGATATAGACTAATTAAGTGATCATGTTTTAAATAAAAGTGTTGTGTGGAGTGTGAATAACTTTCGTCGATATTGCATACCGCTGGATATCGATTGCCATTTTTTACTAAAGAGAATTTTATTCAACATAATTCACATTAAACAATTAATAATATTAGAGTAGTGACCCTGAACACAATAACAACTATTAAATATAGACCAGAACAAACTGAAGGAACTGATATGGGCCTCAATGGCGGCCGTTTCTGGACAACGAAAGCGCGCCGAAGAACGACTATCACAGATTCACAGAGTTATAGGATTTTCTCCAACTATTCTACAAATCGTTATGGAGAACAATGTGGAATTACCAATTATACAAGTGGGAGCTGCTGGTTCGACAAGGAGACAAAACCTGGCGAAACAACTCTCTGCTCAAGTCATGAACAGGATCGTTCAGTGATTCGGGGCAATATTGTGAATGCTATTGTGCATGCTCCCGAAATAATGGTCCGCATGTTTGGAAGATATAGAAGTCCAACTGGCGTTGATGAGAAATATCCGAAATTTACGAAAGTGTATCTTCCTACATTCACGTCAGGTGTTCTGGATGTTTCACTTAAGATTTCGACCAATATCGTTACTGCGTTTATGTGTCACCACGAGTCTTAACACATATTCGAATGTACCTAAAAAATGCTGTGATTCATGTGGATTCCTGGAAGTTAATTAAACCTCACATGTTGCAATTATTCAAGATGTTATATTTCCAGTAATGTTCTTCATGGAGTCTGACCAAGACCTCTGGGAAAGCGACCCACATGAATGTATTCGAGTAAATTTCAACATTCAACATTTTAGAAGATTTTGTTTCCCAAAAATCCCAAGTTGAAACCAAATTGCATCATAAATCGAACCAGATGTTCATTTATCATGCATGTTAAAACACCGCGCACGCGTTGCCTATTTAACCAGCCCAGGTTCGAAAAAACGAGCATATGTACGAAAATACTTACCGCAGAATGTTCAAAGGCACAAACGTACAACAGTAGCACAATCAACAAAGAAACACAAATATCCCCAACCTTTAAGGTTGTTCCTCGTCATCCTCGTCCTCATCCTCCATTTCCAATATCATGAACCACACTCACAACAATTCGTCGTAATAAACGTAATTGATCACAAGTATACGGGCCGATTCTTAATTTGACTGTGCGATAGTGACAACCGAATGCGACCCTCGTCAACCGGTCGCATGATCTCGTAATTTCGAACCACGTACAGACGTTTTGATCTTTGGCCCACACACCTAATGTAAACTTTTTAGATCACAGGACGGTGGATATATATGAACCAGATAAAAATACTTAAAGATGGGTTTTTTTTTCTCACACATAAGTAATATACTCAAAGACGTTAGACTTAAAGGTTGTGTAGACATTTCGAATCTTCTCAAATTCTGTGAATTAAATGCAGTTATTAAATACCAGTTGCGAAGTCAAATCGTATCGCAACTTGTCATGTCAAAGATTTGTCTATTCAATGCATTTTGTGTGGTCATGGCGGCTAGTGGTCATGTTATGAGTCCTGCTGTTCGCGAGGATTGTGGATCTAGACGCGCTGCTGGAAAAGATACTTCGGATTTTGTGGTCGATACGATCACGTGGTGTTCTCCGACATACGCGCAGAAATAATTCCCAGGCCTACGAAGCGGGTGAAATGCGAATCTGTCTAAAAAATTAGGTGCACCAAGATTCTAGGAGTAGAACTATTCGGATTCCATGCAGATTTGAAACAAATCAGATTCATATGGTGAGAAGTGGCTGCAGTGAATCCCTAAAAAGCCAGTGTTTGCGATGCTTCGGCGTTAGTGACATATCAACCCGTGAAACGAAGACAGCCTTGTGGGGAGGAAGTCGTGACACCGGCATGGGAGCGAGTTCTACTTCCTCCCCCATCGTAATTAACAGTTCCGCCGAACACTAAACGATTACGATGAAGCAGAGGCAACACCAATGAAAGTAAAACACACGGCTATTGAATACGACTTTTATTGTTCGGCTATTAAGGCCTGTTACATCTTGTTCTTATTGCAAATTTATAAAACATTTACGGGCACGTACAACAATAAGGAAAAACACAGCCAGAAAAACAAAAGAAACTCGACACGCGTAAGGGAGTTTAAGATGGACTCAAAGGTGTGAGCATCCCCCGTACGTACGTTACGTGCACTCGACTCGACGGTTGTAATTAGACTCACCGATATCCTCTCCAATAAGGATATCGTTTTTACCTACCACCAGAGAAACGTAAAGTCTCTCTTGGTGGTATAGGAAACCAGAACTTGTAATAAAGGTCATGGTGGTATGTGTGCGATCGTTCAGGTCTGTGTGGTTTACACGTGCTCGAAGGCAATGGGTAAACGAAGCAGACAGGCGGTAAAAACAAAGGGATCGAAAAGATCGTCGTCTATGGAGTGTATCGCGTCTAAGTAAATTGACGACAATACAGCGAAGAAATGCGGCAAAAGAGGATTTATGATCCGTGTCTATGCTGTGGTGCGGATGCGTAAGTAAATGTATCGCCATTAAGAAGATGTGCTAATGGTTTTTATATTTACACAATGGGAAATGTGTTAATGGCATCGCTAGTAAGGGTAGGTATTGAATTCCTATTTGCGTTTGTATATGATGTAGGGTTTAATTGATGCAAGAGACGCGGAATGCGTATTTGCTTTGGTCCCTAGGGTGTAAGTCGCCAGCCAATGTGTATATAGGGAACATTGTTGTACACATGGCGCGGCTGGGAAAAATAGACGGCGCAGTATTTATGATCCCTGTCATGAAGGTTACAATGTATGTAAATCTAATTATTTTGTTTACCGGAATTCATCTAAGGAAATTTGACTGGCGACGTAGATGCCGAAATTGATTGGAAATTCCTGGTAAGCTAATCAAGAAATCTTAAGGAGCCGTGGTATGCGAAGAGAATGCATGAAGGTAAGTTTTCTTTACAGGGACTTAAAGATCATAGATTTGATCTCTTAAATGCGTGCAGCATTTTTAGATGCCGAATGCGAATGCATTGGCGAGGACTTGAGCGTCTTGGGTGATGATTATGGGGGTTTTTCAGGAAGGTAAACCGTGGGATTTTGCGGAACCGCCACAGTCTCTATTAGTAAATCCGGTTCTTCCAACAACCCGGCTAACTCCCGTCCCATATCACAGCTAAATTCTCTTAGTAAGGTTTTGGAATGTAAGATATACAAAAATCTTCTCTCATTTGCTAGAGACAACTCCCTTATTCCGAATTCTCAATTTGGCTTTCGTCCACAACACTCAACTTGTCATGCTCTGCTAAAACTGACACATGACGTGGCAATGAATCCCCAACAATATGCGTCTCTCTCGACATAGCAAAAGCATTCGATTGCATTTGGATTGCAGGACTGCTTTATAAGCTACATTCAATGTTCGGATTAAACACCCACACCATAAAACTTCTCACTTCCTACCTTTCTGATAGAAAGTTCATGGTGAAAAAAAAATTCAACTCTTTCGACACCATACAGTATAACCGCGGGTGTTCCTCAAGGTTCCATTCTCGGAGCATTATTATACCTCCTTTATACTTCAGACACCCCGTAGCCACTGTCACCTAATACAGTAATGCTGAACTATGCCGATGACACTTTAATTTATTCAAGCAACAAGTTTGTCAAGGAGGCAAGAAACTGTATTAAAAGCTGTCTCTCAAATCTCTCAGCATATTTTACTGAGTGGAAAATCCGACTCAACCCAACCAAAACTCAACACATAATGTTTAACCCTTATGTCAATGACCAACTTTACCGACAGTAATCATTTCGTCGCTATTTCACTATTGCTCGGCCTAGTAGACGAATTTCGGTCCCATGTCTTAGATCATATCCATTCAAACGTTTCTGAATGATAATTACGAAATTTCAATGAAAAAAAAAATTTTTTTTCTTTCAAATTGACATTTTAAAAAATCGAAATGGGTACCCGGGTACCCGGTCATTGACATAAGGGTTAAAGGCAGAAATGCGTATTGTACTAACAACACCATACGCTGCCATAACAAAATCAGAATCAAGTTAAATAACAATATAATTAAACCCTCCAAAACCTTAAAGTACCTGGGAATAACCTTCACCAACAATCTGTCCTTCTCCGCCCACACCAAAAACTCGATTCGCAAAGCCGCAATTCAACTTAATCTCTGCAGAAAAGTGATGTACAAGCCGACTGGTCTCTCTCCCAAAGTTAAATCACGTATCTACAAACAGATAATCAGACCCACTCTCACATATGCATGCCCGATATGGTACCATACCACACCCGCCCAAATGGAGAAGCTACGCATTTTCGAAAGGAAATGCTTCAGACTTATCACTGGCCTCAAGCGACATCCCAACTCCTACAAATATTACAACAGTGGTTCGCTCTACTATGCCGCTAATATTGAACGTATAGATCGACGCTTCCTCGAGCTGTCCATCAAATGTATCGAAAATCTTCCCAATAATCCCAACCCGATAATAAATGCGCTCACATCGACTCCGTCAGATAACCGAACTGCCTACCCGAACTGTCTCCACATCAGAACGTTCTTCACCTCTGGCAGGTTGGTTAATAACTCTAATGAGATTGTATACCACAATACTGAGCTTTAAATATAGTAATATTCAACCCTTCTCCAATATTTTGCGTTTCAACGAACAAACGGAAAGTAGTTCCCCAACCCACATCCCTGACTGACAATATCTTCACTAACCCATAACCTACCTATTGATCATTATGCTTTCCCCTTCCACACCACACTAACTTATTTCAATAATAATTAGGTAACTAAACTAAGTTAAGATAAGTTAAGTTAAGTTAAGTTGAGTAAATTAGCATAGGTTAAGTAAATAACTATATCCTGGCCGGAGAAATAATCAAAATGGGATTCAGTGTCTCCAAATCCCACGTACTGAGGTAAACAAGCAGCTGCTAACCAACATTGGCATAGATGCAGAGAACGCTATCCTCAATAGTGAGCTCTTCGTGGTCGAAGATCCTTTGGAAAAGGTGAACGCTGTGGGCGCTGTCTTTCAGGAAATGTACAAGGTGAATGAAAGCATTCACCGGAATCACGACCTGGAGGACAGAGTTCTACTCAATCACCTGCACCTCCGGAATGAAATTTCACTTTGGCAATCGGAGAATCCGGGTTTTACCGAATTCAGTGAAGATAATCTGTCAATTGACATTAATGCCAATGGTGTAGTGGCTAATAGCATTCTAATAACAAGGGAAGTAATCCAGAGTATCTTCGACTCATTAAGAAGCAAAAAGTCAGTGGGAATAGATGGAGTACCTAACATCGTACTCAAGAACCTGCCGCCAATGGCAATAGATATATACACGGTCCTGTTTAACAACGCGTTGAAAAATGCATATTATCCCGCCCGTTGGAAAACGGCAATCATTCAGCCCATCCCAAAAAAAGGGCAAAGACTGCACAAACCCAATGAACATGCGTTCGATAAGTTTACTCCCAAGCATCAGTAAAGTATTTGAAAAAACCATTAACAAAGCTCTGGCAAAATGGGTAGACGATTTATTCATTACAGCATTATTCCAAATAACCAGTTTGGCTTTAAGGCAGGTCATGAAACCACATATGCCGCAGCTAAACTGGTCTCCGACATACAACGGAATAAATGTAGGAACCAATGCACAGGGGCCTGTCTGATCGACTTGGAGAAAGCCTTTGATACCGTCTGGATCGAAGGGTTGTATTACAAACTGGTCAGACATGGCATACATAAGCCTTTACTATATGTACTTTACGATATGTTAAAGGACAGGAGGTTCGTGGTCAAAAGTGGTAATGTGACCTCTAATAAAACGTATAATATCAAGAATGGCTTGCAACAGGGCGCGGTACTCTCTCCGATTCTTTTTAACATTTACATTAGCGACTTATTAGATGCACTTCCGCAGGCTATTTCGTACCCAGACGATCTCATAATTTACAGAGCAGCTCCGAAAGTTGAGATCATAAATAGATTAATACAGCGAGACTTCAACAAAGTGCAGCGCTATTGCGATGACTGGAAACTTAAGATCAACTTCCAGAAATGTGAAGCCATCCTATTTAGAACTCCATTATATAAAGCCACGTACGACACAAGGAAAAACTGGCGAAAGCTAGTTATCGTGGGACCGCATGGAGATAAACTGGAAACCAAGAGTTTAGTTAAATACCTGCGCATCTGGCTAGACCAATATCTGTATTTCAACAGACATGTAGAGGCTGCTTTGCTCAAAGCGAGGAAAACTTTTGCTATGACAAGGAGGCTATTTCACAGTAGCCAACTTGACAGCAGGGTAAAAGTCATATGCTACGTGACGCTAATCAGGCCAATGCTCATATATGGTTGCCCAGTATGGTTCAACATAGGTCCAAATTTGATGGAAAAGATTCGGGTGTTCGACAGAAAGTGTCTCAGAAGTTGTCTCAGATTATATCGGACACCGGAATCGGACTATAAAAAGTATTACTCAAATGAGACTTTATATAATGAAGCGTACATAAATAGGGTGGATAATTTTATGATTAAATTAATCAGAGGACATATTGCGAGAGCAATAAGCTCGTCCAATGACCTAATTTTCTATTATCCAAACACCTTATACTATGAGAGCGTGCGTCGCAACGTCTTTGTTCCACCAGAGGCGTTCCTTGACTTGGATATGAAAGGGCTTATACAGGATAGATCCGGAATTCCGCTGATCTATCATGTAAGTAGATCATCTGTAGACGGGCGATTGTGCTACGACCGGGAAATAACGCGCACCGAAGAAGAGCTCCTGAGCTTCAGTAAGGCTATCTCCCACAGAGACCGGGACGATAGCATTAGACAGCGTCAACAGTTCTGGTGGTTGAATGGCATATAAAGACCTGGGTACCAAAGTCGGTATAGAATCATACTATCATCAGCTAGCTTACATAGACTTAACTTTTCTAGAATTAGGGTAGTATAAGATTTAAGTTAAGTTAGGTTAAGTGCTTTTACATTAAAAAAAAAAAAAAAAGTAACTATATCCTGGTTTTCTGACCTTTTCCAGGAAGCTCTACCCACCACAATCTTAATCCATAATCAATATATAACTCCTATCATATTGTTTGAAAAATGTACTAGTAAGTATATGTAAACAATTATAGCTAAAGTATCATAAGTTATCTGTATTGCTTATTGTAAAAATTATTGATGGTCAATAAATACAGAAATGTAAAAAAAAAAAAGACGTGCTGCCGTTAAACGCGGAATTTTGAAATGGGTATATTGTTTTTATATTTATTTATTTTGTCCCCTTGTCGGGACGTTCTTCTCAAATGTGATCTTAAAACTATGGATAGTATCTTTTAACCTATCCGGTCAATAAAGATGACCCATTTCGGCCATTAAAAAGATATTGTGGAAAAAGGTATCCGTCATAAAATATGATCCCTGCCAAGGTCTATTGAAATATTTTCCAGATGCGGAAATCTGTAGTTTTCCGGCACCTAGGTTTTTTAATCTTATTGTAAAGCAATTAATGTAAGATATTTCTAGAGTCTTCATTGGTTTATTTCCTTAGTATCCTCTTGTTTAGGATTTGAAAACAAGGTCTCTGTGTGCGGGAAATATAAACCAAGACGGCGGGGTTGGTGTATTTATGCTGAAATGCGTACTTAATGAACCTATTGTTTATTATGAAACTGTAAAAGAAATGCCAATATTGCAGACAAGTTAATGACAATCTTTTTGGCGGTTATGAAGATAGGGGGAAATTAATTTGTATTTCCCAAATGACCGTCCTGGGGAGGTAACAAATGAATCAGGACCTTATGGCAGAAATGTAGGGATTCGAGAACACTAACACTAGCACCCGTTTTCATCAAACCAAAATTTATCGAATGATGTGAAGTTTCATCCCGAAAAGGAAAAATTCGTAATTGATTTTGCGCAGGAAAGAAATCCGTAAATCGTGTCAGTTGGTAGTCGGATATTTCTGTACTTGGCGGGGCAGTTTAGGTTGGTTAGTCTTTTGAGATGTAGGTGATTCTATAACTAATATTAAACAATGGTCAGAGTTTCCTAGTGGGACACTCGTTTGTAAAGAACATGTGCTTAACTCGGATGACAGAAACACATCCAGGGTCTTTGCAGAATCGGTTATCCGGCAATTGCCTAGATTGCTCCTCTAGTTGATTCTGTTACGGCCACAACCACCCATCCCATAAAAAATTACCCTTTTGGAGCTAGTCTCCACCACTAACGGCGATACACGCCAAAAACATCCACTTAAAGGATGTGACATATCTAAATAAAAAACATTAGTCCATACGAGGGTTGCCTTTTATATTTCGGAATTAGAGAACAAAAACAAATATTGATCATCGAAAATCACTTTATTGTTTTTCAAAATATTCCCCATGAAGATCTATACACTTTTGCATGCGTTTGAACCAATTGTCGAAGCACTTTTGCCACTCTGATTGAGGTATCTCCAACACATGCATTCTGAATGCAGCAACCGCTTCTTCAGGTGTCGAAAAACGTTGACCTCTCAGTTTGTTTTTTACGTACGGGAATAAAAAGAAGTCATTCGGTGCCAAGTCAGGACTATACGGCGGATGACCCATCAAATCGATGATTTGGGTGCTCAGAAATGCAGTTGTCGCAGCCGATGTGTGAGAGCTCGCATTGTCATGGTGAAGAGTGATCCATCTTCGGCGGTTGGTTTTCCTGATTTCTTGGAAGACAACTGGCAAACAAATGGTTGTGTACCACTCAGAATTGACTGTTCTGCGTTGTTCTAGTGGTACGGTTGCGACATGTCCAGTTTTTCCGAAAAAACAGGCGACCATTTGCTTGGAAGTGCTTCGTGCGCGAACAACTTTTGTTGGATTTGGCTCATCTTGAAACACCCAGACAGTCGACTGCTGTTTACTTTCGGGCTCATACGCGTAAATCCACGATTCGTCACCTGTCACGATGTCATAGACGTGTTTCGAAGCACCGCGACCGTATTTTTTGAGCATTTCTTTCGACCAATTGACACGAGCCTTTTTTTGGGCGATTGACAAATTGTGTGGGATCCAACGCGAACAAATTTTTTGACGGTCAAATGTTTATGCAATATTGAATGTATACTGGTCCCACTAACGCCTAAGGTTGTCTCAATCTCACGATAGGTCACATGACGATCTTCCAATATCAATTCGCGCACAGCATCAATGGTTTTCGGAACAACAACTGATTTTGGACGACCTTCACGAAATTCATCTTGGAGTGAACTACGACCACGATTGAATTCACCATACCATCGATAAACACTGGTCCTTGATGGAGCTTCATCGCCAAAAATTGAATTAAATTCATCCATGCACTGTTGCTGAGTTAATCCACGCCGAAAGTTGTAAAAAATAATCGCACGAAAATGTTGACGATTTAATTCCATTTTTGGGCCGGCTAAACGTTCAATTTGCTTGAACTAAACGTTCAATTTGCTCACATAAAAAAAAACTTGAAAATATAATCAGTGAACCAAGGGTTCACCACACAAAACTCCTAAAAGGCAAATGTGCGGACCAGATGCCGTCTTTCAAACAAAGCCACTGAGTATCATAAAAAATTGCGCGCCAGCAATTTTACGAGACCTCAGAAAAATGGTTATCTAAAACAATTAAAACAACCAACGCTAGTTTCCGTTTTAACAAAATTAAGTTAAAACAAACAAAAGGAAAACATTCGCCTTTGTATCGATTCCCCACGGAAAAGATTCTTGCCCATTCGGCTACAATAAACAACATAGAGAATCAGAAATGCTCAGTAGCACAATGCTCTATTTGTATTCCCGATCGTATTCTTACAAAAGGGATCCTTGCCGATTCGGCTAAAGAAAACAACAGGCACCATAAAACGAATTACACATTCGTTTAGCGCCTATCAAGATAGAAGATTATAAATGTGCATTCGCACGATCCTCTGTTGATTTTTCCCTTTGTGTTTCCGCTTTTGATCCCAAGCCGGGAAAGATAAAGAAAGAAATGAGATATCCTTCGATTTTCAGGATGAAGAAAAAACAGGTCTTCGTTTGAGAGGTTGGTTTTTGAATCGCGACCGAGACGGCGAGACTTGAGAGAGTTGGTTTTTAGGAGTTGACCCGAACGGTTGGTAGTGGGTTGCGAGATTGGGCGAAACGGTCAGAAATAATAAAGTGTCCATTAATAAAGATTTGAATAATTAAGTGACTATTAATAACGTGAGACCGGGGTTCGATTCCCCGTCGGGGAGCCCCTGGCGCAAGACTAATGACCTTGCCCAGAAAAAATAAATCATTATGGAAAATTTAACAAGCCTCAGGACTTGCTAAATAAGGCCAAGACCGGTTCCCGGTTGTAGTGCCGATGATGATGATGATTAATAACGTGTAAAAAATAATAAAGTGTCCAGCAATAAAGATTTTAACAATTAGATGACTATTACTAAAGAGTGAAAATAATAAAGTGTCTTTTAATAAAGATTTGTAACAATAAGGTATTATACCCAAATGTGACTATAAGTATGTGCATTAAGTAAGTGGTAATGATCTAAAGGTTTGAATAAAATAGAAGTGTGTGAACATAAGATTCAAAAGAACATAGGAATAAATATATGCAGTAGTAACTAAAAAACAACAAGAGTGTTTCATTTAAAGTGTGTGTGGTGTTTAAACTAAGGGTGACGAACAGATCATTACAATTCAATATAATGCTAATAGTGAATATTTCAGCCTCTGAGACTTTTCTGTTCTGTTAGAGTATTGTAGTTGTGTACATTAAAGTCGCCAAGAACGGCAATCTCAGAGGCAGACGTTTACTGGTATCCAGTTAAGGTTGTTCAAACATTGTTGCCTATCTATTGTAAGTGGTGGATTGATTGACAACAAGGAATTTCACGGTAAGCTCGATCAGGCCTCAAGACAATTTTCAGCCAAATGATGTCCAAGTCATTGGTTCTACTGCCAAGTAAACCGAATCAGATGGGAGAAAATTCATAGTCTGCTTTTGTATGTAAATTGTATCCTGATCAACAAAAATAAAAAAATAAAAAAATGGTTGTCTGGGCGCAAGGCGCTCGGACATTATATTCGTGACAACGTATCCTAAATATGTAACATTGAATATCATCATCATCATCATCATCGGCACTACAACCGGGAACCGGTCTTGGCCTTATTTAGCAAGTCCTGAGGGCTTGTTAAATTTTCCATAATGATTTATTTTTTCTGGGCAAGGTCATTAGTCTTGCGCCAGGGGCTCCCCGACGGGGAATCGAACCCCGGTCTCCCGGTTGACAGGCGGGTGTACTAACCACTACTGTGTATTCGTCAGGACACAGTTGTCGATTTTCTTTTGTGTGCCAGTCCGAAATTACGTTCATCTGTTGCACTGTGATCGGTTTTAAATCGCGTTCAAAGCAAAGTCTATCGTAAACAGAGCAAGCATACCCAAAGTCATTGTCAAGAAACATCAATTTAAATCTTGATATCGATTTCTTCCATTTCATGTCCCATACCGCTTGCACCGATATAATTGGTTGTATTATAAAATACACGGGTTCTGCTGCTGAAGTCTGTTGTAGGTTTACAACCTGTAGTTCTTGAACGTTGTTTGAACTTGCCGCTGCGAAACCACTATGAACAGACAATTTTCTCTTAGCTATATCCGATTTGTTTAATGCTGCAAGGCGCAGCCTGTATTCGCGTTGTCTCTGTGTATTTTTTGTCTTTACACTTTCAACCTGTACAGCTGTTCTCGACAGTGCAAGGCGCTGTCTGTATTCCCGTTGTCTCTCTGCATTTGACTTAGGAGCAATTAAGAGGGTTGCGCTCTCGCTCACTACGGGTCGTGCGTTATCGGTTATCGTTATCGTAACGCTACAAACTTTTTTCCGAATGCCTCCCAAGGTATACCGATTTATAAGACGTTGTCACGTTAAAAATAGAAAAAAAATGTTCACCCACTTGATGAAATTTCCGCGCATTGGTATCATAAGTAAATGTTTCAATATAGTGTGGAAAAACTTTCAAAGCAACTCAATGGTAAGGCAGTCAATATTGTGCAACTGTGCCTAGAGAAAAATTCGGACAAATAAAATAATTCGTTCCTTTGACCTATCAGTTTTCACGTCTTCAACAATTCATCCTGCGCTGAAATGATAATACGTTCAACTGCAGCGCCTCTGTCTTATTCACTATGGTAAATAAAGAAGGCAAACCTAATCCTGTTCATTGCCTGTACTCTTTGATGCCTCACCACTGCTCTTCGTCTATATCTTCAGAAAGCAAACAAATATCCTTAGTTTCCCAGAAATAAAGGTGAATAAAAAATAAAACAAAACTTCCGCCGTTGACGACGTTCTGGGAACTGAAAAACGTTCCACTTATTTCAATTATTTCGCTTTGCCGGCATCCTTAAATATTTATCAATCAGTAATTTGTAAAGTTTTACTCGGTGACAGCCAAACAGAGTAAACGTCCTTTGTTAGTGAGGAAAAATACCCCAATCCGCCAGGGGGCCAGAAGCAACAATGTTCGATGTAAAATTCCAAAGCTAAAACAGCCGACTTTATCGTTATACATTCCCATGTAACAGAGAATGCCGCTTACTTCTTCCTGTGGCTTAGTTAATGTGTTTTATTTACAAGACGCAGGAGCATAGACTGTAAGCGCTTCCTGTTTAATCAGGGCCACCCCTGGGGAAATTGGGAAGGCATTCCATAAGAACTTTCACATGAATATTTACAAGATTTCCTGTTCCTTATACTATTCTCGTTGACGTATGGTATGGTTGATAGGTATTTTTGTTACCGTAGCAGCAATGCCTTGGGCGGCAGCTGCCAAGGTAAGACTTGAGCTTCGAGTAACCTATCTTAATGAGGATATACTTCCTCCGGTGGCTATTGGTCCTGTTCCTGTTTATCTAATTCAGATGTGGATTGCACTTTATTGAGGTAGCGGTGGCGATGATGATAGTGATGGAAATATACGGCTTTCTCTTAATTATCCTTTGAATATAATTAAGCGTTAGCACACATTGTGAACCCGATCTTTCCATATTGTGTGCTCACAAAATTTAATTAAAAAACTTTGGCTAGGGAATATAAAGAACATACATTCTAATTCTTAACAAACCTCACCACAAACCCAAATGAATACGAATCGGTACAGTAAAAAGTTTTCATCGTCATCCCGGCTGAGCTAAAAACTAACTAAAAACTTGCCTTTCTCATAAAGTGTTAGTCCGCAATGAACAAAAACACAATTAATAAAAAATAATCCTTTTAAAAATCTAAAAATACAACGGAGTATCCGATAATATATGCAAAACCAACCCAGTCGGTAGCCGTTCTTTGTTAGGAACTCCTCCTCACCACCAACATGAACCGCTAATTACAAAAGGCTTTCCGGCGCGAATGGAATGAGCGCCCTCTCAATCTATCTGTATGTACGTCCTTATTAAGGATTAGAAAATAAGTGAACACACACAACCAAATCTGTTTTACTTATATCTGCCTTTACCTTACGCTGGAGCTCCTTGAGAGGAACAACTAAGTGACCTTTATCATCAAAAACTACGACATCCGTTTTTTCGTTTATCATTTAATGCATTCCAGCAGTGGTTTCGTTCTTGGTTTCTG
This sequence comes from Microdon myrmicae, assembly GCA_963931805.1. Taxonomy (NCBI): domain Eukaryota; kingdom Metazoa; phylum Arthropoda; class Insecta; order Diptera; family Syrphidae; genus Microdon; species Microdon myrmicae. The sequence goes on from OZ007499.1 coordinate 29,187,243, forward strand.
GGATCTAACCTCAAAGCAGTCATCCAACCCTCGCGAAAGCCATATTTCAACTCGGTGAACAAATACAATAATACAAGAAGATACCGTGCATCGGAGTGTCCTCGTATTTGAGTTTAAAATAGAAAATAATTCGTTAAGTCCATCGTCCGTGACACGGTGTCCGTCGGTCTACGACTGTGCCGCCGCCTAGCACATTTACCTTAGCTGCAAACGAGAAAATAATAGGAATGTCGCATTAGGGACGCAACATAAAATGAAACAATGGCATGTATTCTAATTAAAAATTCCCATGAAGTAAGGAGGAAGCAAGACGAACCTAAATGGGAAAAAATGTTTGCCGAATGTATTAAAGGTGCCGCCGGTTGTGCAGCATTCGCTGAGGACGGACTGAGGGTCGTAGGTCGCCGATCAGGAGTCGGGGGTAAAGATAAGGGATGAATCTGTGGCCTTACTCAAGGAGTCTTGTAATTAACATACATTAGCGCTTGAAATGCAAATTTTCAGGTTTGCCCTGTACAACTAGTCTGGTTACGATTTTCGCCGTTTGAGAGAAGCCAGTGTATGTTGTATTCCAATACCAGGATTCCGATGGCACTCTGGAGGTTGGCAGATGAAGAATGAAATCCCCTTTAATGAGCCACGCTAAAGCTCCTTTTTTCCGTTTGGTTGTTATTTACGATTACACAAGCCAACACATTTAACTAATGTGCTGCATATGCCAGAATGGTATAATGAATGGCTCCGATATTATTTTAGGGTACCATCGTATGCAATTAAACAGATTTTCCTACTACGCCAATGGCTGACTAGTAGCACAGGGAAAGTAAACCTTACCTGGGTGGTTTGTTGTTCGTTTTCATTTCTCTTGGTACGTTGTTTGTTAAAATATGGTTCTGTGATTCTCCCTACGAATGTAGCATTCTATTTACAATTTAAATACTTGAAAAAAATACTTCATTAACCTACAATAAAGTTTTGTAATCACATTTTAAAGTTAGTCAGAATTAATCACTGTTAAATGGATGTTAGGTTTTGTGAAGCCATATATACTACACATCTTCTTGTCTAGGCTATCTGGATGTACTTTCAAGGCTTCAGTTTGACGCTCTTATCTATGGCGACTCCACGAACTCCCACTCAAGCTTGGAGTACCCTCAAAACTCTTATTATTATTATTATTATTATTTATTGGCCTGTAGGAACCCGGAAGTTCATGACCTCACCGACTCGGCTTCGCCATCCTTCCCTGTCCTGGGCACTCTCCTTCCACGCTTGACCATTCGATCCGATCTCCTCAAGGTCAAACCTAACATTGTCCTCCCATCTCCGTCGCGGCCGTCCTACCGGTCTCTTTCCCGTTGGTCTACCGTCAAGAATTCTATGCACGGTCCTATCGTTCCCCATTCGCGCCACGTGTCCGGCCCATCTTAATCTTCGCGACTTGATTACTCTCACTATTGTAGGTTTGCGATATAGTTCTTCCAATTCGTGGTTATGGAGTCTCCTCCATTGTCCTGCCTCCTCGTCATATTTACCTCCAAAGATGCCTCTCAAAACTTTATTCTCGAATACGCGGAATTTGTTTTCTTCCCGTTTTGTGAGAGCCCATGTTTCGCATCCATATAGAACAATTGGCATGATTATGGTTCTATAGACACGGAGCTTTATGTTACGTGATAGCAGTCTGGATTTCAGCAGTTTACTGACTGCGTGCCAACTCGCGTTGCCGGAATGCAGTCTCTTGTTAATTTCCTTCGACATTTCGTTACTGGCCGTCAGTATCGTTCCCAGATATTTAAATTCTTTAACTTTTTCAAAGATCTTACCTCTGACGTTTATATGTGTTCTCTGAGACCCACCTGCTCTCGCCGTAATCATGTATTTTGTTTTGTCTTCATTTATTTCTAGGCCCACCTCTTCTGCCGCTTGCATGATGATTTCACAGTTTTTACTAACAGTCTCTAGATTATCGCCCAGAACGGCGATGTCATCCGCATATGCGAGCACTTGTGTGACCCCGTTCAGGGATGATCCGGCCATGTTGTCGTCTTGTACCTTTCTGATGACATACTCGAGCACAAGGTTAAAGAGACACGGTGATAGACCATCTCCCTGCTTTAGTCCGTCCCGGATTTCAAATGGTTCTGAGAGGTGGTTTTCTATTCTAACTCGCCCTTTGTTTTCGTTCATGCAAATTTGAATGAGCGCGGCATATTTTTTTGGGACTCCCAGCTCAACTAGAATATGGTAGAGTCTCTGCCTTGCGACTGAGTCGTAGGCTTTTTTGAAGTCAACGAACAGTTGGTGAACCGTCTCTCCGTATTCCCACTTCTTTTCCAGCAGTTGTCTTATTGTGAACATTTGGTCGCTTGTTGACCGGTTCCTACGGAATCCACATTGGTAGTCTCCCAGTATCTCTTCTGCGTAAGGTGTGATTCTCGCCAGAATGACATTTGTTAATATTTTGTATGCGGTTGGAGCAATGATATTCCTCTGTAGTTTTCACAGTCAGATCTGTCGCCTTTTTTGAAAATGGGGATGACTATTGAGGTTTTCCATTCTTCCGGAGTGACTTCCTTATCCCATATTGTTTGGATGAGCTGGTGGATCTTTCGAGCGGTTGCCTCTCCTCCATGCTTCACAAGCTCTGCCGGTATGCAGTCGACTCCGGGAGCCTTGTTGATTTTCAATCGATTAATTGCGTCTACAACTTCGTTGAGAGACGGCTCTGGGATCTGAGGCTCAGCTGTATGTACGCTTGGTACATTTATCTGTGGTTGATGGGTGCGTACATTAAGCAGGTTTTCAAAGTACTGCTTCCATCTTGTCACGACATTGTTTGTTTCTGTGACCAGACAGCCGTTTGCGTCTCGAATTATTTTGGCTCTTCCTCGGTAGCCATTTCTAATTGAATTTATGCCGACATACATACCCCTGATGTTCTTTGCCCTAGAATTTTCTAGGATTTTTTCGATCCTAGTCTTCTCCCATTCGCGTTTTTTGCGTTTGAAGAGCCTCATTGTCTCTCTCCGAATTGTCGCGTATCTTTCTGCGTTGACTTCATCATATCTTTCTAAGTGGATCACTCTGAGGCGTTTACGTTCTTCGATCTTCGCCCTGCACTCATCGTCAAACCAAGGTTTGGACTTAATTGTTTTCTTAAATCCTAATACCTTTTGGGCTGTTAGTTTGATTGTGTCTCTGATCGATGTCCATTTAGTGTTCACACTATTAGCTTCCTCTTCCTCACTGCTCACATTCTCTAGAATGCTAAATCTATTCGTTAGCTCGTCTTGATATTCAGCCCTTTTGCGTAGGTCTTTCAGTTTATCAGTGTCGAACTTTTTGCTTGTCTCCCGTGACTGCCCATGTGGGATTGCTGCGAGGCGACTCCTGATTTTGCCAATCACTAGAAGATGATCGGAGTCGCAATCTGCTCCTCTATATGCTCTTACGTCAAGGATATTCGAGTGGTGTCTTTTGTCTATGAGGAAGTGGTCTATTTGGTTACGCGTTACGCCGTCGGGTGATATCCATGTGGCTTTATGAATTTCCTTGTGCTTGAACATCGTGCTTTTTACTAACAGATCTTTTGACGCTGCGAACGTGATAATTCGAATTCCATTATCATTTGACACGTCGTGTAGGCTTTCTTTACCTATAGTTGGTTGGAAGATATCTTCCTTTCCAATTTTCGCATTGAGGTCCCCGAGGAGGATTTTAACATCGAATGATGAGATCCCATGAAATACATCCTCTAGGGTCTCGTAGAACGTGTCCTTCGTTTCTTCGTCCGCAGATTCTGTTGGGGCGTGTACGTTTATAAATACATAATTGTACCATCGGCCCTGTATTTTTAGCACAGACATTCGGTCATTAATGAATTGCACCTCTTTTACATGGGGCGTAATCTTCTTGCTTATGATGAAGCCAGTTCCGAGGTTATGTGTATCGGTACCTCCACACACCAGTGTAAACCCGTTGGTTTCGATTACTTGATGTGGGAGTCGAACTTCCTGGAGCGCGACGATGTCCATTTTATATTGTTTCGCGTTTTCTACGACCGTCTGTATCGCGCCTGATTTATATAACGTTCGAACATTCCACGTCCCGACGCGTATATCCCGCTTTTTCCGTTTTTCCCTACGTCTTCTTTTTGCCGGGTCGGTGTTTTCCTGATGATTTGTTCCCTTATGGTAGTGTTGGCTCATCACACCTACGCCTACCGGGTTTTTTGTGAGATTGTTTTTTGTGTATTGATCATTCATTCACCCTCAAAACTCTTGGCCAGCAGAAAGAACCATACCCCACGTTTACCTGGTGAAAAGTTACCCCTTATATCCCACACGTGCATGATTACTCGTATCTTACGACACATGGTTCTAAAATGCTTGCATAAATAAATTGCCTAAGCGCCGAAATATCTCTGACAATAAAAGCGAAATCGGAAACATATCAAACATGAAAGGCCCTGTGAGTTGGGCGTTAGAATACACTCACAGCTAGGTCGACTTGTGGGGTTAGTTTAGTCAGGGCACCGACATGGGCGCTAGGTTCACTAAACTTCCACTAGCGACGCAAAAGTTCCGTAAATGTTTCACCAGACATTGTCCGCCAATTTAAATACTTTTATTGTTGTTCGACACAACTAAAATATTTCAGTTGTGACTACTTTTGATTGACTTTAATCTTATCACCGCAGAACACCCAGTGGTGGTCAGGAAAGCACATTAGTAACGCCGAAGGAAAACAACGGGATATTAAAACACTACGATTTATTTGGTTCAGCTTTATTCACTATATGATTTATTCGAACACAATATTAACACCGATTTACATTTTTCTTTATCTCGAGAAAGGAAAATTATTTTATCGCACACACGACTCCGACGGGTTATCGCATCTCCGTGTTCACCGAGGGTAGCGGTAGAACGCACGACCAGTGTGGTCGGGCGATGAAATGAGACTCAACGATATTCACTCGCTGACAAGGGAATTCGACCAGTGAAACTGGCTCTCTTAATTAGGGGCGCATTTTCCTATTCCAAGAGACACGTAAAGTCTCTCTTAACCAAACGGATATCATAGAGAAGGTCGTCACGGTACGCATGTATGTGTGTACACTGGTTCTTTTGTGGATCAAAGCCATGGGAACGAATCAACAACAAAGAAATGGCATAAGTGCATTCATGAGATGCGAGTTCGGTAAAGCAAACAAAACCAAATCTCTTTGGATGCTATTGGTTTTTGTTTGCTCATGCCGCTGCTGATGAGAAGCAGATCCCGAAATATGCAAAGACAAAGGGAACGTTTGGGTCTTTGTCTGCGATGTGCATTGCGGATAAATAAATAGGCGGCAATGCCATGTGGAAATGTGTTAATGGATTTTGGCTAGATTACCGGGAAATGGTGTTTATGGCATCGCTGGTAAGGGTAGGTATTGAATTCCTATTGGCATTTGCTTATGCTGTAGGATTCAATTGGTGCCAAGAGACGAGAAAAAATAAATCATTATGGAAAATTTAGCAAGCCTCAAGACTTGCTAAATAAGGCCAAGACCGGTTCCCGGTTGTAGTGCCGATGATGATGATGAAGAGACGAGATATGCGTATACGAGTATTTATTTGGTCCCTCGGTTGTAGGTCGCCAGCCAATGTGTGTGTATGGTGATTTATGATACACTTGGTAAGGACGGGAAATAGGTGACGCAATGTGTATGGTCCCTGTTATGATGGTTACATTGTATGTAAACCGAATCATCTTGTTTTTAGGAATTCGTCTAGGGAGATTTGCTTGGCACCGAAGGTGCCGAATTGGTTTGAGATTCCTGATAAGTTAAGAAAGAAATCTTACAGGAAATTGTATGCGTGAAGCATTTAAGGTGCTAATGCGATTGCATTAGTGAAGTTATGAGATTGGGTGGAAGTTATGGGGGTTTTTCAGGTAAGTGAACCGTGGGGTTTGCGGAACCGTCGCAGACTCGTCGTAAGAGGCGACTAAAGGCCGAGTGGTAGGTGCGGCCCTAATGCCTGTGAAATACGATTCCATCCTTAAGAGATGCAAAAGATACTTCACTCCATTCAACCCGGCCACTATTTACTAGGCGTATATGCGTCCAAAAGCGGATTTCAACTCTCATGTTTGGTCAGGCGCATCTGTGGCGTTTCTTTAAAGCCTTCCTAAAGAACCACCCATTTCTTTAAAATAACCTACCTTTCCCTCACTCCATAAACCACTATACTTACCTGCATTCGAGCAGTGTAAGCTTTCTTTCAGATAACTTTCACCTGAAAGTAAAAGCCCAGCAGGCATGCACATCAAACAAGTTATTTCATTCATATTACATGAACTGTGCCAGACAATCGGCTCGGCTTGTCAGCAATTATAAAAGATAAATACTCGCTGGCCAGCGTAATTGTTAACACAGCTGAAGCCGGTATTCTTGCTACGGTTCATGATTGAATATTGTTCCAATCCCATGGTTCGCTACAGTTGCGACCAATTTCCTTTACCGGTTATCTACCGATCATGGGATTTGGACGCGAATATGATTGACGTTAGACAATCATACCCATCATCATGTCTAATGATTCGTTGTCTAAACAACGACCAGGCACTATTCTCACGCTACTATTCTAAACGAAACGCTTCTGTGTACTTTACGTAAACAGAAGAAATTATTTTTGCCTGCATGACAGTATTCCTGGCATTATCCAATGCCTAAAATAAACATGCACCCAAATCTAGTAGTCTTTGCCGTCGCAAAGTTCTGTTGACTTATCGCCAACCCAAATCGATCCCCTATCGTACGATGGAAATACACCCAGCCGTACACCGATCATCATATTTGACCAGCTGCATGTTTGTTTTTTTTTTCCTTTCCTTGCCCAGCGAGTGTTTGGGTGTCCTTCTTGAAAAGGAAAGATGTTTTTTTTTCTCTGCAATGACATGCGTGGAAACTCATCGCAAACACCAGAGGCTGGGTCAACGTCGCCCAGCTCGAGGAAACAGATAGCATCCCCCGTTGAGCGCAGACGTGCGAAAGACCAAGTTACCGTCACCTTCCATTCGTTTGAAAGTCGTGTGTCAAGTGTTTAAGTTTATCAGTGCAAAGTGTAAATTCGGGAATTCGTTGTCACAACTCAAGGGGCGCGATTATTCAATAAAGTGTCATCACGGATCGTATCCAAACAAGTTACCGTTACCATTCCATTCGTTTGAAATTCGTGTGTCAAGAACTTAACATTAGTAAAGAACATGTTTTAATTTATGAATAAAAACAAATAAAAATAGAACAAATCAACGCGTTTTATTCCATCACCCCTCTCCAGGAGGATCGGTGTTTTGTCTTAACATCGGTGGTGTATTTATTTCTCCTGCTTTCTCTTGTGTTTGTTCTTCGTCAGCTTTTACGTAGGTGGAAGGTTAAGTGAATCCGTGTCATACTAGGCACCTACTTAAAACCTACACCACACATCCAAAACTGCACTACACGTGCTCGACAGGATGCAAAAACGAACAGTCAAACTTATAGGGAATTCAGCTGTAAGTCGATCAATTCCGTCGTTAGAACACAGGCGCAACACATCATGCCTATCTCTTTTCTATAGGTATTACCACGGTCGTTGCTCAACTGAACTTGCTGAATGCGTTCCGCCCCTTCAGACAATTTCCCGCGATAGCCGTCAATCTGTGAATGCGCATCAGTTCACGTTGAAAGTCAGGCGCACAAATAAACATAGAGAGTCATTCTTTAGCCGCACCACACGAATATGGAATGTTCTGCCTGTTCACGCATTTCCTCGTCGTTGTGATGTCCAGGCATTCGAGACCAATATACATAGACACCCCCTTTCCTTATCCACTTCTTCTCCATCCGCGCGCACTGTGCTCTGACATTTAAGGGTACTTCAAAATCCCGTTTTTTGCGCACGTTAGTGTAAAAAAAAATCAAGCTATAGGCTCCCTGAAATGGTCGGGAGAAATCCCTGGCCATCTTTCGGAGCTTGGTTGATGGACTGGTTCTAGAAAAGGTTGGTTTAGGTGGTCGTCGATCCCAAGGTGAGATACCACCCTGTCACGCTGTACATTCCGCGATATCGTCGGAAGAAATCCTCGACTGTGTTTCGGACGTATGGCTGATAGCCCGGACTGACACGGAAATAAGTCATGATGGTACCTTCTAATTTAAAAAATGCCGATGGTAAACTAGTTTCTCATTCGGATCTCCGGGAGAGACTATGTCAGGGGAAACATCATGCAAATATTATGATAAATAACCGAACTTTAAGAAATTTGTGGCGATTCCGCCAGATCCCACGGCTCGCCTTCCTGAAAAAACCCCCATAACCATAACCCGGGTCTGCACCAGCTTTCGCTAATGCAATTCGCATTAGCATCTTAGATGCTTCACGCATCAAACAGACCCAATTATTTTAACCCTAAAATCCCTATAAAGAAAACTTACCTTCATGCATCCCTTCGCATACAATTTTTCATAAGATTTCTTTGTTTGCTTATTTGGTATTCTGAACCAATTCGGTACCAGACAAATATCATAAATATCGCGCCGTCTATTTTCCCAGCCGCGCCATATACCTTTTCATATACATTGCCTGGCAACCTTTTTTGTTTGTCTTACCAACAAACAACCCAAGCAGCTGCATATAATTAGCGCAATAGGCGCTGAAACCAAATTCTCCAGCATTTCCTAATGCAAATATGAACCCGGTTTCGACTGCAGCCAGAGATGCCATAAACATCCAATTTGCTTTTAGCACCTTTTTCTCCTAACGTCGAAAATAGCGACGAGGCATCGTATAAACATGACCCTCATTAAAGAGCGAACCATTTGGTCGCCTTTTCTTTTGTCTTTGCCGCCTGCCTGTTTCGCTGTTCCACTGCACGTGTGAATAGCATTGATCTCAACGATCCCACACATACCACCATGACCTGTATTACAAGATCTGGTTTCCTATACCACCAAGAGAGACTTTACGTTTCCCTGATGGTAGGTAAAAAACGATATCCTTATTGGAGAGGATATCGTTTGAGTCTTATTCCATCCTCCGACCACGCTGGTCGCACGGTGAAACTCCCGCTCTCCGCGCCACCAGCGGAGAAGCGTAAACAGTAACACGCAAATATATACCCGGAGTCGTGTGTGTTTTATTTTTCAACTCTAGGAAGTTTTAGTTTATTTTTCCACGTAAATTTATCCGTGAATCTATGAAATAACGTAAATTTATTGATCCCAAATTGTTTATTATCGAAAACATATAGTGCGGCAAAAAAATCGGTATACAATAGTCTCTTTGATAAAACAATATCTTTAAGTTCATACGAAAGTGTTCAATAGTTTTTGTGAAAACGAATAAATCATACAAAAATGTAAAAGACAAACCAAAAACATATAAGCATTAAAGTTATATTATTAAAAATCGTAAACATTGTAAATAATATACACAAAACAAATGGCAATAGATATAGCTCAATAAATTTTATGCGCAATTATATATATCGACAAGTAACATAAAGTAAACGCACCACGGCACCATAATTACCTTACCTTTTTTTGTGTGCGTGCTACCATATCTTATTGAATAGAAACGGTTGCTGCAAATTTTATATTTAAAAAAAAAAAAAAAACAAACAATAAATAGTGTAAGCCCCTTCAGGGTATTAAGCAACGCACAACCTTATTTCATAATTTCCGCACGACTCCACACGACTCGGCACACTCGCACTCAATTCCGGCTCCGCTTACTACTTCTCTTGATCCTCTTCCGACTACATTTAATTTCTTTTTCGACTTCACCCCTTAAGCACTCGACCCCGCCCAACCTCACTTGACCTCACATCGGCTCAATTTAACTCCTTTAACCGGCTCCCCATCACACCCTTCGGACTCTTCGAGTTCAAAGTGATGACCTTTGGCCGTCTTTAAATACTGGCAAAACTCGCCTCCATCCACCCTTTTAAGGCTCCTTTTCTAAATATTGGCGCACACGCTCGCCATTACTCAACGCCCATTTTCTGCAAACCGGCCCCTTATGTAACAACAGCTACAACGCGTAGCATATGGTCTATAGGACGCCCGGTTTTGCCTCGCGTGAAACATCTCAACCTTTTCTGTTTTTTTTTTCTGCATATTGGCGCTCATGCTCGCCAACCATAGCCTTCATGCAACCCTGCTTGAACTTCCACCCTATTTCAGCAAGCCAGCTTCCCTCGTAACACAGCTACTACGCGTAGCAGCACCTAGCAGGACACCTGGCTTAGCTCCTTTATTTAAACTTCAGGACATTCGTCCTTAGATCTCCTAACGTCTCCCAAATGTCTCAGCAACACCGGTCCACAAATCAAACCGATACCACCGGGCTGAGACAACATACCTGGTTCCCCAATCTTTAGCCACCATGGCTCCCCTTTAGCGGCAACTAAAGGCTATACACGCCCCTCTACGCCGCCTCAAATACCTAGGTGCATAATACTTCGGAGAGTGCAGCAGTTACTCTAGGCCGCCTTGTGGTTAGACACAACCAACCATACCCCAGGAGCCCCGTAATCTAAGTCGCCCAACTTAAACGAGCGCGATTGGCCGGCCCTCCCAACAAAGCGCCGCTTGGTCGAGGTTGCGGTCGCCGTTTATCAAGCTCCGGGGTCGACACCGGAGCCGATATATCGGACCTCCCTCGATCGGTAAGCCGCGCAACTGGAGCGCCCGCCCCCTTTTTACCAGTCACAGCGGCAAACAATTTGCCATACAAACGTATGGACAAAAGACTCCCGCTCTGGACTTGGTCCCTTTCCATTCCGCACACGGCAACCCGTTACTGCGGATGGGAATTACCCTGGGATAAGTTCCCCTCCTTCTCGCACACACTATTTCGTCACTGCGGATGTGAGCGGATTTCCGATAGGTTCCGACCTATTCGGGCGATAAGCCTGTTGGTCCACGAGACCCATAACAGGCCGATGGACCACGCCGCACACATTTGCCCTTGATGGCATCAAGCGGTAACAACTGTGTCCATCTTATCGATAAAGGCCCAAACAATAACCAGGAACTGGTCACAACGACAGTCCCGTAACATTACCACAGCGCATTCAGAAGCAACCTCCCTATCATCACAGCACCCACCATCGAGCATTCCCTCGCCCCTACCTTTTTTTTCGTGACTACGTCACTGGGAGGGGAGTTCTGTGGCGATCCCGCCAGATCCCACGGCTCGCCTTCCTGAAAAAACCCCCATAACCATAACCCGGGTCTGCACCAGCTTTCGCTAATGCAATTCGCATTAGCATCTTAGATGCTTCACGCATCAAACAGACCCAATTATTTTAACCCTAAAATCCCTATAAAGAAAACTTACCTTCATGCATCCCTTCGCATACAATTTTTCATAAGATTTCTTTGTTTGCTTATTTGGTATTCTGAACCAATTCGGTACCAGACAAATACCATAAATATCGCGCCGTCTATTTTCCCAGCCGCGCCATATTCCTTTTCATATACATTGCCTGGCAACCTTTTTTGTTTGTCTTACCAACAAACAACCCAAGCAGCTGCATATAATTAGCGCAATAGGCGCTGAAACCAAGTTCTCCAGCATTTCCTAATGCAAATATGAACCCGGTTTCTATTGCAGCCAGAGATGCCATAAACATCCAATTTGCTTTTAGCACCTTTTTCTCCTAACGTCGAAAATAGCGACGAGGCATCGTATAAACATGACCCTCATTAAAGAGCGAACCATTTGGTCGCCTTTTCTTTTGTCTTTGCCGCCTGCCTGTTTCGCTGTTCCACTGCACGTGTGAATAGCATTGATCTCAACGATCCCACACATACCACCATGACCTGTATTACAAGATCTGGTTTCCTATACCACCAAGAGAGACTTTACGTTTCCCTGGTGGTAGGTAAAAAACGATATCCTTATTGGAGAGGATATCGTTTGAGTCTTATTCCATCCTCCGACCACGCTGGTCGCACGGTGAAACTCCCGCTCTCCGCGCCACCAGCGGAGAAGCGTAAACAGTAACACGCAAATATATACCCGGAGTCGTGTGTGTTTTATTTTTCAACTCTAGGATGTTTTAGTTTATTTTTCCACGTAAATTTATCCGTGAATCTATGAAATAACGTAAATTTATTGATCCCAAATTGTTTATTATCGAAAACATATAGTGCGGCAAAAAAATCGGTATACAATAGTCTCTTTGATAAAACAATATCCTTAAGTTCATACGAAAGTGTTCAATAGTTTTTGTGAAAACGAATAAATCATACAAAAATGTAAAAGACAAACAATAAACAATTTATAAATTTCATTTAACGGTCTTGTGGCGGAGTTTTACTTCTTGTGTGTGACAATTTTTCAATTTGTTAACTGGTGGAACTTTGTTTCGGTGAGGATGGGGAGTGAAGTGAACCGTGTGCCCGTGTCCGGCACAATACTTCTCCTCCCCACAAATTCGATATCGCATAATCGGGCTCACTCTCGAGGCTCTGTCCACGCTCGACTGATAACGGCATTTTGTAACGTCAGGGACATCGGTTTCACCAATACGAATGTAAACGCCTTCCATCAATATTTGCAAACAGCGAAACCTGACATCCTTGCCCTAACTGAGACCCAGTTCGATTCGGCAACAGATTTTTTTGCTCTGGATCCGAGTTACATTCGAGACTCCGTTTTAAGGGTGGAGTCTCCATCTCCACACGATTCGACCTGGCTTGCCAGAGGATGGAGGCGTTGCAACAGAATAGCATGCACATCATGTAGTTGAGCGTCGTGCTGAGGAATTCTGTTAAATTTTGTTGTTCTCTTTACCGCTCCCCGAATGATGATCGACCGGTGGCATTTTTCGAACATATTTCATATACTGTCGACTAGATACAGATCAACCACCCAGCTTCAGAAATGATCATCCTTGGAGATTTTAATGTACACAATTCCGGCTGGTTGGTACATTATAGCAGAACCGACGAGGCTGGGAGGCTGGCGGAGATGTTCGCTGTTAGCCACAACTTGACTCAACTCGTAGAGGAACTTACGCGAGTCCCGGATACCCGAGGTGATTATACTAACACTCTGGATCCGTTTTTGACATCTGAGCCGAGCATTTATACCGTGGAGATTGCTGCGCCACTGGATAACTCAGATCACTGCTAGGTATCTGTCGCGCGACCACTTGCATTTCAAGCGAATAGCCTACCTAAGCAGCTTCACCAAGTATGGAGGTATGAGGCAGATAACTGGGACGATATGCGAGATTTCTTCGCATCCTTACCGTGGTCGGACATTTTCTTGATAGACTCTGATCGTTATTGGTCTGTGGACGCCGCCTCTTTGACGCCGTCCCATCTTCCTATTCCAGGTGAACTGCAATTCCAGCACCAGCCGGCGAAACGATTTATTTGATTTGTATCTTTATCTGCTCCTATAATTGCTTAATCCCCATTTATTAGTTGTTATGCATTGATTTTTATTGTAACTTTATGGGGTACACTACAATAAATCACGTGCACTACCTGTTATTGGCCTCTTTACAGCGAGGAGTTCCCGTGGCAACTCAACAGCTCCAAAAAAAAAAAAAAATGGTGTGGCGAGAGGCCGACTTTAGGGAGACACGGACAAATGTGTCCTTCATCTTCTCTCTGGGTTCTGGTCATCTTGCGATAACCAGAATCACCCACATCCGTGAGGATGTTGGGCTCGGTCTCGAGATATCTGAAAAGAAAAGGGGGGGAGGAGGTATCTAAGGATAGTGTCGACAGGGTTAGTTCAAGCGTTCTCTAACTACTTGGATGGGGCATGGTGGGAAAGAAATCGTACAAGACCGATGGGTCTTGAGTGCGGTAGTAAACGCAGATCACGCCTTTGTGGTCGATAATCTGCGCTTTGGTCGGTGTGTGTGTGTGTGTGTTTGTGCTGTCTTGTACTGTGCGTGCATGTTTGTAGTGTGTCAGCGGTAGACCCTATGGGATAGGTCCAGGAATCCTCTATTATAGAAGAGAATGTTGTTGGGAAGGGTGCTTTCTTCAGTTGTGTACTGAAGAAGAAATTGTGGTGGTCTGATCCGAAGAGATCGAGAGAGAAAGGGGTCAACAACGCAAGCTTCCCGTACAACCGGGTTCTCGCTGTTTTGAATGCTTTTGAGGTACTTATATGCTAATTGTAGCAAGTACTCGTCGATAGGGATAATGGAGGCACCTTCATATACGTGAGAGTTGACTTAATGGCGGCCGTCAGGCCTTCTAGAGTGGTTGGTGCATCTTCTGAGGAGTTTTCTTTCCAAAACTCGAAGTCTTTCCATTTGGGTCGAGGATATGCAGGACCATATGGGAAAGGCGTATGATATTCCATATCGGATTAGCTGCTTATAGCAGAGAGGCTTAACTTTGGCGTCAACTTTGTTGCTCCACTTCAAGATGTTGTGCAGTTGCTTAGACCGACCGAGGCCCCTTTGAAGAATGTGGGTCACATGTTTGATGAAATTCATTTTTGGGGTATAGATGACCCTAAGATATTTCATCCTGTCCTGTGGTCTAATCGTAGTACCTCCTATTTGTATGCGGATATTCTGTGAATATCGAGAAGTAGGTTCGGAGTGTTTACCACTCAGAATTATAGACTCAACAGCTCAGCCGACGTGCCCGCCTTATATAGGCCCTTAGCCGCCGTCTTCGTTCGCTCGTTTCCTGGATGCCGTTTCGTTCGGTGACTTCCTAAAATCGGCGCGCCGCTGATCACTTTTTCCGAGAACGTGTGCACTGGCGCTTGCCTTGTCTTTCCTGGGAATTCGTTTTGACCTGATGCATCGACAACACCGATGTTAACGCATGCACGGAGCCAGTCGCAGAGATTATTCTTCTCGGGATGGAAATGATCCTACTGCACTCCACCAAACGAAATTCATCTGATTGGCGTTGATTTGATAAAAAATTCGAGCAGATTATACAGCGGCAAAAAATAGCGCCTTTAAACTATAGTGCTCGATCCCACCGAGGTTAACAGAACGAATTTTGTTAGAACCAGAAACGCGTGCAACCAGGCGATTGATACCACGAAGATGGCTTACAATGACAGGGGGACTGATAAATTCCTTGAGGGCCCGACTGGTTCGCGTCCCTTCTGCTCAATAGCAGGGCCTGTCAGCAGTAATTTCACTTTCTCCTCATTTTCTCCGTTAGTGACGGGCAGTGGGACATTAGTCACAAATTCAAAATATAAAACTAATCTGGTAGCGAATTTATTTTCCGCGAATTCAAACTTCGATGCAGATCTTTTGGAGCCACCTGTGATCGCACCGGTATGGTATTCGATGTAGGATGTGAGGTTCCGCCCGCGTACTATTCGACGCATTCTACGTGAACTGGACTGTAGGAAGGCGGCTGGCTCGGAAAGAATATCAGTAACAGTCTTTAAGAACTGTGCTCCAAAACTGTCTCCGGTTCTGGATAGCCTCTTTCGCTTGTCTTATGCACGAAGGACAGTTCCTTCCTGCTATAAGTGTTCCCCACAAAATTAGCATTACTCTCTATGTTATCTAAGGTGATGGAAAAGGTCATCAACGCGGAGTTAATTAAGTATTTGGAGTCCAACGGACTTCTGAATGGTCGCCAATGCGGATTTCGTGGCAGGCGGTCCACGGGAAACCGTTTGACCCTTATAACCGATGTATGGACACCTGCCGTTGAGGGGCATGGTGAGTCAAGGGCGGTCGCTATGGATATCTCCAAGGCTTTTGAACGTGTCTGGCACGGGGCATTGCTGATCAAACTCCGTTCATATGGACTTTAGCAGCAGCTTTGCGACTGGACGAAGAACTTCTTCGAAAATCGATCGATCCCGGTAGTTGTGGGCGGCGATTGTTCGAATATCATCATCATCATCGGCACTTCAACCGGGATCCGGTCTCGGCCTTATTTAGCAAGTCCTGAGGCTTGTTAAATTTTGCATAATGATTTATTTTTTCTGGGCAAGGTCATTAGTCTTGCGCCAGAGGCTCCCCGGCGGGGAATCAAACCCCGGTCTCGCGAATGACAGGCGGGTATACTAACCACTATACTATCGACGAGCCCGATTGTTCGAATATGTATCCTGTTAATTCCGGGGTATCTCAAGGTTCTACTTTGTATCCAACCTTCTTTTTGCTTCACATAAATGATTTGTTGGAGTCAATGGATAACCGAGTGGTCAATTTTGCGGATGATAGCGTGCTTGTTTCCTTTTTTGGAATGATGGTCCGATTAGTGCATCAACGTCGCACCAGCAGAGATATAGCCAGATCGACTCTCTGAATCGGGATCTGTGTAAGGCCCTGCAATCGGGAAAGACCAATCTCGTCGTTTACAATGCAACGAAGACAGAATACCACAAATACAAATACAACATTCACAAAGAAAACTGTATCATCACTTCCACAGCTGATGATGAATGGCCAGGCCCTCGAATCTGGGGAAAGGATGAAATTGCTCGGAGTTACGGTGTGTGGGAATGTATCGTAGCATAAACATGTGTCGAACATCACCGGGAGCCAAGAAATATTTTACTCTGGCCCAATATTTTCTTCTCTATAAATCCCAAAATAGACTGGTGCTCGAATATTGCTCTCATGTTTGGAGCTTTGCTCCCAAACATACCCTCAACCTAGAGATAGTAGACAATTGGTCAGAAATTTAATGGATTTCAATGTCGGGATTTAAAAGATAGCCAAATTTTTTGCTTGTTATTCGATGCAGTTATCCCTGGCGGTAATTTTCAAATCTCTCCTTCTTGCTGAAATATAATTCCCTTATTTATTCGGGAACATACTCAATAGAAAATTAAAATTAACCAATGGAAGGCACTGTGCTTTGACATTTAAGGATACTTCAAAATATATATATATATATATATATATATATATATATATATATATATATATATATATATATATATATATATATATGTGAAACCCAGATACTACATTTTAAATCTAGCATATCATTAAATGTTACTACAAACATTCTTCAACCGAACTCTTAAATTCACTAAAGTAATTGGCTGCCAACTCCATCAATCAGAAAGCACACATAGATGCATACTAAATCTTTCCGAATTTCAGTATGAAATTGTATAGACGAGGGCAGTCCCACAATTAGTCAGCCAGGTACATGGCGTTATTTATTTAAATATAATGATGATGGTAGGTAGTACCAACCTTAGAAAGAGTAGGTTTCAAGTTTGAAGAAGCTACGTTGCTTATTACCTGTTTGACAGCCAGCAGTAGTACAAACATGGAAAAATTCGCACATGACAAGTAACAATCCAAAGAACATATTAGTATATACGAATATTTCGAAAGAAGCACTGCAAGGTAATTAGTAGTAAGAGCCGTCCTGGTCTACCCCATCCCCCCATCGCAGACAAGGTCTGCCGCCCTGTCTCCTTCCATACATCCTGCCACAAAGGACTTTCTGGGCAGGCTCCTCCTCGCTCATTCAAGCTAGGTGGCTCGCCCACCGGAGTCTACCGAGCTTGATTTTTCTTACAACATTAACTTCAAGATAGATCACGTATAACTCATCGTTGTAGCGTCTCCCGAATCGTCCTCCCTCACATATGGGACCAACAATTCTCCTTAAGACCTTCCTCTCGAACGCGGCTAAGAGTTCAGAGTGCCTTTTATTGAGCACCCAGGTCTCAGATCCATGCAAGAGTACTGGCAAGACCATGGTCTTGTACAGTAGCAGCTTGGATGTTGTGGATAAATTTCGGGATTTAAAGAACCTTGATAGACCATAGTAGGCTTTGTTGAATTTGATCAATCGTTCCTGTATTTCTTCTTGCATATTGTTATCGGCTGATACTATTGGCCCAAGGTAGTTAAAGGATTGCACTACTTCAAATTCATGCTCCACTACCCTGATAGTTTGACCAACGTTAAGTCTTCGCTTCGCAGAAGTTGCTGCCATGCACTTAGTTTTCCCCTCATTAATGTGCAGTCCCAGTTTTTGTGCCTCCTGCTCGATCGGGGCGAAAGAATCCTGTACAGCCGAATTGGATCTACCGATTATGTCGATGTCATCTGCGTAGGCAAGTATCTGGCTGAACTTGGTGACAATAGTCTTGTGGGGTTCGAAGTAGGTGTGCCAGGGCAGGGGGACGGATTCACTTTTAACTCACCGAGGAAAGGACAAAACACAGATCACACAAGAAAAAAAAGTAAAATATCCTTGGTTTGATTGGTAATTAGTTCTTATTGTTCTTTGATTTCGTATGTATACAAGTGACAGAGAAAGGATGCCAAATTTACACTTTGACTTTATGCGTGAACGCTCGATGCAGCATGTACACACGACGGTGGATATTTAACGACTGATTTGAATTAAGGGTGAAATTCTGAATTCTACTTTTGCACACAGGACAACCAATAGAGATCATACTTCTGCTCTTTCATTGCCACGCCCGTCGATGTGTGGTGGATACATTGGCCAGTTCGATAGTCGACGAATATGGGACAATGAGAGAACAGAAACACGATGTACGATCATCTCGGGGTGGGTTTGGTTGTGTGTGCTGGTATCAAATGCAGATTCTGAGAATGACCTACTGCCCTAGTGTTACGGCTGTGGTGATCTCAGAGTGCATTGAACCGTAGAGAAACTGATTTATGGAGGAGAGGAAATGTAGCCGGTGCTATTCACCTGCGAAAAGAGATCATTGATCCCAAGCGAATGGATGATCTGCGGAAAATCGATAGGACGCTACATCGGCTATGGAAATATTACCGTGGGTAAAACGCTAAGGAATGCGGTAATTACCCAAGCCTTGGATGATGATGCAACCGCGTCGTTTGATTCGACTTAGTTGTTGCTAACCAACATGAATTGGAGTTTCCGGTGGAAATCTCTTGGGGTAGAGGAATGGAGTTGCCGTATGGCAAAAAGGGTAGCTAAACTCAATTATGCATTATATGCATATGATAATGAGTTTAGCTATGCGTCCTTTGGGAATACATGATATTTCAGGTGAATAGCATGAACGGTGGAATAAGGGATAATATGACACGCTGAAAGCGGTCGAAATAAGGCGGAAATTGTGGGTTGGTGCTCCCTGTAATATAGAGAACCCCCACAGTCTCTCTAGTTGTAATGCGAGAATCACGGATTTGAAATTTGAAAACAAACAATTGGCCTACGGCCGTCGATCGATATAAGAAGAATATAAATAAGTGTACAACAAAATATAAAGTCAAAATAAAGGGGGAATTAAATAAAATAAAAATCACTAAAGACGATTTAGAGGGGATAAAAAAGGAAATTAAAGAAAGGAAAATTGAACTAAAGAAAAGAAGAAAGTAAGAACACAGAAACTGAAAAAAGGATGTATGAACCCAATAAAAAAAAGTAAAGCAAAAAAGTAAAAGAACAATCACACATCAAATAAAACAAACTAGTTATTTAAATACAATAAAATTAATAAAATGAAATTATAAGTAATTAAATACCTCAATAAACGAGTAACATTCCTTTTCCTGCGTACTAGAAAATAGTTTACCTTGAAACAGTACAATATGCAAACATTCAGTTTTAGAGTATTGTTATATAAATGCCCCAGGGAGTTATATAAATGGGCGTTGTGTTGTTTGAAAGGCCTTACATTGGTTGGGTGTTAATCTTATTCCTTCGCAGTATTATATTCTTGGCTGGTGTTACGGTTTGGTGTAAGTATTAAAAATCTGACTGCGCCACTGTAACAGAAAGGTGGTTCTGTAACAGAAACTGTGGGTGTATCCAAATATATATGTAGAATGTTGGAACTTCAAATTATATGCAGTCGCCGACAGTAAGGCGCAAAACAGAATACAGAGCGCGCGGCTGTGCTAATCATAAACGGGTGCCGTGGTGATCAATTTAGTGCCTTTAGTAGTTAACTTGTTTAATTTGAGTTCCGAATGCTAGGTGTTCCAGGTGCAAAGGCTGGTAAAACTGGGTGAAAATGAAAAGGGGGGGGGGGGGCTGCGCCAATTGTTCCCGTTGTATTCGGAACAATACTGTAGATATGCGGTTGTTTCACTTTAGCGGTACCTGGGCACTGATATTCGGTACTTGCCAAGTACAGAGTGCCGCTACCCAACTCCAAAGATAGCACAATTGGATTTTGCAGCTTCTGTGTTTCACTGAATAATACTTGTATAATCTTCACATACCTGTTGCAACGGGATCGTAGTTTATTCTAGGGTTGCCTCAATCATACCTGGGAGGTGTCCCTTAGCTTTGTCTGTTCACCTTCAGCGCCGTCCGCAAACCTCGGGCGTCCAATAATGTTCGTAGAGGAGAAACACAACACCTCGCTATCTTCTACCGTCTATATATATTTATTCAATCTCGCCAAAATTCAACTGGGTAGTACACGATTATTCAATGACTAGGGCCGCAGGAACTCCTCTCCTGCTTTCACGCCGAGTATCTTAATTTCTCTGCGTTACATGAACATGACAAAATTAACACCGATTGACTTGTACGTTAAAACCACGACACGGACTTAAAACAATAATTAATTACGCACGTTTTCTTTTGATGTTTTTATAACACAACCGAAAGACACGTTAACCCTTTTTTTTCTTAACATTTTATGTTACTTTTCTCTGGCCGTTGGTAACGGGTCACAACATACTTCCACCTACGGCGGTTCGTCTGACTTCTCTTCTCGGCGGCTAGTTGAAGACTCTCCGTCGTTCGCCTTCCTCGCCTCCATTCGAACACAATCCCGCCTCGACTACGGGTAATCTTCGAAACTAACCGAAGACACCTCCGCCGAAACGAACTGGGTTTACACGCCTGTCGCCTTCAACCCGAACCACAACTCAGCCACATGCAATCCAGTCGATTGTTATATATTTTTGGTATTGTGTTTATTTATTACACATGAACTACTTGCATTATATTTTTGTGTAGCGAGTTTGTGTTTCGTCGAAACAAGGGCGACAGACGGGTTACTTACGTAACAGTATGGATAACACAAATATCCTTCATGTTGCACCTATTCCGTATGGCTGTCAAGTATTCTTCCTTACCATTAGCGCTGTTTACAAGGATATCATAAAGTATTAATAATCCGTAAAGGATTACCGTTTAAAAAAAAAAAGTTTCCCTTTCCTACTTTCACTTCACAACAAAGACACTTGGTGTTTTTAAGGTGCACATGTCCTTTTTAAAAACACTGTGTTTGCATTTAATATCCTTGAATTTATCTACTCAAATTGCCAAATAAAAAGAGAACGTCATCGGATCACAGTCTTTTGCGTAAATATAAGCCGCTCTACTCTGCCATGGATCCCTCAATAATGCAAATGCAAATACGTGCCCACAGAATCAGGACGTGAGCATATGCTTACGAAGTATGTTATTTCTTCATTGAAGAAACACCGCTCCTTTTTCACTTGTGAGTCCTGGCTCCTAAGATCCTTATTGTTTGACAATTCACGGCACACCAATTTAATGAGTAACTCAACCGAGTGATTTCCGGGGGGAATTTGGGAAGGGGATTCATCTAGGTTTAGGGATAGGCGGAGTTTTAAAAAATTCATCCTGCAGAATAGGCGAATATCTGATGGTAGTCAACCGTTTGTAGAC
Organism: Microdon myrmicae; assembly: GCA_963931805.1. Taxonomy (NCBI): domain Eukaryota; kingdom Metazoa; phylum Arthropoda; class Insecta; order Diptera; family Syrphidae; genus Microdon; species Microdon myrmicae. Next base: position 29,208,871 of record OZ007499.1, read on the forward strand.
TTTATCTTTGTTACACAAAAAATATATCACAATTGCCGCAAATACGATAAGATATACAATTTTAAGGCATATTATTGCCACGAGCGGCCTACGTGCCTCGAATGTGTTATTTTACTAACTTAGAGCATTCACATCACTTGGCTAAAGGAACTTGTATTGCGGGAGAGGAATCATTGATGTCCGAGACTCAATGCCTGTTCCAACGTAAGGAATTTCCATTGTTGCGCATATGGCCAATTCCCTGTACGCTCGAGTGATGTAGTCACGTCTGAATTGAACTTTAATAAATAGAATGCCGCATCGTGTATTGTTTTCGATGCATGCGTCTTTTGATGGCCCTCACGTTTTCCGTTCCTCGGATTCGCGGTCGTTAAAATAAAACGATGCATGAGATCCATCGGCATGTTGCAGACTAGTGAAGGTTTAGAAGAATGGTTTGCCGGCGGGATTTACTGAAAGTTAATGTGCCTTTGGGGTTCATTTAGTATTCACCTGATTGTGCTACCATAGTTTTATATACTTTTGGGATTAGATGTATATAATGGACTAATAAAGTGGCTTTTAACTTAACCTTTTTGATATCTTTGTTCCGGAAGAAATCATAAGTTTCGAACAGGGAATGACACCGTTAAGGAATAAAACCACTGTAAAATTTTCTAAAAATCAATTTTTTATTGAGCCAAAAGATACTTTTAAGCATTAAGAGAGAATTTTATTCTTGCAGAAAAAAAACTATTTTTTCTTCCATGCAGTCTGTAATCGTTTTCAAGTACATTACCTTCTAATATTTATCCCCTTCAATACACCGTTAGACGTCGTTAAAACTAGTTTCTATTTGGTTAAGAACAATTTGATGCGCAAATAGGTTAGAATAGCCTCAGAAGCAGAAGCAGAGGATGTGGTCCGGAGCTAACAGTGAAACGAGTCTTCGAGGAAAACGTGGCAACCCAAATATTAAACAAGGCCAGCGGCATAGATATTACTTAGTCCTTTGAAGCATGGCCATGATAAAAGAGCAGCAAACTCGACTTAACCCAACAGTCAGTCAAATTCTGAGTAGTAAACACTCCTAAGCTGCTTCCCCATATTCACGAGACTTTCGAATACAAATAGGTACTGTGGCGCCTCTTTAATACATTCCCAAGGAACCACCCATCCTCTTAAATTAACCACTTTCCAACCCACTATACCTAACTGCAATTTTGGGGCAGCGTAAGCTACCCTTCATTCTCTTTCAGCTGAAAGTTAAATCTTATCAAGCATGCACACCAAACAAATTATTTCATTCATACATGCACCGTGCCAGACAATCGGCTCGGCTTGTCAGCAATTATAAAAGATAAATACACGCTGGCCAGCGTAATTGTTGACATAGCTGTAGCCGGTATTCTTGCTACGGTTCATGAGTGAATATCGCGCCTATACCCTTAGGTCCGCAACACTTGCGACAATTCCCTTTCATCGGTTATCAACCGACCCTGGCATTTGGGCATGGAAAAGATCATTATTTAGGTAACCTTACCCATGCCATGCATATGATGACCCGCCTGAAAACCTAAATTAAACATACAGTATCCCACTGTGTGCGTTTTACTTACCCGCATATTATTCTAAACATATAGCCTTCCAGTCTGAGCCTTTGCCGCCGTCGACGAGGTTCCTGTTGACTTATGTCAACAAAATAATTTGCCTCCTTGTGCACCGAAGCCATATGACTAGATTGGATATTGCCTATCATCGGTGTTTCCAAGGAATCTTAGGCAAATACCATGACGACCCCTTTTGTATCATAGGCACATCATATACCTCATCTGTGCATCATCATCATCATATACACCATTGATCTGTGAAATAGCATTTTTGTTTACTTTGAAACAAAAATCTATTTCAATCTCTGGCATACATCACCAACGATGTACTTCTGTTTGATCAGGTGTCCACCGATTATCGTCCTCATCGTAGGGCATTGTACTTTTACTATACGCCAACATATATAATCCTCTCTTATCTATGCGATTCGCGGCCATCGAACAGATAAATGTGAGTTGCATCATCGGAGTCAGATGTTAGCCACCGCTGCGTGCACACACGCAAGACGAATCCACGAGTAGTGCATTTCGAGTAGGAAGAAATCTTCGCGCGGATATAAAGGTTGTTTTGACATTCCGTTGTACTAAAAATACGCGCCGTGATCGTGGGTAAAAAATGAAAAGGTCACCGAGAAAGAAATAAATATAATCCCTTTTTCCGTTGTGTTACACGCCGAGAAAGTTAATAAAATATAATCTCCTTTTCTGTGGTTTTAAATCTGTTTGTGTAAAAGAAATTAAATGACAATTCACCCAGCTGTACTTTGGGATAAATATTGTTCTTGAGTAATTTGTAAAACTAGAACAACGGTATTGAAATAAATAAGTGTACTCTGCAGAAATAAAAATAAATAGTGTACGACTAAACAACAGAGTGCATTTCATTTTCTCCTTCGTTTGCGAATTCGGGGATAATTTGGTGAACAGTGTTCTGCGGACAAGAGTTGGGGAATAAGTGAACCAGTGTTACGACGGCATCAATTTATTTCCCCACAGTACTACTACGATTAGTCAGTCTTAAGGACAAGTTGAAATATTTTGTGTCATTTATACCCCAAAATTGACTCTAATAAAATATAACCCAGAACTTTCGGAAACCCAGCGGTCTATGTAGCTGACTTCACAATAACTTGAAGTGGAATAACAATGTTAACGCCAAAGTCAAATTACTCTGCTATATGCTCTGTTATTCCCGTCTGGAACGTCGTTTCAGTACGATCTTACATATTTTCGACTCAAATGGAAAAATTTCTCCATATTTACATAGATTACATAAACTAGATTGTTATTTCCAGGGTAAAGGCATTTCGTTTCTGCGTTCAGGTACTTCAAGCGCACTTTCTCCGACAGTGGTAAGAGATGCTCAAGGTCTCAGAGCGAGAACGCACTCCTCATGTTTTCAGACACTTTAAGCGCACTTTTTGTTACCAGACGTA